>CM054143.1:48340019-48362519 GCA_028751875.1 Rapana venosa | reverse complement strand
GCTGGAAAGTCGAGTTGTGATACAACAAAGACAGAAACAAGAGCAAGGAGATAGTAGTCTAGTCTTCTTCGTTGGAGAATCGAACCCTCGACCCACGAAGCATGTTGCAGAAGACAGGCAACTCCCCAGGGGGACCCTCGCACCTGGTGATGGTGTTCTGTGTGTCTGGAGGCAAGAATGGGGAGGAACTAGGATCGGATGAGGAGCAAATTGTCTTCCTCGTCTACCTCCTCTTCGACGTCTACAACAACAAGGTGAGAGAATGGAGGCTGTGAGGTTGTGAGAGTGTGAGGCTGCAGGTGTGTTGGGTTGTGTTGTGTTGGGTTGCATGGTTTTGGTATGGTAAGGTATGGGATGGGATGGGATGGGATGGTGTGGGGTGTTGTGGTTTTGGTTTTGGTGTGGTGTGGAGTGGTTGTTGTGGTATTGGTGGAGTGTGGTGGTGTGGGGTGGGATGGGTGGTGTGGTGTGGTTTTGGTGTGATGTGGTGTAGTATGGTGTAGTGTGGTGTGGTGTGCGTTTACTTTCAGTTTGTTGTTGTTGTTGTTGTTTGGGGGTGGTTTGATGTGTGTGTGTGTGTGTGTGTGTGTGGTGTGGTGTGTGTGTGTGTGTGTGTGTGTGTGTGTTGTGTATGTGTATGTTGTGTGTTTTGCTTTTCAAAGTCAAAGTCAAACTTTTATTTTCAGATGGTACATTGAATAAGCAGTGCATTTGCTTTTTTTTCATCAAGCCGTCTATCTAAAGAAAAAAAAGAGAAAAAAAGATAATATATGCAGACACAGAATAAAAACATAATCAACGATAAACCATACAAATCAAACAAGAGAAGACAATAATATATGCATACATGGTATTTTTTAAAAAACCCTGAACAACATTAAACCATACAATTCAAATAAATAAATAAAAAGTCTCCTGAAAATATATCTACCATAATACAAACAAACAAGCCCCAAAAACAAAAAAAACAAAACCAAAAAAAAACACCACCAAGCCACAAAAAAAACACCCCCCCCCCCCCCCCCCCCCCCCCCCCCCCCCCCCCCCCCCCCCCCCACACACAACACACTTTTGTTTTCGTGTGTGTGTGTGTGACTCTGTATTGTACGTACGTACGTACTACGTACGTACGTATGTATGTATGTATGTACACATGTATGTATGTATGTATGTATGTACACATGTATGTATGTCTATCTTGCGCACACGTTAAATCCTGTTCCGCTTTTCGTAAGAGTAGGCCATTGTGTGTCGGTGGGAACAGATGACAAAATTCACAAAACTGCATACACACGGGGACTGTATGTAAAAAAGCACATGAGTGCTTATTCCATTATCCTTGATATAAAAATAAAAAATAAAAAATGTATGTATGCATGCATGTATGTATCATTGTATGTATATATGTACGTACGTACGTATATATATATATATATATATATATATATATATATATAATATAGAAAGAGAGAGAGAGAGAGGAGAGAGAGAGAGAGAGAGAGAGAGAGAGGGAGATGATAGATAGATAGATAGATAGATAGATAGATAGATAGATAGATAGATAGATAGATAGATAGATAGATCCACTCATGGAAAGCTAAACTGAAAACCAGTGCTTAGTTGGCCCAGCTGCTGCTGTCTTGTGCAGTGATGGCTATTCTGTTGCTCGTGCTACTACTGCTACTAGGCGTGTGTGTGCCACTGTCTGTCTGTCTGTCGGTCTGTCTGACGGTCTGTCGCGAGTCGACACGTGGCTTACCTAGTAATATCATTGTTAATGGTAGTGCTTGCCTATCACTGAGTAGGATCTTATTCCGAAAACGTTTCTCTGTCTGTTTGTCGGTCTCTGTCTGTGTGTTTGTCTTTTCTCTCTTCTCTCTTCTTTTTCTCTGTTTCTGTCTCGTGTCTCCTCTCTCTCTCTCCTCTCTTCTCTCTCTCTCTTTCTTCTTCTCCTTTCTCCCTTCTCTCTCTCTCTCTCTCTCTCTCTCTCTCTCTCTCTCTCTCTCTCTCTCTCTCTCTCTCTTCTCTCTCTTTTTGTGTTGTGTGTGTGTGTGTGTGTGTCTGTGTGCCTCATGTTCCCCCTTCTCTGTCCTTCCCTCTCCCTCTCCTTCCCCTTTCTTTGTCTCTTTCTGTGTCTCTGTCATTCCCCATCCTCTCTCGCTCTCTGTCTCTCTGTCTGTGTCTTTCTCCTCTCTCTGTCCCTCTCTGTGTCTATGTCTCTCTTTATCGCCCATATCTCTGCTCCTCCCCCCCCCCCCCCTCCCCCATCCGTGTCTACCGGTTGTATACATGTACATGTGCACGGTAGTGTAGGATCAATATTCTATTAACAAACAACGGAAAAGGTCCGCAACCTGTTGCACCTAAGCTCGATAAAAACGCCCCCCTCCTCAGATCTCTCCCATGGGCACACACAAAATCAATATTCCACACATGTTGCCACTGTCAGTGTCACAGCTTTTCCGTTTGTTCCCAGGACTGATTTATCCCCCCGGCGGTTTTTTTCCAACGCTACAATCCCCCCCCCCCCCCCCCCCCCCCCCCCCCCCCCCCCCCCCCCCCTCCCCCTACTCTCACTCTCCTTCTCCCACCCCTCCCGCTTCCTCCCCCCCCCGCCCCCGTCCCCCTCTGCCCATCCCCCCTCCCTGTGCTCGCTTGCCATAATTGATAATGTTATCTGTTGTCTTGTCTCTCCGTTCTTTCCCTATCCCCTCCCCTTCCGCCCCGTCCCCCTTCTGCCCGTCCCCCCTTTTAAAAATATATGCTTGACGTCATATTGACACTTATTGCACAGATATATATGTTTCATGTTTGTTGTTGTTTCTTTCCGTTCATCCCTAACCGCTATGTACCTCCCAGTAACGTTGACAGCAGTTTTCACTTGAAGAGGTGTGTTTGTGTGTGTGTGTCACTGTGTGTCATTTCCTTTTGGGGGCTAGAAAGTTCTAGTCGATGCTCTTCGTCATGAAGTTCATTTTGCCGATGTGTACATGGCGTATACATGTGTACCTGCACTGGTCACCGTTCTTCAGCCTAGCAAAGCTGCTTTAAATTCTTGAATGTCTGCTTCTAGTCTCGATTGCAAACAAAATGGAATTTTTGTTTTACTCTGAGAGCAGTCCGAACGGAAGAGACGTGGCAGAGAGACATACATACATGTCTCTGTATGAGATCCCTGGATTAGGCCTAAACTGAGACGCTCCACACACTACTACACTTGTCCCTTTAGTAGCAAGAGTGGTAGGTAGTAGGCTGGGCGCTGTAGTGAGGAAAATACGTATCAGTTTTCGTCATCTGTGGCGGTCGTGTGCCAATACCTGTATTAAAAGAATCAAATGTTAAACTGTTAAATGAAACAGAGCCTCTGTTTAAGATAAAGAACAAGTTTTCGTAGATCTTAAGACTCTGAGGAAAGGGGAGGAGTGGGTGGGAAGGGGGTGGGGTGGGGATGGGGGGGGGGGAGGGTTCCAGCAAATATAGGCGTCCCAGCTGCCTGCATAGAGTGTTTATTTTATTTATTTATTTATTCATGTATTTATTTCTTCTTTTATATCGAGGATAATAGAATGAGCGCTCGTGCTTTTTTACATCCAGTCCCCGTGTCCAGTCCGGCCCGAGTAACGATAGTGAAGAAAGGATTGTCCATTTAAATTCATGTACACTGACACTGACAATGTGACAAAAGTTTTCAGACACACACAGGACTTGACTCGTAGAGCAAAACTGGAAGCGTGGGTCAGTCCTGATGTCATGGTAAGGAAACTAGGACCAGGGCTGCCTGTGCTGATGTCAGCGTCTATAGCCTGCTGAATGCTTTCCTGATGAATCATCAAGGTGACTGATTTACTGTCAGATATACATACATACATACATACATACATACATAGATACATACATACACACACACACACACACACACACACATACACACACACACACACACACACACATATATATATATATATATATATATATATATATATATATATATATATATATATATATATATATATATATATATATATTTAATTGAGAAAGTATAGTGGGGGAAAAACAAGTGCAGGTGACAAGTTACAACCTCATTTTCGTCATAAAAATAATTTTTGTCAAAGATTCGGAAAAAAATCACTACAACATAAAACTTTGAAGGCAGCATTTGAGAAATAATTGATTAAGGACCTTGCCTTTGACCTGACCTGACTCGAGTTTCGGCTCCTGGTTGAGCACTCTATATGTTCGCTCATCTGAACACGATAGTGAATTGTGTTTTTGTCATCTAAAAATCCTTCTGTATATTTCATTTTTAAAGTTGGCGCTCTCTGTCACTCTTCACGGTCCTTTCCAGCTGAAGGAAAGGAAGGGGGTCCTTGGGGACTTCAGTCTTCACTTCTGTGTGACTAAAAACTGAGCACTTCTGTATGACCAAAAACTGAGCAAAACCAACTCCGTCCAAATCGCTGGAAACAAACCAAACAAAAAAAAAAAAAACCGGCAACCCTTCCCAAATAAAACAAAACACAAACAAGACAACACACTAAACAAAAAAAACAACAACAACAAACCCTTGAGGTAAATTTCCTTGACGAATTTTTAATCTTAATCAAAGAGAATGCAGTAACTCTCATCATACTCTTATCATGACAGGTGAACCCCCCTCCCCACCCCACCCCCACCTCTCTCTCTCTCTCTCTCTCTCTCTCTCTCTCTCTCTCTCTCTCTCTCCCCCCCATCCTATTCTGACCTTATCTGTGCAGACCTTGTGGTGTTATCTCTGCTGACATTAGTCATTACCTTTCACTGTGACCTGTCCTTCAAGCCCACATCTACATACATGTGTACATGTAGGTAAGCCTGGGTATCCTCCAGTCTGTAGTGAAGTCCTGGCTAGATCCTGCTTTCCTGCAGTAAGGTCTGTGATCAATCTTGCCCCAAACCTGCAGGATGGCCTAGTGGTTAGAGCGTTCAGCTCACTATCTCACACGGCGTGGGTTCGAACCACCACAGAGATATCCGCTCAAAGGGAATTCCCCTCCACACCACCACCACCACCACCCCTCCCGGAGTTAACATCAGTACAGAGTCCACTCCCCCCGAAAGTCTCTCTCGAATGAGAGTATAAACTAATGGCCCATGAACCAGCACAAACAGAATGTTCATCTTACACACACGTTAAGAAAACCGGTTTTGCCTTTTGAAAGAGGAAGCCATTTTGTGTCGGTAGGAACGGATGACAAAGACTTAAACACACAGTACACACTACACCAACACACACACACACACACACACACACACACACACACACACACACACACACACACACACACACACACACACACACACACACACACACACACACACACCACACACACAGTACACACACACGCACGCACACACACACACACACACACACCACACACACACACACACACACACACCTACACACCACACACACACACACACACACACACACACACACACACAGAGTACACACACACACACACACACACACACACACACCACACACACACACACACACACACACACACACAGAGTACACAACATATTGGTATCATGTTTAGACAGCATCCCCGAAATTGGAATGCAGTTACCACAATGGTGGCCAAACGGTCAGATATATAATGTACAAAAAATCTCACCATTAATGAACCTCCGAGCTCTAGCTGAAGAATGAGGGAGAAGGAAAGGTGAGGGGGGTGGGGGAGGAGAGGGGGAGGGGGGTAGGCACGCTGACCACAAGATATGGTCGCCTTTGTATGTAGTACTGCGGCAGTTGAGTTAGTTCAGTACAACGTTGGGGTGGTGGGAGGGAGTTCATAACCTTGGAAAGGTTCAGGCAGGATCTATCTACCTGCAGACCCTGTTGACAGGCTGGCTTCTCCAGAGCAGATAAACCAACCGTCTTTGGGGAGTTTTCATGGGGTTGTTGAGGCTTCATAACTAACGTATTCAAAGGAAGGAAACTGAATAATTCTGTCTCTGTGTTTCTATGTGTTTCTCTCTGTTTCTCTCTCTCTCCCTCCGTCTCACTCTCTCTCTCTCTTTGTCTCTGTTTCTCTGTCTCACTCTCTGTCTCTGTCTCTCTCTCAGTGATCCATTACAGTCTCAGTCTCATCCGAAGGACTTTCGGGGGGAGTAGAGTCGGAACTAGTAATGGTAACTCGAGGAAAAGCCCCCGCTCAAACAGGTGCCTTGAAGCCTGGCTCGAACCCAGACCGTCAGATCAGGAGCTGAGCGCTCTAACCACTAGGCTACCCCGACCTCCAGGTTTACTTTGATTGTTGTGTACTTACGTCGCTCTTCCTCACCCAGTCTTTGTCCAAATCCTGCAAACGATTCTTTCGCCCTCTGGAGCACATCGTTTCTGCACTGTTTGTTTGTTTGTTTGTTTGATGCCGTGAAGGGTTCTAAGACGCGAAATTCGCATCGTGTGCATTCTTTCCAAGTCATCTTCGTCGTCGAACGCTCAGAAAAGAATTATTGTTGTCTGTCATGTGAGCGAAAATGCGGTGTGCTGCCGTGAAGCGCCTGACAAGTCAGGCCCGGCATTTCCGACTTCGGCGTGATTCTTTGAAGTAATCCTGTTAACAAGAAGTTGTGTAGTGTGGCCCCCCCATATTTATGATATTATAATTTTAATTTTTTTTATATTTATTTATTCTTTTATATCGAGGATAATGGAATAAGCACTCATGTGCTTTTTTTTTTTACATCCAGTCCCCTTGTGTATGCGGTTTTGTAAATTTTGTCATCTGTTTCCACCGGCACACAATGGCCTACTCTTCCGAAAAGCGGAACAGGATTTAACGTGTGCGCAAGATGTTCTGCATGCGTTCAAATACTGGGCCTCGGTTTATAGTCTCATCCGAAGGATTTCGGATCATGGCTTATACGCATTATGGTCTTGTCGTGTTACTGTTACAGTGTTGGTGCTACGCTTGGCTGGCTGGTTAATGTGCTTGTTTGTTTGTTTCTTTCTTTCTTTTTCGGTTGTTGCTTTCTTCCTTTTGAATGACTGCTGATTTCTCAGCAGCGATTATTGTCTGTTTTCCTTTGCGGCTTGTTTGGGTGGAATGTACAGTGCTAGTACGTGGAATGTGGCCTGACAAGTGTGTGTGTGTGTGTGTGTGTGTGTGTGTGTGTGTGTGTGTGTTGTGCGTGCGTTGTGTGTGTGTGTGTGTGTGTGTGTGTGTGTGTGTGTGTGTGTGTGTGTGTGTGTGTGTGCGTGCGCGCGCTTTATGACTATGTATGCATGTGCACTTTCTCTGTGTATATGTGTGTTTGTGTGCGTGCGCGCACGTGGTGTCTCAGTCTTTGCAGTCCTACTTCGTGAAATCACAGTGCCCTGCAATGCACCACACCAACCCACCCCACACAACACCAACCCAACCCACTCTCCCACACCACCCTCCACCCCATACCCCCCCCCCACAACCACACCACCCTCCACAACCATACCACCCCCCCCACACCACACCACCCTCCACACCATACCACCCCCCCACACCACACCACACCCTCCACACCATACCACACCACCCCACACCACTCCACACCACCCTTCACTCCATACCACACCACCCCACACCACCCTCCACACCACCCTCACACCTCACCCCACCCACCCACCCCCACACTAATCTTCACAACTTTATGCCTGCCCTCCCAACAGGTGGTCTCTCTGCAGTCTCATTACGTCAAGCCCATACCACATCACACTCACACCCCACCCCACACCACACCCCACACCACACCTACACCACCACACCCCCACACCAATCCTCATACTCCACCCCCCCCCCTTCCCCCCCCCCCCCCCCCCCAACCCCATACCCTCCCCTCCCCCCCTCCCCCACCCCCACCCTCTTGATCTCATCATCTTTCTGTCTGTCCTCCTAACATGTAGTGGCGCTGCAATCTCACGAAGTGGGATTTCACGTAAGTGCTTATTCCATTATCCTCCATATAAAAGAATAATTTTAAAAAATAATAATAAACAGTGAAACCACAGTACCATGCAACACCCACACCACGCCATACCCACAACCACACCCCACCCCACACCCCATCCCAATCCTCACCACCCACCACCCCCACCCCCCACACACATACACACCACAACCACCCTACCCGCTTGATCTCATCATCTTTCTGTCTACCCTGTCTCTCGAACAGGTGGTCTCTCTGCAAGTCTCACTACGTCAAGCCCCAATACCACACCAAACCCACACCACACCCACACCACCACACCATATCACACACCACCACACCAATCCTCACCCACCACCCCCCACCCCACACACATACACACCACAACCACCCTACCCGGCTTGATCTCATCATCATCTTTCTGTCTACCCTGCCTCCCTGTCTCCCTATACAGGTGGTGTCTCTGCAGTCTCACTACGTCAAGCCACAGCCTAACGAGCTGACCGAGACCCTACTGACCGATGATTGCAAGGAGGAGACGGGACTGGACGAAAACGCCGTCAGAAATGGTCAGCCCTTGGACGTGGTCCTTGAAGAGGTCAGTATATACTTAGAGCACAGTAGTTTTGGATTTTTGTTTAGTGGTCAAGGGGGTGGGGGGAGGAGGGGGGGTGGGGTGGGGTAGAAGGGGAGGGTTGGGCGAGGTAGGGGGTAGGGAGGGAAGGGGTAGGTAGGGGTGTAAGGGAGGGTGGGGAGGTGGTGGGGTGGGGTGGGGTTTGGGTGGGGTTAGGGTAGCCTGGTGGTTAGAGGGTTGTGATCGTGATCTCGTGTGTGTGTGTGTGTGTGGTGTGTGTGTGTGTGTGTGTTGTGTGTGTGTGTGTGTGTGTGTGTGTGTGTGTGTGGTGTTGTTGTGTTGTTTCTGTGTGTGTGTGTGTGTGTGTGTGTGTGTGTGTGTGTGTGTGTGTGTGTGTGTGTGTGTGTGTGTGTGTGTGTGTGTGTTGTGCTTGTGTGTGTGTGCTTGTGTGTGTATGTGCGGTTATTGTTGTTTTAACATCTAGTCATGGAGTGTATTTTTGTTAGTAACCTTTCTTTTACTTTCAGATCAGACATACCCTTTTACTAACAGCAACAACAATAACAAAGACAGCAATAACAACAACAACATTAACAAAGAAAGAAAAATGAAAGAAAGAAAACGAACAAAGAGAAACCCGGAACAGAAAATTATACAAAGGAGTGCAAAACTGACATCAATCAGAAGAAATTGGTCGACAGTTTGTTTGTTGTTGTTGTTATTGTTGTGTGCGTTTTGTTTTGTTTTGTGTTGTAAGTTTTTATTTGGTGTGGGGTTTCTTTTTTGTTGTTGTTGTTGTTGTTGTATGACATCTTTACTCCTTTGCACATTACACCATCAACAATTCACTGATCGCTACCAAGCAAGTTTTTTTCCTTCGGAATCTGCTCAGATGCACTCTCGACAGACCAGTTTGTTGATTATTGAGGCTGCCTATTTTGGGATGCATTACGTCATGATCGTGATTGTGTAGCAAAAAATAAGAAATCCTCCCCTCCCCCCCCCCCCCCCCAAGCAAGTTTTAAGGGAGAGAGAGAGAGAGAGAGAGAGAGAGAGAGAGAGACAGAGACAGAGACAGACAGAGAGGGACAGAGAGACAGACAGAGAGACAGACAGACAAAACAGGCAGAAAGACAGATAGAGACACTCTGTGTGTATGTGACAGTGTGTGTATGTGTGTGTGCGTGCGTGAGAGAGAGAAGAAGACCCCCCCTTCCCCTTGCACACACACATGCATAGAGAGAGCAGAGAGAGGAGAAGAGAGAGAGAGAGAGAGAGAGAGAGAGAGAGAGACACTGAACACTGAACACTGAAAGTAACTTTTTGCCATTAACATGAGAGAGAGAGACATACATACATACAGACACACATACACACACTACACACACCACGCACGCACACACACACCACCACCACACACACACCACACACCACACACAACACACACACTCACACATACACACACATACACACATACACGCACAGAAGAAGAAGAAGAAGAAGAAGAAGCTTCTCTGTCAGTCAAGCCACAGATCTGTCTCTGTCACGCACTTTCCCTCCATCCATCTATCAATCTGTCTTCCGGCTGTGTGTGTGAGACTGTATACTACTGTACACTACTGTACTGTACTGTACTGGGCTGTACTGTACTGTACACTACTGTACTGGGCTGTACTTCCCCTCCTCTCCTCCACAAGTGTCGGCTCATATTTCGTTATCTTTCTTTCCCCCGTGGAATTAGCCCAGGGAGAGAGTAAGGGCAAGTCACTCCGAAGACGCCTTTTGGCCCCAAGCGACCGACATTTTCAACGATACTTTGATCTGATCTCTCTCTCTCTCTCTCTCTCTCTCTCTCTCTCTCTCTCTCTCTCTCCCTCTCTCTCTCTCTTTGGCACCCCGGGCAATGAATTGTAACTGTCTCCATTTTTCCGGTTTAAAGACGGGTTGGACATTAGACATGAAAGCGATGTTTCGATTTGTTATAAACAGGAGAAGAAGGTGAGAGGGGAGGGGAGGGGGGATAGGGAGGGAGGAAAGAAGGGAAATAAGAGAGAGTGGGGGGATTGGGGAGAGAGGGGAGAGGAGGAGAGACAGAGACAGAGACAGACAGAAAAAATAAGGACAGACAGAGTCAGACAGAGAAAGAGACAGGAATATCATATCATATCTCCTCCAAGGCATAATAAAATCAGAATCACATCATTCAAACTGCGTTTTATCATGTGAGCAGCATCAGCAAAAAATCTATTGCCATTTAATTCTGCCCTGTCCTCACAGTTTCCATATGGCTGACTGTTTGTCTCCTCATGTCTGCTGTTCTTCCATCCGACGTGTCCATTTCTTTTTGCGCTGGTCATTTATCTTCTTTTCGGACATCAGCACTGATCAAAATAATCAGTATCATGATCAATAAGATTGAACGACCAAAATGCGTAGTAGTAGTAGTGTCCATTGTTTTGTACCGGAAGTAGCGTACCCCTTGAGGTTAAGATGTGTGATTTCATTGGGCCAGAATGGTGATGAAGGAAACGATGAGGAATTTTGATTGGTTCGTTTATTGGCAGTGTAGATAGATAGATAGATAGATAGATAGATGGATAGATAGGTAGGTTGGTAGATAGATAGGTAGATAGATAGATAGATGGATAGATAGGTAGGTAGGTAGGTAGATAGATAGATAGATGGATAGATAGGTAGGTAGGTAGGTAGATAGATAGATAGATAGATGGATAGATAGGTAGGTAGGTAGGTAGGTAGATAGATAGATAGATAGATAGATAGATAGATAGATAGATAGATAGATAGATAGATAGATAGATAGATAGATAGATAGATAGATAGATAGACGATATAAGGCTTTAGTTTTGGGTCGTTATTTCTGACCTTAAAATCATGAAAAGGAGAGGGGATGTAAACTTTGTGTACCTAAACTAAAAATAGAGAACATGATTTTTTGGGGGGTGGGGGGTTAAACGTGGTTACGAACAGACAGAAAATCAAAAACATCTATTTTATTTGAGAATCGATCATTAAAATGAGAAGGAGAAGGATGAGGAGGAGGAGGAGAAGGAGGAGGAGAAGAAGAAGAAGGAAGAAGAGATTTATTGATTGATTGATAAATTGATTAATTGATTGATTTTCAAGGTGACAGATAACTACATAGGCCTATGTACTAACATCTTTTTCTTTTCATCCTGGCCTTGAGAGAGAGGAGAGAGAGAGAGAGAGAGAGAGAGAGAGAGAGAGAGAGAGAGAGAGAGAGAGAGAAGACAGACAGACAGACAGACAGACAGACAGACAGACAGACAGACAGACAGACAGACAGACAGACAGACAGTTCAAAGGCCACATCACGTTGCGCTGTGTTTTCAACAAGGAAGAAGCTGTGTAGGTCTCCATCCCTCCGCGTGTCAACGATCCGTCATCTTGTGACCGTCGAATTAATTTTATGGGCAAATCAAAGACAAGGACCCTGTCCCCTTTCCCCAGCTGCCTAGGCAGCTACACTACGTCTTCCCGCCTCTAGCCTGCTGATGGCGGCATGTAGCGGGTTTAACGGTTTACAGCTTCAAAAGTTGGGCTGGCTTCTAAGTTCGTGTTTTATACAGTCATTCCTCAGTCATGGGTTTTATGACCGCCTCGGCTGATCCTGGAAGCTGTATTCAGGCTGTACATGTTGCTAGAACATTGCGCTCGCAATCTGACGACCCGGGTTCGATTCCCGTTCAAGGGGATTGTTCCCCCTGGAGTTAACATCAGCGCAGGATCCACTCTCCCCAAGAGTCCTTCGGATGAGACTATAAACCGAGGTCCCGTGTGAGAACGCACGCAGAACATCTTGCGCACACGTTAAATCCTGTTCCGCTTTTCGAAAGAGTAACCTACTGTGTGCCGGTGGGAACAGATGACAAAATTTACAAAAGAGCATACACACGGGGCTGGATTAATATAAAAAGCACCTGAGTGCTTATTCCATTATCCTCGATATAAAAGAAAGAATGAATAAATAAATGAATAAATAAATACATTCCTAGGCCTTTAAAATCAGCATCACATCACTGAAACTGCGTTTTGTCATGTGAGCAACATCAGCAAATGATAACCATTTGCCGTTCTGCCTTGTCCCCACAGTTCATTTTAGAGCGCTGGGATTGTTGTAGGAATGAATGAACGAATGCTTGATTTATAGAGCCAATGCAAATCTATACACCCGTAGCGGCATTATTGTTTGCTGAAAAAAGAGAGAGAGAGACAGGTCTACTGTGGCCTCAGATGTAGGCAGGGCTATCACCAAAATAGGATTGCATTGGCATGAACCCAAAGCAAAACAAACAAAAAGTGTTTATAGATTATGGTCTTAGAGAACACCGCCTAACTGACGATTACCGGCAAGTTGGGGTGGTGTTGTTGTTGTTTTTTGGCATGTGCATGTACACACATAACCCAGACATGCAGGCGAGCCTCAAACGATCAGAAGAGCCACCCCCTAACACACACACACACACACACACGCACACACACATACACCAGCATGATTGTAGCACTACGCGCACGCGCGCACGCACACACACACACACACACACACACACACACACACACACACACACACACACACACACGCACGCACACACACACACAACACACACACACACACACACACACACACACACACACAACCAAAAACAGCCAAACAACAACAGAAAAAAAACGAAACAAAAAAAATTGCAGTGGCCAGCCCGGGTCCCAGACCCCGCAGCGCAGAGTCTCCTACAGTGGGTGGTCTGACGGCTGCCCCCTAGCCTAGCCTAGCCTACTGTTTATCGTTTCCTGTGGACACACTGCAGAGCAAGCAGCATGAATGAAGCTGGCTGTTATTGTTGTAGTAGTAGTAGGCGACTGTGTACAGGTACACAGACAGTATAGAGGGGGGAGACACTCAGAGCAGGAACAAGTGACGTGGCTCTTTATTTCTGAAGTGGCGCGGAAAAAAGCGAAAGGGGAAGGGGAGGGGGGGGGGGGGGCAGAGAAACAACGGGGGGGGGGGGGGGGGGGGGGGGGGGATGATGGTGGTGATGGGGGTTGGGGAGTGGGAGAATGGAGGAGGCAGAGAAACACAGGGAACCAGAATGGGGAGGGAGGGGTGGAGGTGAGAGTGGAGGAGGTTGTGGGGTTTGGGGGGGGGGGGGGGGGAGGAGGAAAAGAATATAAGTTGTGTGCTGTGTGCGTTTTCGTAAGCTTGAGTTGTTTTGAGGAATCTCTGTCTCTGTCTCTGTGTCTCTGTCTCTGTCTCTGTCTCTCTGTCTCTGTCTCTCTCTCTCACACACACAACCCGGTTGGTCCATTTTCCCCCAGTAGCCAACTCTGTGGCGGTGATCCTGCTGAGTCCAGATTTTCGGATATCCACACACACACACACTCACACACACAACATAACACACACACACACACACACACACACACACACACACACACACACACACACACACACACACACACCACACACACACACACTCACACACACAAACACCACACACACACACCACACACACACACACACACACACACACCACACACACAGAGCACTGCAATACTCCATCATTAACTGTGGTCTACTATTGTCCACAAAATCCTGTCTTTGTTGCTTGTTGCTCTCGCCTCAGTGACGTGTTGTTGTTGTACTACCACTCTGAACAAATCATGGTGTAAATAACGAGTTCTAAGAGACGGCTGACTGCTTCGTCAAAACGCCTGTAGTATACACAAGTTTGTTGTTTTTGTTGTTTTGTTGGTCTATTGTTTGTGTGTGTGTGTGTGTGTGTGTGTGTGTGTGTGTGTGTGTGTGTGTGTGTGTGTGTGTGTGTGTGTGTGTGTGTGTGTGTGTTGTTGTGCTACAGTCATGCTGGTGTGTATGTATGTGTGTGTGTGTGTGTGTGTGTGTGTGTGTGTGTGTGTGTGTGTGTGTGTGTGTGTGTGTGAACGTGTGTGAAGTCAAGTCAAGTCAAATTTTTATTTCCATATGGTACATTGAATAAGCAACGCATTTGCTTTTTTCATTAAAAAAAATCTATTTTATTTATTCTTTTAGTTCGAGGATAATGGAATAAGCACTCATGTGCTTTTCTTTCATCCAGTCCCCGTGTATATGCAGTTTTGTCAATTTTGTCATCCGTTCCCACCGGGCTGACTCTTCCGAAAAGCGGAACGGGTTTTAACGTGTGCGCAAGATTTTTTGTTCATCAAGCCGTGTTGTGTGTGTGTGTGTGTGTGTTGTGTGTTGTGTGTGTGTGTGTGTGTGTGTGTAATACTACTGTTATGTCGATATATTATGTGTATTACTATACTTTTGTTAGGTAATGCTCCGTGTACTACCTTTTCAAAATGGAAGAAAGGCGGTTTTTTTTTAAAAGTCATCTTTTGCCAGTATATCAGAACAGAAGAAAACATAAAATGCAAAACAAAAGGACAAAGAGACAGAGAGAAAGAAAAGAAAAGAAAGAAAAAGAAAAGAAAGACAGATAGACAGACAGAAAGAAAAGAAATAAAGAAAAGAAAAGAAAGATAGAAAAAGAAAGAAAGAAAGAAAAGAAAGAAAGAAAGAAAGAAAGAAAAGAAAGAGAAAGAATAGAAAAGAAAAGAAAGAAAAGAAAAGAAAAGAAAGAAAGAAAGAAAGAAAACAAAGACAAAAGAAAGAAAGGAAGGAAAGAAAGGGGGAGAAAAGAGAGAAAGGACAGAAAGAAAAAAAGAGAGGAAAGAAAAGAAAGAAAGGAAACAAACAAACAAAGAAAGAAAGAAGGAAGGTTAACGCCACGTCCTATCCGTGAGTCGTACTTTGTTCTCATTGTTTCATTTCAGTTGAAACAATACACAAAGAATCACGTTTGTTTCTTTCTAACAAGGAAAAAGACACACAGTTTTGCAAGCAAGGTTTTATTTTTAAAGGAAAAAAGGTCTGTAGACCTAAGTTTGCTGATGTAAAAAAAACCAAAAAAACTTTGGAAAACGTAACAAAAATATTTTGTAAAGCAAATAAGCAGGCAAGCTCTCAAGTGGGTGTGCACGCACGCACAGACACAGACAGACAAACAGACACACACGCGCGCGCGCGCACGCACGCAGGCACACACACACGCGTACGTACGCACACACATTCGTTCGCACGCACGCACGCACGCACACACACACACACACACACACACACCACACCACACACAACACACACACAACACACAAACACACACACACACGCATGCACACACATACACACACAACACATACACACACATGCATGCACACACACTCTCTCTCTCTCTCTCTCTCTCTCTCACACACACACACACACACACACACACACACACACACACACACACACACACACACACACACACACACACACACACACACACACACACACAGATAGCCTAGTGGTTAGAACATTGCGCTCGCAATCTGACGACCCGGGTTCGGTTCCCGTTTAAAGGGATATATTCCCCTGGAGTTAACATCAGTGCAGACTCCACTCTCCCCAAAAGTCCTTGGATGAGACTATAAACCGAGGTCCCGTGTGCGAACGCACGCAAAACATCTTGCGCACACGTTAAATCCTGATCCGCTTTTCGTAAGAGTAGGCCGTTATGTGCCGGTGGGAACAGATGACAGAAATTACAAAAACCGATATACATGGGAACTGGATGTAAAAAAAAGCACATTAGTGCTTATTCCATTATCCTCGATATAAAAGAATAAAATAAATAAAAAATAAAATAAATAAACACACACACACTTTTCCTGCAATGTCTGTACATTCCTTCTCACTGCCCATCAACTCCATCTAAAAGACAAGTTGCTGTGTTAGGCATTCCTCGGCTTAACACCCTGGGGGTGGGGTGGAGTGGGGATGGGGGTCACCGAGAACATGTCATCCGTCTCACTCTCTCCTACCTGACAATCACCGTGAGACCAGTAAGTACACACAGTGACACTGAACGAGAAGTGTGCGAGTTATGGGGCAGCCATAATCCGAGTTCAGAGGATTTTTGGTCTTCTTTAAAGAAGAGTTCGGGTTTTGGGGGATGGGAGCTTTTGAAGGCTGAAGACAATTTCAGCGTAACAGTTTAAAGTATAACAGCATGTTCCTGTAGATCTAGACCTGGACACTTAGCTAACTTACATCACTAAAGGACACAGCTTTGGTGTTGTGTCCTAAAGTAGGTTTTGTCCTAAGGTGGACAGGCTCAATAGAGATCAGAACTTCGCCATGTGTCTGGAAAATTCATGCTGAGGGGGTGGGGTGGGGGAACCCGTCTCCTTTTCTTCAGCAGGTGGGCTGCTTAATGCACGGATACACACGGGGACTGGATGGATAAAAAAGCACACGTGCTTATTCCAAAATCCTCGAAATAAAAGAATAATAATAAAATAAAAAGATTGCTAATGAAAGGGACAAACGATTCCAAATCTGACAAATTCTACTGTCTTAGTGAGCGTGCGAATCGGGTAAAGCTGACGGATTTTCTCTGGAAAAGTTAGGAAGCGCTTGTTCTATGTCCGCAGTCTCGATTGGGTTTTTCTTTATAAAGATGTCTTTTTATTATTGCCATTGTTCTGGTGTAGAGTTTTCTTGTGTGTAGATAGAAAATGGATGTGCTAGAGCAGTTTTAAATAATTTAAAGTTACTTAGAACAATTTGCAGTGACTATTTTGACTGGGTTCGCGTAGTAGAACCGTCTTTATCCATTCTTCTTCCTCTCTCGTTCGCTTGTTACACTGTCAGATGTGTTTGGGAGAAATAGTGGCAAGTCCTTTCCAGCTCCTCTCGTGGGCCGTACAGCTTAGTTTGCAGGATCTCTGTCGGCCACACAATCTTCCTCAGGTCGCTGTATAGCGTGCACCTCTGAAGGATGGGATCGCCAGTCTGGTTTTCTTTGCCACAGGAACACGAGGGAGAGAGAACGAGTTTCAGTCTTGATCCATTTAACGACGAGCTGAATCAGGTAACGACACCACCCACACCTGGGTCAGATTTGTCATGGATTTAAAAACCAAAACCACAATCAGGACACCTTTTTCAGAGAGGAAGTTAGTATTTGTGACAGGACCAGCCAACAGGAAAATAATACAGGAGACAACGTCTGTCAATTTGAAAACAAGCATAGCACTTCACTCAACAGTTGGTTGGGGTTTTAGGAGTCACTTGTCAGCTGTAAAAGAGGAAGTTGAGGGATAGTTTTTTATGGTTAGGGTTTGTTTACTTTGGTTTTAGTTTTGTTTGTTGTTGCTTTTGACATAGAATAAAATTTTCATCGCTTTTAAGATCAAAAGTAGTCCAGTTGAAGAAACAGGTTTTTGCTTTGTTTTGTTTTTGTTTTTAGGTGTGGGGGGGGGGGGGGAGGTTAATCCCCGAGGGACGTAATATAGCTGTGTACCTGTATGTATCTGTGAGTTTGTCAGTCTGTCTGTGGTAGTAGTCGTAGTAGCAGCTGATTCAAACAAAAGCAGGAGCAAGCATGGAAAAGTGTGTGTGTGTGTGTGTGTGTGTGTGTGTGTGTGTGTGTGTGTGTTGTGTGTGTGTGTGTGTGGTAAATACATAGTTCTGGTGCTACAGAATGCTTTGAAGTGTTCATCATACTCGGGTAGCCCTACTGTGCCCCTCTTAAAAAAATAGTGACAATGAAATAAAACTTCAAGTCTATGATAATGTCAAAAATCTCTCTCTCTCCGCCCTCTCTCTCTCTTTTTCTCTTTCTGTCTGTCTCTCTGTCCCTGTCTCTCTGTCCCTCTCTGTCTCTCTCTGTGTTTCTATTTCTCTGTCTCTCTCTCAATAAAAAAAAAATTCGAGGTTAAACTCTTTCTCTCTCTATCTCTCTGTGTGTGTCTCTCTCTAATTCCTAAATTTCGTCAAAGAAACAACTAGTTTATAAACGGTGTGGGTTTTAGTTTTTGGTTTTTCTTTTCAATACATGAAAGGTGTGTCCTGAATATAATATGCATAATGTGCTAGATGTTGCCGTTTACCGGTTTATGCGCAGTTTTTGCAACTTTAATGTAATGTATAAGGTGTGACACGTTTTAAAGTGTATGGTAAATTATTTTGCGTACATAATTTTTTTTTTTTGGGGGGGGGAGGGCCAAGCCTGAGAGAGAGAGAGGGACAGAGAGAGAGAGAGAGGGACAGAGAGAGAGAGAGAGAGAGGGACAGAGAGAGAGAGAGGGGGGGGGGGACAGAGAGAGAGATTGTGTGTAGGTGACGTCATCGTATCATAATTCATACCTGCCAGGAAAGGAAAACTTGAATCTCAAGTGTAGTGTGGTGTAGTGTAGTGTAGTGTAGTGTAGTGTAGTGTAATGTAGTGTAGTATAGTGTAGTGTAGTGTAGTGTAGTATACTGTAGTGTAGTGTAGTGTAGTATAGTGTAGTGTGGTAGTGTGGTGGTGTGGTGTAGTGTAGTGTAGTCTAGTGTGGTGTGGTGTGGTAGTGTGGTGTGGTGTGGTAGTGTGGTGTGGTGTAGTGTGGTGTAGTGTGGTGTAGTGTGGTGTGGTGTAGTGTAGTGTGGTGTAGTGTAGTGTAGTGTGGTGTAGTGTAGTGTAGTGTGGTGTAGTGTGGTGTAGTGTAATGTAGTGTAGTGTAGTGTGGTGTGGTGTGGTGTAGTGTAGTGTGGTGTAGTGTGTTAGTGTGGTGTGGTGTAGTGTAGTGTGGTGTGGTGTGGTGTGGTGTGGTGTAGTGTAGTGTAGAGTAGTATAGTGTAGTGTAGTGTAGTTTGTGTAGTGTAGTGTAGGGTGGTGTAGTTTGTGTAGTGTAGTGTAGTGTAGTGTGGTGTAGTGTAGTGGAGTGTAGTGTAGTGTCGTGTAGTGTAGTGAAGTGTATTTTGTGTAGTGTAGTGTAGTGTAGTGTAGTGTAGTTTGTGTAGTGTAGTGTAGTGTGGTGTAGTGTAGTGTCGTGTAGTGTAGTGTAGTTAGTGTAGTGTAGTATAGTGTGTGTTAGTGTAGTGTTAGTTAGATGGTGTAGTGTGGTGTAGTGTAGTGTAGTAGTGTAGTGTAGTTGTGGTGTGTGTGTAGTGTGTGTAGTAGTGTAGTGTAGTGTAGTGTTGTGGTGTTGTAGGTGTAGTGTAGTGTGGTAGTGTAGTGTAGTGTAGTGTAGTTTAGTGTAGTGTGGTGTAGTGTAGTGTGGTGTAGTGTAGTATAGTTTGGTGTAGTGTACTGTGTGTGGTGTGGTGTGGTGTGGTGTAGTGTGGTGTTAGTGTAGTGTTGGTGTAGTTTGGTGTGTAGTGTAGTGTAGTGTAGTGAAGGTCATAGTGTCGTGTAGTGTAGGGTGAAGTTATGTGTCGTGTGTGTGTGGGTGGTGTGGTTGTGGTGTGGTGTGTTGTAGTGTGTGTAGTAGCGTAGTCGTGTAGTGTTAGTGTAGTGTAGTTAGTGTGCGTAGCGTAGCATACTCGTACGTGTGTAGCGTAGCTAGCATAGCGTAGCTAGCGTAGTGTAGGTATGTGTGTGTAGTGTAGTGTGGTTGTGGTTGGTTGCGGTGCGTGGTGAGTGGTGTGCAGGTAGGTGTGCAGGGAGTGGAGTGGAGTTGTGTAGTTTGTAGTGTGTGTTGTGTGTGTGTGTGTGGTGTGTGTTGGTTGTGTTGTGTGTGTGTGTGTGTGTTGTGTGTGTGTGGTGTTTCTATTCCTCTTTCAAAATCTTGTTTTTCTAACACCTGTTTACAAGTCAAGGACCAACCCTCAAAGTTTCCTCAGAAGCGTTTCAGTTCCGTAATAGAGAAAGGGGTTTCTTTTCTATCCTTTTCTTGTGTGTTGGTTTGTTTCGTTTGTTGGTTGTTTAAAACATTTTTTGGCGGAACGGTTTCGGTTTTCTCTTACAGGGAGGTTCAACTGATTGACAAATGTGTGAGCTGAATTGCACATGAAGTGCGTAAGATTTCACATAGCTAGCAAATAATTATATAGATTTATCTTTCTTGTGGTGTAGTGTAGTGTAGTGTAGTGTGGTGTAGTGTAGTGAAGTGTAGTGTAGTGTAGTGTAGTGTAGTGTGGTGTAGTGTAGTGTAGTGTGGTGTATTGTAGTGGGGTCTACTAGTATCTGCGTCAGATTTCGACTGCTCTTCCCAGGAGAGAGTGTGTTGCCACAAGAACAGCGCCACCCATTGTCCCCCCAAATCATTCTAGTTTGTGTGTGCAATTTGTTTTCATGAGAATTACTTTTTTTAAAAAACAACCAACGATTTGTTTCTTTTCACACACATGCATACATACAAACATACATATTTATATACATACATACATATTTATATACATACATACATATTTACACACACACACACACACACACACACACACACACACACACACACACACACACACACACACACACACACACTCGGAAATAAAGAGACAGTCAGAGACAGAAAGGAAAGAGAATGACAGAGAGAGAGAGAGAGAGAGAGAGAGAGAGAGAGAGAGAGAGAGAGAGCCAGCCACACGCACGCACGCACACACACATACACACACACACTCTCTCTCTCTCACACACACACACACACACACACCACACAAAACACACAAACAAACAAGCTGGCATACACATATAAAAATAATGGGGTTAAACCGTTTATGTCTACACATTTAAAAAAAAAAGATGGAGGAATGGCTCAAGTGAAAAAAAGTTGTTGGGGCAGTTTTTACAATGGGATTGGGGGGTGGGGTGGGGGTGGGGGTGTTCCCATCAACATGTATGCATACCAAATCGTTTTGTAATGTAGTCATTTGATATATAACGCCCCCCCTTTTTTTTTAGGCCATTCAGTTAAAAGTTTTTGGTGGGTTTTTTTTTTAAGTCAAGGGAGCCAGGTATATCAAAAAATGAAATTGCGTGATGTCGTTTTCGTTTCTAAAAACTATGAAAGGAAGAAACTGTCTTGAGATTTAGTGTGGTGGTTCGTGTGCATATTTTTAACAACATTCTTTTGCTCTCTAAAATGGGTAGAAGTGGACATTTATTTGTAATATATATATATCTTCAGCAGACACACGCACACATACATGCACATGTGCACACTCACGCGTGCATACACACACGAACGCACATAATATCAATTTAATTCATTCATTCCTGATATCCCACTATCATTTATTTATCCTCGATATCCCATTAATATTCATTTATCTCAGAATTCACTGAGATGCGTACATGCCCATGACAGCTTTGAATTCCCACCAGTATCCTTATAAGTCTGATATCCTCAAAATCTTCCTTTCTCCACAATATCCCACTAATCTCCATTTATCCCCGGTAGCCCCACCGATCTCCATCTTTCCGCAATATGTCCCCACTAATCTCCACCTATCCACGATATACCTCCCCCATTCCCCATCTATCCGTGATATATCCCAACTCATCTCCCTCTATTCGTAATACATCCCCCCACTCATCTCCTATCCTCGATAAATCCCCACTCATCTCCAGCTATCCGTGAAATATCCCCACTCATCTCCAACCATCCGTGATATATCTCCACTCATCTCCATCTATCCATGATATATCCCACTCAAGATATCCGTGATATGTCCTACTCCTCTCCTTCTATACGTGATATATCCCACTCCCCTACATCCATGATATATCCCCAACCTTTTCCCATCTGTCCGCGATATATATCCCACCCACCCCCCATCCATCCGTAATAATATATCCCCCACTATCCCCTATCCGTGATATATCCCCCACTCATCGCCTATCCGTGGTATATATCCCCACTTATCTCCTCCTATCCGTGATATATATCCCACCACTCATCTCCTCCTATCCGTGATATATATCCCACCACTCATCTCCTCCTATACGCGATACATCCCTACTCATCTCCATCTATCCGTGATATATATCCCCCACCACTCATCTCCTCCTATCCGCGATATATCCCTACTCATCTCCATCTATCCGTGATATATATATCCCAACCACTCATCTCCTCCTATCCGCGATATATACATC
>CM054143.1:48327519-48330019 GCA_028751875.1 Rapana venosa | reverse complement strand
CACACACACACACACACACACACAGACACACAGAGAGTAAAGGCCCTCTTTTCTGTGCAACCACAAAACACACACACACACACACACACACAGAGAGTAAAGGCCCTCTTTTCTTGCACACACACACACACACACAACAGACACACAAACACACACACACTGCTCTTGAGGCAACCTCACACTGGCAAAGACAGAACAAATAGTCCGGGAATGAACAGGTACACACCCTTCTTTTGAAAAGAGAGGAGGGGGAGAAGGAGAAAAAGAAGAAGAGGGTGGGGGGAAAGGAGGAGGAGGAGAAGAAGAAGAAGAAACAGAAGGAGGAGGAGAAAGAAGAACAGAAGGAGGAGAGAAGAAACAGAAGGAGGAGGAAGAAGAAGAAAAAGTAGAAGAAGAAGAAGAAAACAACCAAGAGAAACAGAAGAAAGAAGAAGAAGAAAAACAAGAAGAAAAGAAGAAGTAGTAGAAGAAGAAGAAACAGAAAAAACAGAGCAAGTAAAAGAAGAAAAAGAAGAAAAACAAGAAAAAAAGAAGAAGAAAAGAAGAAGAAGAAGAAGAAAAGAAGAAGAAGAAGAAAAGAAAGAAGAAGAAGAAGAAGAAGAAACAGAAACAGAGGAAGTAGAAGAAGAAGTAGAAGAACAAGAACAAGAACAAGAAGAAGAGATAGAAAGATAGACAGAAAGAAAGAAAGAAAGAAAATAAAAGGAAAAAAAAGAAAAGAAAAGAAAGAAACGAAAGAATACCTCTACCTTCAAACACACCTTATGAGGTCAGAAAAGAGAGACTCTGAAGCAATTTCCTTTCTTTGGCGGTAACATTGCACACACACACACCACACACACAACACACACAACACACACACACACACACACACACACACACACACACACTTACACACACACACACTACACACACACACTCACACAGAGGATGAGGGCAGGATGGAAAAAAAAGTTGTGTTAACTTAATCTTTTACCTTCAATAAAGATCATTTTGACTTGTCTTGACGACTTGACCACACACACACACACACACACGCACACACACACACACGCGCGCACACACACACGCACACACACACGCGCACACACACACACACACACACACACGCACGCACACCACACACACACACACACACACTTACACAGAGTACTCTTCAACTAAAACAAAAAATTGAAGTAGAGAAAAAAACACCCCAAACAAACAAAACAAACGAAAAACCCTCTAACATGTGAAGGTTAGGGAAGAAAAGTATGGCGAATCTAGTCAAATTTTGTGCTAATAAGCTTCTTCACATTAGGATATTCCTACACCTTTCTTTTTTTCTTTTTAAACAAATTTTATCTAAACATTTTGAAATAAATATATAGGTCAAAAACGGTTAAATTAAATAAATCTGGTTCAATCCCAATCACATATGACACAGTAAGGTTTGGGTGGGTTTTTTGTGTGTGTTTTTTTTTTGGGGGGGGGGGGGGGGGAAGGGGGTTGGTTATATTACAGCACACTCTGTCCAGAATTTTGTGTCAATATTTCGACTAGTGGATTGCTAAAGCAAACACTACAGACAGAATGAGGTCTACAGCCTAGCTAGCTTTTGACAGCCCCCGCTAAAGTTTAGGACTCACGACACTGTAGCACTGCCACTAGCTAGTTAGTTAGTTAGTTAGTAGTCACATGAGAGCAGGCAGTGGTAGGCAGCGGCGGCGAAAAAGGAAATATTGGGATGTGTGGGTGGGTGGGAAGGAAGGATTTGTTTTGCAAGTAACACACTCACAGATATACGCATGCGCGCAACGCACACAAACACACACAACAAACATACACGCGCACGCACGCACAGTCACACAGACAGAGGCACACACAACGACGTGCGTGCACGCAGGCACACACTCACGCACGCACACACACAACGCACGTGCGTGCGTGCACGCAGGCACACACACACACAAACACACACACGCGCACACACACACGCACACACACCCGCGCGCGCACCCACCCGTCCACCCACCCACACCCACACACACACACACACACACAAACAGTGAAACCTTGACAAAGTAGAAGTCATTCATGATGCGATTTTCAACAACAACAACAACAACAAGTAAGAAACAAACAAAAATCCAAAGAAAAAAGGGCTTTTAAGTTGACCACAATAATGTTCCTGCGCACTATCAGCAGCGTAAGAACACAATCCAGAAATCATAATCATCTCGTATTTCTCACAACTAATCAACACCACCGGATTCATTTTACCCACAAGACTCCCAACTCAAGTCCTAAATGTGATTTCTTTCTACCTTAACCAAGTGGGGTTTCCTTCTGCTTTCTTTTTCTTTTCTTTCTTAAAATTAGCGGTGGATTTTTTGAGTGTGTTGGTTTGTTTCTGTGTGAAGCACTACTTGACCTAAATGTGGAGTGTAGCCTTTCTTTTACCTTGCAGTACGAGGCCAGCTTCTCTCAGTTCTGCTTTGCTGTAATAGAAGAAGTAAAG
>CM054143.1:48315019-48317519 GCA_028751875.1 Rapana venosa | reverse complement strand
TGGTTTTTCGACAGATTGGAGCAGTCACCACTGCCATAAAGTTAACCCCACCCTCTTGTATTTGTACTCACGGCTGAAAAAAAAACCCTCAGAAAAGTGGGAGAAAGAAAGAAACAGAAAAAAAGATGAATAAAAGACTGAAAGAAGGGCAGAGTGAATGAATGAATGAGAATGAATGAATGAATCAGAATAGATGAATGAATGAATGAATGAATCAGAATAGATGAATGAATGAATGAATGAATCAGAATAGATGAATGAATGAAATGGGAGAAAAAAAAGAGTGAATGAATGAATGAATGAAAGAACAAAGAATGAATTGCTTCATATATTAATTGATTAAAAAATGAAAGAAAAAATGAAGGAAGGAGTAAATGACAGACTAAAAGAATAAATGAATAACAAAATGAATGGATGAATGACAGAATGAAAGGATGAAGGAAAGAAAAATAGAAAGAAAAAAAATCCAACATATCTTAACACAGATGTACTGCATTTTCTTTTAGCAAGTTTATAGTCAAAATACCAGTAAGCTGTCTCTTCTTGACTTTTGTTTTGTTTGGCGTTTCTTGTTGTTCCTCCTCCTCATGCTGCTGCTGTTGTTGTTGCTACTGCTACTGCTGTTGTTGTTGTTGCTGCTGCTGCTATTGTTGTTGCTACTGCTGCTCCTGCTACTGCTCCTGCTGCTGCTCCTGCTGGGTTTTTTCTTTTTCTTTTTGGCTGTTTTTGGCTTGGCTTTGGTCAGATTTGACTTGTGTGGTCAGTAAAACTTTATATGACTTTGTTTCGTTTGGGATTCCTTGGTCAGGTTTGACCTGGTTCGTTGTGTCTTGTCCTTGTCTTGTCCTTGTCTTGTCCTTGTCCTGTCCTTGTCTTGTCCTTGAACTGCTTTGCCTTGCCCTTGATGTGAGGAATGACAAGCGAACAAAGGTGAACGCAAATGAAACGAATTTAAAGAGAGAGAGAAAAGGCTTAAATCATGAAGTACGTGAAGAACAGAAAACCTCAACGAGAGAGAGAGGGGAGAGAGAGAGAGAGAGGAGAGAGAGAGAGAGAGAGAGAGAGAAGACAGACAGACAGACAGACAGACAGATATACAGAAAAATAGAGAGAGAATAGTCATAAAGAACGAGAGAAAGACAGTGTGAAAAGAAACCCACCATTAATTGCATAATGAGGAGGAAATGTAAGACAGACCAAAAAGAAAATTTTGTTAACTTTAGACAAAATACTTTTTTTTAAAAAAAAGACGAACCACATACATCATCACATAAATTTCATTGTCACGGACAGCACACATTCTCTTCTTCCTTTTGCTTGTTTTTCCTCCACTTCTATTTCTGCATTAATTTCTTCTTGAAAATTTCGAAACGACGATCACAACACAAAATTTAACCAGAGGGGCCAAATTTGAAGAGCGGGACGGGGGAGAGACGTCAAAGAATCGTTAGACTACACAGGAGATGAGCAAGAAGATCATGTGTCTTGTGAATGAAGGGTGGCGGGTTTTAAAGAAGAGGGTATCAGCTGTCTGACAATTTGGTTACTGTCCACAACTGCACAGTCACAGGCCCCGCACACTAGTTTAGTTACTTCCCTTTTGCTTACCTTCACAACTGTAACTATCTATGGTTTTGAATTGTTGTCGCTGCAGAGATAGAGGGAGGGGGAGAAAGAGGGAGGAAGGGTAGGGAGGGAGGGAAGGAGGGAGGGAGAGGGTAAGGGAGGGAGGGAGAGGGTAAGGGAGGGATGAGAGAGAGAGAGAGAGAGAGAGAGAGAGAGAGAGAGAAGAGAGAGAGAGAGAGAGAGAGAGAGAGAGAGAGAGAGATTTTTCCGTTTGGTTTTCTGTATGATTTCTTTTAGAATTGACTTGTTGGATTTTTGTTTTATAATGTAGTTGGGGGTTTTGTTTGTTTTGTTTGTTTTTGTTATCCTCCGTCCTTATTCCGTATGGTTTAAAAGGACTGACATCACTGTGTGTGTGTGTGTGTGTGTGTGTGTGTGTGTGTGTGTTGTATGTGAGTGTGTTTCTCCTACTCGTGTTTATGCGTTTGTGTGTCTGCCTGCTCTCTTTGCCTGCTCTCTTGCCTGCTGTCTGCCTGCCTGTCTGTCTGTCAGTCAGTTTCTTTCAAGGAAGTCATAACATCACAACAGTGACTGTGATGTTTTCATACTGTGGTAACAGCACGTAAATCCTCAGCAGACAAGAGAAGAGACAGGGAAGACACCGGGCCGCACTTCACGATTAATTGTGGCCCGTTTCCTTCTGTTTTCCCTATGAATGTTTGCCTGGTTTCCCTCTGAATATTTCCCCTATGAACTTAAACACGCGCATACAGCACTTAACATTCCATCTTCTAAAATGGAAAAAAAGTTACTTGTTAAAGACTATCTCCTGACGGGCAACTCCTTGTACGATCTGTGTGGTTCCTGGAGAGAAGGTAATGGTCACACTCCGGCTTCAGCTTCCGGGTGAAATAGTGTCTTCTAAACAGTGCTA
>CM054143.1:48302519-48307519 GCA_028751875.1 Rapana venosa | reverse complement strand
GGGCGGAAGATGTAGACACACCCCTGTCACCAAGTCACACATCATCCAAGCACGACGATAGAGATGACAAGTGTATTACCTCACGTAGATCAGAGTCTTTTGTCTTTTGTTCCGATCCGGTAGAAAGACGAGACAAGAGTTGGCGGAAGTTAGGCTACTTTTGTAGTGTCCAGCCCTGTCCCGTGTTTCTTTTTCTGTCTTTTTTTTTCTTTTATCATTTTGTTTCTGTGTTTATGGCATGCCAACCAGAAGAAGTGTAGTGTGCTGTAGAGTAGTGTAGTGTAGTGTAGTGTCGTGTATGTGTGAGTTTGTAGTGTATGTGTATGTGTGAGTGTGTAGTGTATGTGTGAGTGTGTAGTGTAGTGTATGTGTGTGAGTGTGTAGTGTAGTGTGTGTGTGTGTGTGTGTGTGTAGTGTAGTGTGTGTGTGTGTGTGTGTAGTGTAGAGTAGTGTAGTGTAGTGTAGTGTGTGTGTGCGTATGTGTGAGTTTGTAGTGTGTGTGTGTGTGAGTGTGTAGTGTAGTGTATGTGTGTGAGTGTGTAGTGTAGTGTATGTGTGTGAGTGTGTAGTGTAGTGTGTGTGTAGTGTAGTGTAGTGTAGTATGTTTGTGTGTGTAGTGAAGTGTGTATGTGTGTGCGTGCGTGCGTGCGTGTGTGTGTGTACGTGTATGTGTGTGTGTGAGGTGTGTGTGTGTGTGTGTGAAAGCCTTATTACAGGAGAGAAACTGTATTTTTGAATGTTGGTTTATTGAGAAAACAAGATGTTCCCGAGGCTTAGTACAGCCTAGCTTTATTTTCGTGTGAAGCGTTAGAATAATGAAAGACCATGACAATATCTTAAAGTTATCCACAGTTCTGAAAACTGACAATTCTCGTTACACATGAACTTGTGTGTGTGTGTGTGTGTGTGTGTGTGTGTGTGTGTGTGTGTTTGTGTGTGTGTGTGTTTGTGTTTGTGTGTGTGTGTATGTGTGTTTGTGTCTGTGTCTGTGTCTGTGTCTATCTGTGTCTGTCTGTGCGATCTTAACACGCCACATTTCTAACTAGCTACCTCGGCAGCACTCTTCAAGAACGGGCCAGTGGCCTTTCAGGGAATAGATAAATCATTCTACTTCAAGATCGAATCCTCTACCACCCCCCCCCCCCACACACACACACACACACCAATCACCCCCACCCACCCCCTCCCTTCCTCCACTAGCGCCAACACACCTCCCCCGCCCCCTTCCCCCACCCCCACCCCAACCCCGCCATACCCAACCCTCCTACCCCTTCTCCTTACCTAAAAATGTCCGGGTCAAACTTGTCGCCGGGTGCAAAAAAAAAAAAAAAGAAAAGAAAAAAATCTCGATCACAAAGAGGTGACAAGTGGATCGGCCACACTCCCCCTACCAACGAGTGTGTTTTATATAGAGTTTTGTCCATTAAGAATGCTGGTGTTGTGAGAAAAAAACACCACCCAAACAAACAAAACACCCCCCACCCCCACCCCCCACCACCCCAACTTTGCGAAAAGAGACACCCTGGCAAATGCAGTCTTTCTTTCCTTCCCTTCCCTGTTCCTCTTTTCTGTAGCAGGTTTTGGTTTGGTGGTGTTTTTTGTTGTTGTTGTTGTTGAAAGGAATCTATGGCTTTGAAAAGAAAACTTGTCTATCGTTTTTATGGGGCACGACACACGTGAAGTGTATTATTATCATAACTTTCTATCGATTTGTGGTGGTGCTTCAGTGTGTCGTGTCTTCGATAAAAGAGAGAGAGAGAGAGAGAGAGAGAGAGAGAGAGGGTATCGACAGGTTTGACAGGGTCTCTAAAGTTAAGTGTGTGAGTGTGTGTGTATACATATACAGTAGACCTGGGCAGAGTGTTGTTAATAACGTGATATGGTAGTAAGATCTGTGGGGTAGATTTTGTCTGGTATGGGTGTGGGAATCTTTTTTTTAATGTAGCGTCTAGTGTGTTCTGATAAGTCGAGGAAGATATCTAACTCTCCCCCCTCCCCCTTCCCTTTTTTTTTAAAAATAATGAGAATGGAATGATAGACTAGGATGATTTGGTTTCGATGCTTGTGTTGTAAAAGGTTAGAGACTGATATTTGTGGGGGATTTTCTTGTGTGATCTAGTGGAGAGAGAGAGAGAGAGAGAGAGAGAGAGAGAGAGAGGAGAGAAGAGAGAGAGAGAGAGAGAGAGAGAGAGAGATGCATGCACACCAAAAAACACAACAACAACAACAACAACAACCAAATGATAACAAAAGCAACAAAAGCCGAAGCAAATTAGAATGTGTGCATGGTCAGAAGTACATTCTTTCTGTTTTATGTGTGTGATATTTGTATCTTCATGGTGTCTTGTTGCTGTGATTTTTGTTTCTAGTTGGTTTTGCTTGGTCGGTTTGGTTTGGTTTGTTTAGTTGGAGGGTTGTTGTTGTTGAGTTGGGGGGGGGGGGGGGGGATTGAGGGAGGGGCGTGGGGGGGGGGGGATTAGGGGGGGGGGAGGGAGGGGGGTCGTGTGGTTGTTGGTTGATTTTGGGAGGGGTTGTTTCTTTTAGAAAGGGGGGGGGGGGGGAGAGGGTAGGATTGGTGGGAGGAGAAGACATCACTACATTATGAATGGCTGTTTCATTTTTTTTTTTTACCTTAAGTTGTGATACTGTACTGGTATGCTTGTTTGATACAGTACCGGTTTCAATTGAACAGTTGAGAGATGTGTTAGTACCATCATAGCCTGTGGAGACATTGCGCTGTTGTTATGGCATGCTTGTTGAGAGAATGATGCTGTCTTTAAAAAAAGCAACAACAACAACTAAGAAACAAAGAGAGGCTTTCCTTAACGGCTGCCCTCAGACCTCGGGTTGGAGCAGGCCCAGTCAGTGGAATACGGCGTCAGGCAATGTCAAGAAATGGCGGCCATTGTCTCCAGACTCCTGAATGACGGTCAGTGAATTTGCATGTTTGTTTGTTTGTCCGTCTGTCTGTCTGCCTGTCTGTCTGTCTGTATGTCTGTTTGTATGTATGTAATATGTATGTATGTTTGTATGTGCGTTTGTATGTATGTTAATGTATGTGTGTCTGTATGTATGTATGTATGTATGTATGTATGTATTATGTACGTGTGTATGTATGTATGTATTATGTATGTACGTGTTATGTATGTATGTAGTGTGTATGTATGTATGTACGTGTTTGTATGTATGTATTAGGTATGTAGTATGTATGTGTATGTATATATGTGATTATTTATTTTATTTGCTTATTTTATTCTTTTATATCGGATATAAATAGTCTTATGTTTTTTACATCCGTCCGTGTATGCGTTTTTGTAAATTTTTCATGTTCTACCGGCACACATGGCCTATCTACGTAAAGCGACAGGTTTAATGTGCGCAAAATGTATGTATGTATGTATGTATGTTGTATGTATTATGTGTGTGTGTATTATATGTGTATGTATGTATGTATGTATGTATGTATGTATGTATGTATGTATATATAATGTATGTGTAATGTATGTATGTATTACTGCTGAATGACGATAAGTGTCTGTCTTTTGTCCTGTATGCTGAATTGACCTGTGTGTACTGTACATGTGAATGGATAAGTGTCTGTCTGTCTGTCTGTGTACAATTGAAGCTTAACATAAATGTGCGCACGTTAATATTTGTGGGGAGGGCGGGGAGTAGCCCAGGGTTAGACTTGCATGAATTTGTGCACCGCAAGGGAATTTTCGAGTCCTCACTTAGACACGTTACAAAGTGGGGATTTTTCCCTTGGAGTTAACTAGGTAGTGTGTGTGTGTGGTGTGTTGCATGTGTGTGTGCGTGCGTGCGTGCGTGCGTTGTGTGTGTGTAGTGTGTGTGTAGACTCGTGTGTGTGTGTGTTGTGTGTGTTGTGTGTTTGTGTGTGTGTGTGGAGTCTGTTTTATTTTGTCTTTTATATCTTTTCTCTTTATTTCTATCTTTTATACCCTTCTCTCTTGTCTTGTCTCTGTCTCTCTCTCTTCTCCCCTCTCTCTCTCTCTCTTCTTCAAAGTTCAAAGCTCCCCCCCACCTCTCTCTCTCTCCCTTTAAGCATATCCTGTTTATGCTTGAATGGGCATCTCAACGATTTTTCTGGTTCAATTGTCAACCAAGCGAAACTCATAATAGACTAGACAGTCCTTGTATTCTTCTTCCCCTGATAAAGAAGATGTGTATGTGGGGACATAAAAAAGTAGGTAAAGGGTTAAAGCACTTGGGTTTTTTTGTCTCATCAAGTCACTTCTTGCCCCTACTGAAAATAAACGAAGGCACTTAGCTTTGTCCATCTCGTAAATTTTTGTCCCTTCTTAAAATAAAGAAAGGCATTTCGAAAGTTTTGTCACCTCACTTCTTTCCCCTACTGAAAATGAACAAAGCACTTCAGCATTTTTCCGTCTTGTCACCTCTTATCCCTTTTTAAGATAAACAAAGGCACTTCAGCTTTTTTGTCACATCACTTCTTTCCCCTACTTAAAATGAACAAAGCACTTCAGTTTTTTCGTCTCATCACGTCACTACTTGCCCCTGCTTAAGTTAAACAAAGGCATGAAGATCAGTCAATAAATGAGCAATGAAAATTATTGTGTAATTTGCTTTGGTGGGTAGATAGAGGATTGGTGGTGGGGGGGGGGGGGGGGGCCGGAACAAATTCACTATGACCCAAATAATTAGGGCATGCATTTCACGTCATGGGCTTAACTAACAGTAGCAACAAGCACAAATATTATCAGATATTGTCAACTATGATGATGATGACGATGAGAGGAGGAGGAGGGACACAGAGAGAGAGAGAGAGAGAGAGAGGAGAGAGTGAGAGAGAGAGAGAGAGAGAGAGGAAGGGAGGGATGGAGGGAGAGAGAGAGAGAGAGAGAGAGAGAGAGGAAGAAGAGAGAGAGAGAGAGAAACAGTAGCTACATCCAGCTGTCACACACTATTTTTTATCGCCATATTTCTCTCTCTGTGTCTATGCAAGCTGTTCATGTCATGGA
>CM054143.1:48057519-48295019 GCA_028751875.1 Rapana venosa | reverse complement strand
CGTGCGTGTGTGCGACGTGTGTGTGTGTATGTGTAGCAAAACCTATGTGTTGGTGTGGCTAATTCACACACCATGTAGATACATTCTATTATTTCGGCAGTAAAAAATTTTTTAATGGTCTGCTAGATGCCAGATATGCTGAGTAGGCCTATGTGATACCGTTGTTGACGTTGAAATGTGATATCTTTGTCGATAGCCGTTGTCAGATTTTAATAGTTCTGTCTTTATCTTGATAATAATTGCTGTTGGAAACTGTTGAGGGTTTCGCTGTTGGGGTTTTGTTTTCAATGTCTGCCTGACTACGACCATCCCCTTCCTCTGTCTCTGCCTGCCTGCCTGCCTGTCTGTCTGTCTGTCTGTCTGCCTGCCTGCCTGTCTGTCTGTCTGTCTGTCTGCCTGTCTGTCTGTCTGCCTGCCTGCCTGCCTGCCTGTCTGTCTGTCTGTCTGTCTGTCTGTCTGCCTGTCTGCCTGTCTGTCTGCCTGCCTGCCTGCCTGTCTGTTTGTCTGAAAAGGAACAAGGCAGAAACAAAAAAGAAGGGTAGAAAAGATGGAATTACGTAAAAAGAATTTCCTAACGGTGGAGATGCTGTTAAATACTAACAGGCCCTCTGCATGTATACGGGGGAATACTATACAATGCAATACAATACAAAACAACCCAACCCAACCCAAGACAACACACTACAAAACAACCCAACACAATACAAAACAACCCAACCCAACCCAAGACAACACACTACAAAACAACCCAACACAATACAAAACAACCCAACCCAACCCAAGACAACACACTACAAAACAACCCAACACAATACAACACAACCCAACACACTACAACACACTACAACCCAACCCAGCCCAACACAAGACAACAAAACAATACAACACAATACACAACACACTACACTAACACTACAAACACGACACAACTGTCACGCGCGCGTTGTGTGTGTCGATATGACACAGGACTCTCATAAATGTGCTAGCTGTTCTTTCTGCCAGCCAAGGGTAGGCTTGTATATTTGGTGACACTTTTCCTTGACTACATTCCCGGTTGAAGCAAGGCCCTGTTTGTTTGTCTGTCTGTCTGTCTGTCTGTCTGTCTGTCTGACTGTCTGTCTGTCTGTCTGTGCTGCAGGGCGGGGGTGGCCCTGTGCCTGAGTCCTCAGGGCCGGAGGAACGGGGAGGCGCTGATTCGCTTTGAGAACGAGGAGCAGAGGGACCTGGCCCTGAAGAGACACAAGCACCACATCGGCCAGCGCTACATCGAGGTCTACAAGGCCTCTGGCAAAGACTTCATCAATGTGGCCGGAGGTATGGGTAGGTAGGGTGCGGGGGGGTGAGGAGGAGGGGTAGGGGGCGGGTGGGTGGTGGGTTGGGGGTGGGTGGAGGTAGGTGGTGGTGGTGGGGAGGGGTTGTGGGAGGGTGTGTGTATGCGTGGGTGGGGTTGGGTGGGTGGGTGGGTTCGTGTGTGTGTGTGTGTGTGTGTGTGTGTGTGTGTTTGGAGGGGGTGGGTTCATGTGTGTGTGTGTGTGTGTGTGTGTGTGTGTGTTTTGGGGAGTGGGAGTGAGGGGGAGTGAAGGGATTGGAGATGTCTGTGTTTGGAAGGGAATAATGTTTATTTATTTGTTTGTCTGTCTGTCTGTCTGTCTCTCTCTCTCTCTCTCTCACTCTCTCTCTCTATATATATAAAGAGACACACAGAGAGACAGAGACAGACAGATAGACATAGACAGACAGATAGAGAATGAATCAAAGATTCTTAGCTTAATCCCTAGTGTGAAAAGAGGTATTTTGGCTTGTCCTCCTTCACCTTGAGAGAGAAAACGATAGAGAGCATCCTTTGCCTGCAGATTACAGCAGCAGCAGCAGCAGCATTCCGACAAAAATATAAACCTGATGGTCGCAATAAAGTCATGATGACAAATGTCTTCAAGTCACACACAAAAAATGTTCAGTGCCTGTCAGAGATATGATGAAATGTCTCCATTTTCTGTAAGCATCTTTTCTTTTTTTTCAGATTCAAGATTCAAGATTTAATTCGCCTTCAACCCCTTTTTGGGGCATGAATGATTTCAGCAAACAAAATCAACTGTCACATATGTAATTTGCATTAACAAAAACGTTTAGAACACTGCATGTGACAGAAATAAAAGTGTAGTCAACCTTTTCATTAATGTCATGCAGCTTTATTCTTGACTATAAGTTTGCTAAGTTTGAATGACGTCCTTTTGTCAGAAGAGAACAACTTACAAAATGTGAACAGGGATCTTGGATACAGATATTCATGAGGTAGGACATTCTTCCGAAGCTCAGAAAACTTTGGACATTCCATTCTAAAGTGAAACTCGTCTCCTATTCATGTTACATTGTTTACACAGAGGATTTTCGCATTGAATGCCATTCACTCGTTCTGTTTCAATCAGCATCGAATGATTAATACACTTGAATCTGAATAATAAAACCATACTGTTACATGGCAACTCACTAATGTACTTTTCCCTTTTAAAACATTGTTTGTAATGGTATTGTTTGGCCTGTACAGGATGCAACACAGAAGCACAGGCCTTTCTGTCACGTGGGGGACAGACCATCATCCGAATGCGTGGTCTCCCTTTCACCGCCACCACAGCTCAAGTGGTTAGTTCCCTTTGTGTAGCTCTCTCTTCTTCCCTGTAGATTTCAGCCTGTGTTTGCCTTAACTTTATTTTTTTAATCCTGTGTTTCGTTTGTGTTTGTTTGTTCGTTTTAGTTTATAAGTCGGTTACACTCATGTCGTCTTTTCGTTGCTAGTTTTATGAGTGTTGCTCCTTTTTTTTCTAGGTCAGCAATGCTGTCATTTCCTTGTAGACAGTAGTAGTGCTTGATGTTAGTGTTATAGATTCATACACATAAACTAGCCCATAGATTGTCGTCTGCAAAAAAAAAGAGATTCATATGGCAACAGTACAAAAGGAATAGATATAAACATGTAGCCACATTCTGGAAACAAAAGTGAGAGGGTGGGGGAAGGGGGAGGGGGGAGATATATTTGTCACCAATATTCTTATCCCTCTGTGTGTGTGTGTGGGGGGGGGGGGTGTTGATTGATTAGTGGATTTTTTTCCGTCCTGTTGTTGTTTGGTGAGGTGTTAGGTTCACTTGAGGCCGGGAAAGGGTTAGCATTCATGAATGATTGTGGTCGTCCACCCTAAACACACTTGTACAAGTCATGCTCTCACTCACTCTTAAGCATTTCACAAGCAACTTTTTTTTGGTAATTGCCAGGTTCATAAGTAAAGAAGAGGGGGCAGGGTGGAATGGTTTGACCAACTGATTTGGTTGTTTTTGGTCGAATTTTTGCCCAATGATAGATTAGGGCCTTTTTATATAAAAAAAAATCATAAATAATCTGTTAGTGAGCTGCATTTTTTTGTCTGTCACCTGTTCCATCCCTTTCATTTCACTCATTTCATATCCCCTTTCTCCATTTTTGTTCCTCATTCATCACTGATAGATTTGTTGGTGGGTGGGTGTCTCTGGCTAAACCTCTGTGTTGTCAATAATCATGTAGAAGTTTCCCTGTAGTAGAAACGCAAAAGATAGAAGTTATGTACTGTTATTTTCACTATTGCAGCAGGTGTTCATTGCGCATTAGATTTGCGCATGTAGCCATCACGTGACAGGTAAGTTTCCGGTCAGGGTTCTGCATCAGATTCTCCCAAGAGTTCACTGGCCTTTTGTGCTTTTACCATTCCCTCCATTTCCAGAGTGTGAGAACTGAAAAATATGAGCAGAGTGGAATTTGAAATCTACAAGCGATTTGAAGGCTGTACTGAACAAAATAAATGAGGATTTGTATTTCAATACTCCATGAAAGAGTCTTTGAAACTTCTCGATTGTAATGTATTATTGGAATACATTGAAGTGGTTTTTTTTTAAGTTGTTTTTTTTTTACTTGACTCCAATTTTATGTGGTTTCTATTTGTCCGAATTGTAAAGATCGTATGATTTTATTTTGTTTATAATTCGAAGTGCAGCTCAAAACAAATAGACACAAAGTCTCTAGGGACGTAGAGGAAACTGTTGGTTGCTAAGGCCAGTGAACTCAGGGAGGAACTGAACAAAGAAGTCCATTCTTTAAACCAGGTAGCCTTTGGTGACGTCATTGTGTCTGAGCGCATCCGGGTATTTTGTGGTTTTATTTCTATGGATCACGTGGCAGAAGGCTCTCTATGGAGACTGGTAGAGGTGCTATACTATAGACACTTTGTAGACACATGATTTCTTCTATTTTTGTATTTGCCATACTTGGGGTGACACCGAATATACTGGACGAGTTTTAACCACATGCTTTAATCTGTTGGCAGCTTTATGTTCATGCTCGGTTCCAGGGAAGGGGTTGATCCTGTTGTTGAATTATCTTTCTCCCCCACCCCCACCCCATTGTGAAACAGCCGCCAACTAGCTGATTGCATTTCCGATTGGCACAGAGTGCTGTATGATTGTTGGTGACCATGTTTATCTCTACACAGTCATTAACCCGGTTCCTCGACTCCCTTTCTCTCTTTTGTCTTCTTCTTCTTGGCCACTCTGTTCTGACATAACCTTCGCTCTTTTGCCAAGTAGAGTGTATGAAACGTAGCTATCTTTCATCACGCTAACTGTTGGAGAGTGTGGACAAAGGTCTGGTGCGTTTTTCACTTTTTTATTTTATTTATCAATTTGTATGTGCACAGACATTTTCATGTAGATGTTCTAGTTAGCGCGTTTGTGGCGCGTGCATCTGCCTTGATTTTTTTTATTGGCAGTACCAAATATTTTTTAAACATTTTAAGAAGAAGACTCATCGGATATATCACCAATGTTACTGTAATCTTAGTTTCAGTGGATTCCCACCATAACTTGTGAAGCAGTGCCGTGACCTTTGATCAATAAAAGACTTGGGTTGTTTGGGAAGGGGGGGGGAGGGAGGGGGGGTCGTTTAAATATATAAGTTTAAAAAAATGAATGGGAAGTCATGAAAACCAATCTCCATAAGTAATTTAAAAAGCTTTTGTTCCAGCGTTATCACCATTACACATGTCATCTTCATGTGGCAACTGTATGGGGGGAATTTACACAATCAAAATTCACATCACCTAAAAAAACAATTAATAAGGTGAGAGTTGCGCACATGCATGCTACTGTCTTAATCAACAACAAAAAGTAAGGCTTAAAACTGAAGATCAAAGCCTGAACTGAGATGTTAACCAACTGTTTATGTATTAACTGCACTGGTCAACGTAATGGATTGTCAGCTTGTACGTTGTAGTCTGCTTGTTCTGGGCAATGTACTGTAAGCTTGTGTAGACCTTCACCAAGTATTTCTCTGCAGAAGCTTTTTGGGGGTGTCAGATTTACCAGCTTTTTTCCCTCTCTCTGCGTTTTGAAAAAAAAAGAGGTTTAATATTGGGAAGGCATTGAGGAAGCCTCTCAGAAGTCTGTGATGTAAATTTGGGTAAAAGTAGAATTGCACATTTGATTTCCAGATTTATTATGATAAGAGAAAGTGAGACCTGAAACAGAGTTTTGATTTATCTCTTATTTAAACTGTGAATCGGGTGTACTTGAGAATAATCCAAACGAAATATGGACGTAGGAGTTAAAATCGTAAAAAATGCGAGAACAGAGAAAGTAATATTCTCTTTTTTTGCTACCGAGCTGGGGAAAAAAACCGAAGATTAGCTGAAATATGTCTGTTACTGAGCGTTTTCTGTAACACTGTCGAGAGAGAAGGACTCCACATGTAGCAGTGGTTCTCTGGCATTTTCTACATACAGATGCTCTGAGAGACATTATGAAAGAACGATGGAAAGGCGTCACTTGCTTTTGAAAGCATTTATTCAAGATTTCTCAGACCAGATGTCGCTGGTTGGCAAACCAGAAACTATTCGCTTTGTTGTTTTCAAATGCCTCAATCTTCATAATTTCTGTGTCTCTATTTCTTGTTTCTGTGTTTTGAACACAGGCACACACACACACACACACACACACACACACACACACACACACACACACACACACACACACACATTCACACTCTCTCTCTCTTTCGAGTTGAAGACATATAGGAAATGTACAAGTTAAATAACATGCACGTTTACACACACACACACACCACACACCACACACACACACACACACACACACACACACACACACACACACACACACACACACACACACACACTATCTCTCTCCCTGGTTTTCTCTGTTTTTTCCTCTCTTTTTGTCCCCCCAAAGTTGTTTTTTCCTCTCTTAATTCCAAAAAAAGTGATTTTTCGGTTTGGGAAGGTGGCTTTAAGTTGGCTGAAGGGGCAATTAGACATGAACTGGTTGGTGTGTGATGCATGCGCGGAGGGAGAGGGAGAGGGAGAGGGCGATGGGGTGACCTTATTCATTGCTGATGACCTTTATTAATTAAAGGTATCATTAATTTGGGCTCAGCTATCCTACGTACGTACGTCCTTGGATGGTGTCAGATATTGGAGAAGAAAAGACTGACAGCATTTGTTGTTGTTGTTCTTGTTCTTGTTGTTGGTACAACTAAGGTTTTGGGACTGTGGGTGCGAGGCCAAGAGGAAAAGGTGGCATGCAATTTTTTTGTTTGTTTGTGAACTTGACATGAAGAACTACGCGCCAGGGGGGCAGAGTTGGTTGGGTAGGGGGTCTGTTTTTGTGTTGGCTTCTTTTTGGGGAACATCGCTTTGGACAACTTTGGTGTTTGTGGACGGGAACCTTTCTGTCTTTCTGTCTGTCTGTCCTGCCTGTCTCTGTCTGTCTGTCTGTCTGTCTGTGTGTGTGTCTCTCTCTCTTTCACTCTCTCTCTCTCTCTCTCTCTCTCTCTCTCTCTCTCTCTCTCTCTCTCTCTCTCTCTTTTCTTGACTAAGCCCAGGAAGTGGGAAAGTGGGTTGAAGAGTGTGTGTGTGTGTGTGTGTGTGTGTGTGTGTGTGTGTGTGTGTGTGTTGTGTGTGTGTGTGTGTGTGTGCGTGCGTGCGTGTGTGCGTGTGTGTGTGTGTGTGTGTGTGTGTTCCTGCAAAAGGTGCGTGATTTTATCTTGATGTATCTGTGTAAGTGTAGTACTATGTATTGTACAATATGTGTCTGTAAGTCCTAATAATTATGTCGTCTCGAGTTGTGTATTGGATAACAATATTGATGTGTATTGTCTCCTGTATGGAATGATAGATAACGTCCGTTAGCTTGGTGACGTCATGAGAAAGACAAAATGGAGACAAGGGCTTGTTTGTGACTCCTCAAAGTCTTGATTGTATATAAATAGTTGTGTTGGTTTGTTTGTTGATGTTTGTTTAACAATATTTGTTTGTTATTGTGTGTTTATTGTTTTTGTTTGTGTTTGTGTGTGTGTGTGTGTGTGTGTGTGTGTGTGTGTGTGTGTGTGTTGAAGGCTCTGCATTGAATATCTTTTTTGCGTTGAATTTGTCATGGACTCTTGCAGTGTAGGCCCTTAAAAGTATTCCCCGCCTTCTCTAATTGTATACTGCTCGTTGCTTTTCTCTTTTCTACCATTATTCCTCCATCCCTGCATTTTTGTTGCGGTAGTCTTATGTCTTTCAATTCCCCCGTAGGGATGCCGGGGGCTTGTCAGTATAAATAGCATCCCCAATTTTTTTGAAATTTTATGTTAGGGATTCCCTCATTCTTTCTGCCTTGTTCCTTTTCTACCTGTCACCTCCTTCTTGTCTACTTGACTTATAACAATTCTCTCTCATGCTGAAGTCGGATGCGCTGGGCCTGACTTGTCAGGCGCTTAACGGCAGCACAACGCATTTTCCCTCAAAATGATAGGCAACAATAGTTGCTGTCTGAGCGTTCGATGACGACGACGGAGAAGAATGTCTTTCAGTCTTTCTCATCTTGTCTCTTTCAGTCAGTTAACCTGCCTTGCTTTCCCCAGCAACCAATGTTTTCTTTTTACCCCATCCTCTACGACGACTATTCTCTCTCTCTCTCTCTCTCTCTCTCTCTCTCTCTCTCTCTCTCTCTCACTCCCTCTCTCTCTCTCTCTGCGTGTGCGTGTGCGTGTACGTGTGTGTGTGTTCACTCTGACTGATTTAGGGTGAGATTGTAGGTACTGGGCTATAATTGTTTTTAATCTTTAAAAAAAATCAAAAAGATTTTTTTTTTAAAAACCAACACAAAACGAAAAATAGATCAATAACAGGTACTGTACTCTGTCTAGGATTCTGATCTGTGGCCTTCCAAGCCCCCTCAGCTCTCTGTTCACTTTCTGACACTTTCCGGTGGTGGATTTAAGCGGCGGAGTTGGCGTCTTCGGAGTGTGGCTTAGTAGAATTCTAAGGTTAGGGTAGCCTAGAGGTGATTTGTTACGCCATGTTGGTAGACTGATGACGGAGTTATAAGTAAATGAATTTAGAACTCTCTTTTGAGATGATTAAGCATTTTGAATTTGGAAGTAACGCTGATTAAAGTGGATCGGTAGTAATGACAGGACTGACATGTTTGACTTCTCTTTCCTTTCTTTGTCTTGATATGGCCTCGGTGGTGATTAGATTGAAGACCAACCCCACCCACCCCCCACCTACCCCAAAATAAAATGTTAAAAGAGGATAACTGTTTGCTTTAAAACCGCTTGTTTGTGTGTTCGCCAACCCTTTGATCGTTTTTTTTTTAATAAACAAATTGTTTCATGGACTGAATATGAAGGAAGAAGGACAAGACTGTTTTACATGAAATATTGCAGGATGGCAGGACTTTGAAAGTGCTGTTTGCAAGCAGAAACCGTCATTTTTATGACGTCCCTTTTCTTGGGGTTTTTGTTGTTTTATTTCTTTTTCTTTTTGTTTGTGTATTTTTAAGCAAACTTTTTTAAAGTAAAGATTTGAATTACAAAAATGAATATGATACAACATAGGCTTGCACAGATAAAAGAAAAACAAATTTATGCTTTTAAAAATACATAACTAGTTGAACAAAATGAGGGGAGAAAACGATAAAGAAAAGGTAGCCATAGTAAAAACAAAGAGCTGTTTATAAAAAAAAACCCACCAACAACAGTAGTAAATATGATAATGATATTAATGATACTCATAATAATAATAAAACAAATAGGTGATGATGATGATGATGGTGATGATGATGATAATAATAATGAAAAATGTTAAATATAATAAAATAACTATTATTTTAGAAATGGTAAATTAAAAACAATAAAGTTTGTAGATAGAAATATGAAAAAGGCAAGTTCAGTGTCCAAATTGTGGACATTGTTGATGATAACATTGTCAAAATATTCACAGTAGATACATATTGATTTTGATAGCAGTGTTTATCGTCCTGGAAATAATATATTCCAACCCAAAATGTTGCCTTGTAATCAAAGCAGATAGTTGTTAATGTGAACCATGTAACGTGTCTTATCGGTGACTGGTTTTATGTGCTGTGTTTCGGTAGTTAGTTATACTGGCGTGGTTTGGTTTGGGGTTTTTTGTGTGTATGGATTCACTCAAATTGTTCCCACAATACTTTCATTTCTTCCGTCTTTTCACTGTTAGTCTCGTTTCTTAGTGAACAATGTAGAGAATGAAATCATTGATCAATCTTTCAACTCAACCAGTACGGGTAGTTATCACTACTCTCACTTAAAAAAAAAGTTTTTCTGCAGTTATTGTTATTTTGTTGCTGATCAGTCATTCATATAGTTCAGTCCTGTTGTTGTTATGTTTGGCACTGTGGCTGTTAGCTTTACTTTCCGTTCTTATTTGATACTGTCACTGTACATGAATCTGTAGTATCTCATCTCAAGTCAGTGGCATCAGTGGCATAGTTTGTTCTCTCTCTCCTTCGAAAGCATTCCGAATTCCTCTGTCTAGTTACAGAGTAGGCAGGCCGACTGTAGAGCTGCTCTCTCCCTCTCTCTCATTGTCATTGTCTCTCTCTCTCTCATCTCTCCCCCCCCTCTCTCTCTCTCTCCCCCCCTCTCCCCACTCACCTTTCTCTCCCCCCCCCCCCTCTCTCTCTCTCTCTGGCATAGGCTGGTGGTGTTTTTTTCGGTTGAACCATTGCTTAGCCAATATACTTGTATACATCATCAGCAGGCTACCATCCTTATCCGAGTCTTTCAACTTGATATTTAACCTTATTTTTTTCCAAAACAAAAATGTGAAAATCTCCGCCCATCAAGTCATTATTTGGCTTAGGTTGTCTTTATTCTGACATTAATTTATTCCGCCCTAAAACCGGCTGGCAGAAACTTGGAGCCGTCTCTTTGACATTATGCAATTTTTACTTTCTTCAAACTTTTTATGCAAAGAAAAAAAATTGTCGAAATTTGTCATTCTTTCTTTTTTTTTTTTTTCTCCCTACAGCCACCCCCCCCCCTCCCTTTCTGGTTCTCCACCCCTCCCCCCCACTTTTTTTTCTCCCCCTCCCCCCTTTTGGTTTTTGTTTACTTTTTTTTTTTCGTTTGTGTTTTGGTTTGTTATTGTTGTTGTTGTTTGTTTGTTGGGTGTGTTTTTCTCTTTTCTTTTGGGGGAGGGGGTGGAGGGAGAAGGGCAGATTTTTTTCTAACTGTTATCTACCCCTCCCCCGACAACTCAACTTGTTGGGTTTTGTTTTGTGGTTTGTTTGTTGTTGGTTTTGTTTTGAGTTTGGTTTTGGTGTTTTTGGGGGGAAGGGGGTGGGTTGGGTTGTTTTTATTTTTTGGGGGGGGGGGGGAGGGGAGGGAAGAGGTTTCCTTGTGGGTTTTTTTTTTCAGCAAGTCTTTTTGCTTGTGTTGTTTATTTGGAATTTCAGAAATGTAAATCATGTCTGGATTTTGTTGTTGTTTTGTTTAAGGGAAGAAGGAGAAAGGTTAGTAAGATGGAATACAGGAGAGTAATGAGGTGGGGGGGGGGTAGCGGAATCATGTATACCATCCAGATTTCCGGGAGGGGGGGGGGGGGGGTGGGGGGGGGGGGGGTGGGTTGTGGTGGGGGGGGTAATGGGGGTGAGGGGGTTGGTTTTTTTCCTTTGTTTTTTTTGGTTTTGTATGTGGTGTAAGCCAGCTTTCACCCACCCCACCCCACCCCACCTCACCTCACCTCAGAATTTTGCTATAAAATTTGAGAACGTAAATTTATGCTTTTCTTTTTTTGTTGTTGAATTTTTTTACCTGTGCCCAAAATGCGAGAAGGGGGACTCTCGATGCTAAATGTGGCACTTTTGTTTCCTCCCTCCATTGGTGTTTTTTTCATTTAAAAAAGAAAGATTCTTTTTTAAAAAAGTCTTTTCCGGTTTTGATAACTTGTTGTGACGTAACACCATGACGTTGGTTTTTTTGAGCGAGGTTGTTCATTGTGAAAATTATAACATTATTACAAAGCAACCAAAAGAGATTGGGGTATTTTATATTCTGTCGATTTCTCTCTCTCTCTCTCTCCTCTCTCTCTCTCTCTCTCTCTCTCTCTCTCTGTCTCTCTCTCCTAAACGATTGCAGTGTGTTGTATTCAAAATGACTACCTCCTCTTAAGAAAAAATATATTTTTTAATCTGTTCCTCACCTAACACCTACTCTCTCTCTCTCTCACTCTGTGTGTGTCTCTCAGTCTCTATCTCTCTGCTTATTTTTGTTTTGGATTGTTTCTTGGGGTGGGGTGGGAGGTGGGGGGGGGGGGGTGATGATCCATCCCTTCTTTTCTCCTTTTTCTGTTAAACTCCATGCACACAATCTTCAACACTCGCTAGTCTAGCCCCTCAAAAACAGCCATTTTTGTCCACAAAAATGACCACAACCACCACCACCCTTAAAAAAAGAACACCCATCACCACCACCAATATCACCACTACCACCACCACCCACCACCATAACCAACCGACCATCAACCACCACCACCAACCACCACCACCACCCAACTACCACCCACACAACACTACCAACCATCCCCTCACCAAAACCACTCCACCACACACCACCACCACCCCCAACACACACAAAACCACCACCACCAACCACCCACCAACCCCCACCCACCAAAAACCACCTGATCCACCTCACCAAAATCAATCCCTCTCTTCTTTCTTAACTCCCTTTCTTCCCTGCCTTTTCCCGCCAAAACAAAAAAAAACACCACCCCCTCACCACCTCCCCCTCTCTCCCTCAAAAAACCCTGGAGCTCCGAAGACCCCAATCCTCCGAGGCTGATGGGAGGACGGCATCCTCTTCGTGCACTACCGACAGCAGGTCAGGGAGTTGTCTGTTTACGGGAGGTCGAGGCCTGAAGAAAACCGGGGTGATGGGCACCCCGTAGGGTTGGTAGCCGGCTGATGTGCGACAGGGTAGGGGATGGGTAGGTGGAGTGGGGTGGGTGGAGGGGGTAGGGTGGAGTGGAGGTAGGGTGGAGTGGGTGGTAGTGGGGTGGGTGGATGGGTAGGGGTGGAGTGGGGTAGGATGGAGTGGAGGGAGTGGAATGGGGTGGGTGAGTGGGGGGGGTGGAGTGGGGGGTGGGGTGAGTGGAGTGGGTGGGGTGGGGTGGGGTGGGGGGGTGTGGAGTGGGGTGGAGGGGGTGGAGTGGGGTGGGGGTGGGTGGAGTGGGGTGGGGGGGAGTGGGTGAGTGGAGTGGGGGGGAGGGTAGGAGGGGGTGGGTGGAGTGGAGTGGGGTGGGGGGGTGGAGTGGGGTGAGTGAGTGGGGTGGAGTGGAGTGGGTGGGGGGGAGTGGGGTGGAGTGGAGTGGGGGATGGAGTGGGGTGGAGTGGAGTGGGGTGGGTGTGAGTGAGTGGGTGTGGTGGAGTGGGGTGGTGTGGAGTGTGGGTGGAGTGGAGTGGAGTGGAGTGGGGTGGAGTGGAGTGGGGTGGGTGGTGAGTGAGGGAGTGGGGGGGTGGAGTGAGTGGAATGGGGGATTTTGAGTGAGGGTAGGGTGGGTGGTGTGAGTGGGTAGGGGTGGTAGGGGGTGGGTGGAGTGGGGTATGGGTGGAGTGGGGTAGGAGGGGAGTGGGGAGGAGTGGAGTAGGAGGGAAAGGAGTGGGTGAGTGAGCGAGTGAAGGGGATGGAGTGAATGGAGAAGAGTGAAGGAGTGGAGTGGAGAAGAAGATTGATGAAGAGAAGAGTGGTGGTGGTGAGAGTGGAGGGTGGATGGGGGTGAGAGAATGGAGAGAGAGAGAAGAAGGAATGAGCGAGGATCCTCGAGGAAGGTAGAGGATGACTTGATGTTTTATTCCCATGTAAGGATAACCCCATATGAAGGGGCAGAAAAATAAGAAATAATGTATATGTATCAACATCAAAACCCCATTTACATTACCAACACATCAGAACCTAAGCTAAGTTTTTCTGTAACTGAAAAGGTTATATTAAAAAAAAAGCCCAAATTGTTTGACATTTTAATCATACTATGCCATCAAAACGTAACCAAAAGAAGGACGTCATAATAATGTGTTTTCCCAGGAAGGAGACCAAATTCAATGCTGGGATCTGTGAAATTTCAGTATATATATTATAATCACTGTGCATATTTATATTTTATTTTTTATATGTTGGTTCTATTGTATTTGGGGGTTTTGGTTGGGGGGGGGGGGGCAGTGTCAAATAGATGAAAGAAGGAAAGACAAAGAAAAAAAACGGAAACAGAAAACAAGGAAGAAAAAGAAAACTTGGTTAGTTAGACTCATGGGGATGGAATGGTAAGAATGGTAAGAATTGTTCTGTTTAGATTTTCTCTCCTTTTTTATTATCATTATCGCACTGCATTCAATCATACTGCATCAAAGTCAGGGATGCGCTGGGCCTGACTTGTCAGGCGCTTAACAGCAGCGCAACGTATCAATTTTCGCTCATGTGACAAGACAACAGTAGTTAATTTGCTGTCTGAGCGTTCGAAGAAAAGAAAAAAACCAAGAAGAACAAGAAGAAGAAGAAGAAAGATCAAGAAACACAACAAGGAAGACAACACCACATCACACCAACCACCACATCCACCTTCCCCCATCTTCACCACCACCACCACCACCACCATCACCACCACCATCATCATCATCATCTGCCCTCAGGTGCTGAACCGCAGCATGGACCCCCGCAATCCTGACCCCCCGGACAATCAGCTGACCTCCACCCCTGCCCTCACCCAGCTCTCCCCCACCGCCATCCCCATCATCCCCCAGAACTTCATCACGGCGGGCACGCGCAGGGACTGCATTCGTCTGCGCAACTTGCCCGGGGGTGCCCAGGTCACCGACATCCTCACCTTCCTGGGCGAGTTCTCCCAGTACATACAGTACCAGGGAGTCCACATGGTCTACACCGCTCAGGTGAGAGACAGGACAGACATGACAGACAGACAGACAGACAGAACAGACAGACAGAACAGACAGACAGAACAGATAGACAGAACAGACGACAGACAGAACAGACAGATAGACAGACAGACAGAGAGACATGACAGACAGACAGAACAGACAGGCAGAAAGACGACAGAACAGACAGACAGAACAGAACAGACAGAACAGACAGAACAGACAGAACAGACAGAAGGACAGACAGACAGACAAAACAGAAACAGAACAGAGAGACAGACAGACAGAACAAAAGATAGACAGAAACAGACGGGACAAAACAGAAGAACAGAACAGACAGAACAGAACAGACGGGCAGAACAGACAGAACAGAACAGAGAGACAGACAGACAGAACAGAGAGACAGACAGAACAGGCAGAACAGACAGACAGAACAGAGAGATAGACAGACAGAACAGACAGACAGAACAGACAGACAGAACAGACATAAACAGAGAGACAGAGAGTGTGGGTATGGATGATGTGTGTATGTGTGTGTAGTCAAGTCAAGTCAAGTCAAATTTTTATTTCCAGATGATACATTGAATAAGCAATGCATTTGCTTTTTTTCCATCAAGCCATCTATCTAAGAACAAATTTCTTAATGATTATACTGAATTACTACATTATTGCATGTGTATGTGTGTGTAGGGGGCAGCGCTGTTTGCGTGTGTGTGTGTGGAGGGGAGGAGGTATAGATTGTGGTGGTTTGGGTGGGGGGGAGGGGGGAGTGAGGTTGGTGCGTGTATTTGATAGTGTGGTGGTGGTGGTGTGTGTGTGAAGAGAGAGAGGAGAGGGAGGGGGGGAGCAGAACTGTATATGCCACTGTGTGTGAATGAATCCTCTATAAGAAACCTTATCCACACCCCACCCACCCTAACCCACCTTCTTCAAACACAATCCTCCACAAAAAACCTTCCCACCCCCCCCCAAAACTCTAAACCACCACCACCACACCACCACCACTAACCCCAACCTTTTTTCTTTACCCCTCCTCCCCCGTCTCGCCACAGGGAGAACCTTCAGGGGAAGCCTTCATTCAGCTGGACTCGGAAGACGCCGCGCTGGTCACCGTGCTCAACCGCCACCGCCGGCCCATGATCTACGCCAACAAGAAGCGCGTCATCGACGTGCTGCAGTGTTCCGGGGACGACATGAGCCTGGTGCTGGCCAACAGCATCGCTGAGCTGACCACCGCCGGGCTGGCCACGCCCATGATGCCCCAAGTGGCCCAGATGGCCCAGATGGCCCAACTGCCGCAGGTGGCCCAAATGCCCCAGATGGCCTCCATGGCCTCCATGCCTGTGGTGTCTTCCGTCCCTGTGCCGTCTGCCGTGCCCATGACCATGTCTCTGCAGCAGCGGCCCATGATTTCTCCCAGCGCCATGGGTGAGTTGGGGGGCGAGAGGGGAACTCGGGGTTTTGTGTTTGTGTGTGTGTGTGAGGGTGTGTGTGTGTGTGTGTGTGTGTGTGTGTGTGTGTGTGTGTGTGTGTGTGTGTGTGTGTGAGGGTTGTTGTTGGTGGTGGTGGTGGTGAGGTGGTGGTTGGTGGTGGGGGTGTGGTTGGTCGTCGGTGGTGGTTCTGCTGCTGCTGTTGTTGCTGCTGCTGCTTCTACTGCCGCTGTTGATAATGATGATGTTGTTTTTGTTGTTGTTGCTGTTGTTGTTGTTGTTGTTGTTGATGATGTTGTTGTGATGATGATGATGATGATGATGATGATGATGATGATGATGATGTGAAAGCGGATAACAAGTACAGTAGGGGAGGCAGGGATTGGGGTGAACGGGGGTGGGGGGGGGGGGGGGGGCGGGGTTTGGGAGGAGTAAAAGGGGTTGAAAGAGGATTAGTTTATTCTCTCTTCTCTTTTCTCTCTCTCTTTCTCTCTCTTTGTTTTCTCTTTTTTTTGTTTTTGTTCTGTATGTCTCTCGCTGTGTGTGTGTGTGTGTGTGTGTGTGTGTGTGTGTGGTGTGTGTGTGTGTGTGTGTGTGTGTGTGTGTGAAAAAGACTTTTGAATTTTAATTAATGGAAGGGAGAATTCAGGCCACCAGTTTCTAGTTGTGGCTGTCAGGTGACATGTAAATGAAACACCTGGAGTTCGCTTCAGTCCTGACTCCACTCCGTCCAGAAAAACCTTCAGAGGAGACTATAAACTGAGCTCCTGTGTGCGAACGCACGCAGAACACCTTGCGCACACTTTAAAACCCGTTCTGCCTTTTGGAGTAGTAGGCTATTTGACCTGGGAAGAATGGATGACAATTGAAAAAAAATCCCTCTGCACGCACACTAGTGTCGTGTTTAGACATCATCTCCGAAGTCGGAATGCGACTACCTTAATGGTGTGTAAAAACGGTCATATTCGCCCCCCAGAAATCCCACCATTGGTGAACCTCGAAGCTCTAGCCGAGGAACGAAATAGAATGCAAGAAAAGAAATTATAAATTAAATTAAATCAAATCAAACTAATTGAATAGAATTGAACTTAAAAAAGTAAAATAAAATATGGTTAAAACCAGCACACCCAATCAAACACCGACAGTCTGCTGACCACTAACTCCCTGTTGTGTTCTCTCTCCCTCTCGTGTGTGTGTGTGTGTGTGTGTGTGTGTTTGAATATGTGGATATGCATGTCTGTATAGGTATGTGTGTATATGTGTGTGTATAAACGTGAATGTGGCGTGTTTGTGTGTGCGTGTGTATGTATGCATGTGTGTGCATGCGTGCCTGTGTATGTGTGTGTTTGTGTGAGAGAGAGAGAGAGAAAGAGAGAGAATAGCTGTAGGCTACATGCCACCTAGATTGTCACAAGACTGTCACGTGTTAGCCGTGTAAAATTGCACATGCCATGGAAAAAAATCTAGGAAGAAGAGACATTGTGACCTTGTTTTCTTGTCGCAGACCAGTTTGTTGTAAAAAGTTGATTTTGAATTTGTACAGTGTTGTGGAAACTCCTCCACCTTGACAGTTCCTTATGAAAAAAGGATATGAATCTCTACGTAACCATGTTCTGGAATCCATGACATGATGACTATTTGGGCTGAAATTTGTTGTTCTCGGTATTTGATATTATGTGTTTTGTGCCCATCCCCCCTCCCACTGTCCCCTTGTGAATGGGCATCTTGCTTGTCACAATAAACCTTTGTCATTGTCATTGTCATTGTCTCTCCTCTAGTGACGGCGCCCACGCTGCATATGACCTCGCCCAGCCCTGGCCAGGTGGGCACCATGCAGGTGACGCAGATCCCCCAGCACCACCACCTGTCCGCCGCCGCCTCCTTCGCCCCGGCCACTGTGGCCGCCCCCATGGCCCAGCCTGCCCAGCGGCCTGCCTTCTACCCGCCCATGCTCTACTGGTACCCCAGCCCCCCTGTGTCCCCCCAGACCTACTACAGCCCCCACACTGCTCCCTGTGCCATCATAATGCGAGGCCTGCCTTATAACGTTACCATCACTGACGTAGTGAACTATTTCCAGGGCTTTCCTGAGGTACACTTTTCTGTAGGAGCCGGGAAAGCGCAAGGATATTAAAAAAAAATTATTAGTCAGGCACAGCTTTGCGCAGGCGCACAGATATTCTTTAAAAAAAAAAAAAGGTTTCGCTGTCGTTTGGTTCCGGTATTTTCCGTTTTGGTTTATTTGTGGAAAGACTGTATACTTTTTTTTGTTATTTTTTGGTTGCTCTTGTTTTTGGTTGAGTTCTCATAATAATTCATTTTCCCTTTTTCCTTGTTTTGAGTTGAACATTATGTTGAGTTTCACCTCAGTTTCTTATTTTGAGTTGGTATTTTCTTCTGCACTGCACGCAATCTAAGAATGGAGTTCTGACCTTTTCCTCTATCTAACGTTTTTTCATGTCTGCAACACTGGCCTATATTTACTGACACACAAAATACGAATCAAGAAATCGAAGAAACTTCAGCTGTGCGCAGAAATCCACGCACTAACTAACACACTCAATAACTTAAAGCATTCCAAGATTTTGCTGTTGATGTCCATTTCCTTCTCTGACCAGACGAAACTTATATTTTATCTGGGTCGGTTGTTGGTTTTTGGGGATAGCAACATTTTTTTGGTTTGTGCGTGCTGGATATTCTACAACGTTTTGTACCAGTCGTCACTTTATCAAGGGGATACTTGATCTTCAGCTTGTGCGTACATACAACAATTCCAAACACATGATTTTCTGTCGACATACCCCATCTGAATTGGGGAACATGCCAGCAAATTTGAATCTCTTGACGATCATAACAGAAATCCAATGTTATGATGATTCACCTTCACCTTCAACTTCACCTATCTCGTAGTCCCGTGGACCGTGGGGGCACCAGTGAAGATTTTCAGTGATTACTGAGCTCTTTAAAGACAACAAAAACGTTCGACAAAAAAGGACTGGGAAAAATGTCAGTGAAGAGCAATGATAGAGTTTGACAAAATATTTTCTTCTAAAACTCTCAATCTTATATGACTGCTACAAAATTGCATATGATAAGGTTATTTTATTTAAAAAGAAACGGTTAACGGATCCATTTCTCGAACATGTCTTTTGTGGGTGGGGTTTTTTTCCGTTTTCATACCACTTTTTAAGTCACGGCAAGTTTCTCTGCGTGAAATTCAGGTTGCTCTCCCCGGAGAGAGCGCGTCGCCACAAGAGCAGCGCCACTCATTTTTTTCCCTGTCTGAGCACCTTGCGTTCTCAGGGTGACAGGGATTTCAGCGTCATGTATTGGCGATCCCTAAATCCTTCCGTTGGCGCAGCCCAGGAGTCATAGAGAGAAGTCAGGCGAAGTGTAAAAGGAATGATGTTGCCAGAGTTGACAACGTTGAACTAAGGCCATGGCTCTCAATGCATTATGAGTCTGTCTTTCCCCTCTGCTCCAACCTCTCTCTTTTCCCTCTCTTTCTCTTGAGTTTTGAGTTTGTTCTGTTCTGTTCTGTTTTGTTTTGTTTCTTTTCTTTTGTTTTGCCTTGTCCTTGGTTTTTCTTGCGTTGTTTTTTTATGTTCATTTTTCTTTGCACTTCAGAGTTTAGGTTAATAAATGTGTGTATGTGTGTGCGTGCGTACGTGCCTGTGTGTGTGCGCGCGCGCCCGGGTGTGTGTTGTGTGTGTGGCGCCGCTCGCGGGCACAAAGTTGTATTCAAATGTTGCAACGTCTGTAGTGTTTAAAGATTTATGAATATTGAAAGTGCCAGTTCTAAATAAAACTGCACTACATTGCCTTTTTTGCCATTCTCCAACTGTAAATCTTGTGAACAGGCTTGTGAAACAAAATATTACCGAGCTTTGGAGGAGTGTGTGCTTCTTTCATCAACCATATAACAACAGAAAACCCATTTTAGCTTGACTGAAAACATAAAAACAAAGATTTCGTAGTTTTGATTTGTTTTCAACTGACACTGAAGTATAAATAAGAGAGAGAGAAAAAACACATTCTAAAACACAAAAAAGAAACAGCTAAATACATTTCGAAATGATCGCTTGAAACAGTTCTGAATTTTCAACGAATGGAGATAGATATCGAAATAACTTATATCAGTTCTGATTTTTTCAAGAAAAGGACATACCACAACAAACGGTTGATTATTATTGTTGTTATTTTGTTGTTGTTGTTGGGTTTTTTGCAGGTGACCGCAGAGTGTGTTCAGCTTCAGACGAACGCGGAAGGCAAACCTAACGGGGACGCTGTGGTGACGTTTGCAACAAGGGCAGAGGCGGAACGTGCAATTATCGAACGTAACCGCCGCCATCTTGGAAACCGGTTCATTGAGCTTTTCATGGCGTAATAGTTCACGAAAAGAGCAGTCAGTGAGGAATCTGACTCACCGCTTTTTGAAGTCACTTGCTTGTCTCGGATTATTTTTGCTTGGAGATTGTTCGCGTTGTTATTGAAAGAAGTCAAGTTTTATTCATAGGTACGACGAAATGCTAACGATATGACATAACACGTCGCCTAAATTATAATTATGGAGTGCCATCTGGTCACGACCTTGACTTTATATTGTTAATGTTAAGAAGTGGAAAAACTGCCTTTAGTATAAAGTACTATGCATGCTGACTTTTTTTTTAAAATCCCTTTTATTGTTGATTTTATTCCTGTTTCCTTTGCATCATTGCATGTGCCACAAAGTCGTGTAACCATGAGGCTGTATGAATGAATATGACCAAGTTATACTATTCAACACTTTTTACGCAAATATGCTCTTGCTCATTGGTGTACCTCTCACAGTTTTCTTTTAGCACATCAGTGTTCAGACTGACATTTTATTCAAGCAGTTTTACAGGACGTAGTCTGCTTGCTTTTTCGCGTTTTAGTGTATGTTATGACATGTGTAAAAATCAAATGTTATCATGCTACCTTTTAGATCTGTTAAAGATTGAAGATTGTTGTGCATCAGATTCAGTGAAAGTTAAATATGTTGTGTGTGGATTGGGGGGTTTTTCTTAATCATGAACAAGCAGTGTGTGCAGCAATTATTAAAGAATGAATTTTGTTTTACAATGCATGGCTAAAAAGTTGAACTTTTACACACACACACACACACACATAAACACACACACACAAACACACACACATAAACACACACACACATAAACACACACACACAAACACACACACAAAAACAAAACACATACACAACAAAACACCACACAAAACACACACACAAACACACACACACAAACACATACATACACACACACAAACGCCAAGTACAACACATTAACACAACAAACAAACACAACACACACAAGCACATCTTATAACAGTACTCAAAAACCGAACCAATAATCCACACACAAACACCCCACGGGGATTGATGAAGTAAGTGAAGGACTTTAAGAAAACAAAAACACAAACCGTCACTACTGCATCGTTATCGATTTTCTTTATATGTGTGTGAAATAAGCTTCAAAAACTTATCATGTAATTCCTCCATTGAAGGTACAAACGTAGATAAATTTTAAAATTTTTGGGGGTTAGAAAAGCAAATGAATTCATTGCAACTTTGAGACTCTTGTTTATCTCTCACATTTAAACCTCCTGTCTTGTTTTCATTCCTCGTTACTCTCTCTGTGCCTAAATTAGAGCTTCTCTCTCTATCATGTCAACTCTCTCTCCTCTCAAGGACAACAAACCCTCATAACAGTTTTACATTCGGCGCGCATACACAAAGCTCAATGAACATTCCATGCATATTTCTCCACGCTTGGTTTTTTTTCATTGTTTACCTTTCCTTCTTCTTTTTTTTTCTCCTTTTTTTAATCTTCTTAATATCGCTCTCTTTTATGCATTATTGTGCTCTCTATCTTCATCTCTTTACTATCTCAATTCTTGTTTCTCCTGCTCACACACACGAAACCTTCCATAAACATGATAATTTAGCGCGATACACACTAATACATTGACAACTACAATGTTTTCCATCTTAGGCCTATTATTTTCCTTTTTTCTCCTTTCCTTCTTTCTTTTTTTTGAAAAATTGTCATCCCTTCTTTTTAAACATTTTAAGAATGCGCTTTTGCTTGTTGCTGCGTTTTTTTTCTTACTTAAGCTTTGACCTTTTTGGTTTTTTTCTTCCTCTTCGTGTTAACTCTCTCAATTGCGCTTTCTCTACATTGATATTTTTAGCTGATATCATCTCTCTTCTCTCTGTCTGTCTGTCTGATGCTGAAAAAGGCTGTCGATTTCTTTTCCTTTTTTTGGTGTAAAATGCCCCCTTTTCTCACTTCTGTCATTGCCTGTCATTCTTTTATCTTTTCGATCTTCTCTCTTTCATCGTTCTTCTTCTTATTTCTTTTCTTCTTCTGCTTCCCTGGCCGTCTTTTAATTTTTTTAAATTCTCTCCTCTCTCTCTCATCTCTCCGCGATCCTATTTTTCTCCCTTTTCTTTTATCTCGGTTTCACTATTTCTCTCTCTATCTCTTTTTATTTGAGAGTCTGTTGTTATCTCTGTGCAAATAACAATCGATCGTCCCCCCTTTTCTCTCTGTCAGAACTCTTCGTTTTTTTCATTATTTCTTCTGATCCAAGCTGTTAATTTTTTTTAAAACATTCAGATTTGTTTCCCCGGGTCTAATTTGATCACATAATAGGGATTTGATTTACAATTTGCACATTTTGTGACTGATGTAGTGGTGTTAAACTCAGTGTGAAAAGAAGTATGATGGCATATTGCGAGGGCAGCTGATGAGGCAGTACAAATAAATCAAAAACTTGACACACACTCACAAAACCTTCACACACCACCACCACTGCTCGATCAACAAAAAACACAAGTACAAGCACACGATATTACACGCAAGACAGTCAGAAAAACAGAAAGCCCCCCACACACGCGCACACCCCACACACACACACAAACACACACATACACACAAACTCCATACACTAACAAACCATACACAGCCTAAAAACACGACAATAAAACTACACAAGACATGACGAACAACACAAAACCCCGCACTCCACTCGCAAAAAACACCATTTTACACACCAGAAACCACACACACCACTTGAAACTCTCACATAACACACACACACACACAACAACAACACAAAACGCCACAGACACACACATTAAACACACACACTTTCCACCCACCACACACCACCACACACCACACCACCACACACCTCCATTATTCCAAGACATAACAAGAACCTTTGTCTTCACGCCCGCCTCACGTGCGTTGGCCTAAAACACCCTATCACAAAGATTGTTTGCTATATCGAACGGACTATAGACCACTGGTGCTCATATCTGTTCTGCTAGCTTCTTTTGGCAGGGGAAAAAAGGCTGTTATTCCTTATTATTTATCACCAACCCCTACCTTCTTCGATTTTGTCCCTGTTTGAGAAAATAAAAGAAACAATCTCAACACGTCATCACAACAAGAAATGTTCTGCCTTGTTTGTGTTCTTTGACTCATTCTTTTCTATTGCCTTCTTGGTCCCTCTCCTGCCTTTTTTTCCCCAGAAAGTTAAAAATAACAATTCTATTTATTGCTCAAGTTCGGGATGCGCTGGCCTGAATTGTCAAATGCTTAGACTCGGTTGTACTGCATTTTTTCGAATTTTATATAACGCAATAGTGTGCCTTGAGCGTTGACAAGAAGGAGTAAAGTTAAAGTTTGGTTCTTAAAAGTTTGCTTTTAAAAAAATCTGTTAAACGAATGCGTCAATTTTTACGAGAGTGAAGCAATAGATTTTGTCCTACTTTCTATTTAAATTTTTTAAAAAATCAAACGTCATTATCAATGTATGTGTGATTTTCCAATATTTTTAAAATGTTACTGACTCAATTAATGGCCTCTTTCATTACATTGTGCCGTCTTTTGCCTTACTCTCCCATATCCCGAATTGTAATAACTTCTTTTATTTGTTTCCTAGTTTTGTCAAACCATCATGATTTCCATTATTTTTTAAAAGATGTTGATGGTTTCTATTGTATTGCCCAATTTTTATGGGTTGAAGTATACTAGAAGTGCCTTTACATAATTTTCAGTGAGTAATTGTTAATGATTAATCTCACATTCAGCGCCAAATTTTCATTGATGAAAAATCATGTGTATTTCAATACAGAGTTTATCAACGAGGTTGCATTTTCCTTAGACAAAAAAACTCCAAAACTATCCTTTTAAATTGGTGTGTTGGATTAACAGGGACAAAATGTTATTATGTTTTGCACGTATCTTTCACTGCTAGCAGTGTCCTAACCCTTCATCTCTTCATTCCAACCACTTAGTATCTCTTTCCTCTGTGTCCTAATGATTGAAACCGATTGTTATATACGATTTAAAGCGCCGCACTTGTCCTTTATAAACCGAAGGTCCACAATACTGGAAAGTGCTTTACACTTATGGGCTGGAGGTAACAGAAACTAATCCTTAGGACAACCCCCACCACCCCAGACACACCACACACCAAGAACACACACACCCCTACACAATCGATATGTTGTTATCATGGTATAAGCACAGCTGGCAAATCTAAGCAGCGGGACAACATGTGTTCGTGTATTCGGTCAGATGAATTCATGTGACGGGGGCGAAAGTATAGCCTAACGCCATCCCCTAGATTCCCCCCCCCACCCACCCCACCCTTCCCTGGGCGAGAAGGGAGGTGAGGCCTTTGTGAGTTGAAAATCTCCGTCAGTGTGTATTATAATTATGTGGCCACAGCTGTTACTGGAGGCAGGCGTTTGTCCTTATTGGGGCTGCCGAGTGTTGCAGCTTAGGTACACACCTTCCTACCCCCCCTTTTTTTTTTAGTGGGGGGGGGGGGGGGGGGTATCTGGGGGGTGGGGAGAGGAGAGGGGGTTGGGGAGAGGATGTCTACCCTCCAATATGCGGATAGTGTTGTCAAGCTGCAGTGTATTATTATTTGGATACCTCAACACACTGTTGTTTTATCCTCCCACTCTCACTCGCTTAGTCTTTTTTAAATTGTAATTTATTCTCAATTTTCTTATTCCCTGTGGGTTTATTTTTAAAGATTGGAGAAACACGTTAGTTTGCTGATCAATAGAAAAAAATTCAAAGAAAAAGAAGAAATTAAAATAACAACTCCAGGTGTGTGCTTTTCAAACACGGTTTTAGTCCATATTGCAACTACACCATTATTATGTATTTTTGAAAAAAAAATCTCAGCAACATATCTCTTCTGGGTTTTTGGGCTGAAATATTTTTGTTTCTTTTTAAAGTTGTTGTGGAACAGAATCTGTTAATTTTTTTACTGCTCGATGACCTCATTTAAAAAAAAAAAGAAGTAAATATTGTGGTCGGGAGATTAGTAAACCATAAAAGAAATGAGGGGGCATGATCTTTGCTGATTTAAAAAAAAAATTCAGACTAACAGAATTTGTACAAAATTGCGGTTAAGTCTGAGTGAAAAACTAGCTTTGAACTAACAAATCTTCTTCTGTTTTCTTAATACCCAGGCAATTGCTGTATGTTTTCCGGAATGTTCTAGAATATAGAGGAAAGTGGGCAAAGCGTTTTTCTTTTTTTTTAAATGGAGTGCGGGGGGGGGGGGGGGGGGGGTTCCTTTCTCTGTGTGTTTGGAAGCACATGCCAAGGCACTCAGATTGTTTTGTTTTTCTGATATATTCCCTCTCAAGAAGACCCAATAAAGAAGAAAAGCCATCAGATTGTACATCAGTGGCGTAGCCAAGGTGCTAGCCATCCTCTTCTTCTCTTTTGAACAGCACTTGTTAGTGTGCATGTTTTTATTGCTTTCCTTGCCTGTCTCCATATACACCACCACCACCCCCTCCCCACTCCTTTTTTCTCAAGGGTTTTACTCTTCTCTGCCTTTCCTCTTCCATTTTCGTTCTGGTTTTTTTTTCTTTTTCTCAATGGCAAGCACAAAACATGTCTTAAAACCTCAACAATTGCCTTTATACCGCAACTTTGCAAGACTAGGTGGGAGGGGGGGGGGGGGGGGACCCACGAAAATATATTGTACATAAATATATATGGCTGTACACATATGTAAACCGAAAGCATGCACATTGTACATTGTTTTGCACAGATGTAGTCTATATTTCTGCATGCTTGTTTATGAGAAAGACGATTGGTTGTTGTTGTTTTTTTAAAAAATGTTTCATGGATAGCTATTATTATTATTAATACACATTTTGTGTTGATCGTTTGCTGTTGTCTCTCTGATTATTTGTTTTTCCTTCAGTCGTTAGATTTCAGACACGTTGTTATGCTTGTGTGTATGTGTGAGCGTTCATATAATATTGTCTTTTTTTCAAAACATTTCTTTGCGATATGTCTCAAAATAGTTCGACCAAGGAATATCTCAGAGTGTGATAGATTCTAATGTCTGCCTGTGGTCAGCCTTGCAAGACGTACCTACCTATCTTGGTATTCTAGTCATTTTTGGGGCAGGGTATGTAAAATCACCCATTGCTTATAATCATGTGTGAAATGATGATTATTATTTTACAATTATCGGAAAGTAAGGAGAATCTGGTATGGTTTTTATCTGTTTGTTTCTGTACATTTTTTGGAGCATTGTTGATCTTTTTTTCAGAGGGTAGGGGCGGGATTTTGGGGTTTTGTTCATTTTGGGTTTGTTTTGTTTGGAGGGGGGGGGGGGGGAGGAGAGTAGAAGAGGGGGGGGGGGAGCTGATACATTTGTTTATATGTGTGTTAATTTTTGGTTGGTTTTTGTTTGCATGTTTGAAAATTAAACTTTAGGTTTGTTTTGCAATTTGTTCATTTCCTTTTTCTTTGTTTTTAATTGTTGAAACTGATCTTTTAGCAATAACAATAACTATCATCAATGTTGTTTCAGCAATACACCTTTTAACCATATTTAAACGTAAAACAAGTCGTTTTAAACCAATCGTTCATGAGTTTATTGCATCCTGCTTAGTCATTACGAAATCAAAAGATTTGATTTATTTCTTTTTTTTTTTTGTTCTCCAACATAGTGGGTAGACTGGAATCTTGCTGGCAAAGTGCAAAATAAACTGGCTGGGATTATGTGCATACACGTCCAAAGGTTATTTGGGTAAACCATGGGTAAAAATGTAATGGCTGAATGCGCTGCAACCAGACGTTCACTGTCAGCGGCGTATTTTTTAAAAAAAACCCAACAACTAATCATTATTTTTCACCTTGGACCAGAGTCCTTTGACACCAAACATTCAATGCTGTCTGTTAACATAATGTCAAAGCAACTCTTCTTTTTCTTTCTGTCTTTTTTGTGTTTTAATTTCCTTTAAGTTTTTGTTTTTATTGACCTTATTTTGAACTACAATTTGATGATGTTTGGTCAGTCATTTTTTTCTTTCTTTTAAAATATTTTTTAACAAATATTTTAAACCAACACTGTTCTCCAATCAAGCTACTTGATTTTCTGCATTAAAAAATGTAAATACTATGCAGAAAGTTTTTAAGTGAGAAAGTGATAAATGAAGATTTAAGGTAAAAAAACAACAACCGAAAAAAAATCAACTAATACATAACTTGAGAGTTCAGATTCAGTGTAAACGTATTTTTTATAGCTTTTCCAAATCACATATGATATATGTTTTACAGGTTTGGGGTGCAGGGGGGAGGGGGGTGTTCCATAATTTGGGTTTTTAGAGTGGGATTGTTTTGGGGTTGCAATTTTTTTAGGGGGGGGGGGGGAGGGGAGAAGAGGGAGGGGATTGCTTTTTTTCCTATTCTTGGGATCATTCATTTAAAAATAAAACAACCCTACTTCTGGCTGTTTTATCTGTTGGGATTTTCTTTTGTTTTGTTTGTTTTTATTAGGTTAAAACAAAACCTTCAGACTGCTGATGTTTTTACTCTCTGTTTCAACTTGATACCAGTCTGTCACATGTAAGTTGGGATAATCTGTCATTCATCATCATACAAAACTTCAATCTGATTTTTTACTCTCTGTTCAACTTGATACTGTTTTTACATTAATTAGGATATAATCTTCTTTTATTTTTATTATCATTTATCATCATTTTTATCATATCATCATTATCATCATCATCATCATCATCATCATCGTCTTTTGTTTCTTTTGGTTACTTTATTATCATTGCATCATCACATCTCAGTTATTAGGTAAGTGAGTATTAGAAGAGATAATGATTGAGAGCGTACACAGACAGCACACACAGACAGCATTACTTCTTGTAAATTACTTTGGTTTTTATTATAATCGAGCCTATCACAGAGATCTCAGTATGCAGGGAGAGAGAGAGAGAGTGTGGGTGTGGGGTGAGTGAGGCGAGCCCAGCAGACGACTGCCTGACATGAGTTGAACATATCAGATATAGGGATTTCTCAACTGAAAAGACAATTAAAAGTTTCTATTTAAAACTCACCTAGCAAGTGGCGCGAGCGAGCGCGAGAGAGGGTGAGAGTGTGATGAGTGAGGTGTGATGAGTGAGTGCCGTGTTGAATGCCTGCCGCGTTTTTCTTAATATATCTATGAAAATTTCTTGGGGCATTAGGGGGGCTTCTTGGGAGAACGTGTTTTTGTAAAACTAAAGGGGGAGGGAGAGGAGGGTGGAGAGGAGAGAGGGGGGAGAGAGAGAGGGGGGGGAGAACGGTTTTGAAGAAAGAAGGGTTGGGGGCAGGAGGGCGTTTGGGGGGGGTTGTGTGAGGGGGGGGGGGGGGGGGGGGGGGGGGGGGGGGGGGGGGGGGGGGGGGGGGGGGGGGGGGGGGGGGGGGGTTGGTGGAGGGGAGTTAAAAATCTTTCTGTAAAGGGGGTTACAATCCTTCTGTACAAAAGAACTGGGGGAAAATCTAAAGCAAAAAGAAAAATTGAAGATTGAATTTCAAATTACTTGTGTTTTTTTTAAAAAACACTCTAGTATGTGATTGAACATGATCGCTAGTACCTACAGGTGTGTGTGTGTGTGTGTGTGTGTGTGTTGGGGAGGGGAGGTAGGGATGTTAAATTTTTCTCTGGTTCATATTTCATTTTGTGGAAGGTGAATGTTAGAGAACTAAAAAAAAAAGTATCTGTAATCATATTTTTAAAAAATATTAACTTGCATCATTGACCACAGTGCATTGTTCTTTTCTTATAAAACCTCTACCACAATATTAACACAGTTTTGTCTTCTCTTTTTTTTTAAAATTTAAAACCTGTGCAATAGACTTTTTTTTATCATCAGCAGCATATCGATTTGAGCGTGCTTTGGTAAATTAGTTTTGGATTTTAAGTGACTTTTTTCTGTTTTTGTTGTTGATTTTTGGGAGGGGTTGTTTTGCTTTTTTTCCAACAACAAACAAACAAACAAACAAACAACAACAACAAAATAATTTGTGCATACTGTTGATGTATGCCTCTGTGATTTGTGTATTGCTGTGATGTTGTGTTTTGTTACAATGTTAAATGTTCATCAAACGTGTTTGAATTTTTTTTTATGGTTGGTTTATTTTTGGTTCATCTGCGTCATTTATTTTATTTTTTTAGATATTGACTTGTTCTCCTTGTTGTGGTGAAACGGTTTGGAACTGAATTGATTACCTCTGATCAATTTGATGTTTGATCAGTTCATGACATCTGTGAGAGATATTTATGGAGTAAATTAATGCTCATGTGTAAACAAAAAAAAATACGAAAAAACGAAAGAAAACAGATATGTGTAGATAATGGTATAATTGGTTGGTTTTTTGTTGTTGAAATGTTTAGCTTGTTTCGTGTGTGTGCAAATGTTGCAGGAGTGTTGTTGTTGCTAGGTCCATGTATTATGGCATGTACAGATTTTTTTCTCTCTCTATTTTTTTGTTGTGTGTGTGTGCTCTAAAGTTAAATGTTTAGCTTTCTTTTTGTTTTGATTGTTGTTGTCATTCTTGTTTTCTCCGATTTTGTTTGTTTTGTTTATATGTAATGGCCAAAACAGTCTACGCTACTTTTGCTGATAAAAATTTTAAAATAAACTCAGTTGTTTTCTTCTTTGTCCCCTTCCACCCCCCCCCCTCTCTCTCTCTCTCTCTCTCTCTCTCTCTCGTCTCTCTCTCTTCTCTCTCCGGAATTTCTCTGTCTCTGAGATAATAAAGTTTTTGAATTGAATTGAATTGCTATCTCCTTTCACTCTCGATTACGCCCTCCCCTCTCTCTCTCGATTCATCACTCTCTCTCTCTCTCTCTGTCACTCTCCTTCCCCCCCCCTCTCTCTCTATCTCTTTCTCTGTCTCTCTATCTGTGTGTGTCTCTCTTGACAATCTCTCCTGTCTCTCCCACCCACCCACCCCTTTACTATCTCTTTCTCTCTCGATCTCTGTCTTTCACTACTCTCAATCACTTTCCCCCTCCCCTCTATCTCTTTATCCCCTGTATGTTTACCTCTCTCTCTCTCACACCCCTGTACCCTCTGTCTCTAAATCACTCTCCCCACCCTCTCTGTCTATCTCTGTTTCTATCTCCCCTCCCACCCCCTCGCCTCTCTTTCTCTCTCACACTCACATACCCGTTCCCTTCTTCCTATCTCCATTTTTGCTTTTATTTGATGCTAAAAGTAATAAATTTTAAAATGTTGGTTCGTTTATCCTTCAACTTCGGATTTTGGATGTAGTTAAACTTTCAATATATATAAGACCACAAGACTAGTTATCTACCTTGTTGAATGAAGATCAATCCCCGAAGTCGGAAAGCAGCTACCTAAATAGTGGGGTAGGGGAGGAGGGGAATAACGGCTGCATATGCAAAAATTTCCCCATTGGTGAACCTCGAGATCAAGCCGAGGGTGGTAAAAAGCAACAACTGTAATGCCAGTTAAAAAAAAAAAAAAAAAAAAAAGGGGCGACAAATGTCCTGACTGTCCAGTGAAGTGGTTTTTTGATGGTTGTTTTTTTAAAAAAAGAAAACAGATTGAATTGTAAAAAGCGAACTTTCTACCCCTGATGCCACTTTGTGTCTCTGTTTCTGTCATCATCTAGATATCTTTGTCCCTTTTTGGTTTTTTCTCTGTCCTGCTATGCTTGTTGGTTCTTTGGCGCAGGCGCATGCACAGTAAGCAGAACGCACGCACATGCACACACACACGCGCCCATGCACAAACACACACACACACCCACGAATGCACACACACATACACACACACACTTAACATGCTCGAACACACCTGTTGTAAACATGTAAGCTTTATCACTTCATGCTTTGTAGGAGCCAGTGTCCTTAAATGAAATACTGCGGCCCCCCCCCCCCCCCCCCTCTGTTAAAATAATTGACATCTTTCCTGAACTTTAAACCCATTCCTTTACATCACCACATATGGAGAAAAAAATGTTAAAACCCACCACCAAAATAACAACCAATGAAAATAAAATTTCCATTCTTTTGTTTAAGCCTGTGGAGACCTGAGAAGTGACTCCCTCTTACCCCCCACCCCCCTTAACCCCCAAAAGAAAATTGCCCCCCCCCCCTCCCCAAAAAAGTACATACCCCCCACCCAACCCCAACAAAGCATTCCATGGAAGAGTGTGTGGGGGTGGGGGGGGGGAGGAAGAGGGGGGAAGGAAGCTTCGGCTACACACTACGGTTATATTATAGCACTTTTCCTTCTGTTTTTCTATAATGTCACACATACATACATACACACACACACACACACACACAAACACACACACATGTGTGTGTTTGTGTGTGTGTGTGTGTGTGTGTTCATACTGCACTTACCAAGGCATCCACAGAATTTTGTTTTTCAAATGACTCTGTGAAAGACTAGCCTCTGACTCATAACTCATGTGGTTTGCGAAAATTTGGTCAGTTTTAATTAAAATATTTTAACTGAGTGAAACCTCAATGTGCATCCGCAGGTTCAACACTGGTAGGAACACAAGCAATCCTCATATCAATTTTGACCATCATTTCCAAGTGTTCTTGTGACTACCTGGTATTGCTCTATGACCTCATTCCCCTAAACAAGTAGTATACAGTGCATTTTTTTCATACTTAAAAAAAAAAGTGAAAAAAATCACACACACACACAGAGAAAATTCTGACTAGCACTCTATAGAAGATACTACATGACTGGGCAAGCTAATACTGGAGTGTAACCTGTATCAGACCAGCAAGAGACACCTTTCTATCTCTGTTCAGCCTGTCCATTGAGTTAAACACCACAGGGACAGAATGATGCAACACCCCCCTCCTCCCCCACCCCCACCCCCTATTTCTTCTCTGTGTATCTCCCATTGTGTATTAGTAGAGGATAATTAATTGTGAATCAACATGAAGTGATTGTATGTAGTCAATGTTGTCAGACAACTCAAATTTGCTTGAATTGTGATTCATTTCAAGTCAGTCTTTGTCACTTGCTGTTGCTGTTTTTGTCTTGGAAAATAAACCACTTGTTTTCCTCACAATGTGGCCTGGTGTGTGTGTGTGTGTGTGTCTGTCTGTGTGTATTTATCTTTGCTTGTGTCTTTGTGTGTGTTTTTGTGGTGTGTGTGGGTGTGTGTGTGTGTGTGTTTATTTGTGTGTGGAGTGTATGTGTCTATGTGTGTATTGTTGTTTTGTGTATGTGTGTGTTTGTGTGGTGTGTGTGTGTTTATATATGGATCAGTGTGTGTGTGTTTGTTTGTGTGTGGAGTGTATGTGTTGTGTGTGTGTGTGTGGAGGGGGTGATTTTAGTTTCGAAGCCCTGTCCAACCACCAGGCTATCCCGTCAGACAGACAGACAGACAGAGAGACAAACATACAGACACAAAGAGACAGAGACAGAGAGAGAGAGAGAGACAGGCAGACGGGCAGACAGCAGACAGAGACAGAGACAGAGAGAGACAGGCAGACAGCAGACAGACATAGAGAGAGATAGTGTTTAAAAAAAATTTTTATTGAGAGAGAAGATATATATATATATATATATATATATATATATATATATATATATAATTCATTTTTTGCAGGATAATAGAATAAGCACTTGTGTACTATGTTTTACATACAGTCCCTGTGTACATGCAGTTGTGTAGATTTTGTCATCCCTTCCTAAGGGCCTCTTCTTCTGAAAGCTGACAGGTTTTAATTAGCCTAAATGTTTGAGCATGATAGAGAGAGAGAGAGAGAGAGAGAGAAAAGAGAGAGAGAGGAGAGAGAAGAGAGAAAAGAGAGAGAGAAGATTCTTTTTTTAATTTTGAGGATAATTGAATAAGCACCAATGTGCTTTTTCACACCCAGTCCGAGAGAGAGAGAGAGAGAGAGAGAGAGAGAGAGAGAGAGAGAGATGAAAATCTTCTTTGTCCAAACTCAGACAGTAACTATTGTTATCTGTCCTATGAGCACCCTTGCCTGCATGACAATGAGATGGAAAAGAAAGGCAGTATAATTATTTTCATAGAATAGGCTGGGACAGAGAGGGGTGGGGCAATAGAGTGATGCCTTTCAGCTAATGAATAGTTATTAATTAATTCAAGAGAGGCATTTGAGTTGTGGTTTAAAAAGAATAGGGCCAGGGTGGAATCAGTGGGGATTACAACACTGTTACTGTTGCTGTTACTGGTCCCAGGGTCGTAGGGGCGCTGCATGGTGGACAAACGGTGGACCAGCTGGCTCCATGTAGCCTGGTCATGGGCGAGTGCCTGGGTGACATTGAAGTCTTTCCCTATCCAATCACGGATGTCGTCGGCCCACTTTCTCTTCTGCTTGCCCGTCTTCTCTTCCCCTGGACTGTTCCTTGCAGGATGGTCTTTGCAAGTCCTTCTGAGCGTGTTACGTGCCCATCCCATCTGAGTTTCCTCTTTTTCACCTTGGTCAGTAGGTCTTCATAGTCCCGCACTTGTTGAGTGATCTTTCTGCAGACTTCATTGTTGGTGACATGGTTCTTGTATGAGATGCCAAGAAGTCTTCTGAGGCATCTCATTTCTACTGCTTGGATCCCCCTTTGTAGGTCTGCGTTCAGTGTCCATGCCTCACATGCGTAAAGCATAATTGAGATGACTAGCGCGTTTAGTAACTTTACCTTGGTTCCGAGAGGGATGTTTCTGTCTCTCCATATGGTCTTCAGTCTTGCAATTGCTGCTGCTGTTTGTGCCGCTCTTGCTAGGGTTTGGTCTTTGATCCTTCCTCACTTATGATGGCTCCAAGGTACTTGAAATGGTCAACTGTCTCCAGTTCTTTTCCACTGAGAGCGATCTTGGTGGTGATTGGCTGGGCACTGTTTGACATGAGCTTGGTTTTCTCGGCGCTGATTTCCATGCCGTATCGTGAGGATATTTCGTCCAGTTGCTTCACTAGGTTGGCCAGTTCCTCTTCATTTCCTGCCAGGCCGTCAATATCATCGGCAAACCTGAGGTTGGTGATTGTTTCGCCCTCCAATGCTGACTGTGCCTGTGTAGTCTTCCAAGGCGTCAGTCATGATGCGTCAAGGAAAATGTTAAACAGTGTCGGCGACAGCAGACATCCCTGTCGGACCCCAACTGAGGTAGGAACCATTTCCCTACCTGCCCTGTACGAGTACTGCACTGGTGGCCTTTGAACACTGTACTCATCATCTAATGTAGCTTTTTGTGTCTTTCCAGATTATGATTCCTATCAATGTGCCTGTCAGTATTGTAATTGCCCTTCATGGGATAATTAAAGTGTTTTTGACTTGACTTGACTAAGGGTTATTAAGTATAGGGCCCTGATTCAAATCTCACTGATGTGTCTGTTCTATGGGATACTTTTCCCCTAGAGTTGACATCAGTCCACTCTCCATAGTCCTTCCAATGATAAGACAATAAACAGCTTCCTGTGTGCGAACTCATGCAGAACAATTTTACACACAATGAAGATCACCAGCTGGTTGTTCCTAGAAGAGAAGGCCAACAATAGCCTTCCACTGAATGAGACCCACATACACACCATGGATGCTGTTAACAATGGGCTTGCCAGGTTTAGCTTGCCTAGGCCTTACCTATTAAATTAACAATTTTCTGCAGAGTCTCCAAAAGACTGACTCCTTAGCGAATTTCTGGAGAAATCGTATCAATTTAAACCAGTCAAACAATCTAATCAATCAGTCAGTCTCAATTCAAAGTAGTCAAACAAATCAATCAGTCAGTCAGTCAAAGTCACGTGGACTGAGTCCTGGTCTTATCAGCAACAATCACATATTTCTTTAAGAATTGTTGATTCAGATAGCTATTAACCTGATGAAGCAAGCTACAACACAATAATGATGATGATGTAAGAACTGCTGACTAGGGAGTTATTCTCTCTCTCTCTCTCTCTCTCTCTCTCTCTCTCAATTAGCCATTTTTCTATATAAAGCATTTAGCAAATCACATATACAATAGAATTTTTCAAAATAGCATAAAATAGCAAATACTCTGAATAATTCTGGAAGCATTGTTTTGTTGCAAATCTCTGTTGTGCATAGATTCTTCACAGAATAATTGAATGCTTATTCCATTATCCTCGAAATAAAAGAAAGAAAGAATAAATAGATAAATTAATGAATGAATAAATGAATCAATCAAGCAATCAACAAAAATCAAGCAGTCTTTATCTTCAAGACTGATAGAAATGCAAATATTTTAGTTATTATAAACTATTGCCCTTAAGGAAATTGACTGTGTGCAAAGACACCATTCATAAATTAATTATGCATCTAGTCAACTATATCTTGTCTTTCTCACACAGTTACACACATACACAGGAGAGAGAGAGAGAGAGAGAGAGAGAAGAGAGAGAGAAGAGAGAGAAGAGAGAGAGAGAGAGAGAGAGAGAGAACACTCAGTAAATAATAACCACCCCATGTTTTTGTTTCTCTATCACCCCTGTGAAAATGGAAGATTAGACATCTTACGTCCATTCTACACAGCAGAATTAATCTGATGTATTCAACATAAAATATTAACAGGTATTGTTTGATCCTCTGTTGTGGGTTCTCATTGTTATGAGTTCTGATAAGGACAACAGATAGGGTGTTGTTTGATTGATTAAGAACTTGAAAAACCCTTGGTATGGCTTGTTTGTCAATAGACATTGTACTTTTTGTGTAGAAATTTTGAACCATCTTGAAGATTGCAATCTATTTTTAGGAATTTCGTCATTGCTTTGTTGTCCAATCAACAAATCTGAAACAAGCAGTTTGGGAATGCCTGTCAGTCTGGCCAATCAATTCATTTTTTTGACACTTGTGTCAAAAACCCCCTTAAAAGCAAAACCTCATTTCCCCTTCTTGTCATTCTATTCTGGATAGTCTTCAAACAGAGTTCTTCTAATTTGATACATGTTTGCTAGAGAATGCACCTGTGTCTGACCTACAAAATTTTCACTTCTTATTTCCTTCAGCTAAGGTTTGTGATAGCCTGAGACCTAAGAGTAAGAGACACCAGAAAAACCAAACCAAAGAATTGTTCAGAAAGAATCTGCCGCAATCTGATCATTCTCTGTGAACTTCTACAAGCTTGAGAAGGGGCCTCTATTGTGACTGTCTGGATATTTTAGGTGAGTTTAAATTTTTCAGATCGGTCATCTTGACACATTTTTAATCCGCAGTTGAACGGTTGTTGTACATAAACAGTCATAATTTAGTTTTTGTTTGTTTATTGTGTGGTTTTTTTATAGTTCAGTATGTTATTTTACAAATATGGAATTTTGTGGTGAACTGATCAGAAAATGTACCTTTTAATAATTGTGTGATGCTGAAAAAATTGCACGGTGAATTATTTGTCTGCCTTGTAAGGTTAAACTTGCATTAATTTTGTATATAATTATTCTTTTTATCTGAGAAAAGTTTGGAAAACAAGTGTCAGGACCTGGCCGATGATGTCAGTCCACTTCCAAAAGAGAGCAGAAGAGAAAAAGAATTGAGGAACAGTCCAGAACAGTACACCCGAAGAGACAACTTCAAAATCTTAAATCTTCCCAGGGATTCAGCATGGAGACAGCAGAGGAGACAGAAGAAAAAGTAATACAACTTGTGCAGAAACAATTAAAACTGGAAAGCTTTCAAGCTTCAAATATCAGTATTTCACACAGAGTGGGGAAATTCACTACTGGAAGAAACAGACGGGCTATGTTTGCCTCAGTAACAGAAAACTAATGACACAGATAAAAGAATTAAATTTTCTGTCTCTGTCTGTCTGTCTGTCTGTCTGTCTGTCTGTCTGTCTGTCTTCCTCTCTCTCTCTCACTTCTCTCATACTCTCTCTCTCTCATCTCTCTCTCTCTCTGCCTGTAGAGATTTGGTGTTTAGTTGGGATTTTTCTCTAAAAACAACTGTATGGATTAGAACATAGTTTTCCTCTTATCAGGAAAGGCACAAAGTGTATTCAGAAGATATGCAAATGTGAGGTAAAATAATAAAGAAGATTACTTTCATGGTGCTTAATTTTATAAGTTCAGTTTTTCATAAAAGTCAGTTAGGTCAGTATGTGTATAATTATTATATTTTGATTTATTTCAGTAGATGAACGCCTTCCCATATTCCAGATCATTATATGTTGAGGATCTTCACCCCAATGTGACAGAAAATATATCATTTAATAAATTGTCTGCAGCAGGAAGAGTAAATTCCATCCGTGTTTGTCGTGACATAGTCACTGGTAAATCTTTGAACTATGCATATGTCAACTACCATCAACCTGAACATGTCCAGAAAGCTCTGGAAACCATGAAATTTGACATGCTTCAAGGTCAACAATTATGTGGTCACAGCGTGACCGGTCAGTGGGCATGTCCACTGTTGGAAATGTGTCTATTAAAAACTTTGCCAAGTCAGTCGATAACAAGGCATTGATGATACCTTTTCTACTTGTGGCAACATCCTTTCAAGTAAGGTCGCCTGTGGTAACTGGGGACCCAAAGGGTAGGGCTTTGTGCACTTTGAAAGGGAAGAAGAAGCCAGGCAGGCCATTGAGCAAATGAACAACAGGTGGTGGGAGGGCGAAACAGAGAGATACTGTTAGTTACGCCTTTGGCTATCTGTTTTTCAGTGGTAAGAATTCTCTTACTAGTTAGGGCATTGTGATGCCACAAGAAAAGTCCTAGGGATCTGGAAAAGTCCTGAAAAATGAAAAGATTGTTCAGATCTGGGGAAAGGTCCAGGACAGATAGTTTAGGTCTGTCTGGCCTAGAAAAGTGTTGTGGTTCCTTGAAGCCATTCATATATGATCAGTGTTGATGCCAGGCTTGTGCATAGTGAGGTTAACTCTGGAGTTGCTTTCAAGTTTGCACCATAGCTATTCTGTGATGCTATTTTGGCCATTATTTAAAAATTCAGCAAACAATCAAGTTGATAAAACCATGCATATGCTATTGCAAATCAAAGTTTATTTTGTGTATTTTTGATATTGACAATTTTTGTTCAAACGAGTATATATCTGTGTGTGTGTTGTTTTAAAATGGAGTCAGTGAAGGCTAAAACAAATGTGACATGTATACTTTCTGACACATGGCTAAATGTCCTGAGCCTCCAGTATGAAAAGTCTGGCTCCACATTTACTGAAAAATCAATAAACTTTTATGCCACATGCTTTTTGAAGAAAAAAAAGCATTGTCCATAAAAGATAAAATTTCTTAACCCCTTGTCAGCCTGAGCAAAATTGTGATTTCTTCAGTAGGCTCATAAACTTTTCCTTCATGTATCTATTGATATTTTGTAAAGATTCATGGCATATGTTTATTCTTATATGTTCAGCTGTGATGTAATTGTAAACCTTTTGTTTGGGGTAGGGAGAGGGCATGAACTTGTTTAAATTTCTTTGATACAGACTTAAAGACCAGCCCGAACCCATTTGCTGCCAAATGACTTTTTTAACATGAAGAGTTGCTTCTTCAGTTTTTACTCCCTTTATGCAATTGTTAGTGTATTTGTTGTCTTTGCTAAATACTGACTGCATGGAGATAACAAGAGAGAGTCAATTCGTTATATTCACTTTAGTTTAGAAAAGTCCGGGGAAATTAGTGTTTTGATACCATGATCACATGCATTCAATACCAGTTTCATGTATCTGTGTGCAGGTGTTTGTGGGACACTTCATTCCCCAAAGAGAGTGCATCAAGATGCTGGGTGATAAGGTGAAGCCCTTCAATGTCAAAAACTTGAGGCAGCGTGAGGCAGAATTGAAACAGAATTATGCACAGGTCATGTTGGAAAGATACATGGGCTACCAGGAATTAAACTTGTACGTCAAGAACCTGGATGACTGCATTGACGATGAGCATCTGCAAAAAATGTTTGCCAAGTTTGGTAGGATCACCAGTGCCAAGGTCATGATGGAAAAGGGTGTTCCAAAGGCTTTGGCTTTGTAAGCTTCAGTTCGAGAGAGGAAGCAGTGAGGGCCCAGAATGAAATGAACCACAGAATCATTGTGACCAAGCCTTTGTATGTGGGCTTTGCCCAGCGCAAGGAAAAACGTCGGGAACAGCTGGCATTCCGCCCCTGGCCGCACACAGCAGTCCATGTACCAGGGTGCTCAAACCAAGTCTTCAAAGCTTGTCCAGAAGTACGGCTTTTCCCAGCCCGATGCTCATGGAACCAACCCAATGGAAGTGCTTCGGTAAGTAAAGGATTGTGGTTTTGATGGGCTGTAGGGAAATCAGAATAATGAACTGTGGTTTTCACCTTCACTTACTGGTCATATTTAGCAGGCAACAGACTACCATTTCAACCTGGCAGTTCAGGAAGACTATTCAAAGGTGTTCAGTCCAACCTGTCAGCGTGAAAAGGACAAAGTGATGCGCAAAATAGAAGTGTACAAAGTGAAAAGGTGAATAGTTTGCTTGAGGCTTCAGTCGCATTCACAAGGCACACAAGTTTGCATGCACATGATGATCTGTTGCTTTAAACTGACCATTGATTGGCTGGAGGATGTGAGATGGTCGTTTGAGAAAGAACAGAACCTATTTCAAACAGTCAGGTTGAACCTGATGCCACAAGCCATTTTGTTTACAATGAAAGGCACTCAGTTTGGGTTGTGTTTTGCCCTGACTCTCCCGGCCTTACAGTCCATGGGGCTTTTTCTGTCGCCAGCTTAACTTAGCATATTTTGCAGCAGTTTTTTCCTTGTTGGGGTTGTTATTGCTTTGTTTGTTTGTGGGGGAGAGGGGGTGTTGTTTATTTGTTGGAAGTCATTGCCATGATCAATCCAAAGGGTTTTGAGTAAAATTATGTAATGAGTTGTCAGCTATATTAAATTTTTTAAAGATAGTTCGCTGACAAGTGATTATAATCATTTCTTGATTAATCAAAAGCAAAATCTCTTCCACTTAGGTTCAGCTGTTCAGTAACGTGTTGTTTTATTTCTATTTGATGTTGTTGCCTTTTTATGTAGGATTTATGATATGCTGTTGTTCTAGGCAGCATATTATGGGAAAGTGCCATACAGCTGAAGGTGATTGAAGCCATAGTGTATAACACAGCCATGTCAGCAACTTTGTCAGTTTGCTTGTCTAGTAGTTGTCAGAACTGTTATCTCAATGCAGTTGTTAAAACTGGCCTATCTCTGTAGTACTGTTGCCAGGTGCAGGTGACAGAACTAGCGTATGTATTGTACAGTTTCGCACAACTGTGCCTGTGCTGTTTCCAGAACTGGTGTAGCGTGTTTTTAAGGTTGTCAGAACTTGGTCAGCAAAGTTGTCAGAAGTGGTGGTTTTAGAACAGCCACTAACATAAACAGGCAATTGGAATGTCTTTTTAAACAAAGTTCTAGACACTGATTATCTGTGTGGTCTTTATGTGGGTATGACCAACACAGCAGCCAACGGGATCTCAGGGAATGCCTCCCACTCTGATGGGACAGAGGGCGACAGCAGCAGCAGCAGCGTGGGTACCTGGGATCATCACCCTACCCATTACCGGACAAGGGGCAATCTCCTCCAGCGCTGGCAACCAAGCAGGACCTGGTCCAGAGGCCCCTGGAGGTCAGTGACCCTCCACAGAGGCACCATGATCTGGGGGACAAGATAACCAGCATGCTGAACATGCTGAAGACAGAGGACGCACTGAAGGCGAAGGGCGTGGCTGTGCTTCAGGATCAGCAGACCCAAGAGGCAGAGGCTGCTGCCCCTTCCCCTTCCCCTTCCCCTGCCCCTGCTCCTTCCCCTGCCACTTCCCCTTCCCCTGCCCCTGCCCCTTCCCCTGCCCCTTCCCCTTCCCCTGCCCCTGCTCCTTCCCCTGCCCCTTCCCCTTCCCCTGCCCCTTCCCCTGCCCCTTCCCACTGCTCTTTCCCCTTCCCACTGCTCCTGCCACTTCCCCTTATAATAACGGGACGGGATAGCTCAGTGGTTGGAGCACTCGCTTTCCCCCAGCCTAGTTAAGCAGCGTGGAGCGTGGTTACCAGTTGGATGGGTGACCGTTTGCGTGCCTTGGCTTCAGTACAGTTCCCCCAGTTCACCCAGCTGTAAATGGGTACCTGCCCTCTTTAGGGTCAGGGAAGGTAAAGCAGCAGCGAGGGAGAGGAGATGGGCGCCGCCCTCAATATACTGGCCCTAGAGAAGTGAGGTCTCTGACGCCTTGCTCCCCTACGACCTTTATAGGTTATGGGACTCCTTTACCTTTTTTACCTATATAGCGCTGAATCTTGTAAAAAACAAACAAATCGAAGCGCTTGCACTCAATCATTTACAGGCATGCAACTCTCCTTAAACATAATGAACAACAGATTTTAAATCATGCGCGCGCACGTATGCACGCACGAACGCACACAAACGCACGCACGCGCACCACACACACACACACACACACACACACACACACACACACACACACACACACACTCGGAACAACATTTAGAAGGTGAAAGATGCTGTTGAAAATTAGGGATAAATAGTTGGGGGGAAAGTCTCAGGTAGGAAATAAGTGTGTTTTGAGGGTGGATTTGAAGGTATCAAGTGAAGGCTTTTGGCGAAGTGAAAGAGGGAGGTCATTCCAGGTGGATGGACCAGAAACAGAGAAGGAGCGACGGCCAACAGTGGTTTGTTTGAATCTGGGTGCGTGCGTGTATGTGTGTGTGTTTGTGTGTGTGTGTGTGTGATGTGTGGTGTGTGTGTTGTGTGTGTGTGTGTGTGTGTGTGTGGTGTGTGTGTGTGTGTGTGTGTGTGTGTGGTGTGACATTTTCATTTCAAGTTATCTTAGAATGTTTTAACCAATATGAAATGTAGCATTCTTGTGTATTTCGAGATGATGATACGTATCAATGTGCCTGTCAGTATTGTAATTGCTCTCAATGGAATGATTAAAGTGTTTTTGGCTTGACTTGACTCGACTAGATTTGCTACTTAAAGTTGTGCTTGATTTCAAAATAAATACGATCGGCCTTTCCGTTCTAGAACGCAAGATGGCGTCTGTGTTGTATGAAAACGTGCTTCGTAATATATTATGCCTGTATTGCTAACCCCTCAAGCCACCCCACGCATTACACTTACTATCAGAAAAAGAACGCACACAGAACATCTTGCGCACACGTTAAAACCTGTTCCGCTTTTTGGAAGAGTAGGCCATTGTGTGCAGGTTGGCAGGGATGACAAAATTTACAACACTGCATACACACGGGGACTAGATGTAAAAAAGCACACGAGAGCCTATTCCATTATCTTCGAAATAAAAGAATGAATAAATTTTACAACAACAACTATATATATATATATATATATATATATTATATATAATATATATATATATATATATATATATATATATAATATAGTTGTTGTTGTAAAATATATAATATATATATATCCCGGCATCAACCAGGCCCAGAGCGATAGACACCTGCAGTGTTGGTCAGGTAATTTGAACAACACTGTCCAATTCGCATCGGTAAAGAAGATGAAGCTCAACTGTGTGGTCCCAGTCTTCCCAATGAGCCTACAATCATCATACTCACTCTGAGTAGGAGCCGGGGGTGGAAGTCCAAACAATCCACTTAGTGACCTTTTATGGGTGTCGAAACCGCGACCTTCCAGTCAATAATCCTAGGCGCTAAACCTATGCGCCAGGGCAGTTGGTGGTTTTAATGCTTTTCTCTTTTCTTTTTTGGTTTATGTTTCGTTTTGGCGGTATGGTAACTTCTTGTGTTTATTGTTTTGAAACAGAGTGGGAATTTTTCATGTCCCATGCTTCATGCTGAACAATGCAAACTCTCTCATGCACGAGATTCAAAATAATATACCAACACATATACACACATCCAACACGACTCTTAGATCACATGGCAAATGTGGTCTACTTTAACAGAATTATAGTTCAGTGAACAAAACGCAATCCCTACCTCCATTTTCAATGACATCATAAAGAGGAAAAAAACAAACCTAGAAGGTTCAAGATAATCTGAATCTTCCACACACACACACACACACACACAACCCATACACACACACCACACACACACACACACACACACACACACCACAAACACACACGTGGCAATACACTTTCATATCAATGCCCATTAGGAATAAAGGGTAACCACCCAAGGCGAATTCTACATCATAAAATTCCAAAACCATTCCTATACTACTGAACAAAACTCACATACACCATTTCATAACATAAAAATGTATGTTCATGTTAATCAGATTTTAATACACACATGACGGCAAGCTAAAGCCGGGAGGACGTACACACACAACACACACCACACACACACACACACACACACAACACACACACATAAACACACCACAACGCGCGCACGCGCACGCTAAACACACACACCACACACAACCCACACACCACACCACCACCACGACCACACTAGGTCATTGTGTGCCGGTTGGGAAAACGGATGACAAAACTTTAACAAAAACTGCTTACACTCGGGGGGCCTGGCTACCGGGAAGTTGTCAGTTTGGGAACTGGTATGAGAGACCTACTCGACAGGGGGGGGGACTTAAGTCTGCTGGGTTTTGCCTTGCACCCACGACTTACCATTGCCAATACCTCTAATCCCACAAGCAGTCAAGGAGGACAACTCGTCATGCGGCCGTGGCCCGGCCAAACGGCACGATTCCTTAACCAAAAAGAGGTGATCTTAACACTCGGCGCTTCAAATCCAGCTATCATCAACAGAGCCAGCAAGAACAAGAGATGAACCTATAACCCTAGAGTGACATAGGGCAGCGATCCTCGAGACCTTGTGCTGCTGGTATTCAAAATGAAAGCTGGAAGAAAAACAAACAGCCTGCAAAACCCACGTATCAAATTTGACGTGGACACACGGACAAACTGAAAAAAAAAAGATCAGATTGTCGAGGAGATCTTCCAAGCTAAGCTTGGCGGACGTTTTGCGGCACTTTCCCTCTGGACAATGACATCAATGACCTCACCAACAACGTTAAATGGGCATGTATCCGCAGAAAACAGCAGTAGGAATATAAACACCAGCCATGGACTACAATGACATCTTGGACCTCTGCGATTAAACAAGAGAAGAAGAGCACTGAAACAACCAGGTCTTCCAACACTTAAAGAATACCAGGAGGCCAACATCTTGTGTGAAGAAGGTCAATGTTGTTAAAGGGCCGAGAGAAGTGGATCGTGACTATAGTGATGTGTCGAAAAAAAAAAAGCATTGGAAGTGCGGCAACAGTAAAAAGACATTACGACACCCTGAAAGGAAAACTCACGATAACCACTTCAAACCAATATCATCAGTCATTGTGAAGCTCCGGAAACCTCCTCACTGAAAGCTCACTCATTGAAAAGGTGGTCTGCTGTATTGTCAAGAAACTGTATTACAACTACCCATTACACCTGACAAGAGATTATAGATGAGATGGGAAAGCAGCAACATCTAGCGCACCCTCGCCCATTACTATACGAGGGAAGAAAAGAAGTGGAAGAGCCGATCCGGCAGCTCTTATCTAGTTGGAAAGTTAAAAAGTATGCGAAGTCCCCTAGGACTAGGACAACATACCAGCTGAGCTGCTATAATGGTGGCGAAAACAGTCATCACAACATGGTTACAGCTATTGCAGAAGATTTGGTTAGACAAAACTGTGGCCACAACAGATATATAACAGAGTTGGAACAATCATGATGGACACAATCACTCATCATACCCCTGCCCTAGAAGGGGATGGAATATTTAGGCCAATGCCAAAAATACTATACATCATATCAGGCATCATCAGCACCCGCTGCAAGATCATGCTCAAAGTTATTTGAATCTACTCAAGAAGGAGGCAAGAAGACAGCAAGAAGCAGAAGAACACCTCTTGCAGAATATCAAGCAGCTGGGTTCAGGGCAGGGCAGGAAAGGAGCACAATAAACAGATTTTTATACTGCCAATATCCTGAGGGGAAAACATCTTCAACATCAGAGATGACCTTGTTCCACAACTATCGAGAATTCAAGAAGGCTTTCGACAGAGTTGGCACGAAGGCCTGAGGAGGTCAATCAGGAATGTGTGGGGCATTTTGAGAAAAGAATAGGATGGGCAAACCATTCAAGCATAGACAACTTCCGTAGCAGTGCTAATAATGTCCTTTCGGAACAATCAGGGTCCGGAGGATACTTCAAATACAACAGGGGGTGTCCGACAAGGGATGCCTGTTTTCTCCAGTCCTGTTTTAATCTGTTCTGGAAACATTAGGATGAGAGGGACCTCATGACTTCCACTCTACCATCTACATTGGCGGCAGGACCCCTCAACAACTGTGCGGTTTGCCGATGAACATTGACTCTTGGGGCGGAAGTAACACCAGAGCTAGCTGCAAAACCTTTACGACCAGAATTGAGGAAAGAGGCTGCGAGATATGGGATGGAGATGTGAGTATAGGAGGAAAAGGTAAGATAAGTACTTGTGAACAGCACGAGCAACGCCCAGATGCTGCGTAAAATTTACTTTGGAACGGGTAACAAACTGGAGGAGGTTAGACGCTTTTAAATACCTTGGCCTTACACTCACAAATGGACGGAAGACAGATCGACGACAGAAATCAAAGTCAGATTAGCCATGGCAACATCTTTCCATGACAAAACTCACCCACCTTATGGAACGGTAAAGAAGGTTAAAGAGATCATATTTTTCCCAAATCAAACTAAAGCTTCTACAAAGCCTAATTCAGACTATCCTGCTGTAACGGAAGTGTGAAACCTGGACAACTGACTGCTGTGAACAACAAAAGCGGAATTCAGTCATTTTGAATCAACTAATGCCATAGAAACAGAAACTGCTGGGCATATCTTGGAGGAGAACGGATAAAGACCAATGAATTTGGCAAGAGTCAAAAAAGGCGGGCAGGTCACACAGGAAACCCTTCTCACCATGTCCAAAAGAAAAAGCTGACATGGTTCGGCCACGTCACCCTCCCACAACACTCTGCCAAATGGAAGAGAGTTTCTGCAGGGAACACTCGAAGGGTTGGCAGAAGAAATTCAGAAAGAGGGAAGAATGACAGACAAGTCATGGCATGGACTAACATCAGAGAATGGACCAGGAATGAATGACTGTTCGTCGGCACTACTGCGCAGAGCCGAGGACCGCGATGAACTAGAGGAGGCTTAACTGGTATCGTCTTTCGTGTCTCCCCCCACGACCCGCAATGGTTCAGGGTCTGAGATTGTAGATGTGATACACACGGGGACTGGAGGTTTATAAAATAAAGGGTACCACGAGTGCTATTCCTTTATCCATCAAAATAGAAGACTTGTTTTTTTTTTTTTAAATCAACATACATTCCTAATTGGATACCACACAAATGATTTTCTAACAAACCATCCATCACCTCAGAGTTGTAGTTCACAAGTCCAATGTATTCTATGTTTTCGACATTGATTAAAACAAAAAAACATCTTCCCCTTGTTAATCAAAAATTATCAACAGCTGTTCATTTACACGCGCCAAAATGAACTGACCATGTCGTGTCACGTATTTATCCCACTGGCCAACCACCTAGAGTGCTTTTGATTCTCTAACCCTGTTGTCATCAAACCCAGGTTCCATGTCCAATCCAATCTGTTGTTTCTAGACCCTGCTGCAGAAAGCAGACATAAACTTACCTTTCTGCTCCGTCTGTCCCCCTCTTCTTCTCTCCTTTTCTTCTCATTCTTTTCGTCTTCTCCTCTCGTCCTTTTTTGTCTTCTCCACTCCTCCTCCTCCTTCCTTCTTTTCATCCTCATTTTTCTTCTTTTCTTCTTATCCACTTCCCTCCTCATCCTTCTTTCTTCCTCCCTCTTCTTTCTTTTCCTTCCTTTTTCCTTCTCTCCTTCTTCTTCTTCTTCTTCTTCTTTTTGCTTCGTCTCCTCCTCCGCCTTTTGTTTTTCTTCTCTCTCCGTCTCCTTCCTCTTCTTTCTTTCCTTTTCCTTCTTCTTCTTTTTGTCAAAGTCTCTTGGGACTTAAGAGAGCCATGAAAGATTCCCTAATTTTGATCAAGTTTTTATAGCCTTGACAATGGAATGTTTTAATATTATTAAAGTTGATTGCATTTTCCTTATATCTTATTATCTTTTTTTTTGACAATAAAGGTCATATACTGTGTCAAGGTTGGTGCAAGGTACATAGCCAATAAGTTTGATAGGTTTTCTATTAGTTCTCACCTAAATGATGCTGTTTCTTGTGATAACAAGGTTAAATTTGTTACCCTTGCTGTGTGGCGGTTTTTTGTGTTGGCTTTGTATGTCAGAGGTAGAGTCTTACCTGCCCCCCCAAAAATCTGAGGGACACATAACGTCGGCTTCACAAACGCCTAATTCAGTGGGGAGTGATTAAGGCTCTGGACATTCATTCTCCCTACAGACTGGCCATATTCTCGCACTGATGCTGTGATGGCCTCCTCTGTGGGGACAGGACAGCACTGTCCTTCTCCTCCTTTCCCTACCGGATATGGTCTTCATGGTGACTGGACATGGCCAGTAGTTAAAAGAAAACAATGCCAGCTAGTAAAAAGTTTTTAATAAAACAAACAACAAAAAGAAAAAAAAATGGTACGGCTAGCTATCGAGATCATCAAATACTATGCTGCTCGGGCTCTGGGGCAATGTTGTGTCTGCTGGGACTTGGCACTGTTTTGCTTATCGAATTGTTGCGCTATTTTTTAGGTTGCGCCTGGAGAAGCTGAAGGGGTGACTCTGAGCCACATCCCTAAATCGGCAATATTTCGTTGGGGACTATAATATAGTTGTTCAAGTGTCCAGCCTCAAGGCCTTTAGGACAGCCGCCATGGGGCCTACCACCTGCTCCCTTGGCCTCAGGAAAGTGCTTCAACAGGAGATGGGGGGATTGGAAATAACAACACACAAAATCCCCATTCAGAAATCTGTCCTTTTTGCGTGTGCACAAGTATACGTGCCACACTGGCATTTTATGTACATTTTTTATGTCATCCCCATGTTGCGCGAAGGTTTTGCACTAAAGGTCTGCAGAGCTCGTGGTACTAATGGTATAGTACGCCCCCCCATAATTATTATGTGACAGTCAAATGTGCTGCAAAAATTACACCAACCCACTAACATCAAGATGTATACAATCAACCTTGGATGTGTGTGCGCCATGTAAATCAATAAACTTTCTTTTAAAGATCCATATTTCATTGTTACAACAGGAAAAAGTTCCTTGGTTCAAGGCAAAGCATTGGGTGAATGGGTGGACAGAAGTTCAAAAGGCTTGCTTGGTGGCATTTGTGCGCACGCTAGCTTTGCCGTGTTGCACTGTGCACAACCCACCCCTGTGCGGTCAGGGGAGAGTACAGCTGCCACATGTGGCTACAGCAGCCCGCCCTCCTTTCGCAGTGGTACATGTACATGACGCCACCACAACGCAGTGTTTGTGGACCCGTGGACCAATGAAGAACGATTTGTGCTTAAACCACCCAGTCAACCAGGCAACTTAATCCACAACAAAGTCGGCCTGGGAACCTAGTGTGTGTTCTAGATCTGCTCGTGCTGTGCTGTTGCAGTGCTGTGCTGTTGCTGTGCTGTGCGTGCTGTGCCGCGTGCTGTGTGCGGTGCTAGTGCCGTCATGCGGTGCTGTGCCGTGCTGTGCTGTGACCGTGCTAGTGATGTGCTGCGCTGCGGGTGCTGTGGCGGTTGCTGTGCTGTGCTGTTGCTGTGCAGTGCTGTTGCGGTGCTGTGCTGTGCCGGGCTGTGCTGTGCTGTTGCCGGTGCTGCGCTCTTTGCCGGTGCTGTGCTTGCTGGGCTGTGCTGTGCTGTCCTTCCACCCCCATCATTGCTTGGTCGCCTGCCTACCTGCCCCCCAATCAACAAGGACATGTGGGACGTCATTTGTTTCTTCTCACATGGCCAGAGGAACTCCGGGTGTGTTCCACCTGGGGGGACACTCATAGTCTTCAGCCATCTTACCTGTTCCACCAACCCCCCCTCCCCCTCTCCCATACAAGTTACTCTTCTTTCACTATTGCTGCATTTGCCCCCTTCCTCTCCCCCTTCCAATCCAAAGGCACCCTCTTCAGACTCTGGTACCGATATAAACCCTGGACAATCACACCTGGTTTTCTGACATTGGAACAACACCTGTTTATTATATTAATAATAAAAGTAATTTTAATAGAGAATTATAATTATAATAACATAATAGTATTTTTTATAGCACCTGATTCTTGTTTATCTAAAATAATTGATGCGCTTGCATCAAATCATTTACACACGTTGCAAACTCTCCCGTAAACATAATGATCAAGATTCAAATCCTAATGCGCGGCGCGTGGCACGTACGCACCCCACACACACACTTACAAGAACAACACAATTCACACACCACACACACAACCACACACACACACACACACCCACACACACAACACACACACGCACACCACACACACCACCACACACAACACACACACACACACCACTAACACTCGCGTAATAACACATTTAGGAGTTGAAGGTGATCTGGTGTTGATAATTAGGGGGACAGATATGTGGGGAAAAGTATCAGTAGGACATAAGTGTGTTTGTTGAGCCTTGGATTTGAAAGGCATTTCAAGTGAAGGCTTTTGGCGAAGTGAACAAGGGGAGGTCATTTCCAGGTGGGATGGACCAGGAAACAGGAGGAAAGAGCAAACAGCCAAAAGTAGTTTTGTTTGATCTGGGTTTTTGAAAGCACAAAGTATCTGCGTCTCTCCCCCTGAACGAATGAAGAGAACGGGATGGAGTGCACAGGTGTGAGACAGTTAGTTACAGAGAGATAGGAGGGTGCTGATTTTGTGGAACAATTTGAAAAGAGGGTAAGTGATCTTATATCCGTCTTTGTGTGACAGGCCAGCCAGTGAAGAGATGCAGAAGAAAAGAGGAGTGATGTGTTAGATCCTTTTTTTCTTAGGACCCTCGAGCTTGCAGAGTTTTTGGTATGCGTTGAAGAGAGTGGATAGATGATGTGGTAGGCCAGCCCAAAAGAGAATTACAGTAGTATAAAAGTGAGAGGGATAATGAGGATGTTGGACAACTTGGAAGGTGCATCAGTGGGACAGATACTTGCGAATCGCGGTATGCGCCTGTAATTGATAGTAGTAAAGGACGTGGCAGTTCTGAAGTAATTTTATTTTTTCAGAGAGAGTGTGTTGTCAGAACTATCCTACCAATATTCACAGAGTTGGGACAAAGGACTAATGACCCGTTTTGCCGAATTCTATTGAAGTTTTTTTGTGATAGAATAGAGGAAAAGTTATGTTGGGTGTCCCTATTGAGCATGGCTTCGGTTTTATCAGACATTAAGTATGTATCTTGTTTTTGTAGTTCATCCAGTTTTTTTTGAATTGTCTTGAAAGGTAGTAGTGAAATATTTGTCTGGAGAGAGAGAAGGGCAAGGTTTTCAACAGTATCACTGCAATTTATAGCTGAGTATAATCGCATTAGAATTAGAAAGGGTTTTTTTGATCAATATCGGGAGGTGGTTATTTATTAATCTGTGAGAGTGGAGAGACGTGTAGAGAGGTAATAAGGTAAAGCGAAGTCAGGGCCCATATGACTGATCCCTACGGGGACTCACATTCAATTTTTGTCAGTGTTTTGATTGGAATTTTGTTTACAATAACTTCTGGATCGGTCTGTGAGGTATATGAAGTAAACCCAGGAAGTGTGAGGGGTTTGTTTTTTTTTGTGCCGTTATACCAAACGTTCGTTTGGAGGCGTGGGAAAGAAGAATTGAGTGGATCTATAGTATCATAGGCTGCATATAAGGTAAAGAAGTGTGGAGGAGGGAGATTTTTCCTGAATCAGAAGAAGCAAGGGTAGAAGGGTATCCAAAGTTTCCAAAGTGTGTGGACTAGGGGTGATTTCGGTGCTGCTATGTGGTTGGGGGCGGGGCGATAGGCGAATTGAAAAGTGGGAAGGAAATCTTTGGGAATTAATGAAGGTGGGGACTGTAGAGCGTTGAGAAAAATTTTTTTCTAGTACTTTAGAGGCAAAGGGTTAGTTTGAAGCAGGTCTATAATTCTTCAGGACATGTTAGGATCGAGGTTGGTGCTTTTTCTGTAGAGGTCGTGACTATTGCGGTTTTTAGAGTGATGGACAATTTCCTAACAAAGGGAAAGAGTTTACTATTTCAGTGATAATAGGTACAAGTTGTGAAGGCAATGTGAGAAAACAGGAGCAGTATGACATTCCAAGGGTGCTGTGATTTTCGAGTTTTTCCTTTCAGAATTGTATGTTTTGACATGACAACACACCTGTTACTGACGCTGACAACATACCTGTTACTGACACTGACAACACACCTGTTTCTGACACCGACAACACACCTGTTACTGACACCGACAACACACTTGTTTCTGACACTGACAACACACCTGTTACTGACACTAATGGAACCACAATTACAGAAGAGACCCAGCAACTGCCATGATAATTGTGTCCCCCAACCCCCAGCAGAGTTTGAGAGTGTTGTGCATCCTATATACTATCTATCTATCTATCTATCTATCTATCTATCTATCTATCTATCTATCTATCTGTCTATCTATCTATCTATCTATCTGTCCATCTATCTATCTATTTATCTATCTATCTGTCTGTCCCGTAGTTGACGACCGTGGGGGTTCCCTCAAAGACTCAACAACAGTTTCCTCATTCCTCTCTTGTTTGCCTTTTCCGGGTTTTGTTGAGGTTCTAGGCTGTCCATTCGGGATGGTTATCCTCCCAGCTCTTCCTGGGTGCATACCTACAGGCAGAAATAGCTTCATGAGCCTTACATTAAAAACTGTATAAAAAGCCAGGCAGAACATTTAAAATCGAAAACTCGATTTCCTGATCACACATATAAGGCACTTGAGTCAGATCCCCTTTGTCTTCAACGTCTTATCAGTCCAAAACCAAATCGACACAAACTACAGTAAACCCAAAAGACAAACTACTGCTTTACACCAGGTTGCAAACCCAAAATTATCACCATTGCCATCCCAACTTTCAGAATCGTCTTAGCATCATCACTTCTCCACACAATTTCCAAACTAGCCAGCTGCACACAAGGGGAAGGGTCATGGCGGATGATGTGTTCGCCAGTCTTCAGCACATCATCTTGCAGAAGACTTCCACCATCATTTTGCTTGGTGATCAACTCATCAAAAGTGTTGACCTCTCCCACTCATCCCTTCCCCCCATTTTTTTTTCATTTTATACCACTTTAAGTCTGGGCAGATTTCTCTTAAGTTACATTCGGGCTGCTCTCCCCGGGGAGAGCACGTTGCCACAAGAGCAGTATCACCCTTTTTTTTTCTTGTCTACAACTGCATTTGTTTCCCTATCAGAGCGGCTTTTTTCTACTTAATTTTGCGAGGGACATCTCTCTTGTTGCCGTAGGTTCTTTAACGTGCACTAAATAATTATGTTTAACACAGGGGACCTTGGTTGATCATGTCATCCGAAAGACTAGCAACCAGACCACCACTCATGGTCTAATGGATGGGGGAAAAGTTTCGGGCCCAAACGGGGTTTGAACTACCACACACTCAGTGGCCAAGCTGGCCTTCAGCTCTATCACCCCTGCCAGAGGCCAACATCACCTCAACACCACCATCCGACCCTGCAACAGCAACCTCCAGACTGCCTGTCAACAGTTGAGGGTGAAGTTTGTTGATCGTGAAACAACCACTACTCCAACAGGTGCTCCTCGCCTGGCCCTTTTCCAGGGTTTGACTCATCCCAGTGCCAAAGGCACAGCCAGACTTTCTGTCAATATAAAGAAAGACCCTATGGTGGACTCAACAAGACTGGCCTAGGCAAAAACCCAAGCTGGTGTGCCCCAGTCCTTAACAGCCAGAATGGGGGAGTCAGGAAGCAACACTGCACACTGTGGTCGGAGTGTTCCCAGGCCCATCCATCCGGACAGTGCCGGATGAACTGTGCCTCCTGTGTTCAGTGGTGCTGGTCGGTATGGACGGCCTGGTTGAGGTCTTCCTAAGGGAGCTGCTGACCGTGCCCCTGACTGCCCACCCCCATTACCACCCTTCCACTACCTGGCTTTAAATCCACAGCCCAGACCATTAACTTGTTATTCTTTAAATAACTGGCCTCTTCTTGACACCTTCCCCCTCCCCCCCCCCCCCGCCCCCCCCCCCCCCCCAATATGTTTAGGCTGCCAGAAAGCAAACTTGCCCCACCCCCCCCCCCCCCCCACCCTCCAGGACATTTTCAGACAAGGAAGAGAAACTGCAGGGATGTCATTTGGAGTAGAAGTAGCTCCAAAAAAAAAACGTACAGCAAGGAAAACAGTAGGCCCTGCTGCTGTTTCAAATCCATAAGGTTTTTTTGTAGGTCATAGGAGCAATTTTCACCGGTTTTGCTGTTGACTTATTAAATGTGGAATCCAGACTGTTCTTTCTCACAACAACGGTCGTCCGGCGGTTCCTGATTATTCAATGTAGAAATGATTACTTGCGATTATTTGCATATGTACCTGTATCTATATATTTCTTTGTAATCGAATCATGTAATAATAATAATAATAATAATATATGGAATTTATATATCGCTGAATCTTGTAAAAAACAAACAAATCGAAGCGCTTGCACTCAATCATTTACAGGCATGCAACTCTCCTTAAACATAATGAACAAAGATTTCAAAACCATGCGCGCGCATGCATTGCACGCAACACACGCGCACACAACACACTCACACACACACAACCAACACACTCGGACAACATTAGAAGGTGAAGTTGCTGTTCAAAAATTAGGAGGGACAGATATTTGGGGGAAAGTCTCAGGTAGGAAATAATGTGGTGTTTTGAGGCTGGATTTGAAGGTATCAGTGAAGGCTTTTGGCGAAGTATGAGGGAGGTTCATTCAGGTGGATGGACCAGAAACAGAAGAAGAGCGAACGGCACAGTAGTTTGTTTGAATTGGTGTTTGAAAGCACAAAATATTGCGGCTGGAAACGAAGGGAAACGGGATGGAAGGTGTGCAGATGAAGCAGTCCAGAGATAGGGGGTGCAGATTTGTGCAGACATTTGAACAGAGTATTGATGATTATACTCCAGTCTTTGTGAGACAAGGCAGCAGTGAAGAGATCGCAGAAGAGGTGAGTGATGTGTCAGATTAATTTTTTCTTTCTTAGGACCGTCGAGCTGCAGAGTTTTGTACGCGTTGAGCAGGTGGATTGATGATGCTGGTAGGCCAGCCAAAAGAGAAATACAGTAGTCTAAACGTGAATGAAATAAGAGATTGTGACAAGCTTGGAAGTTGTACTGTAGGACAGTATTGCGAATCGCGCTTATGCGCTGATATTGATAGTAGCAAGGGATGGCAGGTCTGGGAGATGAATTTGTTCATAGTGAGTGTTGTTGGACAAGACATACTCCAAAATACTTCACAGAGTTGGAGAAAGGAACTGAGTTATTTGCCGAATTTATTGTAGGTTTTATGCGATAGAGGAAAGTTTATGTTGGGTCCCTTTTAAGCATGATTCGGTTTTATCTGCATTAAGTTGTAACTTGTTCTGTGTCATCGTTTTTAATGTCTTGAAGGCAGTAGGACCTAATTTGGGTCAGGAGAGAAGAAAAAGTTTAACGTATCACTGCACTGAAGCTGAGGTTATCATCGGCATTGAAATGATGTTATATGGTGGTTGTTGATTATATGTGAGAGGGGAGCGTGTAGAGAGTAAAGAGAACAGGGCCCAGGATGACTCCCTGCAGGACTCACATTCCATTTTGTAAGTTTTGATTGCATTTTGTTTACAATAACTTTCTGGACCGTCTGTGAGGTATGAAGTAAACCAGGGGAGGGCTGTGCCGATAATACAAACGTATTTTGGGAGGCGAGAAAGGAAGAATTGGTGATCTATGGTAGCAAAGGATTGCAGTAAGTCAAGAGATTGAGGAGGGAGAATTTTTCTGGCTCAGAAGCAAGTTGAAGTGTATCAAAGTGGGACTAGGGTGGTTTCGGTGCTGTGGCTTGGGGGATAGGCGGATTGAAAGGGGGAAGGAGTCATCCCTATTGGAATGAAGGTGACTGTTGAGCTGTTTGAGAACAACTTTTTCTAGTACGTTAGAGGCAAAGGGTTAAAGTTTGAGACAGGCCTATAATTCTTCAGAATGTTGGGATCGAGGTTCGTGCTTTTTCAGTAGAGGTGTGATTATTGCTGTTTTACGAGCTTGTGGAAAATTTCCTGAACAAAGAGATGGGTTACTATTTCTGCTTGGTGTAATAGGTACAAGTTGTAGTAGGCATTGTGAGAAAACAGGAGCAGGTATGGGATCAAGGTCGCATGATTTTATAGAAATTTCTTTCAGAATTGTCATGATTTCTTTTTCACTTGTGGGATGGAAGGAAAAGAGAGGAGTTCCAGTGAACTGGGGATCAGGAGGCGCAGGCTGGAATTGAGTTTGATCCAGTCTGGAGCGTATGTTTCGAACTTTGTCTGAGAAGAAGGCAGAAAATATGGATGGAAGTTCATGGATGTTAGTGCTCTTTTATTTTATGTGTACTTCCGTGTATTAAAATTTTTAAAATAAACTTGGTTGTTTTCTTCTTTGCCCCCTTGCACCTTCCCCCCCTCTCTCTCTCCTGTCTCTCTCTCTCTCTCTCTCTCTCTCTCTCTCTCTCTCTCTCTCTCTCTCTCTCTCTCTCTCTCTCCCTCTCTCTCTCATTGCTCTCTTTCTCTCCGGAATTTCTGTCTCTGAGATAATAAAGTTTTTCAATTGAATTGAATTGCTATCTCTCTTTCACTTTCTATAATCTCAACCTACCTGGCCACTCTATTACTATCTGCTGCCTTTACCGTCCACCTCCCAGTTGTAAAAACAACCTAACATCTTCTCTTTTTCACCAAGAATTCCAGTCACTCCTCAACCACTACAGCCTCTCTCCCACTAAACTTATAATTCTTGGTGACTTCAACTTCCATTTCGACAACCAGTCTTCTCCAGATGTCAAACGTCTTTCTCTTTCTCTGTCCAACCATTCTCTCTCTCAACTGGTAAACGAAGCAACGCACAGTTCTGGTCATATTTTAGACTGGCTGATTACTAATGCTTCATTTAATCTTGTCACATCTGTCTCTGTCACCGACGAACTGCATTCTGATCATTCCGCCATTCTTTTCCATCTCAACATCACAAAACCTGTCAGAAAGAAGAAATATGTTACTCGTCGTAATCTTAAGGCCTTAGACATTCATACCTTCTCTTCACAAGCTTCCGAACGTTTTTCACAAACCTCTGACCACACTGACCTCTCTGATCACTGTAACACTATTCTCGCCAACCGCTTGATGAGCATACACCTCCTACTGATCATCTCCTCCCTGACAGACCCTGTGCGCCATGGTATACCCAAGACATCTTGATAGCGAAGCGCAAACGCCGGCAACTAGAACGGCAGTGGCGGAAGTCAAAAACCGAAATCAACAAACAGCTTTTCCGAAAACAAATAAACAAAGTCAAACTCTTAATCCATTCAGCAAAGACAGACTACTACTCTTTCCAAGTTCTCTGTGCTACATCCATAAAATCTCTTTTTTCCCTCACCTCAAATCTCCTTGGATCTGCAAAAACAACTCCTCTGCCTAACACCCACAGCCTGTCTGAACTTCCATCCATATTTTCTGTCTTCTTTTCAGACAAAGTTCGAAACATACGCTCTAGACTGGATCAGACTCAATTCCAGCCTGCGCCTCCTGATCCCCAGTTCATCCCTATTTCCTAATTTTCAACAGCATCTTTCACCTTCTAAGTGATGTTCCGTGTTGTGTGTGTGTGTGTGTGTGTGTGTGTGTGTGTGTGTGTGTGTGTGTGTGTGTGGTGTGTGCGTACGTGCGCGCGCATGGATTTGAAATCTGTTGTTCATTATGTTTAAGGAGAGTTGCATGCCTGTAAATGATTGAGTGCAAGCGCTTCGATTTGTTTGTTTTTTACAAGATTCAGCGCTATATAAATTCCATATATTATTATTATAATAATAACCATGATAATAATAATACATGGAATTTATACAGCGCTATATCTTGCAAAAAACAAATCAAAGCGCTCTCATTCATCCTAGTGTTTCACATGCAGCCAGTTACAATTAATATATTTTTACAAATTCAAATGTAAACACACACACGCGCACAATCAACAGTTTTTCACAAATACAAATGTAAACACACACACGCACGCGCGCGCGCCCACACACACACACACACACACACAGGTTGTACACTCGGGCAGTATACTCTATCACTCCCCCCTTCTCTCTCTCTCTCTCTCTCTCTCTCTCTCTCTCTCTTCTTCCTCTCTCTCTCTCTCTCTCTCTCTCTCTCTCTCTCTCTCGATTTCTTTCACTTTCTCTCTCTATCACTCTCCCCCCCCCTCTCTCTCTTCTCTCTTTCTCTGTCTCTCTATGTGTGTGTGTCTCTCTGTCAATCTCTCTGTCTCTCCGACCATCACCACCACCACCACCACCCCTTTCTCTATCTCTTTCTCTCTCGATCTCTGTTTTACACTATCTCTCTATCACTCTCCGGGGGGGGGGGGGGGGGGGGCCGATCACGTAATGCGAAGGTGAAGACGTAGGGAAATTGCTCTAGTATTTTTGTGAATTAGTAGCTAGTTTTAAGTGGCCTTAATTCTTCATTGTTAGCATACAGTTAGATAAGGAGGATGGGAATATCGCTGCAGTTGTACAGGGCTGTCTGTGGGACATTTGCGGCAGTATTCGCCTGCTTCATGTCCAAACGGGCAGAATTCAAATCAGCCATGGCAGTGTCCATCCTGACGCTTAAAACGTGGGCGAGACGGTGTTCTGTTAGGACTGACCATCACCTCTTATTCTGGGGGGGACTTCTTCGTTCTGTGTGGTGATGTGGAGATGAACCTGGACATGGTCTAAGGACGGAAGTGTGGCAAACTACGACTTGCCGAGTGGTGCTGGTGGTCGTAGCACCTAATCACAGGAAAAGCCTGCACGGACTACCAAAGTAAGTGCAGCTTATGGGCCGCCCGGCACACCTACAACTGTACACAGTAGACAGGAGTCACCTCTCCTACGTAACCGCTCCTGAGGAACACATTTACACGATGAGGTGCCAGTTGGAGAAATGTGGAGAACTTGCTAAAAGACAAAACAGAGACTATGAGGAGTCAAATACAATGCTGACATACCAGTGTTGATGCCTTGAAAGAGGAAATGTGTGATATTAGGACAAGAGCATGATCAATCTTAGGACTGAAAATTTTGAGTTAAAGCAATCAAATACAGAACTGTGGACAGAGTGAAAAAATAGAAACGACATGCTGTCGTTCAAGAAGGCCGGTCAAGACGGAAACATTTGTCATTATTTCAATGGCATGGGAAAAGAAAATGTATTGAGACTGGAGTGATGTGAAATGTTCTTGCAAAATCTTCTTTCCGAAAAAATGGATGTTAGCAGATGTTAAGTTTGATAGTGTGCACAGGATTAAATTCTAAACCTCTCCAAACTCCTCACATTATTGCCAGGTGTTGTTTTCATCAAGATACGATTAGCATATTGATTGCTAAAACTCGTTGTAGGTTCAACGATTTTTGTAGACCCGCTTTCTCCACACTCAACTGTTAGAGATATTTGGCACAATTTGAGAACCCATATTGACTCGAGTGCTAGGGCAGAGGGAAAAATGTGAGAAGGGTCTTTGAGCATTTGTTCATTATGGCGAAATATAATAGGATGACCCTTAATGATCTTAAAAGAAGGAATAGCGTGTTGGCCGGACCATACTAATCATCCTGCCATATTCCTCAAGTTACAGGGGGTAGGAACGTAACCAGACACCAGTCACTCAGCTCAGTTAGGAACGACTCATGTAATAGGCTTAGCAAGTATAGAGCTGAGTATGTGATGAAGTGAGCGTGTCACTTTGCCACTGTGAAGGGCTAGACAAAGACAGGTCTGACTTTGGCATAGGTTCTAACACCAGCTGGTACTCATGGGTGTTGTAGGCAGTCTTCCTTTAAGAGCCTTCTTTAACTGCCGTTGATACGCTGAGTGATGTGTTTGTCCTCATGTCAGATGTAATTGGTGAAAGTGTCAGTCTTCAGGGTTTGGATCAATTGAAATTGTGGTAATACAGACTTAAAACAAATAAAACTTTTTCATTTTTGTCTTGGAAAGTAAATGGATTGTTGTCAAAACTGTCTGATAGAGATTTTGGATCTTATGTGCGTAGTTTGAATTTATATGTTAGACAGAACATTCCTGGAAAATGTCCAGCAGATGTTTTTACTGATATAAGCCTATCTGTACGTCGGCAATTAAATGTTAGCCATCAAGGAGGCGGTTCTAGTGGTTTAGTTTGTTTAATATAGAGATGAGTTAACTGCTTTTGTGGAATGTTTAGATGTTCATATACTAATAGTTTGCTACTTTTCTCTGTGACAAATCTCTGTTGTGTCAGAAAGAAATGTTTTGCTTGTTCTGGTGTATATCCCACTGAAGGTTCGCCTTTTATAACATGTTTGACAATGTACCCTTGCCGCCCTAATTGGCTATGTTGGAAGAATGTTTAGTAAATTGTGGGTGACACTGGCCCTTGCAAGTAGCACTATTTTAATATGTGGAGTCTTAAACAGCTGGACTCAACTTTTCTTGTCGCATGTGAGAAAATGACTTTTAGTGCAGTTGTCCATAGTAACATGTATGTCTTTCAGCAACAATCGTAATTCTGAAGATGTGTTATCAACAATTATGGTAAATTATTATTGAATATGTTGCAATGCTCTGAGTTTACAGATTCTAAATGGCGTATGTAATGGTGTCCACTAGGATCGCTATACATTAACAATTCTCTGATGGAGGATGTAGGGTTATGATTATTTTTAGGTCAGATGATTTGTTTTTCGATTTTTGGACTCATGTCGTATGTGTGTTGCCGAGCGTCTGATTCAGATAACCTTCTGTTGAATTATTTATTAATAAGTATATAAATAAGGTGTGGAAATTGTTAAGCCATCTGTCATGGAAAAGATTTTGTATGGGAATGAAAAAACTCTCACGTTATATATAGAAAATCTCCAGGCATGTGAACATGTGTGAAATTTTTATTAATGCCTTTCAGGAATGATGATGTGAACATTAATGGGACGCTTTAGATTTGTTTAAAGGTATCATAAAAGCCAGTGCTGAATGTATGAAGAAACAGGTACATATCAATAAAGGTCCTCAAATGATACTTGGTTTGATAATGAATGTAAAAAGGTATGAAATATAAGGTCAGAAAACTTCTGAAGACTTTCCGAAAAAACATTAAATAGGAATGAGGACTCAAAAGTGTACTGTGTCACAGAAGGGAATATGAAATGGCCTGCTTGAACGAAAAAAAGAAAAACAGTATAATAAGGACATTACTTGCAGATATGATGTCATTTATCTCTTTCAAATCCAGTTCTGGAAATGTGTTAAAGAAGCGTCATTTAGAAAAAGTCAGCCAAACGAATAGCTATATCAGTTGACAGATGGTCTTCAAAATTTCATCATTACCCTGTTCTGGTCTGTGTAGCACGACTTGTTGTGGAAATGAAACATCTGCTGTCTAGTAGCCCCTGACCTCATAGACGAGCATTAATATCAATGATGAAGTCTGACCCGATGTGCCTCAGTGATGGCACTCCCGCTACCGCCGCACTGTCGTGTCCACCTGCACGTCACGCCGCCCACTATCCACCCTCCTAAAGATGACACCCTTCATTCTAGGGGCACTTTAGCAACATTAAAGAGTGAGGAAAGCAGGCTGGTCTGATCAAATCATTGGTGATGAATTGCTAAAATATTGGAGGTGAAAAGATTGTGCTTTTCCTTCTAAAACTATTCACAAAATTTTTGATGATGGTCTTTTCCCAGATAAATGGGTAATCTATAATACTAACATCTGCATAAAAAGGGTGATGTTGATAACCCTAATAAATACCGGGGAATTTCTCTATTGACATAAGTAGTAGTTAAGGTATTATAGGACTATTAATTAACAATAGGCTACAAGATTGGGTTATGAAAGATAATATTACAGTAGTGAGCACCAAGATGGTTTTTAAAAGAGAGGATACTCCACTATAGGATCATTATGTTTACTCTGCTTGAGTTTGTACAGAAAACAGTTTGCTCATCAACCGTAAGCTCTAGTAGCATTTTACTTGGACTTTGGATAAAAGCTTTTGATTCTTTTAACAGGAACTTGTTGTGGCTATTCTCCTAAAAAATGGTGTGTAGGGTAATACTATACGTGTTTGCGAGCCCATGTATCAGATGTAAGAAAAGCAGAATAAGATGTGGAAAAACTAAAGTGACTGACATAATATACACTGTACCACTGGGGTTTAAACCGGGTGATGTTGTAGCCCCTTTTTGTTTTCTGTTTTTATCAATGAGTTAGCCAGAGACATCATCAAGCAATGGTAAACATGGTGCACATTCCCCAAGATTTCTCAGAGTTGTTTATTCTTTCTGCTTGTGATGATGGTTTTATCCTGCTATCTGAAACAGTCGTAGGTTTACAAAAGCAGTTAAACAGCTTAAACAGTGCTTCAACAGCCACTTGGATCTTAAGTATTCTGAGTAGAGTATATCGATGTATTCAGAAAAGGTGATTTTTAGCTGCTCATGAAAAATGGTTGTCATATGGAAATATCATGACTGTGATACTTGTATATTATAATATTTAGGATCTTGTTTTTCTATAAGCTTAGTTTACAACCTGCATGTAAAAGATCTGGCAGTCGAGTGTAACGAAGCTGTTATTTTGTGTTGAAAAAACTACGATCTATTGAATAATACTCCTTTTGATTTGTTCATTAAGATTTTTGATGCACAAATACAACCCACTGTGTTATATGGTGCAGATATGGGCTGGGATGCGCGTGTAACACATTGTGAATCAGTACACCCTCTTTGCTTTAAAGCAGTTTTTAGGGCTTAGAATAGACGTACACCTAATGATCTTGTGTATAGTGAAACTAAATAGTACCCTCTCTCTGTTAATGCTGCTGTAAGATGCATTAGATATTGGATTAAGTTTCATGCACCTATGAATGAGGCAGGCTACTTTTAAAGCCACTAAGATGCTTTATGATCTAGATGTAACGGGAAAAAAAAATGGGCAATACACAATACGTACCTGTTTGTGGTGAACTCGGGTTTGGATTTGTTTGCTCAATCAGGAGTCGGAAATTGTGAGAGATTATTTATAGCTTTCAGGCAGAGATTGATTACTGCCGATGGCAGCAAGGAGTAATCATATACAAAAAGTGGGAAAGATTTCAATGTACAGACAATTTATAAGTTCGCATGATGTCAAACCTTATCTAAAACTTGATTGGATATACATTTGAAAGAATAATGTCTAAGTTTAGACTTGGTGTATCAGATATAAAATGTTCATAAATTCAGATAAGAGAACATGATATTGACGACTAGGCTGCTATTCCCATTATGTAAGCAAGCTCCGGAGGATGAAGTACACTTTGTCTTGTGCTGTCCACGTATTGAGGATGTTAGGCAGAACTACATTCCTGTTTAAATATAGTAGACAGCCTAATTTATTTAGACTCTGTTTACTCTGGCATCAAGTCATCCTGAGGTTGTGCGCAGCTCACTTTATTTTGTGTAAGCCTTCAGATAAGAGAGATAATGTTATCCTAAGTGATATTTTTGTAGCTGACTTTTGTGTTATAACAGTAACAGTGTTGGTTTTCTTGTTTGTGTGTGTGTGGTGTGTGTGGTTTGTGTGTGTGTGGTGTGTGCGTATGTGTTTAAACCAAAAACTATCAAGCAGTTCGGCACCCCCTCATGTATGGGCCAATGGCCTTTTGTGAATAAACCGTTCGAGTTCGAGTTCGAGTTTTATCACTCTCCCCCTCTCTGTCTGTCTCTTTATCTCTGTGTGTTTACTCCCCCCCTACCCCCTCTCTCTCTCCTCTTATTGGGCTGTAATTAGTTAAATTTTTCAGTGTATGAAATTTTGTGTTTTGTGCCCAGCCCCCTCCCACTATCTCCTTGTGATATGGGCATCTCGCTTATCACAATAAACCTTTGTCATTGTCTTGTCATGATCTCTCTCTCTCTCTCTCTCTATCCTCTCTCTCTCTCTCTCTCTCTCTCTCCCCCCTCTCTCCTCTCCTCTCTCCTCACACGTACCCCCCGTTCCCCCTGTCTCGTCTCCCTCCTTTCCTATCCTCTCCACCCCCCCCTCCCCCCCCCCCCCCCCCCCCCCTCTGTCTATCTCTGTGTGTTTACCTCTCTCTCTCTCTCTCTCTCTCTCTCTCTCTCTCTCTCTCTCTCTCTCACACATACCCTGTTCCCTCTGTCTCGATCTCTCTCTTTCACTATCTCTCTATCACTCTCCCCCCCCCCTCTCTCTCTGTCTATCTCTGTGTGTTTCTATCTCCCCTCCCCCTCTCTTTCTCTCTTCCTCTCTCTCACTCAGTACCCCATTCCCTTCTTCCTATCTCCATTTTTGTTTTTAGTTGATGCTTTAAAAAAAATGTTGGTTCTTTTATCCCTTCAACTTGGCGTTTTGGATGTAGTTAAACTTTCAATACAGTCGGGCCCGGTTATAAGGAGCTCGGTTATAAGGTACCTCGGTTATAAGGAGCAAAAAAAAATCCCCGATTTACTTTGTTCTTTGTTATGACTTGCGAAAACTCGGTTATAAGGAGCTCGGTTATACGATACCTCGCTTATAAGGAGTGAAAAATATTGCCCCAAATCGACCCTGAGCCCGGTTATAGGAGTGCCGACTGCACCAGCTTGAAAACGAAAGTAGGTTGAGTTATTTCATAGGCCTTTGCTTTCGCGAAACTCAATTCCGTTCGTCTCCAAGATGTCGGAACGGAAGAAAAGGACGTCTTTGTCCTCAGTGAAAAGCTTGAAATAATCCGAAAGATTCAAGCCAACCCTCTAAAAAGGAAAGTAGCTATTGCAGAAGAGGTGGGGGTTCCTTCACTACACTATGTAACATATGGCGAGATCGCAAAGATACTTGAACCAGGTTTCCCAAGGTTCGGAAGATCTTTCTCGAAAAAAGTCGACATCTGCCACATTAGACAGTGTCGATCAGCATCTACTAAAATGGTTTACAGATGCAAGGTAAGGCTTCTTCTTCTTCTTCTTCTCTGTGTGTGTTTGTGTGTGGGAGACAGACTTAGAGAGAGAGAGAGAGGGGGGGGGGGCTAAAGACATAGATCTAGAGGACTGAAAGAGAGGGGGAGAGAGAGGGGGGGGGGGGGGAGGGAGGAATGAAAGACAGGGGGACTGAGAGAGAGAGTGGAGGGGGGGGGGGGGCGGTTTTGGTCGCCCTTTGTGTATGTGTGTGCATGGGTTAATCTGTGAAGTATTGAAAAAGAACCCAGAAAAAAAGAACAGAAAAAAAGAAACACTGAAAGCTGTATGCAAGATGAAAAAAAATTTGATTTCAAGATAAAATGAAGACCTTTCACCCCCTCCCATCCCTCGGTCATCAGGCTTTGTTATGTACATGTACGGCTTTTAGGCATCTTTTCTCAAGAAATAATGCATGTATTCAAACTGTTTATGAGATGAGTGGCTGCACAGACGCGGGCATTTCGCTAAGGCCTTCAAAATACAGTACACCCCAGATATAAGAAAACATGGATATTGCCAACGAATCTCCCACCACCTACCCCCCAGCCAAATTCTGTACTTATTGCTACCATTTGTTTTACTTTCAGGATTCAGGTTTTGTTGTTCTAAAGGGGGTTGTTTAGCGTCCTTTTTGCTTCTTTTTGTTTGGTTACTACACTCGCTTTCAGTTTAACAAAGTGTGCGTTTTATATTTTTGTTTTGTTTTGTTTTGAATTTTAAAAAAAAGATGAATATAGCTGTTTGAGTAATTTTAATCAGATTTTTGTTTCATTGTACGAGAGAGAGAGAGAGAGAGAGAGAGAGAGAGAGTGATGAGAGAGAGGAGAGAGAGAGAGAGAGAGAGAGAGAGATGCTGATTCTGACACAGAAAAAACGGCAAAAGTCCGGTTATAAGGTAGTTGGGCTTGGGTACTCCTTATATCCGAGAACTCTGTTATAAGGAACCTCGGTTATAAGGAGTAAAATTTTCGGTCCCCGAGCACTCCTTATAACCGAGTTCTACTGTATATATTGTTACGCCTAAATCGTGTAATTGCCGATTTCATGTAATAGGCAATGTTTTGCCGATTTCATGAAATAGGCAACCAAATTGCTTATTTCCATGAATCAGCAAATCACTTGCCGATTTCATGAAATAGGCAAAATGATTTTGCTCATTACATGTAATAGGCAAAGTACACATTCCCAGTTCAACTGTCATTACGCATTTTGCCTATTTCATGAAATAGGCAAGAGGTATAGAGACGGTGACACGTCATTTCACCGCCATCATTTCAGTGCCACCAATTTAGCGCCACCATTTCAGTGCGGCGTCTTATCAACGTTGTACATTTCAGCGCAGAACACTTCATCGCGGAACACTTCAGCGCGTAACATTTCAACATTTCAAAACATGTGAAAACCATAATCCTGCAGTACAAAGCAGGAAATCGTTCTCTCATGGACACGATGGAGGGACTTGCATTTGCGGTAATGTTTTAGGCCAACTAGGCAATGTTTTACAATGGAGAGACACCAAACGACGAATAATGATTTTAGTGATTTCAATGGACACCATGGGTTTTAAAGGAAGTATAGAGTGTACAGACTACACACATACATCATAGTACACACATGCACGCACGCACACACAGTTTCCAAAACAATGATGAGGAAAATTCTAAATTTGCAAAGGAAAAATCGAACTGTCAAAAATTCAAACTTTCAAACCGTTCTTTGTCTTAACAGTTTTTGCATGCTCGTCGTGGGTGGCATGCGCTATTGCACAGGAATCCTTTCTTTAGACAGGAACACCTTTTTGTGAGGCAGCTTGAAGTGCAGTTGCATCGCCTGTACCCCTGTCCATGACCAATTGACAGGGCCCTCACAGCCATCTGACTGTGATGTCGTTGTCGGGGATCATTTCGGATGAAATTCCTTTGAACTTGGTCATTTCAATTTGATTCCTTGAAAACCTGCCGGCTAGAATATCCGCCTTTGCACCCACCCGAAAGCCAGAGACCCCCTTTTCAAGTACAAGACCGATCAAGTTAGCAGGATCTCCCCTCCCACGGTCGAACTCAGAGACAGGTATAAGTACGTTGTCTCCAACTTCTGTTGTCTTCAGTTTTGCCACTGATCTACTAACCATGCGCTTGGCTTGTTTCCTTAGGTTTTTAGCTGCTTCAGCTCGTAAACAGCTAGCCATGTCACTGGTGTCTGAGACTGCACCCTGGCTCTCTTCGTCGACACTCTGCCCCTCCTCGACACTGTCATATTGACTCACCTCACTCTGACCTTCTCCGAACTCACTCTGACTCAGCTCAATCACAAACCCATCATCTTCGACACTGTCACACTGAATGCCTAAACTCAACACGGGCTCATCTCATAAACACACTGATTTAACCTCACTAACACTCTGGCCATCTAATTACCCATCGGGCTCACTCCCCTAAACTTGCTTGTGATGCCCCCCTCCCCCTGTTTTCCCCTCACCAGGCCCCCCTGCCCTTTTCCCCCTCCCAAAAACAAATTTAAAAAACCCTCTTCTTCAGAATTCCGTTCCCAAATTTTTCCCCAGGAACCCCACAGGGATTTTGTCGGGGAGCCCCATGGGGGGTTTTTTGCCAAAATGAGTGGGCAGGGCTCCTTTTTCCCGTTGCTTCCCACACAGACATTCTTTTTGCCTTTTCCCAAAACCTGTTCCCAATGTCCATTTTTGGGAAACTGTTTCTCTCATCCACCCCAGTGACTTCCATCACCCCATTTCCCAATTTCCCCACAGAACCCTGTAAATGCGGGGGGACGTGGGTTTTCCGATCACGAGGACAAGGGGGGGAAACAAAAGAACCATTTCTGTGTTTGATTTTGGGGTAACTTCTTCCCATTTTTCCAATTGCAAAATTTTTTGGTGCCCCGAAACCCAAGGGAAAATCTTTAACATTTCTCTACAACTTCCACCCCCTTTCGATGTCGGGGACGGAGAATGTGAAAATTTGGATGGGTTTTCCGGGTAATAAAGGGACCCCTTTAAAACAAACCGCCCCCTTCATGCTCTGCATTTTCCGGGGTCTATATGTCTATGTGTGTGTGTTGTGGTGTGTTTGTGCACGCGGGGTGGGTGGGGGGTTGTGTGTGTGTGGGGTTGTGTGTTTTGTGTGGTGTGTGTGTGGTGTTTTTGTGTTTTGGGGTTTTTATGTGCGTGTTGAAATGGGGCGTTGTGCGAAAATGTGGGGGTTGTGTGTGCATGTGCTTGCTAAACCACAGCGGACCCCACTATCTTTTCACTTCTATTTCCTTGGGTGTTTCCTTGCCTATTTCATGAAATCCCCCAAAAGGCACATGAGAGTTTAAGGGAAATTTGCATTTTCCCCGGGGTTCTTGAAATCGGCATTTTCTTTTTTGGCCTATTTTCATGAAATAGGCATTTCGTTGCCTGGGCCCATGAAATCGCAAAAGTCTCCCTTTTACATAAAATTGGGGCAATTACACGTTTTTGGGGCGTAACATATATAAGACCACAAGACTACTTATCTATATAAAACCAAAAAGACTACTTATCTCCCTAAACCACAAGATACTTATCTAGCTTGTTGAATAAAAGAAACCCCCCAAAAGTAAAAAATTTAAAAAAAAAAGGGGAAAAATGCCCCTAAAACTGTTAGGGAGGGGTTTTGGGGGATTTTAAAAAAAAAAAAACAGATTAAATTTTAAAAAAGGGAAAAACTTTCTCCCCCTGATCCCACTTTAGTCTCGGGTCCCCATAAACCCCTAGATTTCTTTGCCCTTTTTTTGGGTTTTTTTTCTCTACCCTCTATGTTTGTTGGCTCTTTGGCCAAAAGGCATGCCCACCCCACACACCCCCTGGGCCCAATGCAAAAACAAACACACACACATCCAAAAACCAAAACCCATGCACTCCACACACACACATCCACGTTAAAAAAAGGGCAAAACACACTGTTGTAAAACTTTAAAAACTTTTTCAGCTTAATGCTTTTTTTTAAAAACCATTCCCTTTAAAATGCAAATCCCCCCTTTTCTCCCCTTTTCTCTCTCTCTCTCTCTAAACACACACACACACAAAAAACCACGGGAAAACAGAGAGATGAAAATTTTTCCCCTTTGTCCATGCTCAGTTTAAATTTCTGGAAGCATTGTTTTTTTTGCAAACCCGGTTGTGCATTGATTTTTCCCAACAAAAAAATTAAATGCTTATTCCATTTTTCCTCAAAATAAAAGAAAAAAGAAAAAAAAAGAAAAAAAAAATTAAATTTTAATTTTAATTAATTAATCAATCAATCAATCAAGCAATAAAACAAAAATCAAGAAAGTTTTATCTTAAAAACCCTGATAGAAACAAAAAATTTTATTTTTTTAAAAACCTTTTTCCCCTTTAAAGGGAAATTGACTGTGTGCAAAGCCCCTTTCATAAAAAATTAGCATTAGTCAATAAAATCATTCTTTTCTCAAAATTTTACACAAAACCCTGGGAGAGAGGAGAGAGAGAGAGAGAAAAGCACTCATAAATAATCCCCCCCCATTGTTTGTCTTTCCTTACCCCCCTTGATTGGAAAGATAAGAAATATTCATTTCCAACCTCAAACCCAGAATTAATCGGACTGTATCAACATAAGAAAAAAAGTCTAACAAGGTATTGTTTGACCCTCTGTTTGGGTTCTCATTTTTTATGAGTTTGTAAGGACAAAGGGGGATAAGGTGTTTTTGATTGATTAAGAACTTGAAAAAAAAACCCTTGGTATGGCTTTTTTGTGAATAACATTGTACATTTTTGAAAAAAATTTTTTGAACCATCTTAAAAAGATTGCAATTTTTTTTTGGGGTTTTTTGTTGCCCAAATCAAAAAATCTAAAACAAAAATTTTGGGGGGCAGCCTGTCAGTCTGGCCAATCAATTCTTTTTGGGACACTTTTTGTAACCCCTTTTAAAAAACAACCTCATTTCCTTCTTGCTTTTTTGGATAGCCCCTTAAAACAGAGTTCTTCTAATTTGTTTACTTTTTTGCTAGAAAATGCACCTGTGCCCCTACCTACAAAATTTTCATTTTCTTTTTTTCCTTTCAGCTAAGGTTTTTTATAGCCTGAACCTAAGATTTTGAGACCCAGAAAAACCAAACCAAAGAATTTTCAGAAAAAATTTTTGCCGCAATCTGATATTCCTGTGCAAGCTTGGGGAAGGGGCCCCCCATTATGACTGGATATTGGGTGAGTAATTTTTCAGTATATTTTCATCTTGACCCATTTTTAATCCCCCCATTAAAACTGTTGTCCATAAACGTATAATTAATTTTTGTTTGTTTATTGTTTTGGGGTTTAATTTTAGTTCAGAAATGTTTTTTTAAAAATTAGGGAAATTCCCCTGGGGGTGAAAACTGATCAAAAAGGGCCCCTTTTAATAATTGTGTGATCCCAAAAAACCAAATTCCCTTGGTGATTTGTTTGTCTGCCTTCCTAAGTTAAACTTGTTTTTAAATTTTTTATATAATTATTCTTTTCATCTGAGAAAATTTTTGGAAAAAAAGTGTCGGGACCGGTGGGGGGTTTTTAAAGTCCCCTTAAAAAGAGAGCAGAAGAAAAAAAGGAATTGGGGAAACAGTTAAGCATACCCCAAAGAGACAACTTAAACATCTTAAATTTTCCCGGGGTTTTCAGACGGGAACGCAGAGAAGACAGAAAAAAAATTTAATACAGTTGGGTGAAAAAAATTTAAAAAAACTAAAAATTTTCAAGCTTAAATATCAGTATTTCCCCCAGAGGGGGGAAAACACTACTGGAAAAAAAAGAGGGGCTGTTTTTTCCCGGTAACGAAAACTAAGACCAGATTTTTAAAAAATTTAAAAAATTGAAAAAGCGGGAAAAAAGGTTTAACACTTTTCATTGTAAAGGGACCTAAAAATTTAAAAAAGAAAGGGGACTGCATGAAAAAAAACAGCGGGGCTGAAAGTGATGTCAGCTTTGGTCATTCCAAGGGACCTGCACGGGAAAATGTTGGGAATCCCCAGGTTTAAAGATGCGGGTGGGGATATAAGAACTTTGAAAGAGCAAAGCTGGAGCCCCCTCCTCTGCGGCATCCCCAAACCCCCAGGTTGGGAGCAAAGGGGACGGAAAGGGGTGGGGGAAGGGAGGGGGAGGAGGAGGGCGGAAGGGAACAAAGCATTCTGAAAGGAGCGCCAACACCCGGGCCACATTTTCAGCGTCCTCCACACCACACCCTCCATGACGGGCCGCCATGCCGGGAGCTCCCGGGGAGGCCCCAGCGCAGACGGACGACGTGTCAACGGGGGGACGCGGGGGGGCCGCTCCAAAGGTGGCCGATTCCGCAGAGGACAGAGACTACGCAGGTACAGCAACACAGAGGGTGTGCAGGAGTGCAAAGTGAAACCAAAAGGGCAGCGCCCACACTGTGATGGTGTCCCTAGGCCCCTTTTCCCAAGTTAGGCGGGAATCGGAAAACCCCGGGGGCCCAAACACACAGGGAAGTTTTCGAAGAAAACCTTTCCAAAAAAAGAAAGGGGGGAAAATATGCTTTTTCCAACGAACCTATTTTCCCCTCTGCCAAAACCCAAAAACTCTTCCCAACCTACCTTTTCCCAGGGGCCACCCTTCGGCGGGGGGGGGATATCTGAACAAAGAAATATGGTGATGCAGAATGAAAAATTAACTATAACCGGGATCAAGGGTCACCCAAAAAGGTCCAAGAGACAGTAAGGCTTTTCCCCATGTTTGGGTTTTTTTTTTTTCCCTTTAGTCCCAAGTGTGTGGGGTGCGGGGTGTTTTTTGTTTTTTTGGGGGGCTTTCCCGCGCGCCCCCGCGCGTGCTGAGTGTGAAATTGCATGTGTTTGTGTGCGACGCGTGTGTGGGGCGTTAGTGTGTGTGGGGCTTATTGAAAATTTTATGTATTTTTTGTTTTTTGTGTTGTGTGTTTTTTGTTTGGGGTTTTGTGTTTATTTTAAATTATTTTTTTTGGTTTTTTGTTTTGTTTTGATTTGTTTTACTTGTTTTTTAAGGGGGGGGTGGGGGGGGAAAGGTTTTAAAATATTTTGAAAAACATTCAGTAAATTTGTTTGGGTTTTCTTTAAAAGTTTCAGTATAAAATTTCCCAACATTATTTTTATTTTTTGGTTTTTTTTATCTATTTTTTTGTTTCTAATATTTTGTCATTGTCTTTGTTGTATGGGGTTTTGTAGGGTGGGGAGAGGGGGGATGTACAAGGCGTCCTTGTTTGTATAATGAAATTTGTTTTTTTTTTTTTTTTGTTGCATTCTTCGTGTGCCAGGGTTTTCTCTTTACTGTTTTCATTTTGTTAGTTTTTTTTTTTTTAAAAGGTTTAGTCCTTTTTGTGAAGAGGTTGGTGGGTTTTTTTGCTGGGTGGGGGTGGTTTCTTTTTGGGGTTTTTTTTTTTGTTCTTTTGGGGGTTTTTTTTTTGTTTTTTTTGTTTTGGTTGTTTTTTTTTTTGTATTTTGTTTTTTGGTGGGGAAAGGGGTTTTTTTGTTGGTTTTTTTTTTGGGGGGGTGGGGGGGTTTGGGGTGGGGGGTTAGGGGGTTTTGCCCCGGGTTTGCCAACCGTTGGGTTTTGGCCGTTTTCCCCATTTGGGGGGTGTGTGGGGGCCGCACTGCGGGAAAAAAAAAAAGAAATTGTCCCCTTTAAAAGATAAAATTTCTTCCCCCCCTTGTCTCCCGGAGCAAAATTTTGATTTCTTCAGTGGGTTTAAAATTTTTCTTCTTTGAATCTATTGATTTTTGGTAATAAATTCAGGGCAATGTTTATTTTTAATTTTTCAGCGGGTGATGTAATTGTAAACATTTTGTTTGGGGTAGGGTTTGGGGCATAAACTTGCTTAAATTTCTTTGAGGGCAGAAAATAAAGACCCACTCAAAAACCCTTTTGCCCCAGTGATTTTTTTAAAAACATGAAATTTTGTTTTCTTCAGTTTTCCCACTCCCTTTTGCAATTTTTTAGTGTATTTTTTTGTCTTTGCAAAATACTAAATGCATGGAGATAAAAAGAGAGAGTAAATTTCTTTAATTCACTTTTTTTTCAGAAAAGTCGGGGGAAATTAGTTTTTTGATACCTTTGATCACATGCATTCAATCCCAGTTCCATGTTCGTGTGCGGGGTTTTGTGGGCCCGTTTCTTTCCCCCAAAAAGGGAAAAAGCATCAAGTTTGCGGGTGAAAAGGTTTGAAGCCCTTCAATAATGTCTAGGGAAAAAAACTTTGCCGAAAAGCTGGGATGCCCAGGCGGGGAGAGCCGTTTTCACAGTATGGAAAATTTTCCCCGCTAAGGGATGTTTGGGATAAAGAATGGAGGGTTTCAAAAGGGTTTGGCTTTGTCTCTTTTGCGGAGCCAAAATGTGCAGCAAAGGGGGGTGGCGCGATGAATGGCACTAAAAATGGGAGGAAAGGGGTCATCTATTTTGGCCCCGGGGGGGGCCACACACGTGAAGAGCGTGAGGCCGATACAGGAAAGATACAGGGGCTACCAAATTAAAACCCTTGTAGGGCAAAAAACCTGGATGACTGCTTTGACGATGAACATCTGAAAAAAAATTTTTCCCAATTTTGGGTTAGATCACCAGTGCCAAGGTCAGGGAGGGGAAAAGGGCCCCTTTCCCAAAGGAAATTGGCTTTGTATGTTTCCCGTGCGGGAGGGGAAGCAGTGAGGGCCAAAAAAAATGAACCCCCTATCATTGTGCCCAAAGCCTTTTTACGTGGGCTTTGCCCAGCGAAAGGGAAAAAACCGGGGAAACAGTCCCTTCCCCCAAACGGGGCCAAAAACACACCCCAAAGTCCAGTTTTCAAGTTCAAATTCAGTATTTCACCCAGAGTGGGGAAATTTCACTACTGGAAGAAACAGACCCGCTATGTTTCCCCGGGGGTTGAAAGGTGAACCCCTTCAATAATGTTAAATAAAAAATTTTTCCCGGGACAACTCGACAATAAAGGGCTGAAAGAGCTTTTTTTCACAGTAGGGAAAAGGATCATCCCCGCTGGGTGATGTTGGGAGGGAAAAGGGAAAGGTTTAAAAAGGGGGTTTGGTTTGTCTTTTTTGGGGGAGCCAAAAATGTGCAGCAAAGGGGTGGCGCAGATAAAGGGCCCACTGAATCAGGGGGTAGGGTCATCAAAGTGGCAAGCTCACACACGTAAAGGCGTGAGGCAAAATTTTGAAAAAGAATTATGAAAAGGGGATCATTTTTAAAAAGATACGGGGCTACCGGGGAATTTTAAACTTGTACGTCAAAAACCTGGTTTGACTGCATTGACGTGAGCATCTGAAAAAAATGTTTGCCAATTTTGGTAGGATCCCATGGAAAGGCCCCAATGGAAAATGGCCTTTAAAAAGGGCTTTGGCTTTGTATGCTTCAGTGCAAAGAGGGGGAAGCAGTGGGGGCCCAGAAAAAAATGACCCCCCCCTATCATTGGGGGGCCCAAAAGCCTTTGTACGGGGGCTTTCCCCAGCGCAAGGAAAACCGTGGGAAACCACTGCCCTTTCCCGGGCCACTGGCCGAAACACAGCCCAGTCCCTTTCAAGTTTCCCCTTAAAATATCGGGTATTTCACACAGAGGGGGGGAAAATTCATTTGGGAAGAAACAGACCTGCTATGTTTCCCTCGGGTGGGGAAGGTGAACCCCTTCAATAATGTCTACATAAAAAACCCTTTCCCACAAGCTCGCCCTATGACGGCTGCGGGGGGTGTTTTTACAGTATGGAAGATCATCCCCGCTATGGTGATGCTTGATGAGAATGGAGGGGCCCAAAAGGGTTTGGCTTTGCCCCTTTTTTTGAGGAGCCAGAAGTGCAGCAAAGGGGTGGGGGCAGATGAATGGCACTGAAATGGGAAAGGTAGGGTCATCACTGTGGCAGACGGGACAGTAAAGGGTGGGGCCCCCAAATTGAAACAAAATTATGCACGGGTTTCATTTTGGAAAAGGGATTCATGGGCTCCCAGGAATTAAACTTGTACTCAAGAACCGGGAAATGGGGCATTGACAAATGAGCATCTGCAAAAATGTTTGCCAATTTGGTGGGATCACCGGGCCCAAGGTAAAGAGGGAAAAAGGGGCCGGGTTCCAAGGCTTGCTTTGAATGTTTCAGTGCGAGAGGGGAAAACAGTGGGGCCCCCAAAAGAAATAAACCCCCCCTACCCTTTTTGGACCAACCCTTTTGTACGGGGGCTTTCCCCCAGCGGGGGGAAAACCCCCTGGAAAAGCGGGAACATTCCGCCACTGGCCGACCAGCCCGCCCAGTTTTAAAGCTTAAATATCAGTATTTCACCCCGAGTGGGGAAATTTCACTAGGGAAAGAAACAGACCCGCTATTTTTTGCCTCGGGAGAAGGTAAACCCCTTCAAAATTGTTTTTGAAAAAAAACTTTGCCGACAAGCTCGACAATGACAGGCTGCAAGAGCTGTTTTCACAGTAGGAAAGATCATCTCCGTTTAAGGCGATGCTTAAATGAGAATGGACGGTCAAAAGGGTTTTGGTTTTGGCCCTTTTTTTGAGGAGCCAGAATGTGCAGAAAAAGGGCGGGGGGGCGCAGATGAATGGCACAAAAATTCGGGTTTAGGGTCTTCTACTGTGCGGGGGTTTCACACACGTGAAGAGCTTTTTGGGCAAATTTAAAAAAAGAATTATGCACGGGTCAGTTGGAAGAACAGGGGTACCGGGAAAATTAAATTTGAAACGTAAAGAACCTGGACGACGGAAATTGGAGATGAACATCTGCAAAAAATTTTTTGCAAAGTTTGGAAAGGTCCCCCAGTGCCAAGGTCATGAAAAAAAGGGCCGTTCCAAAGGTTTTGGTTTTTTATGCTTCGGGTGTGAGAGGGGGGCGTGAGGGCCCAGAAAAAATGCACCTTTCGTACCCATTGGGACCAAGCCTTTGAAACGGGGGGCTTTGCCCAGCCCCCGGGGGAAAACCGTCGGAAACAGCAAATTCCACCAGGGCCCCGCACACCCCCAGCCAGCTTTCAAGCTTAAAATTTACCCAATTTCCCCACAGAGGGGGGAAATTTTAAATACTGGAAGAAACAGACCCGCTATGTTTGCCTCGGGGGAAAAGGGTAAACCCCTTTCAAAAATTCTACTCAAAAACTTTGCCAAACAAGCTCAACAATGACACTCGAAGCTTTTTTCCTTTAGGGAAAAGGTCATCTCCGCAAAGGTGATGCTTGATGAGAATGGAGGGTCAAAAGGGTTTGGCTTTGTCTCTTTTGAGGAGCCAGAATGTGCAGCAAAGGCGGTGGCGCAGATGAATGGCACTGAAATCGGAGGTAGGGTCATCTACTGTGGAAAGCTCACACACGTGAAGACCCGTGGGGCCAAAATTAAAACCCGAATTATGCCGGCCCATTTTGGGGAAAGATACAGGGGCTACCAGGAATCAAATTTGTAGGGAAAAGGGAACCCCTGGTTTACTGTTTGGGACGTTGAACATCTGCAAAAAATGTTTGCCAATTTGGTGGGATCACCAGTCCCAAAGGCCCATGATGGAAAAAGGGCCTTTCCCAAAGGGCCCTTTGGTTTTGTATCCTTCAGTGCGAGGGGGAAAGCGTAGGGCCCAGAAAAAATGAACCCCGAAATAAATTGTGACCAACCCTTTTGTACGGGGGCTTTGCCCCGCGAAAGGGAAAAACCGTGGGAAACAGCGGGACATTCCCCACTGGCCGCACACAGCCCAGCCCAGTTTTTCAAGCTTCAAATATCAGTTTTTTCCCCACAAAAGTGGGAAATTTACGGGAAAGGGAAACAGACCCGCAAATGTTTGCCTGGGGTGAGAAGGTCCCCCTTCAAAAATGTCTACATAAAAAACTTTGCCGAAAAGGGTCGACAATGACGGGCCTGCGAGAGTGTTTTCACGTAGGGAAAAGATCATTCCCCCAAAGGGCGATGCTTGATGAAAATTTGGCGGTCAAAAGGGTTTGGCTTTGTTCTTTTGAGGACCCAGAATGTGCAGCAAAGGCGGTGGCGCAGATGAATGGCACTAAATCAGAGGTGGGGTCTTTCTACTGTGGCAGACCACCACAGGGTAAAAGAGCTTTGAGGCAGAATTAAAACAAAATTATGCACAAAATATTTTGGAAAAAAGGGGGCTACCGGGAATTTAAAACTTTTTACGTCAAGAACCGGGAAGACTGCATTGACGATGAACATCTGCAAAAAATGTTTCCCAATTTTTGGTGGATCCCCAGTCCCAAAGGGTTTCATGAAAAAAAGGGGGCCCTTCCAAAGGTTTTGGCTTTTTTTGTTTTCAGTGCGAGAGAGGAAGCAGTGGGGGCCCAGAAAGAAAAAATAAAACCATCGTATCATTGTGACCAACCCTTTTGGGTAGGGGGCTTTCCCCCGCGCAAAAAAAACCGGGGAAAACCAGCTGACATTCCGTCACTGGCCCACCACCCAGTCCGGGTTTTCAAGTTTTAAAATACAGTTTTTCACACAGGTGGGGAAATTCACAAACGGGAAAGAACGGGACCCGTTTATGTTTGCCTTCGGATGAAAGGTAAAAACCCTTTCAATAATGTCTACATCAAAAACTTTCCCGACAAGCTCGACTTTTAAGGGGCGAGAGCTTTTTCACAGTAGGGAAAGATCTTTCTCCGCAAAGGTGATACTTGAGAAAAGGGACGGTAAAAAGGGGGTTTGGTTGGGTTTTCTTTTGAGGACCCAAAAATGTGCAGCAAAGGCGGTGGCGCGATGAATGGCACGAAATGGGAAAGGTAGGGTCATCTACTGTGGAGAGCTAGAACGTAAAGGCCCCGGTGAGGCAAATTGAAAAGAATTATGCAAAAATTTCATTTTGGGAAAAGTTTACATGGGCTACCGGGAAAATTAAACTTGTACGTCAAAAAACCGGGATGACTGCTTTTTGAGGGATGAAATCTGCAAAAATGTTTGCCAAGTTTGGTAGGATCACCAGTCCCCAAGGTCATGAGGGAAAAAGGGGCCCCTTTCCCAAAAGGGCCCTTTGGGCTTTGAAGTTTCCCAGGGGCGAGAGGGGAAGCAGTGACCCCCCGAAGAAATGAACCACCAAATCATTGTTGCCCAAGCCTTTGTAGGTGGGCTTTGCCCAGCCCCAAGGAAAACCCCCCCGGGAGGGGCTGGCATTCTGCCACGGGCCGCCCCACAGCCAGCCCAAACTTCATTTTACCAGGTTGCTCTTGGAAAAACACCCCCGTCCCTGTCCCAAATTAGGGCTTTTTGGCCCCAGCCCAATCCCCCCTGCAACCCAATTCACAAGGGAAAATGTTTTGGGGTTTTTAAAGTTTGTGTTTTCATTGTCTTTTGGGGAAATAGAATTGATGACTGGGGTTTTTTTCCACTTTCATTTTACTGGTCTTTTTTTTAGCGGCGAAAAGATTCATGTAAACCGGGAAAATTCCCAGGAAACTATTAAAAAGGTGTTCAGCCCCAACCACCCCACGGACACCACACACACACACACGCGCACAAAACAACACACACACCCACACAACACCCCAACCCCAAAAACCCTCACACAAAAAAAACCACACACAAAAACAAACACCACACACAAACACACACACCCCACACAAAACACACACACACCCCGACCCCACACACACCACGCACGCTGCCCGCCCCACGCACACAAAAACACATACACAACTAAAACACCACCAAAAAAACACAAAACAACACACACACACACAAAGCACAGAGCAGCAAGTCGTTCTAGACAAAGCAGGAGAAGGTGTGTGGTGGAAGTCTGACATCTTGGTTTCAGTCTCCTAAACCCACCTCTTGCTTTTTGACATCTCTCTTTTTTCCCGCATTGCATCTCCTACCAGGGCATCAGAGATGAAGGTTGCTTCAAAAACCTTTCCCTGGCGCCTTCTTCAGAAACCCGGGGCTGCACGCTTGTCCTTTCCCCTCAAAAGGGCAGGTCCGGGGACATGGTCAGCAGCGGAGGAAGGGGGAGGAGGGAAAATCCCCTCGCTCGGAACGTTTTCGGCTTTCTGGGCTGTCTGCTCCAGCCCCCCCCACAGCTGTTTTCGGGCCTTTCCCTTTAAAGGGAATTTATTTGCTGGCTGCTGTCCCACTGCTGCTGGCTGCTGTCCCCCTGCTGCTGCTGGGTGTCCCCCCATTGCTGGCTGCTGTCCCCCCGCTTTGTGGGTGCTTTTTCCCCCCCTGCTGCTGCGGGGGTGCTGTCCCCCGGGTGTTTCTGGTGCTGTCCCCCTGCTGCTGCTGGCTGCGCTGTTGGTGGCTGCTGTCCCACTGCTGCTGCTGGCCTGTCCCCCTCGCTGGGGCTGCCGCCCCCCTGCTTTTCGGGGCCGGCCCCCCTGATGTAGACAGGGGTGCCTGCCCCCGACCGCCGGAAACCCCCCCTTGCAACGACCCTGGCCCCACACTGCGGGGATGGGGGTGGGAAAAAGGGCTGGGGTCTGGCCGTCTTCTCTGGAGACTCCCGGCGTCTGGCTGTTCCTCCATCTCCTGCCCCGTCTGCTTTTACCCCCTTTCTGCTTTTGCATGAGGGAATTCTTGGCTTTGGAAAACCCACCGTAGGAGATTCCATCGGGATTCTGTCAATTTTTTTCCATTCCCCATCTTCAATGGTTTTCACTCTGAGGCCACCAAACACGAACAGGTTTTCCCCGAAGGCCATGCAGACCCTGAAGCAGGGTGGGCGTTTTATTTCCAAAATCCCCCCCTTTGGGGGATTTAAATTTTTTGGGGAGGGCTTCACTGGGGAAAATGTCGGATTTCCCCCCCTCTTTAAAAAAATTTTTTCTTTGGAAAAACTGGTTTTTTTTTTCTTCTCACAAACGCACAATTAGGGTCTCTTTCTTCCGCAGAAAACTTCCCTATTCGGTGGGCAAAACTGTTTTCTTGATTTTGAAAGACTCGAGTTGTAATTTTTGCTGAATTTGTTCCCCCATTTTTTCTCTGGGCCCCCCTTTCCCAACTTTTCCCCGGCCGGAAAAAAAAACCCGGGGAAATTTAAGGGTTTTTTTTCGTTTTTCTTTTGGTTTTTCTGTTCTAAAGAGTTTTTTATTCCCCTTCCTGTTTTAAATTCCCTTTTTGGAAACCGGGCTTATATCTTACCTAAATCCCTGGGTTTTTGTTTTTAACGTTTTATTTTCCCCTCTCATAAACTTTGTTTTTTTTTCTTTTTGTCGAATATTTCTGATAAAATTTTGCCCAAACTGAAAAGTAAAATTATTGTTTTGATTTCTCCTTCCCCCCATAAATCTCTCCCCCTCTTCTCAGAATTGTAATGACACTTGATTTCGTCGTCGTTTGCCATTCCCTGATGTCCCTCCCCTCCCCCCCCGATCTGAATTTTTTGTTTTTCTTCCAGTGGGTTTGTTAAAACCCGTCAAATTTTTTTCTTTTTTGTTGGGCTGTGATCTTTTCCTTTTCTTGCTTAAAGATCTTTTCCCCCCTTTTTTTTTTTTTCCCCCACAGTTTGACCTTTCAGAGGATCAAGTGAGCATTTTTTTGGTTTTTTTCACTGCCAATGGAGCCGCCCGCCTTTGGCCCCGTGGTGGCGCTTGTTTTTTCTGGTTGGGGGGGTCTTTTTTGGGGGGCATTTTTTCCATGGGAAGCAAGTAAGCAAAAAGCTTATAAAAATCAAGGCTCCCACATGCCCTCTTATCGGCAAACCCTTTGGTTGTATAAGTGAAAAAAAAAGAAAAAAAAAGAAGTTGACACTGAAAAAAACAATTTAATACCGTGTTTTTTTCCCTCACAAAAAAAGGGAAAGAAGGGGAAAAAGAGGAAAAACACATCATCCAGTTTCATTTCATCAGGGTTTTTTTCCACCCAGGTTTTTTTCCCAGTCCCAAAAACAACCCCCCGAAAATCTAGCCAGTATTTTCTGTCTCTATGGAATTCCCCCGCCCCTTCCAAAGCACTTTTTCTCTCTGTCCTATGAAAACCCGCGAAAACTGACAAATCGAAATTTAGACCATTTGGGCCCGGGGCGCTGCGAAACCCCGTCCTACGCGGGGCCCTGAGCAGGTGTCAATCCCCTGGGCTTTTTCTGGCGCCGCTTAAATTAAACATATTTTGCAGCAGTTTTTTTTTCCCTTTTTTGGGGTTTTTTATTGCTTTGTTTGGGGGAGAGGGGGGTTTTTTTTTATTTGTTTTGGGGAAGTCATTTCCCTGCAAATTTCCCAAAAATTTTGAGTAAAATTATGTTAAAGGGGGTTTCAGCTTTATTAAATTTTTTTTAAAAATAGTTCCCGACAAGTGATTATAATCATTTCTTGGGTTAATCAAAAGCAAAAACCCCTTCCACTTAGGTTCAGCGTTCAGTTAAAAGTTGTTTTTTTTCCTAAATTTTTGTTTTGTTTTTTTGTGGATTTTTTTATATGCTGTTTTTTAGGCACCCTATTTTGAGAAAGTGCCAACAGTGAAGGGAATTTAAGCCCCTAGTGGTTTTAACCAGCCCTGTCAGCAACTTTGCAGTTTTTTTTGTCTTGTTTGTTGTCAGAACTGTTTTCTCAATTTCAGTTGTTAAAAATGGGCCCATCCTGTTTGTACTGTTTCCAGGTGCAGGTTTAAGAACTAGCGTATGTATTTACATTTCGCCAACTGTGCCTTGGTGCTGTTTCCAAACTGGTGTAGCGGTTTTTTTTAAGGTTTTTCAGGAAAATTTTTCACAAAAGTTGTCAGAAGTTGGTTTTTAAAAAGCCACCCCAACATAAACCCGGGAATTGGGAAAGTCTTTTACAAAAAAGTTTAGACACCTGATTTTTCTGTGTGGGCTTTATTAGGTTATGACCCAAAACCGCAAACCAACGGGATCTCAGGGGAAAGCCTCCCACTCTGATGGGACAGAGGGCGACAAACACGCAGAGTGGGTTTTTCCCGGGATCATACCCTACCCATTAACCCGGCCCAAGGGGAATCTCCCCAGCGCTGGCAACCAAACAGGACCTGGTCCAGAGGCCCCGGATCATGGGCCCCCCCACAAAGGCACCATGATCGGGGGGCCCAAAAAACCCCGCATGTGAAAAATTTCTGAAGACAGAGGACGCAATGAAAAGGGGAAGGGCGGGGGGGTGTGGGTTTAGGATTTAAACAATAAAAAGGCAGAGGCTGCTGCCCCCTTCCCCCGCCCCCCTGCCCTTCCCCTTCCCCTGATTTCCCCCCCCCTTCCCCCCCCTCCCCTGCCCCCCCCCCCTTCCCCTTTTTGGCCCCCTTTTCCCCGGAAAAAGATTTTTTCCCCCCCCGCCGCCCCCCCCAAAATTTTAGGAAATATGCCTGAAACTTTTAAAAACAAAAAAATCGAAGCCGCTTTCCCCCCCAACATTTTACCCGGCCCCCCTTTTCCCCTTAAAAAAAAAAACCCCTTTTCCCCCCCCCTTATCCCGCCCCGCCCCCCCCCCCCGCCCCCCCCACGCCCAGCCCCCCCCAAATTAGGAAAATTAAAGCATGTTTTTAAAAAAAAAAATTGGGGGAAACCGGTTGGAAATTAATTTTTTACGGGTGGAATTTTAAAATATCAAAGTTTTAAACCTTTGGGCGAAGGTTTAAAAACAACCCATTGGGTGAACCAGAAACAGGGAAAGCCCCACCCGGCCCAAAATTTTGTTTGAAATTTCCCCCGTTTTAAAAAAAATAAATATTTGGGGGGGTTCCGGTGGTTGGTTTGGGGGTTTTGGGGTGGTTTGGGTTGTGAAAGGGGTTTTTTGGGGTGAAAATTTTATTTCCCTTATCCAGAAAACCAAAAGGGCGGAAAATATTTTTGAATTTGGGTGGGATATAAAAATGGTGTGTTTTGTAATTGTTTGGTGTGTGTTTTTGGTTGGTTTGGTTGGGTTGTACTTTTTATTTCGTTATTTAAAATTTTTAAAATTTTGAAAAGGGACTTTGGTTTCAGGGGAAACGCAAATGGGCCTTTTAGTATGAAATGCTTCTGGAATAAAAAATGTTTTTTTGGGTTAACCCCCAACCACCCCCCCATTTTTACAAGTACCTTATTTTAAAAAAAACGAAAGGCATCTTTCCCCCTTTAAAACCGTTTCCTCCCTTTTTTTAGAAAACGGGCCTTTTGGTTTTTTGCCGGGTTTTTTAATGACCCCCCAAAATTTAAAAAAAAGCAACAAAAACGGGACTAAGTTTAAAAAGGCCCCAAGAGAGGCCTTTTCCCCTTTTCCTTTTAAATAAAAGGGGGAAAGAAAAAAAAAAATTTTTACCCAAAAAAAAAAAACACCCCCAAAAAAATTTATTATTCCCCGGCATCAAACCCGGCCCAGAGTGAAGACCCGCAGTGTTGGTCAGGTCATTTGAACAACACTGTCCCAAATTTGCTTTGGGAAAAAAGAGAAGCTCGACTGTGTGGTCCCAGTCTTCCCAAGGGGCCCACAAGCCCCCACTCACTCGGGGGAGGGCCGGGGGGGTCCAAAAAATCCCTTTTGACTTAGGGGTCGAAACCCCGACCTTTTCCCGTCCCAAAATCCAAGGCGCTAACCCCGGGGCCATGGCAGTTGGGTTTTTTTTAAGCTTTTCTCTTTCTTTTTTTTTTTTTTGTTTCGTTTTGCGTTTAAAAGTAACTTCCCGTCGTTTATAGTAAGAAACCGAAGTGGACCCCTTTTTCTGTCCCCATGCTTCTTTCTGCACAATCGAATTTACAAAATGCAGAGAAACAAAATAAATACCCCCCAAAAAATACCCACATCCAAACGACTTCTAGATACAAGTCCAATTGCTTACTTTTTAAAAGAAGTGGGAAAAAAAGCAACCCCACACCATTTTCCCAAAGAAAAGAGCCAAAAAAACCCCGAAGTGCAAGATAATCAGAAATTACCCCACAAACACACACACACCCCTACACACGCACACACACAGCAAAAAACACACTGCATTTCACATTTTATCATGCCCATAGGAATAAAAAAAACCCCCAAGGGAAAATTCTACACAAAAAACCAAAACCATTCTTACTAACGGAAAAAACCAAAACACCCAATACCCCATTTCATAACATAAAAAAGTAAGCTCAAAAAAATTTGAAAGTTAATACACCATCAAAAGCAAGCAAAAAAAAAAGCCCGGGCGTACACCACACACACACACCCCACACGCCGCCAACACACACACACAACAACACACACACCACGGCGCGCGCGCGCGGGGCGCGCGCGCGGGGACCACACAACACACAGTTCCCTTGCGTGCCGGGGGGAACGGGGAAAAATTTACAAAACTGCATACACAAGGGGACGGGGTTTTTTAAAAAGAGTACACGAGTGCTTTTCCCCTTATCCCCCAAAAAAAAAGAATTGTTTTTTTTAAAAAAAAAAAAACCATACATTCAAATGAAACACACAAATGAATCAACAAACCTCCCACCACCGAGTAGATTAAAAAGTCCAAGTATTTATTTTTTACATTGGGGAAAAAAAAAAAGCAACCCTTCCCCCTTTTTAACAAAAAATTTTAACGTGTACACCCGGCCCAAAAAAATTTCCCATGACAGTTGTCAGTATTTGTCCCCCTGGCCAAAAACCTACGGCTTTTAACTAACCCGGGCCCCAAACCCCCGGTTCCCGTCCAATTTCCCAAACCTTTTGTTTTTTAGCCTGCCCGAAAAAAACCCAGAAATAACCCACCCTTTTGCCCCCCGTCAGGGCCCCCTCTTGTTCTCCTCCCTTTTCCCCCTCCTCCTTCTTCTTCTCCTCTCCCCTTTTTTTGTTTCCTTCTTCTTTTTCTGCTTCTTCTCCCCCTCCTTCTCCCTTTCCCCCTTCTTCTTTTTTTCTTCTTCTTTTCCCTTTTTTTGTCAAAGAAAACCCGGGGCTTTAAGAGAGCCATGAAGATCTCCCAATTTGATCAAGTTTTTAAATCAGTTAGCAGATATTTCACTGCGAAAAAAAAATTTTTTTAAAAAGTAAAAAATCGACCATAAATAAATTTCTTTATCACCATGTCATTCGGGTACCCCCCAAACTCAACAATGTCAAACATTTTTTTTCCCGGCCCCAAAATTTATTCATTGTTTTTTAAAAACTGATCTCCGAATCATTTCGCGATCGGGTTTTATCAAGGTTTTGGGAAAACTAGATTTTATTTGCCACTTTTAAAAGTGTTAAAGTTTTTTTAAGCCTTCAACAAAAGTGTCAGCAAATTTTTAACAAGAACTTTTTTTCCCAAAAGGGGGAGTCATGCATAAAAAACAAAAAAATACGAAACCCAAAAAAACTTTTCGTTTTTGCCACTTTTTGCAGCTCGATGTTGCCAAACAACGGAGAGTGACCTCCATGCTTTTGGAGTTGTTTTTTTTTAAAATGTAGTCAAGGGGTGGGAGGGTAGTTTACTTCGGTTTGCCCCCCCGGAAAATTTTTTGGGGTTTTTGGCGTATAGGGGGCACGTTTACCCCGGGAATTTCCGGGGTAAGGAAATCTAGTGGGGTTTAAAGGCCCGGCCCTTTATTTTCCCATAGACTGGGCCCTTTTTCCTCAATGATGCTGTGATGGCCTCTCTGTGGGGACAAGGGCCGCCCCCGTCCCCTTTTTCCTCCCTTTCCCAAACCCACTGGTCTTCGTGGTGACCCGGAAAATGGCCAGTTTTAAAAAAAAACAATGCCCACTAGAAAAAAATTTTTAAAAAACAAACAAAAAAAAAAAAAAAAATGGCCGGGTAGATATCAAAACTATGCTGCTCTGGCTATGGGGCACTTTTGTGTCTGCTGGGGGATGGCAAAAGTTGCTTTTAGAATTGTGCTAAATTTTTTGGGGGGCCCGAGAAGCTCAAGTGGGATGATTTTCGACCCAAACCCCAAATCGGAAAAAAATTTTTTTCTGGGGGCTATAATTGATGAATTTTTACCTTTTCCCTTTTTGTTGGGCGGCAGCACTGTGTGGGGCTCTGGGTTTGGTGCTGGATAAGTCTGGAGCTGGGGAGGGGGTTTGTCAAAATGGCAGTCCCGGGAAAATAAAACCCACCCGGAAAATCCCTCGGGGTTTTCCACCCTTCTTCTGGTTTGTCTGCTGACCATAGTTCGGCTAGATGGAAGAGATCAGCCCAACGGGCGGCAGCTAACTCTGAACGGAGGCTGAGACTGTGCAACATGCAAGGTGTAGGTGTCTTGAAATTCACCTTCACCCGCCAAACACTCCCACCATCGCTGCAGAGATGATGATGATGATGGTGGTGGTGGTGGTGGAGAGGAGGGGGGAAGGAGGAGGTTGCTGCTGGAGATGGAGCTCCGGAATCCGCATCCTGGGTGTTTAACGTTGGAGACTCAAGAGCCAATAATGGATTTTCTGGAGACGGCTTAGTCCAAGAGAACGACTGTGAAGCCCAAGGCTATGGGCAGGTGTTTGCAGTCTACGCCAGTGACAAACACATGGACCGCCGCCAGAAACTCCTGAAACTCTTCAACACCTTCCTCCATGACAAACTGACCCTGGTCATCAGTGACCAGTCCATCGAGTGGGACAATCACCGGGGCAACGCCGACAATCTCACCCACGCCAGTCTCTTCGCTCTGTCCGGACAGCAAGATCGGCAAGGTCCGGTCAATTATGACATCTATCTCGGCTTGAATCGTGTCATCGCCGGACGTTATCGAAGAGGTCACGGACTTTGCCGAGTGACGGCGCGTTGGTTGAAGGGTTGAGTGGTGGGGACGTTTGTGTGAGAACTGGATGGAGGGAGGCGAAGATATAAGTATGCGTATACGCACATGTAGATAGTTGAGCGATAGAGAGACTGGTACACAGACAGACAGACAGACAGAGAGTGTACACACACACTCACACACACACACACACACACACACACACACACACACACACACACACACATTTTGTTGTCGGCACTGACTAAAATGGCAGTTTATTACGTAACGTAAATTGTCTTCTATGATTATTATCATTTGCAACCCTCACAGTGTCAGGCACTGGACAGGCCACACGCCAGAGGAGACTGCGCCGGGACTGAGCTGCATTGATGATGGTGTTATTGAGAAGTGTATTTTGTGCTGGTCCATCGTACTGTGGTACAGACATACGAGACGAATCATCTGACTGTAGGCTGACCTTTCAACTTCTTCCATAACTCCTTAAGGAGTCTCTGGTGCATCACGCTTCAATTCTTTATGCAGTATCTTGGTCAGGTTGGATCAGGTGGAGCCCATCCCTCTTCGAATCTTCAGAGCAAGCTGGGTAATGATGTTCAGGTCCTCTGTACCATTGACTATGATTATTGCTGGCGGATACTTCTACAAAAGACAGACGTGTTTTTAATGTATGAGCGCTGATGATATCATGCTTACATTAGCCCAGGCTGATTTGTAGTCTCATCTGGTGGTACTTGCAGGAGAATGAATTCAAAGGGATTTTAACACCGGGGGAAAAGTTGTTCTCACACAGACAGCTAGCTCGGCGGTAAATCGAACCAGCGCTTTCAGAGAACTGTAAGACATTGTAAAACAAGTCTGATGGTCCAACCACTTGGCTGTGTCTTCCCTGTTGCACTTTGCTGTAGCTATATTGACATAAAACTAAACGGAAGAGTGTGTAGAGGTTCCCGCGAAGCATTTGTTAATAGAACAGTTTATTCTATCTGCAGATTCTTAAGATTTTGACACGAACTTTCCTTTAATGCTGGAATGAAGGAATTTTAATCTCTTAAAATTACCTTTTTCTTTTGTTTCTTTTCTTTTTTTATTTCTTTTCTTCTTCTTTTTTCTGCTTACTTGTTCAAATCAAAGAAAGCATCATCTACTTTTGCATCATCAGCAAGTGTATACTATCGCTGGTCTGATTTGCCACCAGTAAATTGTATATTTTGCTTTTGTTTGCATATTATCTTGTTGGCACTTTGACGATGTTCAAAGTTGAGTTAGAGAATCTTGGCACTTTGACGATGTTCAAAGGTAAGTTAATGAATCTGCCTTAAATGACATCTGTAAGGACCGTCTCCCCGTTACCACAAACATATAAATACAGATAGACCTAATCTCTTAAACTCGCATGATCTCCGGTTTTCAGAAGCCAGATTTTGGGATTGCCATCATTCTCAAAGACATATTGGAACCATCTCTTTCTTTCAGTCACAACCTTCAATTCTCACATGAATCTTTTGAAGTTTGCGAAATCAATCTCAACCTACCTGGCCACTCTATTACTATCTGCTGCCATTACCGTCCACCTCCCAGCCGTAAAAACAACCTAACATCTTCTCTTTTTCACCAAGAATTCCAGTCACTCCTCGACCACTACAGCCTCTCTCCCACTAAACTTATAATTCTTGGTGACTTTAACTTCCATTTCGACAACCAGTCTTCTCCAGATGTCAAACGTCTTTCTCTTTCTCTGTCCAACCATTCTCTCTCTCAACTGGTAAACGAAGCAACGCACAGATCTGGTCATATTTTAGACTGGCTGATTACTAATGCTTCATTCAATCTTGTCACATCTGTTTCTGTCACCGACGAACTGCATTCTGATCATTCCGCCATTCGTTTCCATCTCAACATCACAAAACCTGTCAGAAAGAAGAAATATGTTACTCGTCGCAATCTTAAGGCCTTAGACATGCATACCTTCTCTTCCCAAGCTTCCGAACGTTTTTTCACAAACCTCTGACCACACTGACCTCTCTGATCACTATAACACTATTCTCCGCCAACTGCTTGATGAGCATGCACCTCCTACTGATCATCTCCTCCCTGACAGACCCTGTGCGCCATGGTATACCAAAGACATCTTGATAGCGAAGCACAAACGCCGGCAACTAGAACGGCAGTGGCGGAAGTCAAAAACCGAAATCAACAAACAGCTTTTCCGAAAACAAATAAACAAAGTCAAACTCTTAATCCATTCAGCAAAGACAGACTACTACTCTTCCCAAATTCTCTGTGCTACATCCATAAAATCTCTTTTTTCCCTTACCTCAAATCTCCTTGGATCTGCAAAAACAACTCCTCTGCCTAACACCCACAGCCTGTCTGAACTTCCATCCATATTTTCTGCCTTCTTTTCAGACAAAGTTCGAAACATACGCTCCAGACTTGATCAAACTCAATTCCAGCCTGCGCCTCCTGACCCCCAGTTCACTGGCACTCCTCTCTTTTCCTTCCATCCCACAAGTGAAAAAGAAATCATGACAATTCTGAAGGAAATGACTATAAAATCATGCGACCTTGATCCCATACCTGCTCCTGTTTTCTCACAATGCCTTCCACAACTTGTGCCTATTATCACTAAAATAGTAAACTCATCTCTTCAGTCAGGAAATTTTCCATCAGCTCTTAAAACAGCAATAGTCACACCTCTACTGAAAAAGCACGACCTCGATCCCAACATTCTGAAGAATTATAGGCCTGTCTCAAACTTACCCTTTGTCTCTAAAGTACTAGAAAAAGTTGTTCTCAAACAGCTCAACAGTCACCTTCATTCCAATGATCTTCTTCCCATTTTTCAGTCTGCCTATCGCCCCAACCACAGCACCAAAACCACCCTAGTCCATACTTTAGATACACTTCTACTTGCTTCTGATGCAGGAAAAATCGCCCTCCTCACTCTTCTTGACTTATCTGCAGCCTTTGATACCATAGATCACTCAATTCTTCTTTCTCGCCTCCAAAATACGTTTGGTATTAATGGCACAGCCCTCACCTGGTTTACTTCATACCTCACAGACCGGTTCCAGAAAGTTCAAAATTCAATCAAAACCTGTCAAAATGGAATGTGGAGTCCCGCAGGGATCAGTCCTGGGCCCTGTTCTCTTTACTCTCTACACTGCTCCACTCTCACATATAATAAACAACCACCCTATTAATCATCATTTCTATGCCGATGATACTCAGCTTCAGTGCAGCGATACTGTTGAAAACTTGCCTTCCCTCCTGACAAATATGTCCTACTGCCTTCAAGACATTCAAAACTGAATGACTCAGAACAAGTTACAACTTAATGCGGATAAAACCGAAGCCATGCTCATAGGGACCCAACATAAACTTTCCTTTATCACAAAAACTTCAATAGAATTCGGCAATACGTCAGTTCCTTTGTCCAACTCTGTGAAGTATTTAGGAGTAGTTCTTGACAACACACTCTCTATGAAAAAATTCACCACCCAGACCTGCCAGTCTTGCTACTATCAATTACGGCGCATAAGCGCGATTCACAAGTATCTGTCCACTGATGCACCTTCCAAGCTTGTCACATCTCTCATTCTTTCAGTTTAGACTACTGTAATTCTCTTTTGGCTGGCCTACCAGCATCATCTATCCACTCTCTTCAACGCATACAAAACTCTGCAGCTCGACTGGTCCTAAGAAAGAAAAAATCTGAACACATCACTCCTCTTCTGCGATCTCTTCACTGGCTGCCTGTCTCACAAAACCTGGAGTATAAAATCAATATCCTCTGTTTCAAATGTCTCCACAAATCTGCACCCTCTTATCTCTGTAACTGTCTTCATCTGTACACTCCATCCCGTTCCCTTCGTTCAGCCGCAGATACTTTGTGCTTTCGAACACCCAGATTCAAACAAACCACTGTTGGCCGTCGCTCCTTCTCTGTTTCTGGTCCATCCACCTGGAATGACCTCCCTCTTTCACTTCGTCAAAAGCCTTCACTTGATTCCTTCAAATCCAGCCTCAAAACACACTTATTTCCTACCTGAGACTTTCCCCCCACATATCTGTCCCTAATTTTCAACAGCATCTTTCACCTTCTAAGTGTTGTTCCCGTGTGTGTGTGTGTGTGTGTGTGTGTTTGTGTGTGTGTGTGTGTGTGTGTGTGTGTGTGTGTGTGTGTGTGTGTGTGTGTGTGTGTGTGTGTGTGTGCGCGTGAGTGTGCGTGCGTAGTGCACGGCATGGATTTGAAATCTGTTGCTCATTATGTTTAAGGAGAGTTGCATGCCTGTAAATGATTGAGTGCAAGCGCTTCGATTTGTTTGTTTTTTACAAGATTCAGCGCTATATAAATTCCATATATTATTATTATTATTAGATTACAGTTTCATGCTGTTGTAATTAACAAAATGTTCATCAAAAGTCTTTCTTTTCTAATAATCACATCTTAGTGTCAACCAGGCCAGGGAGGCTTTGATTTGTTGCTTTACAAGATTCAGCGCTATATAAATTCCATACATTATTATTATTATTATATAATTTTTCAAAGTGTCAGCTCAAGCCTAGATCAGCCGCCATGGGGCCTACCACCTTCTCCATGGCTCAGGGAAGTGCTTCAACAGGAGATGGGGGACTTGGAAATAACAACACACAAAAACCCCATTCAGAAATCTGTCCTTTTTGCGTGTGCCAAACAATACTTGCCACACTGGCAATATTATGTACATTATTTATATCATCCCCATGTTGGCGAAGTTTGCACCTAAAGGTCTGCAGTGCTCGTGGACAAAGTATAGTACGCACCCCAAAATTATTATGTGACAGTCAACTGTGCTGCAAAATACACCACCCCACTAACATCAGATGTATACCAATCAACCCTGGAGGTGCGCCATGAAATCAAATAAACTTTTAAAGATCCATATTCATTGTACAACAGGAAAAAGTTCCTGTTCAAGGCAAAGCGTGGGGTGAATGGGTGGACGAGAAGTTCAAAAGGCTTGGTGGCATTGTGCGCACGCTAGCTGCCTTCGTGCACTGTGCACACCCACCCCTGTGCTGTCAGGGACGTACAGCAGCCACATGTGGCTACAGCAGCCGCCATCCTTTCGCAGGGTACATACGCCACCACACGCAGTGGACAATGAAGAACGATGTGGCGTAACAGTCCAGTCAACCAGGCAACTTATCCACAACAAAAGCTGGCCTGGGAACCTAGTGTGTGTATAGATCTGCTGTGCTGTGCCGTGCTGTGCCGTGCTGTGCTGTGCCGTGCTGTGCTGTGCTGTGCCGTGCTGTGCTGTGCTGTGCTGCGCTGCGCTGCGCTGCGCTGTGCTGTCCTCCACCCCACCATGCTTGTCGCTGCCTACCCTTGCCCCCAACAAGGACATGTGGGACGTCATTGTTTCTTCTCACAGGCCAGAGAACTCCGGGTGTGTCTCACCTGGACACTCAAGTCTTCAGCCATCTTACCTGTTCCACACCCCCTCCCCTCTCCCATACAAGTACTCTTCTTTCACTATTGCTTCATTTGCCCCCTTCCTCTCCCCCTTCCACATCCAATACACCCTCTTCAGACTCTGGTACCGATAACCCTGACAACACACCTGTTTCTGACATTGACAACACACCTGTTTCATTAATAAAATAATAATAATAATTATAATAATAATAATAAATAATAATAATAATAATAATAATGAATATATGAATAGATGATAATAATAATAATATATAATTTATATAGGATGAATCTGTAAAAACAAACAATCAGCGCTTGCACTCAATCATTACACGCATGCAACTCTCCAACATAATGAACAACAGATTTCAAATCCATGCGCGCGCACGCACGTACGCACGCACGCGCGCACACGCACACACACACACACACACACACACACACACACACATTTAGGAGGTGAAGGATGTTGAAAATTAGGGACAGATATGAGGGGAAAAGTATCAGGTAGGAAATAAGTGTGTTTTGAGGCTGGATTTGAAGGCATCAAGTGAAGGCTTTTGGCGAAGTGAAAGAGGGAGGTCATTCCAGGTGGATGGACCAGAAACAGAGAAAGAGCAACAGCCAACAGTAGTTTGTTAGAATCTGGGTGTTTGAAAGCACAAAGTATCTGCGGCTGAACGAAGGGAACGGGATGGAGTGTACAGGTGAAGACAGTTACAGAGATAAGAGGGTGCAGATTTGTGGAGACATTTGAAACAGAGGGTATTGATCTTATACTCCAGTCTTTGTGAGACAGGCAGCCAGTGAAGAGATCGCAGAAGAGGAGTGATGTGTTCAGGTTTTTTCTTTCTTAGGACCACTCGAGCTGCAGAGTTTTGTATGCGTTGAAGAGAGTGGATAGATGATGCTGGTAGGCCAGCCAAAAGAGAATTACAGTAGTCTAAACGTGAGAGAATGAGAGATGTGACAAGCTTGGAAGGTGCATCAGTGGACAGATACTTGCGAATCGCGCTTATGCGCTGTCATTGATAGTAGCAAGACTGGCAGGTCTGAGTGATGATTTTTTTCATAGAGAGTGTGTTGTCAAGAACTACTCCTAAATACTTCACAGAGTTGGACAAAGGAACTGACGTATGCTGTGCGTGCGTGCATGCGGGCGTATCTGTGTGAATGTGTGTGTGAGTTCAATGTGTGTGCATGATGTGCACATGTGCAAGATTGCTGTGTGTCGTGCGTGCGTGCGTGTGTGTGTGTGTGGTGTGTGTGTGGTTAAAGGGGAGAGAGAGGAAGAATGGCATAGGAGGGGAGAATGTAAACAGCTCACATGTCTGCCTGCATACATGTCTGTGTTATGTTGTGTGCTTGTGCTTGTGCTTGTGCTTTGTGTGTGTGTGTGTGTGTGTGTGTGTGTGTGTGTGTGTGGAGGAGGAGGAGGAGGAGGAGCCCTCCTCCTCCTTCCCTCCTTTATATCGAGGATAATGGAATAAGCACTCATGTGCTTTTATTACATCCAGTCCCCGTGTGTATGCGGTTTTGTAAATTTTGTCTTCTGTTTCCACCGGCACACAATGGCCTACTCTTCCGAAAAGCGGAACATGATTTAACGAAAGTGCGTTAAGCCCCCACCCCCACCCCAAAATGTCACAATTGTGACAACGGGCGTTGGGGAGGGTCAACTTTTTAGTGTCTAGCATTTTTTATAATGATAAAGCTTCTGTTGGCAGCCTTCAGTCTCGGAAGACTATCGAGCTGCCCTCTAGGTGTTGAATTATTGTACAACGTCGGCTGTGGATGGTCATTCAGTCCGACAGGAGAAGTCCCTATGACAGAGGTCGCAGATGGAAGTTTGATGCTGGTCTGTCTGCCTGGGCTCTTGCCTTTCTTCACGCTGTCTTTGCCTCGTGCTGCTGAGCGAGTGCCTCTTCAAACATTAAATTTGTACTTAGAAAGCTACTTAGAATTTTTTTTTTCAAAGTGCCTATTATGATGGTAGCAGGTAAATTGCAATATTGAAAGGGGGGGGGGGGGGGACTTTGCATGCTCTGTGTGTATGAGAGAGCTCGAGAGAGCCCCCCCTCCCCCCTGCGTTAAACCTTTTTGTTTGTAGAGAACAGAGTAAAAAGATAAATGCATTCAAAAACGAAAGTTGTAGACAGGGAGATAATTATTTAGTTGTTATGGGCAGGCTTAAACACGCTGTTTGGAACGGTGCCCTATCATTGTTTTAGTTTGTTTATTCCCACACCTCTCCGTGAATAACCATTTACCATGAGTATTCCAACGATACACTGTTGTGCAAAGGTACGTTTCTGCTTCCCAACCACTCTTGAATTTTTTCTGTTATTTTGTCGATGCAGTTGCTGACTGGTTTGACAGCTCTCTGACTTCCTTCAGTTGATACAGATTATAGGCCAAGTAGATCTACACCTCGAAAGGAAGTCTACCTCACTCAGGGCTGCAAAGAAATCGAAAGTAATAACAGTCGAACACATTTTTTTACATATTGACCTACATTAGATATAGCACTTCCTCTCATGGGCTTTACAGCCTCTAGCTTGAACTTTCGAAGTTCGAGATTTATAGTCTTGATGTAGGCCTGTAGCTTGGTCATGAGCAACCCTTGTGGCAGTTGTGCCCAGACTAGCTCCCAAATCAAATGTTTACATCAATAGTTTGAAAATTATAGTTCTTCTTGTGTTAATTCAATAAAATGTTAAAGCAAATTATATGTATTCCTGCAGTGACTGTTTGTAGCAGAACAGTTCCAGTGATTTATGTAATGATAAAAAGGGTGAAAGGTGTACATTCTGTACAACAGTGTTACTGTTAGATTATGCACTTTGGTTTGATTCATTACATATGAAACATTTGTTAAAAGGAAGGACTCTTAGGAGACCTTGTGTGTTGTTCTTTAAATTAATACCACCAGTCTCATTTTGGGGACTGGGTGACTTTTTTATATTGCTGTCTTGAATTACTAATTCACACTATTAAACACATGACAAATTTTTGTTTAGATTTGATTCCAACACATGTACAGTTGTAGTATGAGCACTGCTAACATTTGGAAACACTATATTATTAAGGTACATTTTACAAATCAAATAAACTGCATATAGATTGAATTTACATTTTACAAATCAAATAAACTGCATATAGATTGAATTCATGAAAGCTATATATCAAAACTACAGTTAAAAAATTTTGATTTGCACTGAGTTGTTTAAAAAAAACAACAACCCAGAACTGGAAGACAAATCAGAGAGACTTTATCTGTCTGAAGTTTGTTCGTACTAACCATTAAAAGAGAAAGGTACAACTACAAGAAAACAATGGCAACAGATCAAGAGATTAAAAACCAAACCCAAACTATATTGAGTTTGTTCTTTAAAAAAAACTTTCTTAAGTTCTCTTTCAGGAATTTTGATGGCTCATAATTGATGAAGTATTTATAAATTATAAGGTAGTGATGCAGACTGTATCAATCATGAATCTGCTCCATCTCATTCTGTTCAGTTTTAATAGAAACTTGGTTTACAAAGAATATATTATCTCTTATCTACCTATTAATTTTTCATACAGCTTGTTTGTTATGGGTTTAGCATGTTGGTCTTTATTGATTGTAGGCTTATTGATGACATTACTTTAATGAGGTGACAGCCCAGATATTGTATATGGCCCCTGTGGCTAGTAGCCAGTAGGGCTGTAAACAATGATTGTGCACATTGGATTGAAGCAAGCGAAAAGAGGATGAGGATCAGAGCAGTCGCAGCCTTTTGATCAGAGGTATCTTGTAGGCCTGGGGGTAGGGGGTGGTGTTTTTGTTTTGTTGTAAGGTTCTTTGTTTGTGGTGGTTTTTTTTGGGGGGGATGGGGGGGGGGGGGGGGTGTTTGCTTTGCTCTTTTTTTCCTTTTTTTTTTTTTGGGGGGGGGGTCTTTTTCTATATATTTGCAAAAGCACAGCTTCTCAATCATTGTGTAGTTTCAGTATAAGTAAAGGTAGTGACAGGAAAACAGACTGCATTATATATGCCTGCACATTTGGTCTAAGTGATGCAAAAGCTGCAGGAAGCACAAAGTGAAATTTTAAATGGATGCATGTGAGATCCCAGCCATAGCAGCCATTCTGTATATATATATACCACTACATGACAGAGAAGATATTATATGATTCCTTCATTTGGTGCTGTAGGAATTGCCATATGTAATACCAGTTACTGAACAAGTCATTGTGCAAGTGTAGTCTTGACTTTTGGGGGTTAAAAAAAAAGAAAAATTTGGTTGTCTTCTGTTAGGTTGTTTTGGTGATTTTTTTAAAAGATGTGTTTAGGCATGTGTGTGTGAGTGACATGTGTGTGAGTATATAATGTGTGTGCATTTCTGTATGTATATGTTTTTGTGTATTGTATGTAAAAAGTATGTTCTTTCGAGCCAGGAGGCCCATAGAGCCGGAGCTTATCCCGGTTTCTGTAGCGTTAAGCGAACTGATGGTTTTTCACCACCCCTGTGACAGGACGCTAGTCTGTCGCCAGATACTTCCCCAGCAGAGCTGGTACCCACTTGTACACCTGGGTGGAGTGAGGAAAATAGGAGTAAAGTGTCTTTCCCAAGGACACAACACCGAGCCGAGCGGGGATCGAACCCGCGACCTCTGGATCACGAGTTGACTGCCTAAACTACTCGACCACGGTGCCTCCCTTTTGTGTATTGTGTGCATACAAAATGAGTGAGTGAGGTTGGTTTTTGCTGTGTGTTGTTTTGGGCTTTTTTTAACAGCCCTTTGACTTCTTAGTTCCATCTCCTGATTTAATCCAGCCAAAACAAAGATCTGTTATAAAAGTTCACTGCTGGTGCTTAGACAAAATGATTATCACATTCAGACTGCAGATACTTTTACCTTCTCTCACTCATGATTTCTTCCATTTCTTTTCTATTATGACACAGCTTTCATCAGAGAATGCAGCGTTGCGTAAGAAGGTGCATCGGCTGAAGGAGGCACGGGTGGAGCTGGAAGAGAGGCTAGGGGTGCTGGTGGAGAAGAACAAAACGGAGGCTTTGCTGAGGGCGTACTGCACCACCAGAGAGTATGTCATGAATGGCTGTTCTTTCTCCACCTTTTCATGTTTATCTTGACTTCAGAATGAGTTGTACTTTAAAACAACATTTGAAGGCTTATTTGAGCTTTGCTTATGATGTTGAGTTGTGCATACTTTTTCATGTTTGCCATTTCCCCCTAAGGGGTTGCCAGTGGTCCTGTTAGTCTAAATAGCATCCCCACCTTCTGGAAATACTTTTCTATCCCTCTCTTTGTTTCTGCCGGGTCCCTTTTCTTCCTGTCACCATCTTCTATTTTCTGCCTTCTTGGTCCATTCTCCTGCCTTTTTTTCCAGGAAGTCTTAAAAGATAAAAATACTCTCCCATGCTGAACCTGAAGTCAGATGTACTGGGCCTGAGGACTTGTCAGTCACTTAACAGCAGCGCAATGCATTTTCATTCATATGTACGTACAACAATAGTTGTTGCTGAGCATTCAAGGAAGAAAAAGAATATTTATCATTATTTCAGGAGTCATACTTTTAAGTAGTATTTGAAATAGTATTTTTTTTAAATTCAGCTATGCTTATGTTGAGTTCTGCATGCTTTTTAGTGTTTACCATAATTTTATAAAGTAAGTTGTATGGTTTTGTCTTCAGTAATATTTCAAATCTTATTTAATGTTTGTTTATTTGAGTTAGCTATGTCTCTGTCTTTCTCAAGCTTTCAGTGTTTACCATGACTTCAGCATGAGTTGTACTTCGAGCTCTTTATTTTTAGTTTCTCTGTATTTATTTATTTAAAAAGATAATTACATCATGATGATATGCTGATTGAGTGTGTGTGTGTGTCTCTCTCTCTCTCTCTCTGTGTTTGTGTGTGTGTGTTCTTGATTTATGCAGTGGAAATCACTTTGGTTCATTCAGTATTCAGCACTGCATACAGCGTTTATTCTGTTTTACAGATTTGATGCATTTCAATATGTCGTGAACTGAAATCCAGTTCCAGCACACAGACCGAAGTACGACCTTGGACATCCAGGGGAGCTTATGGAGTTTGGCCAACCAGACCCCAGCCTAAGGCAACAGAGACAGACCTGGACAAAACAAACAAGTAGGCCTATTTACATTTCTACCCTTCTTTATTTATATTTTCCCATGGGGATGCCAAGATCCTGTCAGTATAAATAGCATCCCTACCTTCTGGAAATTATGTGCTAGGAATTCCCTCTTTTCTATCCCTCTCTTTGTTTCTGCCTTGTTTCTTTTCTTCTTGTCACCTTGTTCTTGTCTATTTTCTGCCTTCTTGGTCCATTTTCCTGCCTTTCTTCCAGAAAGGCTTAAAAGATAACAATCCTGTCCCATGCCAAAGTCAGATGCACTGGGCCAGACTTGTCAGGCACTTAACGGCAGCGTGTGGCATTTTCATTCACATGACAACAGTACTTGCTGTCAGAGCTTTCAACAAAGATTATTTATTATATGTAGCACATAACTGGCTAACATTATTTTAAGTTACTTTGACATGCTGATTAATCCTTTGGGAAGCTTGTTGCACAACCACTTTTACTTTTTTTTTAAAACAAACAAAACCACTTTTACTTACATGAATTATTCTGTATTTTGTAAAAATAAAAAAAAGGTAAAGGTGTCCCATAACCTATATTAAGGTCGTAGGGGAGCGAGGCATCAGACCTCACTTCTCTAGGGCCAGCGTATTGAGGGCGGCGCCCATCTCCTCTCCCTCACTGCTTTACCTTCCCTGACCCTAAAGAGGCAGGTACCCATTTACAGCTGGGGGAACTGTACTGAAGCCAAGGCACGAAAACGGTCACCCATCCAAATGGTAACCACGCTCGACGCTGCTTAACTTGGCTGGGGGAAAGTGAGTGCTCCGACCACTGAGCTACCCCGTCCCCTGTATTTTGTACAACTAAGTAAAAATGATGTATGTATATATTATACCAAAACAGTTTCTAGAACTTGAGAACATGTTTTGAAAAAAACATTGTTGTAGAGAAATAGAAGTCTTGATCAAGTACATCCTGAAATGTTTGATAATTATGCAGTTTTCAGTGGGTGAAGATTACACAAGCCAACCCAGGGTAATGTCGCCTTCTTCACAGTGGTCTCAAAGTGAAGTTCAGCATGTCTTCTTATCTTCTGTGTTTCCTGGCCATGCTTAATCTTCAGTCTGGTTTTGATGGTGAAGTCTGCAGTCTGTTGCAGATCACCACTCAGGGTTTAGTAGATGGAAAAAACTTCAGGTGTAAATGGGAATCGAAGGAGGGTGACAGGTTGGTCATGTTCACCTGCCAACAAGTAAACCGTGAGGTTTTTGGTTGGATTCTCAACCTTGTGCTATCTTCCCAGTTTGATGAAAAAAATCAAACTGAGTGTCAGCATCCTTTGGATGAGACTATAAACTGATGCCCTGTTTGCAAACACACAGAGAACATCTTGTGCACATGTTAAAAACCTGTTCTGCCTTTTGGAAGAGTAGGCCCTTGTGTGCCAGTAGGAATAATAGATGGGTTTTGTACCGTTGCCACACATGTATCTTTGCAGGATGATTAACATGCATGCTCAGCTGTTGCGGAGGTACGAGAAGGAGGTGAAGCAAAATGTGGCACACACTGAAACCATTTCAGAGATGACTGTGAGTTGGTTTTGATTTTTGTTGCCCAAAATTTTGGGATCATTTATTTTCAAGGCATTGATTATAGAGTATTATTACAATTGTTTTTGTAACAACAGTTTTATCATAGAAGCGTTTAAAAAATTTTGGTTGTCATGCAAAAAAAATTCCTCACCAACTTTATACAATACTGATTGCATGTAGATTTGCTTCAGTCCAAGTTGTACGCCTCTCTTGTTCTCTCCTGTACTTTTCACTACATTTTGAGGGTTTGCCAGGGTCGGCAAAAGCGAGCAGAAGCAAACAAAACCAGCACCCACCTCCCAACAAAAAGCCCACCAGTAAAACAAGTTCTTTGGATATTTTATAGATGTTTTTTTAAACTAAAATGAAAACTTGCATATTAACTCAATTCAGATATATATTTTTGCATAAAAGAGCAAGAGTTTAGGGGTTGGTTTTGTTTCTTTTACATTTTTTTCTGTTGCAGAAACTCATAATCCAGCTCAATTTTTTTGTCATAAACTGATGGATGCAATAGCGAATCATGTAGAGTGGGGTATTTGGGGTTTGGGTTTTTTTGTTGTTGTTCCTCTGTAGAGCTACGAGGTTCACCAAACAACAGAAGAAGAAGAAAAAAAAGCCAAAATATAGTTTTTCCTAAAAGCTGTTTGAATTTAAAATCACACCAAAGTTGGATGTGCTGGACCTCACTTGTCAGGCACTGAACAGCACTGCAACACATTTTCACTCATATTACAGCCAACAATAGTTGCTGCCCGAGTGCTCGATGATGAAGGAGAATAATTTGAAACGCTCGCTCAATTTTGGGAAAAGGTAGACATTGTCTTGAACTGTACCTGCATGTTTGATGTGCAGCTGACTTCTTTTTTAGTAGCTGGGTTTTTAGTAGCTGGATTTTTAGTAGCTGGATGTTTGGTGGTTGTTTTTTTCCATTCTCGTAGGTGAAAGTGGCAGCACTAGAAAAACAGTTGAAAGAGGAACAGGAGAAGGTCACTCGTCTTGAGAGGCAGTTGTGGGCCTTGAAAGGATCCAAACAGTCGGGGAAGAAGAAAACGGAGCATGGGAGTTGTGGTAAGACCATTACCTGTACCCTCTGTGGGAAATAGTGCACTGAGAAGTGAATGCAAGTGCGCGTGTGTGAGTGAGTGTGTGTGTGTAAGCATTTGTGCCTAGTGTATGTATACAATCCCTATTACATGTGGTAGCATGCCTAGTGAATGCAGTGTGTGTGTTGTTGGTTTTTTCTCTTATTTTTTGGGGGGGGGGGTTGGGGGGGGGGGGCATAAAGGAAAACTTTTTTCTTTGATTAATTTAACAAAAAAAGAAAATAGTTTGCAAGAAATTGTGTGTGTTTCTTCATTTTAATTTTAACATGGACTGATTCCAGGAACATGTTATAAAAACTGAAGATATTTGTAGTTTGTTTTGTTTGGGTTTTTAAAAAAAATCATTGTTGTTTTTTATGTACTTGAGTATTCAGTATTCAGAAGAAAAACTGACAGACACCATAGCCAAGTGGTCAAGACCATTCGACTTCAATCCTGGTGAATTTAGGGTGGGGACTTTTATGGTCTCCCAGGTCAACTTCAAGGGCAGGCTTGCCAATGCCTTAATTCACTTCACGTACCATATACACATACAGAAGATCAAATATGCTTGTTAAAGATCCCATTTTAAAGTCACAGATCCCATAATTCGTGTCTGTGTTCAGTGGGGAAGTCAGACTGTAGCTACCTTCATGGTGGGCAAAAACGGTCATATACCCAAAATGTCACCCTTGCTGAACCTCGGAGCTCTAGCCAAGAAGAGGGCGAAGAAAAATATGTTAAAATTCTAAAGATGTTCTTGATTAATTTTTGTGGGTTTTTGGTTGTTTTTTTAAAGATGTTCTTGATTATAAAGGTAAAGGTAAAGGAGTCCCATAACCTATAAGGTCGTAGGGTAGCGAGGCGTCAGAGACCTCACTTCTCTAGGGCCAGCATATTGAGGGCGGCGCCCATCTCCTCTCCCTCGCTGCTTTACCTTCCCTGACCCTAAAGAGGGCAGGTACCCATTTACAGCTGGGTGAACTGGGGGAACTGTACTGAAGCCAAGGCGCGCAAACAGTCACCCATCTAACTGGTAACCACGCTCGACGCTGCTTAACTTGGCTGGGGGAAAGCGAGTGCTCCGACCACTGAGCTATCCCGTCAATGCCGACTATAAAAAGTACACTTTTTTTTTGTTATTGCTAAGTCTTTTTTTTTATCCTTGTGGAAAGATTTTTTTTATCCTTGTGGAAAGTTGCTTATTAAGAACTTTTGTATGTGTAAAGAGTTCAGTTTTCTGCAGTGTCAAAACCATATGTAAATCTCCAAGCACGCACACACTCACACACACTTACACAGAGTAAATGCAAGTGAGAAGAAAACACTGGTGATAATGATCAAACAGACTTATTTTTTCAAATCATTTATTAAAATCTTACACATCACACACACAACTTGCATTTTAACAAAATGCTACACACATATTATTTATTAAAATCCTGCACACACACTTGTGATTTATTACATAAAAATCTTGCACATGCACACACTTGTGATTTTTTAAAATCCTTCACAGACACGAAACTTTAAACCAAGGTCTTGCGCGCGCGCATGCAGAACATCTTTCACACACATTAAATTAAAACCTGTTCTGCCTTGCAGAAGAGAAGGCAATTTTGTACTGGTGGTAACAGATGACAACATTTACAAAACCACATGCACAAAGGGACTGGATGTTGTTGTTTTTTAAAGTGCTTAATCCATTATCCTAAAAAGAAAAAGATAAACACACAGACCAAAAAAAAAGCTAACAAGTTTTTTCTTTGGATGACAGGTAGGGGAGTAGAAAGTGAGGACTCATTGCTGAGGGAGGTGGTTGCAGAGAAGAACAGACTGAGCAAGGAGAACAGGAAGTTACGACATGAACTGAAAGGACTGGACAAAGTAAGTACTAACAAAGGACTGGACAAAGTAAGTACTAACAAAGGACTGGACACAGTGAGTACTAACAAAGGACTGGACACAGTGAGTACTAACAAAGGACTGGACACAGTGAGTACTAACAAAGGACTGGACACAGTGAGCACTAACAAAGGACTGGACACAGTGAGTACTAACAAAGGACTGGACAAAGTAAGTACTAACAAAGGACTGGACAAAGCACTAAGTACTAACAAAGGGCTGGACAAAGCACTAACAAAGGGCTGGACAAAGCTCTAATCAAGCCCTAACAAAGGACTGGACAAAGCAAGCACTAACAAAGGGCTGGGCAAAGCACTAACAAAGGGCTGGACAAAGCTCTAATCAAGCCCTAACAAAGGACTGGACAAAGCAAGCCCTAACAAAGGACTGGACAAAGCAAGCCCTAACAAAGGGCTGGCAAAGCACAACAAAGGGCTGGACAAAGCTCTAATCAAGCCCTAACAAAGGACTGGACAAAGCAAGCCCTAACAAAGGGCTGGGCAAAGCACTAACAAAGGGCTGGACAAAGCACTAAGCAAGCCCTAACAAAGGGCTGGACAAAGCAAGCACCAACAAAGGGCTGGACAAAGCACTAACAAAGGGCTGGACAAAGCACTAATCAAGTCCTAACAAAGGACTGGACAAAGCACTAACAAAGTACTGGACAAGCACTAAGGACAAAGTAAGTACAAACAAAGTAAGCACTAACACAAAGGACTGAACAAAGCAAGTCCCAACAAAGGACTGGACAAAGTAAAATGCTAACAATCCATCATGAGGAAAAAGTCAAAATCAATGAACGATACATATTTTCCCCCTCTCTCTCCACAATTTCTGCACTTTTTATTTGTTGGATGTGTGTGGACACTTGCAAGATTCCTGCATTTTTCTTGAGATTGATACAAACTAATGTCAGTAGTGTGCACATTTTAAAAAGTTTAGATTTTCACACTTCTTGGTAAAGTTATGTTAAGGCAAATATGCTAGAACACTTTTGTGAAATCTGTTTTCTGGCTGCTGAAACAGCTGCCCTGAGGGCCACTTCCAGTAGTACTGATAGTATCATTGATGCTATGAGGACAGTATTTTAGATAGCCAAAGAAGACCTGCCAATCAAGGAAGTCAGAGTTTTAATAGATTTTTTTTTTAAATCAGGGATGCCACGCAGTGGACAGATTGTTTGTTGGTGTCAATGCCACATACACCCCTCCAGATCATCTGGTGAAGAATTCCAGTCTGAATGTTTGGCTGACAACATTTATCAAAAAGTTATCCAAGACGTCAGAAAGGCCAGGTTTTACTCGGTGATTATTGATGGCAGCACTGATATTGCAGTCAGCAAACAGCTGATTATTTATGTTAGGATCATGGATCCAAATTTTGTGCCTAGGCCACATTCCCTTAAAAAATAAACCCATCAACACCGAAGAGTCGAAATCTGACACAAAGGTTTTGTTTGTCTAACAATAGACAAAGGACTGGACTTGAAAAAGTTACTGGGTTTTGGATCTGATGGAGCTGTTGTGATGGTGGGGAAGAAAAATGGTGTGGCAGCATTGATCAAACAGGAAAGTCCACACTGTTTGAACATTCACTGCATGGCTCATCGGTTCAATTTGGCAACATCCCAGGCATGAAAAAAACATACCCTACATGAAAGAGGTGGAGCAGACACTGTCAGACCTCTACTGTTATTTTGGAGGGAGCAAGTCTGGAAACAGAAAGTGTGAGCTGGAGGAGATACAGAAAATAAAAGATGATCCAGTTCTGAAAATCAAGGAATGCCATGAGATCAGATGGATTTCATTCTTTGAGGCAGTAAAAGCAGGGAAGGGGGAGGGGGTTGGTGCTAGGCATCTCTCTATACTTACTTCAGCGGAAGAGAGGACAGCAAATCCAATCTTTAGTATATTCACAAATCAGGCAGTATAAATTCATTTCTGTACCGTGTGTGCTGGGTATCCTGATGGCCACTCTGTCACAGCTGTCAATGGTCCTACAAAAGCAAGACCTGGACATTGCCGGTGTTCAGCCTGCACTGAGTGGACTCCAGAACAAGCTGAAGTTGGCAAGAACTGGGAAAACTCATTACCAGAGTGAATTACTAGAGAAACTGGAAAAGAAAAAGGACTGTGAATGAAAGACAACAGAGGTGAAACACAAACAATCCAACCCAATCCTTTTATTTATAGCCCCGCCAACCAGAGGCCATATCAGGGCTGTCACCGCAAAAAATTTCAAATCGAGAGGTGAAATACAAGCAAAGAAAGCTGAAGTTTGGCACCAGTATCACAGCAACAACAACAAAAATTGAGGACAACAGGGTGAAGTTCTGTGACAATTTGATAATAACTATAGAAGATGGGTTCCCAAAACACTCCACAGCCATGTGATTATGAGTTTTTATGATAATCATGCAGTGCACAATCCAAGAACAAACAGCTGACAAAACCTGTGGAGGCTCTTCACAAAGTTTTTCAGGGCACAGACTAAAACATGCAGCTCCCATAAGAAAACTCGGATTTTGCCAGTGTTTGTGTGAAGAGAGTGTGTGCACCTTTGATGGAGATTTTCCAGCAGTTGAGTGTTTGGACAGAAAATGTCACGCTTGTAGTGTCCAAAATGTGCAGCACCAGCTTCAGTCGGAGATTGGAAGCGAGGTACTGCAGCAGAACATTGGCTAGAGCAGGTGGGAGTTGATGAGAGTGGAGAAGTCATGCCAAATTGAAAAGGAGAGGAAGAGTGGCACTGTTGCAGATAGCAACAATGAATTGATGGAAGAACTGGGTTCTCCTTTCCGGCATAACTTCAATGCTGAGTGGCAAAGAAAACGGTTACAGATTTTGAAGAATGACCTTCCAGATGGTTGAGCACTACTTACCTGCGATTATACAGAAACCTTTCTGTGCAGGTTCCAAGATGAAGCACAAGGTGTCCACTGGGCATACAAGCAGGTAACTGTGCTCCCCGTGGTTATTTTCACCAGGTGTCCTCAACCGTCATGTCAAAACCTGAGGAGAGACTGCCTTGTTGTCATGTCAGATGACTTGCATCATGACGCACATATGACCCAAGCATGCATCCAGCAGACGCTGCAATACTTGGGCTCAGAAAGGAGCGATTCACTGAAAAAAGTTGTTCTTGTCAGTGATGGTTGTGCAGCACAGTTCAAGTCAAAGCTGTCTTTCTTGTATCTTCTCCACCAACACAAGATGTCCTGGTGTGCAGAATGTTCAAATTAAGGGTTTTTTTGTTGTTGTCTGGCCATGGCAAGAATGACAGTGACTGGTTTGGGGGGGGGGGGGGGGGAGGGGAGGCTACCAAACGGTGTGTGACGGGGGATATATCTGCAGGGACAGTCACTGTCACCACGGCTGATGACCTGTTTCAGTACTGCAACAAATATTTCAGAACAGAATGTGGTACTCCAGGTTCTTGCACCCACAAACATCGGGATTTTTGTCTTATCCATAGCAGCGACATTGCTAGTCCTGAAGATGAGCTCAGACTGCATGATCTCCACAGTGCCTGGCACAGGGAAAATCCATCATCTCGGGATCTTGGAGGAGAATGTCCTGGCGGCCAGGCATCAGACTTACTTTTGTAAAATCTGCAGAGTTGAATTGTATAATGACTGCCTTTCAAAAACTGGTGTTGGTGAATGCAAAGTTGTCAAATTGAATCTCAAAGTGCCTACTTCATTTTTGCCTCCTCTTACAGCATGAAGTCCAGAAAGAATAACGCTTTCTGATAACGGAGATCAGTTTGACAGGGAGTTAGAGGAGACAAGCACTGGAATTTCATATTGCTCACAAGAGGGTCCACAGTTTGAGAAAAAGAGCGTTTGGACCTTGAATGTAGAGGGGGTAGGGTGGAAATTGTTTTTTCGTGAGTATGGTATCATTTGGAACAAAAGACCATGACAGGGAAACAGAGATGCACTACAATCCTGAACTACTTCTGGATGGCTGATATGGTGGGCAGAGTCTGCGTCACCATCACAGCATCAGCAACGCTAGCTCTTTCCTTTCAAGCTGAAGTCATGGCTGTCTTACTGAATGGTGTTTTCACAGGTCTTGGGGGAGTTTTTTGCCGCTGCCCATGTACTCAAGTGCAGTATTCAGTCTGTTTTTCCACCAGGGTTGGCAGGCCTCCCAGATTTATCCACAACAGCAGGATCATCAAAGCCCCGGGGCATGTGTAGACATCCATGAGAATGGATCAAGTTCCACAGCACTGGATAGCTAACCACTTTGTTCAAGACTGTGTTTCTGAAAGATGGCAGAGAAGAGGAACCAAGACTGGCAGTTTCTACCTGGTTGTCTGGAGAGGAAAGAACTATGTTGTCCAGGTCAAAGAGGTAGACGAGTTGCTTGAGATGGCTTGTGTTAGTTTCATGTCAGAGGCAGTTAGCTCCAGCCATTACATTTGGCCCAGAAACCAAGAGTATTCATGGGAACTGTTCAGTTCCTTCTTGAGAGGAGTCCGTCTCCAACTGGATGATTCATGTTCAAATCAACAGCATCAGTTGTTCACCCTGTCATAGAATGAGATATTCATGATTGTGTCTATCTGTCAAAAAATACTTAATGTCTGATCATTTTCTGTGAAGAACTAAGAATTATCATTGGTTCTAGGAGAAAGCAGTTACATCAGACATTTTATACTGTGTTTTGCCACATTTTTACCATTGCGATTTAGTTGGCAGGTTTTTTTGTTTTGTATTTCTTTGGTTCAGTATGACAATATGCTGCAAGTTTTTATTAATAATGGTGTATGATCAAAAAAATAAATAAATAAAAATGTCTGACAGAACAACTGATCTAGATAGCATGTACTGAATTTAAAAAAAATTGTACATAAGTCATTTAGTGTTTTGGCATAATACTGAAGCACAATATAGTTTGTTGGTTTTTGTATTTCCTCTTTAAAGTTTTTTTTTTTAAATTCACATAAATTGAGTCTGTGCAGTGACAACTGCAAAAAAAACTGTGGGACATTGGACTTCCAAAAAGAATGTGTGTGGCTTGCTCAGAGTACAGACAATCCAATCTGTCCATTCTTGTTTTTATAGCCCAGCCAACCACAAAGGCCATATCAGGGCTGTCACCTTATACAATTTTAGATCTCATTATCCAATCCAATTAGTTTATAGCCTCACCAACCACAGATGCCACATCGGGAGCTGTCACCTGGTAATATTTTAAATCTCAGATCCAATCCAATCCAATCTTCTTGTTCATCACCCCGCCAACCACAGAGGCCATAGTGGGACAGTCACCTCGTAAAACTTTAAATCTCAGATTAAAACTGTACTGTAATTGCTTGTATCACTCGGGTATCTGCAACAGCCACCAATCAGATATCCAATCCAATCCTGTTGTTTATAGCCCTGCCGACCACAGAGGCCATATCAAAGCTGTTACCTCAGGAAATGTTCAATACCAGATTAAAACCGTGCAACTATTTACAGATTAAAACAGCCACAAAAATATCCAACACATGTGTGTTGTTTGTTCAGCAAGAAAAGACAGAGGGAAGGGACAGACAGTGAGAAAAGAATCCAAATAGGAGTGCAAGGAGTGTGACAAAGGACTGTGAATCTTTAGGGAAGTGTTTCCAGAAGTACCACACCAACTTAGCATTCAAAAAGCCAAGAGTGGAAGGGAAAGGAGACCACACCATTTCAATCTGATCCAATCTTGTTTAAATAAATAACCCCGCTGACCACAGAGACCATAACGGGGCTGCCACCTCATAAAATTTTAATCCCAATTTTGACAATATGCTGACCCCCCCAAAAAAGACATTTGTAATGCTACGATTCTTATCCAGTCTTGTTTATAGCTCTACTGACCACAGAGGCCATATCATGGCTGTCAGCTCATAAAATTGTATATCTTAGAATAAATTGTACTTTGTGTAGCTAGTAGTCTTGTACGCCTGTAAAAATGGACATGATGTTGAAAAGTTAATTTGTTTGTTTTGAACTGTATATGTGTGCCAATCAAAAAGATTAAAAATAAAAAATAAAATAAAAATTGTGCAACTACATAAATTAAAACAGGGTATAAAACCAACTCTACTGTCATTCACTGATTCTCAACTGGAGTAATGTCTGCAGTGGATAGTGGTGTGCTGTTTGTTGCAGGGTTTCTTTGACGAGGTGGAGGATCTGAAGTACGCCCTGCAGCAGTCCACCAAGCTGAACAAGGACTACGACCAGATGCTGCACAAACTCTGCCACCAGTTTGGAATTCCTTACCCTCCCCACCCACAACAGTTCCAGGACACTTCCTGAAATAACAGACTTTTGGGATGGGTGTGGAGGGAGGTTGGGTTATTGGGTGGTTTTTGTTTTTTTTATTCGGGTGGGGGGGGGGGGGATAATGGACCTGTGGGGGGGGGGGGGGGGGTGCGCGCCATTGTGTGTGTGTGTATTTGCGCCAGTGTGTGTGTATGTGCGCCAGTGTGTGTGTGTGTGAATTAACAGTATGATCTTGAATAAAATGGTTCTCACCAATGTCAGACTGTGTTCCAAAACTAAATTGCGCTGTTAGAAATGTTAGACGTTGTTAGAAATCCAGATCCAAAAGAATAAACAAAAATGTGTGAACCCTTTACATTTTTTCCACCCTGTTTATAAAGTTCTACATTTTATAGAATAAATCTGATCCATAATTTAGACTAACACACACACACACCAAACCATCACACTCCATCAGCCATTAATGGACAGTACACCTCCTGTATTGTCATCCTAGTGACCCAAGACAGCAATTGTTGATGTCCAATCTCTCCTACCTGACCATTCATTACCCCCCCCCCCCCCAATGCTCCATGAAGTCCACCCTCCTCTTATCAGTCCCCTTATCCCCCTCCCCTTCCACACCTTGCCCCACTCCCTCACTCTCTACACCCCTCCAGACCTCATCCCCTGATAAGGATACTTCACCCCCTTCCCCCTCCTCCTCCACCTACAAATGAATACCACCTCCACCTTCTCCATGACTCCTAACCTGATCTTCAACCCTTCCCTTCAACAACAAGCTTTCCTGACTCTCCCATCGCTCCTCCCCCCTTCCTTCCTCTCCTCCTTATCAACCTCCATCTGCCCCACTCCTACCCCCTCCCCCAGTAGTCCTGACCCTTCCCTTCACACCAATGCTCACCTCTCATCTAGTGACACCTTTACACAGCAGCGCAACGCACCTTTCACTCTCACTCAGTTGTCTAACATTGCTATAGTAACCATGCTCTGCAATCAACTCATTGCTGCAAACCTCGCCATTTCCAACTCACAGAACAAAATACATACACTGGAACCTCACCTGGGAGAAGTCATCACACGACCCACCTGTCCAAAGCCGATATGACCACCTGTCATTCCGCTGCGATGTTGCTGAACAGCTGAGGGAGGCTTTACTTCCAGAAAAACGATAGCCGCAAAAAGAACACACTGGCACACAATGGCCTACTCTTCCGAAAAGCGGAACAGGTTTTAACGTGTGCGCAAGATGTTCTGTGTGCGTTTGCACATGGGACCTCGGTTTATAGTCTCATCCGAACGACTTTTAGGGGGAGTGGAGTCAGCACTGAAGTTAACTCCAGAGGAAAAATCCTCTTGAACGAGAATTGAACCCAGGTCAGCAGATCACGATGGTGGCAGGATGGTTAAGACGTTTGCCAGCCAACAAGTAAACCGTGAGGTTCTGGGTTCGATTCCCAGCCTCGCCCTTTCTTCCCAGTTTAACCAAAAAATCAAACTGAATGTCAAAGTCCTTCGGATGAGACTATAAACCGAGGCCCCATGTGCGAACGCATGCAGAACATCTTGCGCACACGTTAAATCCTGTTCCGCTTTTCGAAAGAGTAGGCCATTGTGTGCCGGTGGGAACAGATGACAAAATTTACAAAACCGCATACACACAGGGACTGGATGTAAAAAAAATTTTAAAAGCACATGAGAGCTTATTCCATTATCCTCGGGGGGGGGGGGGGGGGGGGGGGGGAACTGAGCGCTTTGATTTGTTGCTTTATAAGATTCAGCGCTATATAAATTCCATACATTATTATTAACCACCAAGCTACCCCGTACGCTGATTTTTTTTCCTTCTTACTTTTTAAACATTTTTCCTGTTGTGTTGTGTGTGATGTGAAAGAAGTCCTCTGGTGCACACTCACCTGCCCCAGCAAAACCAACTTCTGATCAGTTCAAGAAGTCGGGATCACTTGGTACCACAGGGACAAAATCATCCAAAAAACCTCATGCCTCAATGTTACCAGAGGAAAACAAACCACGTGCAGAGGCTGCAAATCAGATGACTACAGTTGTGGCCGCACCAATTGGTCTTTGCGGTTTTCCAGCAAGTTTTGGATGTAACTGAGCAACTGGCCCGCACTCATGTACACAGTTTTTCATTCTGTACTACGTCTACGGTCAAAACATCCATCCCTTACTCAGGTGCAGTGTCCATTGTTGAAGTATGAACAGCCTATCCCATGGCCACTGCCTGAAAATATCCCACTCTGACCATTGCCCTTGTGGTACTGGCCCACAAATCCCCTTCCCAATCCTGCAGGCTTGCCCTATCTTCAACACTCTTGAGACACAAGACAGTAGAACTCCATAAAAAAAAACTATGGGGACCCATCCAATCCAGTCTTGTTTATAGCCCTGCGACCACAGAGGCCATATCGGGATGTCACCTTGGAAAATATTACATCTCAGATTAAAACTGTGCAAATATGTATACAGATTAAAACGGTATAACATTTACGCTACCTGTGGATTAATACGACAGATTGCAGACTGCCATCCAGACCAGATAAATAATCGAGGATGGCCAAGGAACACAGCAGTATGAACTGCTTCCAGCTGACCTTTTCATGCTGCTGTATCTGAAATACCAAATCATCTGCCACCATCTTGTGGAAGGAACACAGCAGTATGAACTGCTTCCAGCTGACCTTTTCATGCTGCTGTATCTGAAATACCAAATCATCTGCCACCATCTTGTGGAAGGAACACAGCAGTATGAACTGCTTCCAGCTGACCTTTTCATGCTGCTGTATCTGAAATACCAAATCATCTGCCACCATCTTGTGGAAGGAACACAGCAGTATGAACTGCTTCCAGCTGACCTTTTCATGCTGCTGTATCTGAAATACCAAATCATCTGCCACCATCTTGTGGAAGGAACACAGCAGTATGAACTGCTTCCAGCTGACCTTTTCATGCTGCTGTATCTGAAATACCAAATCATCTGCCACCAACAGCCACTTCTGTCCACAACAAACACTAGCCATCAGCTGTGAACCTCCTGATCAGAGAAAGCAAGATAAGTGTATTAGTACAAGGGTGCCCGGTAGAACTCCATGAAAATTTATGGGGATCCGTGAGGTCAATACAACAGATTACAGACTGCCATCCACACCAGATCAAAAACTAAGCATGGTCAGGGAATGCAGAAGTATGAACTGGTTCCAGCTGACTTTCTCATGCTGCTGTATCTGAAATACCAAATCATCTGCCACCAACAGCCACTATTGCTCATAACAAACGCTAGCCATCAGCTGTGAACCTTCTGATCAGAGAAAGAGAGATAAAAATAGTGCATTAGTACAGGGGTAGAGAGCCACTGGACTGCTTATGTGATAGCATGACATAGGCGACAGTAGACTGTAAGCCGGTTTTAAAACCTATTTTACTCATGTTCCTTGCATCAACATCCCCAGCCAACCATAACTTACAAGGGTCAACCCAGGATGGTCTCCGCATTGGTGGAGAAACCACATCAACGACACATAAAATGAAATAAAACCAAACATTACCACTGCAAGACGCAGCAGCCAAGTGCAGCTGCCTGCCACCTGCTCACCCTCTGAAACACGTAGCTCTAGACAAAAAGGCTACAACCCTCTTACTAGGCAACACTGCCATTCAAGGTGTCAATGTATCCCGCTCTTGCCATCCAAGGAGCATTCCCTAAAAAGTGTGTATACAAGATCTCACAATTGCCCAGCTGACAGACTGGCTCAGTCAACAAACACCAAAGCCATTTGTGCAGCAAGCCAATAAACATGTCGGATTCACTGACTGTATACTCACTCCTCTGTACAACAGCACAGGATGGTATCAGCACTGACAGAGGGCATAAATTGCTCTTTCAGTCAGTACTTCTATACCTTCCTGAAGGCTATAATCAGTGGAGTTATTCAGAAATTATTAAGTACAGATCAAGTGATTATCTCAAGGGTAGAAATATTGCTACAGTCTTAAGATCAATAGACGACACAATCAACTACTTGAATCAACTAAATGAAACTGGATATTTGCTTGCAGTTGATTTTTCAAAAGCTTTCGACTCAATTTCAAAAGATTTTTTGCTACACTCTTTCAAAGTTTTTGGATTTGGCTCTAATTTTCAGAAATGGCTTTCAGTGTTAATGAATGGATCTGTAAATGCAATAAATCATGGAGAGTGGATATCAGAATCCTTTGAAGTATCTTGTGGAATAAGACAAGGGTGCCCATTCTCTCCATTAGCATTTGCACTGGCGGTAGAAACTTTAGCAATTAAAATCAGAAATAGCTCAATCATTGGTATTGAACTCCTAATGAATACTCAGCACCAAAAAGTCAATTCAAAGATTAAACAGTTTGCAGATAACATTACCCTTTTCTCAAAAATAAAGAAGATATAGTGAAATCACAAGAGATATTTTTTCCTTTCAATCTGAAACTAAATACTCAGAAAACGAAAGTGTTATGTATGGGTAGGCAGGCATTACAACAAGATCTACCATTTACCATAGTGGAAAAGATAAAAATACTAGGTATCAAAATGATAAAATAGCACGAAACATTGAGGATAATTGGAAGGGCCGATTTCACAAGTATACAAAACAATCAAAGATTGGAGTAAGAGAGATCTAAGCATACAGGGCAAAGTTGTCGTCATTAAAACATTCTTAATTAGCCAGTTTGTATATATAATGCAATCTATTCGCCTTCCAAGCAACATGTTAATTAAAATAAACACAATACTTTATAAGTTCCTTTGGCAAAAGAAACATAGCAACAGAAAGGCATGTGAAAAAGTCAAAAGAAAAGTAATGGAAAGTAATACAGAAGAGGGAAGTCTAGGAATGATAAACTTAATTAATCTCCAGAATTGTTTCAACCTTCAATGGATGGGTAAACTTGTTAGCACCACAGATAAAGAAAACTGGTCTCTATTACCACGTTGGAACATGGAAAAACTAGTAAAAGGAAACGACATATTTGATGTCATAATCCGTAAGACAAAAAGACTTCTTAGGTCTCGACATAATCAATAATGAATTCTGGAGGGAGGTATTAATGTCTTATCTAAACAGCAAACAATTAATAGAACCCAAAGATATACAATCAGATAACTTCCACTCACAACTGCTCTTCAATATCCCTTTGATCAAATTTTAAATAAAACACTGTTCTTTCAGAACTGGCTTAAAAAAGGAATAAGAAAAATAAAAGACCTGATTCGTGAAGATGAGAACAGATTATTGTCACTAGAGGAAGTGCAAACTATTATAGACAGATGTTTTATTTGGAACTAAGGAACTGACCGTTCCTAAGAAAGATTATAATCAATTTCCTCATATTACTTGGCAAAATGTGTATAAGTATATTAAAAAAGCGGAGTCAGTAATTCCTCTAAACATGATTTTTGAAAAAGAATTTGAAATCAGAAGTTCACAAAATAATGTATCAGGCTTTGACAAGCCCTTCACCTAAAACGAAAACATTGCAAACAGGTGCATACACACATACATATGATCACACCCACAAACCACTACTCACACATTTGATGTGATTGTGAATGTGGTTGACTGGTGGTGGAGTGTGTGTGTGTGTGTGTTGTGTAAAGGGGGGGGGGGGGGGGGGGGGGGGTTAGGAGGTACAGTTTTTGTTGTTTTTTTTCCTTTTTTGTTTTGTTTTGGGTTTTTTCTTTTAAGTTTGTTTTTTGCTTCTGTGTTGTTTTTTCTTTTAGCAGGATATTGACACTTTGTATCTGAGACTATTTTTTGTTTATTGTTGATTTTCTTTTTTCCTTTTTGTTGGGTTTTTTCTTTTTGTTTATTTGTTTTTGCTTTTTCCATCTTTTTCTCAGCCTATGAAACATAACATGTTAATCTCCCAAGGAAAACGAAAATAAAGGAAAGGAAATCAATGGTGCCCTATGACTGCCATGCAATTTAGAGTGGAAAAAAAGAAGAAAAAGAAGAAATGATGCGAAAGGGAATAAGGGAATTCTTGTAAATGAATTAAACATATTAACAGGTATAGAAGTATGAAAGAATGAGAGAATGTTTACAGACCAATACTGGCAATAGATTTTTGGCCCAGAAACATAGAGAACGCTGAAGAGAGGAGACTAGACAACCGCCAAGGACATAATCAACTTCAAAAAGAAGGAACAGTGCAACAACTAAACACAGACCCTGCCAACCAAACTGCCGGGCACAACAACCCTATGCCAGCCCATCCTGCCGTAGAATGTTACAGAAGAGACCAAACAGACATCCCTGAGCAAAGCAGTCCAACAGACACCCCCATTGGATCGCAGTAGATTGACTGAAGAAGAGCCGTGATGCTGAAGTATGAAGGCACCCCAGGAACAGAAAAGCAGAACAGAGGAAAAAGGAAGAACAAGGCAAGGAAAGGAAACTGCAAGCAACGCACACAGAGAGAGAGAGAGAGAATAATGCATGCTCAATTATTCATGTCCATCACAACAGCAGTACGACTATGTATGTGATTATATCACTTCGTAGTTGCTGACAGGAACAAATGAAATCTGATCTCCAATGAAAAAAAGAAAACGAATTAAAGAGTATAGGGGAAAGGAGATGAGGAACTTTGAAAACATCACAATGATTTGTTTAGGATACGAATGGCAAACATGTGGAAAAGAAAAAAGGAGCAGGAAAACTCTGAAGGGCAATCCAAAAGAATGAAAACACGCCAGGATGAAGAAAAAGCTGCAGATCAAAGGCAGAAGTGGCGATTGCAAAAGCAAAAGCAGAGGGAAAAGTGGACACCCAGAAAAGAGCAGCTATAAAAAAACAGAAAAGACAAAAGCGAGAAGAAAATAAGATGAAAAAGGATTGCCGAGGAGAATGCCAAAAAGCAAAAGTCAGCAGCATGCCAGACAGATGCAGGGGACATAGGCCTACAGTCCAGGAGCTACTCCAGCAGAGACATGTAGTCAAGCTGCTAAACGCCAAGCTCTTCAGAGGGCCAAAAAGACCATGCCCTCAGATCCCTGTTTGTATGCTGAAACATTGAGGCAGCTTGCCCAAAAAGCATCTCCCAGAAAGAAAAGGGCAATTCATCATCAACAACGAAAAAGAGCACACAGAGATTGGAGAGGATTTATATAATGCTATCCAACACCTGCACACTAAATCTTACAAAAACAGCAGGGAAGCTCAGGATGTGATTTTGGCAATTTTCAATAAATATGGCACTGCTCACTCCCGCATCAAGTTGTTAGGAGTCAATCAGAAGACTGTGGCCAGAAGACTGAAAGGGAAAGAAAAAAAAAAGACGATAATTAACGAACGGAGACCAGAAAGTTTTTTGAAGGACAAGAAACTGTTCTACCTGACACAAAACTGGTTAGCAAAAGATCAGGAAAGGCACAGCAGTTTTTAGACCAGCCTCTTCGAGATCTGCACAAGGACTATGTCCAACATGGGGGTACAGCGGCCTTTTCAACTTTTGCCAAATGCAGGCCATCCCACATCAAGAAGACAAGTTCCAACAGGCTGCGCCAGAGTTTACGCAAATACTGCACCAATGTTTTTTATAGTAAAAAAAAATTAAATTAAAATTAAAATGTTGAAAATAAACTGCACTGTCTGAATGGTGTGGCCAAATTCCTGAACCCCAATGTTGGATAAGAACTGTGTATGAGGCTGTCAAAATAACAACTACGTGTGACCAGGCCACCAAATGCTGTGCCTACCACCAGTGTCAGGAGTGCGGTCCCCATCAGCTTGAAAATTTACTTGAGCCTCTTTGTCAGCATTCACATCAGCTGTCCTGATACGTTTGGGAACACAAAAAAATCTCAAGGCAGGGGAAAGATGTCACACACAAATGCCTGGTAACACACAAAGGTTCAGTGACCGAATTAATTGGAGAACTTGTCTCAGAAGTGAAGTTTTTGTCAGAGCATTTGTTCAGTGCTCAGTGGCAGTGTAGAGTTAAAGCAGCTTTGAACATCAAACCCATGAAGATACTGTTGCAGGTGTGATGGATTTTGCCGAGAATTACAGCTGCCAGTATCAGGATGAAATCCAGGCTGCACACTGGCATCACAACCAGGTGACTATTCAACCAGTGTCCACCTACTATCGATGCAGCAGCTGCAGTGCACCAGTGTATGAAATCACTCATTTTCATAACAAATTATGAAGATCATGATCACCATGCTGTCCATTTCTTTTAAAACGTCAACTTTCCTTGCAAAATTCTTTCAACTGCCACCACTACCAACAGGACTTGGAAGAACATCAAAAAAAGAAGAAGAGAAAAGAAAGGTGGCATGAGACAAAGACTAAAAAATTTAAATCATCGAAAAACTCCGCTACCAACAGTCATACTGTCCATCATCCAATCCCTTCGACCAAAGACAAACTTCAGGCAAACGTTAATTATATGCATGAGTTCAAGAACGCTGGCCTGCTCACTTTGACAGAAACCTGGCTGACAGACAGTGTATCCAACAGTGAGCTGTCTATAAATAGCTTTGGACAGCCTATTCGTCTGGACAGAGACAAACACGTGACAGGGAAAAATCAGGGTGGCAGCCTCTGTTTCTACATCAACAAGAAATGGTGTAAGGACGTGACCATTCGAGCGTCTTTGTGTGTGGAGGACATAGAACTGTTATCTATATCACTCTGACCGTACTACCTACTGCAGGAATTCCCACAACTATTTTTTACCCTAGTCTATATTCATCCCAAAGCTAATGTGACCAGAGCATCCGCACATATTTTAAATCACCTGTATGTGTTAGATTCTATATCCCCTGATGCTCCTAAATTCATCCTGGGTGATTATAACAACTGTTCATTCAGTAAAATGCTGAAGAATTATGAACAGTACATGACCTGCCCCACATGCAGAAATAAAGTGGTGAAGTTGACATGTTGGAATTTCTTTCCTTAATCCAGGTAAAGGTTTCAATCTGACTGAGAAGTAATGAAAACAACTTTGTTTTCGGGTGAACAAAATCAGGACAGACAGCTACAAGATGCCTGTGATGATGTGTGATAAAGGCAACTCGTCATTGCAAGAAAGGTACATTGGCTTTTTTTTTTTTTTAAATCCCCTCTAAAAGTACGATTGAATATTTAAATATTTATGTCAGTACATAAAAACAAAACATAACATTTCAGTAACAAAACAGAATAACTGAAATTTCTTATTTCAGATACCCAAAACAATCCTGGGTCCTCAGCTCCATGCTGTCGAAGCGACAAAAACAAAACCGATTTGTTGGAAAGGTAATCAGCTTTAATTTGAGCAGTTTTATCCGATATGTAAATATAAAATCATAAAGAAAAACAATGTGGATCAAGCAGAAAAGTGTATGTACCTGGACATGCTAATGCATCACAAGACAAGGTATCCAACATTTTGCTCTGTGTGTGTGTGTTTTGTGTTTGGTATGTCCGCCCTGTGGGTAGACACAGGCCCCAGTAAAAACAAGCGGTTGGTTTATCATTCTTTGTGATTGGATTTGAGTTTTCCTTCAATATTTTTGGTCATGATACATACACACTCAGACAAAATAGAATGGTCTCTTGTAAAATCAATTTGCCATATTTTGGACAGGTACTGGACCATGGTGAGGAGACCCAAGACTTGCACATCAAGTGGACAAAGAAGGTGGGCTCGTACTACCTGTGGCCAGACGTGGACCACCACTCGTGGATCAGTGCAAATGATGTGGAAATGGCCCTCCCAAACCCTGACATTTCTGCCAGGAACCATTTCCTGTTTGCTATATGATAATAAAGCAAACTGTCCTGCAGGAAGAGACTTGTTTTGTGCTGTTTAGTGAGAATGGTGAATGGGTGTCCATGTCACTATCAAGATGTCCACAAAAGTCAAACTTGCACTGTAAACACTACAACAACTTAAACTGACACACTATACTCAGTTGAGTAAAACACAGTGCTATATTGGACTGATCCTGTGACACAACTGGATGTGGCCACTGATGTCTTACATTTAAGTTTTTCTTAATGTAATGTTTCCTTTGCAGCTTGCTATGACCTGTGTTTGTAAAAAATTGTTAAAACCAATTTCTTAATTAAATATTTTTCCTTCAGATACCCACAGAAACCTGTATCTGAAGTTTTTTAAACTAAATATTGTTATTTAAATGCAAAAATAACAATTTATGACTTGTACATGACTACACGGGATCCATGTTACCATCAGGGAGTCTGACGGTTGACCTCTTTGACCCCCCACTACACCAAGGTACGCAAAGTTCCTGCTCTAAAAATCACAAAATGTTGATGTAGTGTTTCATAGATTAGTTTGTATTCAAGGGAAACAACTGTCACGTGGTCATTATTATTCATCTTTATGAGTTACATACCTTTTTACTGTTACTATGGTATTCGATCATCAAGCTAACGAACGATCATTAAACTTTGGTCGCTCTATCATAACTGAGTTTGTTTACATCTATCGATGTAGCGAATGAATCGGATCACAAACACTACAAACATCACATTGGCGACGAGGATGGTGAAGGAATTGGCTACAAACGTCATTTCTTCAAGCTGAATCAAGATTGAAATTATCGTATGTACTGACTCAGTTAGTCTATGATTAAGTTAAAACGAACTTTTCATGGCTACTGCACTTCCCACGTATCCTCCTTTCGACTGTTCTTCAGAAGCAAGAGCTATCCGATGGCAGAAATGGGTATCAAGACTGAAAAATATTTTTGTAGCCTATAATATTCAAAATGATCATCAGCAAAAAGCTCTTCTTCTCACCTATGCTGGTGATGACCTAAATGATATTGTGGACACTTTCACTGATGAACAGGTCCATCCTACTGGTGGTGAAACTCATTTTCAAAAGCTTGCTGATGCTATCACTGAACATTTCAATCCTCAAACTAATGTAGAATTCCAGAAGTACATTTTCCGTCGTTGTGAACAGAAAGGTGACGTAGATGACTATTATGGGGAACTAAAACAACTGGCAGCAACCTGTGGCTTCAATGATCCAGATGCAGAAATTAAATCTCAGTTTATTGCAGGCTGCCGAAGCAACAAGGTACGTGAAAAGGGACTAGCAACTCCTGCCATGACTCTAAAAGACTTGATTACATATGCCCGCACACTAGAGCTCACATCAAAGCAAGCTAAAACAATGGCTACATCAGCAGAAGTACATCATGTTTCTTTCCCCAAATCACATCATCATCATCGTCATCATGACCAACGTCATCAACCTTCTACCTGTCGTAACTGTGGTGGTGAATGGCCTCATCAGAGTGGACAGAGATCTTGTCCAGCATACAATAAACGCTGCAACAAATGTTCAAAGTTGCATCACTTTGCATCAGTGTGCCGTTCTAGTGGTGGTGCAATAGCAAAATCTTCACCAAAAGCACCCAGCTGGAAAAAGAAATCTAAAAAATCACACATCCACCTGGTCAACGACAGTGATGAGGATGCAGAAGAAACCAACACTATTGAGATTGATTCTACCGATCCTGATGACATAGAATATGTTTTCACAACACGTAGCTCCTGTGAACTACCCAATGCACCATGGACCGAGCTGTCCTGTGACTTTGGACATCTTCCCAATGGAAAATATATCCTGGTTGTCACTGATGAGTACTCCAGGTACCCCATAGTGGATGTGCTGGACTCAACATCAGCAAACACCGTTATTCCACACCTGGACAAAATTTTTGCTGAGTTTGGCATTCCTGAAATCCTGAAAACTGACAATGGACCCCCCTTCAATTCTCACAAGTTTGCTCAATTCTGTGAACACATGGGCATCAAACATCGCAAAATCACCCCTCTGTGGCCCCGTGCCAACGCAGAAACCGAACGCTTCATGCGCACCATCAAAAAAGTCATCAGATCCTCCACTTTTCCCAACTTCAAGCAGGAAATGTACAAATTTCTCCTGGACTACCGTGCTACTCCTCACAGCACCACTGGTGTTTCTCCTGCCACTGCCTTGTTTGGTCGTACACTGAGGACGAAACTGCCCAGCTCCCAGCACAGCGTCATGATGCTGACCACAACATGCGCAGCAGAGACACTCAAAAAAAAGCCAACATGAAACGCTACGCTGACAGTAAGGCATACATCAAACCCTCCTCCATAACCGTGGGTGATGCTGTACTCCTGAAGAATTCCCAGCCCTCCAACGCTGACACACCTTACCAGCCAGCCCCTCTTGTGGTCATTAGCAAGAAAGGATCAATGGTTACAGCCCAGAGAGGACAACAGACTGTCACCAGAAACAGCAGTTTCTACAAGAAGTCTCCACAACAGCCCTTTACTACTGACACCGAGACTGATCCCACTTCTGAGCTGGATGAAGATGAAGCTGAGAACACTGCACCCCCAGACAGACCCCATGCACACACCACACCCAGCAATCACTCACACAACACTCATACATCTGCGACTGAACCCAGAAGATCCAATCGCCAAATCCAACTACCCAAGAAATTTGATGATTTTGTCATGTGACAATGTTAGTTATCAAACTGAAGTGAAATATGAATTTATTAGAATTTCAATGACACTTCATTATGTTTAGTTACTCACTCAGTTACTGTTAGAATCAAGAGTTCCTGTTGAACTGTTCATTCTTTTCAAACTTGCATTTTATCTCCGGTATCAACACTCGGTATTTAAAAAAAATATATATATATTTCATTGGTTTTCCATGTATCAATTTATAAATTTTGTGCACCAAACTTCATTTGAACAAGTAATTCAAAAGTCTACATTAACTTTGCTACCATCTTGGAGAGGAGAAGGAGGAAAGAGTTACAAGTATAGCTGATGAATTAAGAAGTTGAACAATTTATTTAGAATATCATCATCTCAGATTCAAATGTTAGTATATCATCCATCAAATGTTATTGGAAAATTATCTGATTATCTCCGTTCAATTTTTCAACCATTTTTCATCCGAGGAAGGAGGTGATGTAGTGTTTCATAGATTAGTTTGTATTCAAGGGAAACAACTGTCACGTGGTCATTATTATTCATCTTTATGAGTTACATACCTTTTTACTGTTACTATGGTATTCGATCATCAAGCTAACGAACGATCATTAAACTTTGGTCGCTCTATCATAACTGAGTTTGTTTACATCTATCGATGTAGCGAATGAATCGGATCACAAACACTACAAACATCACAGTCATCAGGTAAGTAGTTATACTTAATGCTGGAAGTGATTATTTTACAAAATTGAACAGGTTTACTTTTTACCTCCTCTGTCACACTTTTGGGCCCCCTTTCCAGAGACTGACCCATATTAATATCACACTCCAGTGATATTAATATTACGTGAAATTCTGTGAAAAGATCCCCCCAAACCAAAAGAAACAGGAATCTTCATCTATAACAGCGAGACTACAACATTCAAGCGCCTTCTTAATCTAGAACATTATGATGTAGAATCCCCCCCCCCAAATCAAAAGAAACAGGAATCTTCATCTATAACAGCGAGACTATAACATTCAAGCGCCTTCTTAATCTAGAACATTATGATGTAGAATCTATCTGGATTTAAGTCTTTATCATAGTTTATGAAAGGTGTGCATCCTATCCTGATAGACTAATGGGGTTCTCCTACAGGAATCCAACAGAAAGAAAAAAATTGGATTAGACAAATTTGACTCCATGAAGGCTTTACTGTTGTGTTTATCTCACCATGTTTCTGTGTGAGTATGTATGTGCACAGTGCAGTTTAGTTTTCAGAATTTGGCTTAAATTTTGCTTGCTATGAGTTGTAGATTACTAGATCTAGATCAGTATATGTCTAATAATTTGAGATAAGTAAATGTCTAATAATTTATCATAAAAATGTTGTAAAGTGTGGATGCCAAAAAGAACTCAAAACGTCTCCATTTTTAACAACTTTAATGAGGTTGTGCCAAATCTTAAGATTCAGCGCCCCTCCCCTTCACTGTGATGTGCCAAAGCTTAAGATTGACGGAATTACTTTTTTTTTTTTTTAATGCACTAAATGACGTTCAACTGAAGCGAAAGTACACTGGCCTATAGGGCAATCATTTTTCTAAATACAATTGCTTCCCTTGACCATAAGCCTGCCTAGTTTGCGTGTGTTGGCTATTTTTCTCTGACATGTTGACAAGCGTCTGCTCTGACAACAATGGCGGCTCGGCGTTTCTCATTGCAAGAGGCAACCAAACTTGTGACAGAGGAGGGTTCTAACGTTGAACTTGACCTTTTTGACTCAGATGAGGAATCTATTGACAATCATGACATGGATTATGCACCAGATGATGACTTTGAAAGTGATAGTGATAAAACAAGAGCGACGATTCACCCCTATGGTGGCAACACAGAAATTGACAGCGAGTTGAGTGGCGATGATGAACAACGCAACTGGGATGACTTGATGACTGTAGATATTGTCGACGAGAACCAGGAAATCTGTACAAGTGGGTAAAAGACCTGACAAATTTTCCACTGGTTCCTCCTTTTAGTGGAACACCAGGACTGTCGCTCCAGCTAACTTCCCAGCCACGCCCACTCCCGTTGACTTCTACCAAATGATTGTTGACAGTGACATGGTAAAACTTTCAAAACAGAGACAAACCGTTACGCTAGGGAGAGGACGATCTTCCTTCAGGGTCTACATGCGTGACAAGCCTGCCAAGTGGGGGCTCAAACTCTACGAGTGGTGCGAGTCATCATCTGGCTACGTTTTCAACTTGGAGGTGATGTGCCACACCCCAGGTGTCAGCAATACACCATTCGACGTCTGCATGCGGCTGATTCAGCTAATCCACAACCTTGGGCATACTCTGTTTGTGGATAACTATTACTGTAATCCTCTGCTGGCTGAAACTCTTGAGTGCTGACAATACTTAAATTGTTGGAACTGTATGTTCTAATGTGTCTGACTGCCCAAAGATCTTGTACAGCAACGGGTGGTGACTGATTTCGTGGACTACTGCCGCAAGAACCAGGTCCTGTTCCTGCGTTGGAAGGGCAAACAGGATGTTTTTATGCTGTCCACAAAGCACCTGCTAACCATGCAGCGTGTCAGCTCCCAGACGGAAGAAAAACACAAGCCTGTTCGTGTTGTTGACTACATATCCAACATGGCAGGTGTGGATAAGTCAGACCAAATGATTTTGTACCTGCCTCTCCATCGCAAAACAGTGAAATGGTGGAGAAAAACTGGCTCTTCACCTGCTGACCCTGACCATGATTCAGTCATATTCTGTACAACAAGTACAGAAAAGTCCACAACCTCAAGACTATGCAGCTGGGCGCATTCGTGAAGTCAGTGTGCTACAACTCTGCTGCACTGCCAGCTGTCGATGACCCACAGCCATTCACCTCCGGTGGTGCCATACCAGACACAGAAACGGAGATGGGGGGACTACTGTGACCAGGCCACCCCTGGCCAGCAGACATTACCCCAACCAGGGAGGAGCAGAAGAGGAGGAAAACGCAAAGGGGTTGCATGGTATGTTACGCCAAAACAAAAGCCCATGGAGCGCCAGGCCAAGAACTGAAAAATGTATTAAAAAAACACCAAAAGCCAACAACTATAATGTGTAAACAATGCAAAGTGCCCCTTTGTGCTATACCATGCTTTGAGCTGAACCACACAGTCAAAGACTACCACAAAGAGTGAAGTAGAAGTGTGTAATATACTTCTTTTTTTTTCCATTTGTGTAGCTGTAGATTCTGTATTCTTTGGGATTTCAGGTTCTTCAGTGTTATGATTTTTTTTAATTTTGTTTTGTGCAAAAAGTGACATCAGATGGATTCAGCCAACTTCAGGGAACTTTACTTTGGTGAAAAATCATCACATTGTTTCAAGGGGACCAGTTGATGAACAATTCAAGCCATGTAAGGTAAGCAGCCCTAATTTTCAAAAATCTTCATTTTTTTAGCATTCAGAGACATATTTTGAAAATTTGTACCAAAAAATAATTGGTATTCTATTGAAAAAATGTGGAACAATCTCAAAAGTAGACATAACAAACTTTTCAATGATTTATAATTTGTTATGTCTTTATTATGCTGGGTAAATATGCTGAATTTTTTTAATATAGCCAAAATCACGCGTCACCACAAAACAAAGGGATCCATTTCACTGCGTCTCCAATGAGCTACGGTATTGTGCAGAATTTGTGGTGAAAGATCGAGGAAAGTACATTGCTGGAAACCAGCAAAACTGTTCAGAAGCTATGCAAAGAAATCCATAGCAGCAAACACAAAAAAGCAAAATGAAAAAGCAAAACAAACAGACAAAAAGAATTTTAAGGAAAAAATAATAACTAGAGAGAAAAAGGCAAAGTATACTGTTCGACAAGATTTATACATAAGCCACTGACAGTGCCCTAAAAAACAAAAACAAAACAAAAAACAGACAAATAGATAAAAGTACATACATGTATAAAAACATATCAAAATGGTTGCTAATATCACTACAATTGTGTAGCTAGTAGAAGAGTTGACTTTAGCGCTAAGCGTAAGAGCACATCATGTAGCCATAGTGTGTGTGTGTGTTTCTTGGAGTATGAACTTTGTGGGAAGTCATACAAGTAATGGCTATACTGGTGGTGTAATGTGTACATGGCATTAAAGTAAACTGGAATAAATGGAAGATTTTAAAATTCAATTCCGACTACCATGTTTGCACTTCTTGTAAATGTTAGACCAAGCACTTTCTGTTTGGGGGTGTGTTTTTTAAAAATTAAATAGCTATTGTGAGAAAGACACAAAAGAGATTAATTTGCAGCTAGTGTAGTTTACCGTTGACAGCAGCACCCAGCATTATCTCGGTGGTCACAGCAGAGGTGTCAGTTTACAGCAGGCAGTCAGGCCACTCCGCCAGATGTTTTGGGTCCCTGATAGGGCAGAGGGTAGCAACTGAACAGCAGGCTTCCTGCAGCCCATGCAAGAGAGAGGGTAGTCACATTTCACGTTAGACAACAGTCACAAAAAGTGTCAGATTGATTACAGTATAAATCAAAACTCAATTAAATATGATCTAAAGTGAAAACGCAATGCGGGAGAACAATCAAAAGATAACTGTTCACCCACACAACTGCACAGCACTTCTAACAAACCTTTAGATTTTCAACGGGGCCACTCATTGTGTGGGCAATCAGCAACATGTGACAGACAAAGAAATTATTTCAGAAGTTTTTGTTATTCGTTCTTTCAACTGTGAAAAAAAGTTTCATGGATAAATCATTAAATGTCTTGAGGAGGGCGATACATGGGTGCAAACTATAAGAAGCTGTATATGATTTACTGCAATTCAAGCACAATATTATCAGCAATGTAGTGTCAATTTTGGAACCAAGAAAAACATTCCCAGCACCTTCACACACCTGACAAATCCAACCAACGAACAAAAAAGGGAAAACCAGCTGATGAAGAACAAACAACAGCCATCTACTGATCTAGAGAGTGTTGCACTTTTCAGTTCTAAGAAAATGATGAACAAGGAAAAGACAAAAACACCAACTGCTAACATGCACACAAGAGAGAGAGGGCAATGCATGCTTAATTCATGTCCATCGCAAAAGCAACAGGAAAACAAAAATTACCACTTCAGTACACCTTAGCCTATGGATGTGATTTCATCATTGCACAATGGAAACACTGAATATATTATCTAAAAAAAACTAAACAAAACAAAACAAAAAATGAAACAAAAGTGTACAGATTAAGTTCCTGATAAGCTGTTAAAATGTGTAATATAATTTTAGAATCTGTAATTTACGCAACAGCTAATACCTGCTTGCAAAGTTATGCTTCCTGACCCACACTGTCCAGGACTAAAAGTAAACCGATTATATTCTGAGCATTTTTTTTTTAAATCACATTAAACAAAATTACATAACTTGCAATGCAAACAACTGTGACCACACTGTCATAAAAACACTGTATCTGCCCTCTCATTACCTCCAGTCTGTGGAGCAGGACTTTCCCAGAGGCTGGCCGACGTGAATCCCAGATCACCTACTGCCTACAGGTTCTGACTGACTGAAGGCTCACTCTCCAGGTCGTCCAATGATGCTAGATCATTCATCAGTTGCACCAACGCCAGCTGCGTCTCCTTCGCTTTAGCCATGATGTCAACAATGGTAACGCTATCATCATTCAACAGCAATACAGGTGTGGGGATATCTCTTCTGTCTCTCTCCTGTTCCCTGATGTAAGACTTAAACATAGACGGTGTCAATGTGCCACTTGCCCATTCTTTCAGGCTGACCTGCAGTTCCTTGAATACAGACTTAAAGAGGTGATCCAAACGAAACAGGTTTATGCTCTGAGCGCTAAGGACCAGGTGCTGGTCACGCAGCTCCCAGTGGCAAACCAGTTTGTATTTTTCTATCAGAGTTCTCTGTATCCACTTTTTGCTGTCCGTTTTCTCAAACATCTGAGCTACAGCTGGACTGAGGGTAACCTTCAGCTCTCTGATGTCATTCACAAAAGTCAGCACATCTGCAAAGGCTTTCATCATGATGTCTTCAGGAGCATAGATGTTAACCGTTTTGCTTTCACTATCTACGCTTATCTGCAGACCAGGATGCTCTTTGTGCAGCTTACCAAGTGCTGCTGTGCAGCTTAACACTCTTACCTGTGCTGGATTCAAGTCTGAGATAGTCTTTTGTTCAATACATGCTCCTAGAGTCTTAGTGGGGTCACATGAAGACAGGACCTCATGTCTGGCATCAACCATGAGTTGTTTGAGAGATTCCTGCCTCATGCTCACTCTTGAAGGAGTGTCAACAATGGTGACACATGCTTCTCTAAACAACAGAACAGGCATCAGGCTGTCTTCTCTCATCTTCAGCTGCCTGTCCACAAACGACTCCCACAAGGATGATGTCAGTATCTTTGCCTCTATCTTGCTACAGTGCACCTTCACCTCCTGAAAAAGAGACTTAAACATCTGTTCCAAGCGCCGCAGTCTGGCACTTTCACCACTGATGACAAGGTGTCCATCACACACATCCCAATGACAAACTAACTCATACTTGTCAATCAGAGACTGCTGAATCCATTCTCTATTCTCCTCTTTCTCATACATCTGGATGAGAGCTGAACTGAGTGGAATCCTGGTTTCATTTAGAAGAGTGACATAGCACAGCACTGCAGTAAAAGCCTCCTGCATGATGTTTTGAGGGGCTCTGACAACTGCTACCTGTTCTTCTCTGACAACAGAGACAGTCAAGCCAGGAAACTGCTTGTAAAACTGATCAAGCGCTCTTGCCATGCTTACAATACTCAACTCTCCTGGTGTCAGATTTGGAATGCAGTCTTCACAAACACGAATGGGTATGCATCGTTCTGGCAGACTGGTCTCTTCATCGACCGCAGATGAACCGATACCATTTGTTCTACGTTCCTTCAGAAACCGTGTCAGAGCCAGCTGTGCGAGTTCCACACGTTCTGGAATGTCAACAATGATAACTCTATCATCTTCCCACAGTATCACAGGTGATGGGCATTCCCCCTTTACCTCCTGCTGTTCTTCAAGAAACGAAGTCCATACATCTGACGTCAACACAGTCTGTTCCCATTGTCCAAGGTGAACTGTGACTTCTTTGAACACATGTAGAAACATTTCCTTCAAGTGACACAGCTGTGAGCTTTGAGCACTGATAACAACACGCTGATCACACAGTTCCCAATGGCACCTAAAATCACTATCCACTAGCATTTTATCAACCCACTTACGGCCCTCTTCTTTCTCGTACATTTTCACTAGCGCAGGACTCAGAGGAAGCCCCACTTCTCTAACAAGTGTGACAAAATACATCACTTCCACAAACACTTTCTTCATAGTGGTCTCTGAAGCTTTGAGCACAGCCATCTTTTTCTCCTGATCTACACAGATCTGCAGGTCAGGACAGTCTCTGTACCACCTCTCCACTACCCTTGGGCAGCTCAAAACTTTCAGCTGTCCTGCTTTTAGGTTTGGAATGTCTTTGCAAATGTGGAAATCAGAATGCTGATCCTCCACCGAAGCATCTTCATTGCCAGCAGATGATACGATGACTTTATTTCGGTGCTGGTCTAGGAACTGCCTTAAAGCCAGCTGTGTCTGACTGATATCAGATGGTGTGTCGGCGATGACTACGCTGTTCTTTTCGAGCAGCAGTACAGGGGTTGGGCATTCTTCTTTACGGTGCTTTTGCAAAACCTCCACCAACAATGGTTGTGCTCTGTTCAACAAGTCCACTTCCCACTCATCCAAAAGAAGCCTGATCTCCACAAACAATGACCTGAACAGCCGCTCCAGAAGCAAGAGATTGGAGTGTGGAGCATAAATAACCAAGCACTGGTCTAGCACCTCCCAGTGACACACCAGGCTGAGATCATCAATCAGGGTTCTCCAGATCCATTCTTTATGTTGCTCATTGTCATGCAACTTCAAAAGGGCAGGGCTTACAGGAACTTTGACCTCTCCAACTGAGCCAATCAGTGACTGGATATGACTACACAACTGCTGTACCACTTTTTCTGATGCTTTGATGTGAGCAATCTGAGCATCTATATCCACACTGACTTCAACACCAGGAATCTCCCGGTATATTATGTCCAACACCTTTGGACTGTTCAACATCTTTAGCTGAGAGACATTCAGGTTAGGTATCATCTGATTCCTTGTGACGGTTTCAGTATTTGGTTGAAAACCTGGGTCCTGACTAGTATCACTCTGACAAGATTTTGCCTTGTCCAAACTTGCAGCTTTGTGTTCACCAAACTCAGCAGCTGAGTAACCTGGCACTGCAGGGGTGAGCGCCGTCAGTGAAGCACTGTCTGTGACTAGACGATCGTGTCTATGTTCTGGTCTAGTTGCGTGCAGTATGCTGCCTTCCAGCTCCAGGTATGGCTTTGCTCTCACAGAGTCAGCATCTGGAAACAAAAGCAGCAAACTAAAATTGACATACTAACTCTGGTCTGGGCCAAAAGATGTGTCAGTTATTGATTGATGTCAGCAAAGTGACAAGGCCTACACTAAAATATTGCTGCTATGCTTTGAAATGCTATGTGAAGATTGTCTTCAGCCATGACAAGCTCTAAGCATAACAACCTGAACTCTCCTTCATAAGAGGAAGGAATCTTCTGAAGTAGGTGCATGGCTACTTGTATGGTCTGGTACTTGAACAGTCATACACGCAAACTTTCCATCCAGTCTCACAGTGATTTCCAGGTAGGATAAGTGAGTCTGTGTGCATGTTCTGGGTGACCCCAAGAGTGTTAAGCAGGGGAATGAGCAGCAACATTAAAATCTTATGAGCACTTTGAAACATTATGTGGGGTGTGCCTTCATCCATGAGGCGTGACAAGCTCTTGGTTTAACTTTAGCCACCTCCATCTTCTATTCATTCAAAGGAGGGAAAAAATCCTGTGAAGAAAGAGTGTGACTATATATGGTGAAATATTTGAAAACAGGCAGGCATGTAAACTTCTCATCTAGTATGAATGTATTCAAAGTGATTGTCAGGAGTGGTAAAACAGACAGGTTCCCCTGTGGGGATGCTGGGAGGCCTGTCAGTATAAATTGCATCCTCCACCTTCTGGAAATTCTGTGCTAAAAATTCCCTCCTTTCTACCCCTCTACTTCTCCTTTTCTTCCTGTCATCTTTATTTTTTGCCTTCTTGGTCCATTCTCCTCCCATTTTTCCAAATCTTTTTTTTTTCAAATCCTTCTTGCCTTCTTTCTGCCTGTAAATTCATGAAAAGAAGGGGAAAAATCCCTCTTAAGTCATGAATGGCTGCCTACATAGTGAGGTACTTGAAAACAGCCATGGACCCAACTTCTTGTCCTGTGTATACTGAGTGATTTCCATTTGTGACGAAAGAGACAGAATGCATATTCTGGGCAAGTTCCAGGGGAACACCAAACAACAAAGTGTCCAGTTTGGGGGCAGCAGAACATTGACAACACACACAAAAAATAAATAAAGTTGAAGGAACATGAAGGCTTCCTTTTTTTCATTTTTTTCTTGTTTTTTTTTAAAGATGTTTGTGTATTGGCCTGTCTGCATATTTTGTGTGCCTTTATTTTGGTGGTGTTGTTTTTTTGTTTGTTTGGATTTTTTTGTCCTGGTTATGGTCTATTCTTGTATTGATAACAACATTTCTGAATAGAAATACATTTAAAAAGAAAAAAAAAGAATTGTTTTTTTAAAATGTGATGTAGGGACAACAGACCTGTTCAACAGCAAGCAAAAAAATCCTGGGCTGTACCACGTTTAACTACCAACCACGGCCTCTCTCTCCAAAATCAAGAAAACTTACCATCTCTGTCTTCAAAGTGAACAAGTGCTCTGGTTTCTTCCAGCCTCTCCACTCGTTCCACAGGCCCCCCACCACTTCTGAAGGGGTTCTCGAAGTAGTACTTGATGGACTCATCCGTGGTGCTGGGGTTCAGGCCCATCACAATGACGGTAGATGATGTGTGACCTGCAAACAGCGTTGTATCAATTAATTAACAAATTTATGCATGCAAAGAAGCTAACAAGATGTGGATAGAAACATACACGTGCACCCACACAATTTACACACATTATATAAGTTAACTCACACTAACCCACCCACACACACGCATCCCACCTAGCCACCCCCCCTCCCCACCCACACACACACACACACACCCCTAACATCTTTCTCATCCTTTGGATGAGACTATAAACCGAGGCCCCATATTCGAACACATGCAGAACATCCTTGCGCACATGTTAAATCATGTTCCGCTTTTCGGAAGAGTAGGCCATTGTGTGCCGGTGGAAACAGATGACAAAATTTACAAAACCGCACACACATGGGGACTGGATATAAAAAAGTACATGAGTGCTTATTCCATTATCCTCAATATAAAAGAATAAATAAATAAAATAAATAAATAACATACAGGGGTACGGTGTAGGCTTGCAAACATTTGCAAACAGCATAAACCAGACGGACATACCCTCCTCATCTTCCATCGTTTCTTGACAAAGCAGCCTCAGTTTCTGTGCAAGTCTTCCCTCCTCCTCCTCCTCCTCAGCAACAACTGGTCCACAATCTCTCCTGGTCTGATCTGCTTGCTGCAATTCTGCCCCAGACTCTGCTTCAGCCAAACTGGATTGCTCCCTCTGAAATTCAACACCCTCTGGATCCAAACTCTCTGATTCTGTCGCATCAGAATCAGAACATATCCCTGCCATCACTTTGGTCAACGTTGGAGAGGCTTGGCTATTTTAATTAAGCTTGGGCCCAATCTGTGAGGTTTACTGTGCTGCACCATCATTATGTTGCAGTGGTCAATCTGAAACAAGGATCAGGTAATGATGTTTAGACTTGGAGTGAGTGTACAGCACTACAGTGTGTGTGTGTGTGTGTGTGTGTGTGTGTGTGTGTGTGTGTGTGTGTGTGTGTGTGTGTGTGTGGTGTGTGACTGTGAGTGAATGTGAGAGAGAGAGTGTGTGTGTGTGTGTGTGTGTGTGTGTGTGTGTGTGTGTGTGTGTGTGTGTGTGTGTGTGTGTGTGTGTGTGAGTGTGTATGTGTGTGTGTGTGTGAGAGAGAGAGAGAGAGAGAGAGAGAGAGAGAGTGTGTGTGTGTGTGTGTGTGTGTGTGTGTGTGTGTGTGTGTGTGTGTGTGTGTGTGTGTGTGTGTTTTGTGTGTGTGTGTACCTGTATATTATATTCATGAGCATCTGTCTCAGCCAGTGACAATTTTAAATATGTTTAATACGAAGTTAATGTGTTCAGAAGACAATGAAGATCTAAGCGCTGAACATGTCAACTCTGGATGAAGTCAGCACTTTACTAAATTTAATATGATCATTACAATATCATTGTTTTTAACAAAATATCAACTCCAAAATTTGTTATCTCTGTTCTGTAACGGCCTTGTTTAACATAATTTCTATTCAGCAGAAATCATTGAGCACAGATGTGTGTGTGTGTGTGCGTGTGTATGTACATGTGTTTTATGTGTGTGTGTGTGTGTTGTGTGAGTGTGTGTGTGCGCGTGTGTGCATGACAGTAACATTGTGTGTGTGCACCCATCTTGGCATCTGGTGTGCCTCAGCCAGTGACTTCCTATAGTCATAGACATGATACAGCGGAGACTATAATCACCATGGCTTGTTGAATTATTTAACTATTTTAACAGGATTTAACACCTCCCAAGCACATACCACTACACAATACCAGTACCAGACAATGCTGAGGCCACCTTTAATTATTAATTAAAATACAATATTCTTGGTTTGGTCTTGCGCCTGGTCTTTTTGAGAGGGAATCTTGTTTGTCATAATTATTGCCCCAAGAGCTCAATCCACATTAGATCTTCAAGTTCAACACTAAATAACAACAAAATCTCCAGTGGTACCTCAACACTTAACAGTCAACCACACTACATGATAGGTGAAGTGAAGGTGAAATTGCTAGGATTTAATGGACACTGGATAATTCATAACATATATAATTTATAAATAATATTAATAGTACTACCAGCCAAAACTGGTTAAAAGCAGTTTTCTCTTAGAACTGTTCTAAATATGTGTGCACAGGATGTTTACAAGCATCACATATGGTTGACTCGTTTTTGGAGAACAGGGTTAGAACCAGTGTTAACTCCATGGGGGAAAATCCTTTTGAACAGAACTTGAACACACTTACACAGACTCAAAACTTTAATATTATATAATATATATAGCTCACAAGTCCCAACTCTAATCACAAACCTGTCTGCTCTCCTGACATAATTATACTTATAGTGTGTGTTGTTAATCACCCAACAAACAAAAAAACTGTTAGGGTGTGTGCTGACTAGTATTATGGTGTCCTGAAAAGACACTGTAGAGTTATTTCCAATTCAATTCAACTGAAACTGTAATACTGTATTGGCCATTGATGAGAAAGTTGACCAATGAATAGCTACAATGTCAAGTGATCAAAAGTAACCAACAAGTTGTGGTGCAAATAACTTAAACAATTCTCAGAGTAACATACCTAGCTGCTGGTAACTTCAGATTGTAGGAAAATGTACAGAATTAAGCAGAAAATGTACTTATAGTTATACCAATGACAACCACAATTTCTGACCAAATTCAAAAGCTCCACTGATGAGCATAATCACACAAAATGGTGGTCCCTTGAAAAGTACCAATCTCCCAGAAACCAAAATGTAATGTTAACACTAAACTGAAACCTAGGGAAAGTTTCAAATCAAAATTGTGCATTGAGGCATCATCTTAGTTCTGACAGAAATGAAAAAATCCAAAAAGTTCTAGTTTACAGAAGTTTTTGCCTGGGAAAAAAAAGGAAGTTTCTATGCTGCTCAGTGGTACTAAGTGAGTAACCCACAATAGTAATACATGGTCTGTATTCAATGTTTGAATCACTCTAATAAGGCTACTTTTGTTCATTATATTAATAGGGCTAAGCAAAAAGTCAGAACCAGCCCACCAATAATTATAGTCTTGAGTCTGTAATTAGACTAGCATGTGTTTACTATTCACCCGAAATAGCTCAGGAAAAAAACAACGAAACAGAGCCATTTCCACAGTCAACCAACAAGAGACAGGTCTTCTTTTGGTTTCACAGAAATTTGGGCCGGAAGAGGAAAGGTTGAGGCTGGTCCCATACACAAATGGGGTTAGGTATAAATCACCAACTGCCAAATCCCATTCACTCCCAAACTGGACTGCAGCTCTTTGCATACCAATGCAGGAAACAATACTTCCAATCCAATCCAGTCTTCTTCTTTATAGCCCTGCCGACCACAAAGGACATCGGGCAGTGACCTGTAAAATTTTCAATCTCTGATTAAAACTGTTGTTGTTGTTGTTGTTGACTTCAATTTTAGGTCTGTTCACTTTTAGTGATATTAGACGCTCCCCCCCCCCCCCCCCTCAAAAAAAAAACCACAAAAAACAACAACAAACAAACAAACAAACAAACCGGAGATGTGGATGTGTTGTTTTAAAAAAATCTCGAAAAGAAACTTGGCAATGCAACAGGAATAAAAATAGTAATAATAATAATAATACACATACACAACAACAACAAACAAAAACAAGTCATTAACGTTAATGTAACTATAACAAATGTCATATGGGACTGTGACAAAGACCTTTCACAATTTCAAGTGCCAGTTTTAGATTACTGAATATGCTGGTGAGGGGGTTTTCAGAAAAATGGGGCATGAAAGGTTTTACACTCTGGCAGTCAAAAAGTATATGAGTATTAGTGATATTCTCACCACACAGGCATTTACCATTTTTGCTGAATTTAGTTATCAATGCATTTAGTTTCATTCTATAGAATAAAGTATTTATTCTCCTTGACGTAACAACACTTGTACTAACTTCTGAATGGTTCCCCACTGTTAAATTTGGTATTGATTGCAGTTCTAGTTAAAAGTCTCTCATTTTGCTGATTACTATCAGTGACCTTTCTCCATGATTTTTGTTCTAGTAAGCTATACCCTTCTTGTAAGGATAAAGGCACATGCAATTCTATTGCATCCCGTCCATGTTTTGCACCCTTTTTGGCAGCCCTATCCGCCCACTCATTTGGAAAGAACCCAGTGTGTGAAGGCACCCAACAAAAATTCACACTTATGCCCTTTAAGGTTAAGAGATGTATGACATGCTTAATCTCTAATATGATTTTCGAAGTTTTCTTGTAACATGGTGATTTTAAAGCATACAATGCCGATTTAGAATCAAGGCAAAGAAGAATTTGAAATAATTATACACAATGGCAAATCAAAAATATAAGTAAGACCCATTAGTATTGCTACAAGTTCTGCTGTAAATATCGAGTGATGTTTACCAACATAATATGATTTTTCAATTTTTAATGCTGGTATAACAAAAGCAGAACCTGTTTCTTGATTATCTAGACGTGATCGTCTGTATAAATTTGTAAATGGTCAAAATATTTATGATGGATGTGGGATCGACATCAGCAACCACTATATTCTGGTTGTCATTCTTGTTTTCATTTGACACCTCTATATCAAAGAATGCTTTATTCATCTCCCATGATGGGCAAGGTAAGATTGCTTCTTGTGTGTCTATGCTGTGTTGATTGACTTCAGAGTTTTGTACCAGATCAGACACATATGTACTGATGGGCATTAAAGAGGATATATATTTCGCTCTTTTAGGAAAATTAAACTCTGATTTTACTTCTATTTCTTCTGAAATAAAGTTTTCAGTTGTTTTGTTTCTAAGCAAATATTTAGCACATGCTAGTTGACGGTAATCATCCAAAGGCAACATGCCGACTTCGTTGTATGTTCCCAGGGCTGAGGCGTGATAATGCACACCAAGAGCCAGCCTGTATGCTTTGCAGTCTATACTTTGCAACTTTTTAAGTAAATACTTAGGCGCACTGAAAAAGACCTCTTGACCATACGATAATTTTGAACGAATAAGGGATGTTGCTAAATATTTCATATTTAATGTGTCTTGGCCCCAGAACTGTTTACTTACCATCTTCAAAAAGTTTAAGCCTTAAAACTGTGATACTGTATAAATGATATCAAAACAGGGTTTAAAAAATGTCAGAAAAAAAATCAACTCTACTGTCCTTCCTTGTACCAACGTTCTGGACAACTCAACCATCAGTCCGGGAGGGTCACCACGTTGTGGGAGAAACATCGACACATAAAATGAGATAAAACCAAAACCTGATTCTTTAAAAACAACCTTGATCTTAATGAGTAACTATGTAGATGTAACAATTAGGCTAAGATCCACCTTTTTTTTTAAATGCAGGAGTGATCAGTGTTGAAATCGTTAGGTCTATAGGCCCTGTAGCTTGCCCATTATTGGTTGGCCTAAATTGAGCCATTTCCGACCATTGCAATTATTGCATATAGGCCCAAAACCTAGCATTCCTTCTGTATCTTCGCCAAAACAGTATCTGTGATTTTTAGAGGAGTTGTCCATTTTTTGTAGGTGGCTGAATACCAGATAAAAACAGGTTTCAATACTCAAAACAAGTGGGAGCCTTAAAAATGACACTGGGTGAGGGAATGAAGTTTGATCTGGGTATCTTTTTTTTTTTTAAATCAACACAAAATTGAATTGAGTAAATTTCATTAAACGTGGGTTATGATATAAGCAAACATTATTATTATTATTATTATTATTACAACCAGCCCTCAGTCTGGGAGAGAGATCCATTGTGGCCAGTTAGCTAAAACTGGGCAATATTATTTCCGACCAATCACCTAGCCCCAATTTAGGAAAGAAACGTGCCCCAAATTCATCCCAAACAACAAAATTTAACTTGCCAAGGTAGGTTTATATATTAGGCACACAAAAGGAACTAGCCAATGCTTGTCTCTTACTTTGAAAAGTTGCAGTAGTGTTGCAAATGAACCATGTATGCCAACTAAAAAAAAAAAAAAAAAAAAAAAAGGGTGAAAGGTGGCGCAGCGCTAAGTGGCGACGCGTTCTCCCGCTCTCCCTGGGGAGAGCAGCCCGAATTTCACGGAGAGAAATCTGCCGTGACTTAAAGTGGTATGAAATAACATCTGAGCGCTTTGATTTGTTGCTTTACAAGATTCAGCGCTATATAAATTCCATACATTATTATTATTATTATTATTAACTAGGCTATACTTTGTAGGTCGCAGTAGAGACAGACACAACATAATGATAGCTTTTCGCCCCTGTGATGGGATTTTTTTGCGCCTTACTAAGGCTAAAGCTAGGCCTAACACACTTTTCGTTGGTTGTTATTAGCCTAACAGTCCCCAGGTATATTTATGATGAAACGGAGCATGTGTTCTTGGAGCTAGACTATTTTCAGTCAACGGGATTAAATGTTTTTACCCCTGGCAAAGTCTACCCCCAAGCGCTGGTCGGGTTTTAGATCCAAGAAAATAGGTCCATTTTAACATCAATATATATATATTTTTTAAATTATTTTTTTTTCAGTTTTTCCATTGTGCAACTAGGAATTGATAGAATCATATCCGTAGGCCAAGGAGAACTGAAGTGGAAAGCTTTGCTTTCCTGTTGCTATTGTGATGGACATGAATTGAGCATGCATTATTCTCTCTCTCTCTTGTTTGGTAGTCTTCTGTCTTTTCCTTGTTGATCCCTTTCGCTTGGACTTTGTGTTGCTGTTGGTTATTTCACATTCCACTTTCATCATTTTCCATTCATCTTTGCTGTGAGCCTGTAGATGGTGTGTTGGTCTTCAAGGCCGCCAGCCCATGCTCCCTCCCTATCCTTGTCTGCCAATCTGACATGGGTGTCTGGTCTGTAGGTTTAATCCTGGTGCAGAGTGACTGGGTCTGTACTTGGCTGTTGCACAGAGGCCGAAGATGATGGCTGTTCGTGTATATCAATATAATTATCCTGTCAGACATTCAAATCATTATGATACTCCTAAAATCAAACATATTTTTCAAAGTATTTTAAACAAAAAGGTAAAGGTGTCCCATAACCTATGTGGTCATAGGGGAGTGAGGCATCAGAGACCTCAACTTCTCAAGGGGCCAGCATATGGAGGGTGGCACTCATCTCCTCTCCCTTGCTGCTTTACCTTCCCTGACTCCAAAGAGGCAGGTACCCATTTACAGCTGAGTAAACTGGGGGGACTATACTGAAGCCAAGGTGTGCAAATGGTCACCCATCCAAGTGGTAACAATGCTGCTTAACCTTAGCTGGGGGAAAGCGAGTGCTCTGACCACTGAACAATACTGTCTCCAAATAGACAAGGAGGCAACAGAAAATAATGGAACAAGCCATAAAGAGAGGAATAGTAAAGAGGGAATACCTAGCACAGAATTTCCAGAAGGTGGGGGATTCTATTTATACTGACAGGTTCCCGGCATCCCCACAGGTGGTAGTTTCATCTGAAGAACTTGGACTAGAGCAGTTTTACTTAAGCAGATTTCTTTTGGGTGGGTTCCTCGGCTAGAGCTCTATGGTTCACCAATGGTGAGATTTGTGTGTGTGACCTACCCACCCCCACCATTTAGGTAGTTGCATTCCGACTTCAGGGACAGTGTCTAAACATGACATGAATTCTATAGCCGAGTTATTCAAGACTGTTCAACTTCAATCCCATGAGTCCATGTGTTCAAACCTCGGCAGCGTGTGGTGAATGAAGGGTAGGGATCTTTACAACCTTCCAGGTCAACTTCAATTGCAGACCTGCCAGTGTCTTAATTCCCTTGGTGTATATAGTGCATGCAGTAGATCAAACATGCATGTTAAAAATCCCAATTTTCTTTCCAGAGTTACTACAAGTCATTTGTTTTTTGTTGGTGTTTTCTTCTGTTGTTCTGGTTTATTGCTTAACCTTTTTTTTTTTTTTAAATCTGGTGTTTGTTTTAGCGAAGTATGGAGGTGGTAATGGTAATTGTGGAGATGGTGACGTGTGTGTGTGCGCGCGCATGTGGTTTCAGTGTCTCAAAATACTTGTCTTAATATCAAAAGAACAGGGAACTAAGAAATCTATCCCTTAAAGGGGCCTTTAGAAGGGTAGGAATGTAGATATTTCATTTTAAGTGTCATGCCAATACAGAAAAATGATATGATTAAAGAAAACTAAGTTAATGTGATGAGTAAAACTCAGGTGAATAAAGAACTCAATAGTTAAAAAAAGAAAATAAAATGAAGAAGAGAGAGAGCAAGAGTTAGAAAAAAGTAGAAGAGAGAGAGAGAATTAAACACTTAAAGAACATGGTAAAAAGCTTAAGGGGACTGGGTTATTCAATGCTTTCTGCCTGTCTGTCAGACACACACACACATGGAAATTCCAGAAATAAGAATTTGGTTTATTTACAAAAGACAAGACTGCTCCTAGGAGCTATTCCCGACTAACGCAATGACTTTCAGAGTACATCATAGCATGATATAATTATATAGTTATCTCCACAGTCAGATGCTGTCAGTGAAAAAGAAGAGTGTGCATCAGAGCCTGTTTAATAATACACAATCGCAGATGGACAATTGCACTCTACAACTGAATAGAAGCAGACTCCAGCCTTTCTTTCATACAGCAGACCCTTGAAATCAAATCTTGGCACACCAGTTTTCAATAGCTTATCACCGTCATAAATGTTTACATTTGTTTTTATTCACACATCAATGCTGCTATATTCAGGAAAGACAAAGGACACAAAAACACAGTAAAGCCAAAATAAATATTTTTCCAGTCTGAGTAAAACAAACAAACAAAGCAAATGATGGTCTGTAGTTTGGTATGCTTCCCTGGCTTCACAATGAATATACAGGTGCAGATACTGATACACTGAAGAAAAAGCGCTGTAAAGTGACTGTTGTGTAGTAAGAGAGTCCTACTCTCAGAATGAAGAGAGGGCAAACCTCTCCACACACTTTGGTGAACTTTTTCCCCCCAAGATAAAAAAACAACAACAACACCCTTATGCTTGAGCTCAGCCAACAAGTACGACCATAATTATCAAGGCTGTGTCATTACGTTATCTTAACCAAACATCCAATGATAATGCAAGATATCTAACCTTATTAATCACAGTAAAAGCAAAATCAGTTATTCACTCCTGATCAAAGTTGTTTTTTTTCTTCTGTCACTCCTGATCAAAGTTGATCTTCTACATCTATCAAAGCAAACAAAAAATAACAATAAAAATTCAACCCACATTCGCATAACAATAGATAGACCAGATGTACATGATCACACAACTGTTCTTGGGGTGTTTGTATGCTAAACTCCATATAAATAATGTATTTTGTTGTTAAAAAAGAGACAAAAATGTTTTGACCTTTGAGAAAAATAGTCACAGCGAAAATGCCTGATTAAGTTTATACAGATTCACTGAAAAGATATGTCTGTCAAACTTAACTGAAATTTTCTATAAATCATCATCATCATCATGAACTATGTTAACAACTTGAGTGTTGACATGAACATAATTCATGATGAAAGTAAACCAAAAATGGTTGGAAATAACTGTGAACAGTTGTTATGCATTTGCACATAAATGTGACGCAGATCTACCATTTCATTTTGAACATGAACTGTACCTTAAAAGTGCTGCATGCTCATTCGTTCAACAGCTTCTAAATAAACTTATGATTAAATTGCTCATGACAGAAACGACAGGATTAAGGTAGCTAAACCACAAAGCCTTGTGGCGACAGTTATTCTGAATTGTTTGTGGTATTGCACAGAGCTCAACTAATCAGGTAAAAGTCATTGATACAAAAATAATTAATAACCACTAACAAAAAAACAAGAAAACAAAATCACGTCGCAATTATGTCTTTTCTCACAGATCAATTTGTTAACCTGTGAAAGAGCACAGTTTGTGTCTTGTTACCTTGCCTTGCCAGGGACTTCAGCCATTCTGCTTAATTTACGATCCTAGTACAAGTTTGTTGTTATATTTTGGTTTGATTTGGGATTGGGTTGGTTTTTTTGGGGGGGGGAGGCAGTCACTTAGGAAAAATTAATGGTCTGACATTTTCTATCATGAAATGACATCAATTTCTCTGTCATGAAATGACACCAAAACTGAAGACAAACGACAAAATAAGTGCTGAATTCCCTGAAAGTAGCTGAATAATTTTTTTAATATATCAGAAGGGAAAAAAAGTCACAGCACATAAATATTTAAACACAGTTTTAAAAACCCACACAGAAAAGATTATATGTAAAAAAACCCAAATTTTTTGATGAAATGAATTTCAAATTATTTGTATGTTATCAGGAACCCAGAAAAAACTGCATAAGTCAAGTGAGATCATGTAAGACATGCACAGCTTTTCCGGGCCGCCAAAGATGTAATTCAACATGGACTGAGTTTTCAGAGATACCAAATGCACACTAAGGCGTCTTCTGTTCTAAGGGCTGACACAGTCATAAACAACAACAAACAAACATATCAACCCCCTCCCCCCAAATAAAAACCCAACAACAATCCTCCCCATCCCCCCAAAAAACCCCCAACAAAACACACACAATAAAATCTCCCTACAACCTGTGCAAATTTGAATGTAAAGGTCAAATCACCAAATGTACAACTGGCATTCTGTATCTGACTTGAATTTAATTTCAGCCTGAATCTAATTAAATCATTAATAGAAGACCACTTAAAAAAAAAAAAGATTATACAAAAAATACACCACAATGCTAGCATTGCATACACAGCTCCTACTCCTAGTCACCAGTCTTATCTCTAACCCTGCACTGTGTGTCAGTGTATTCATTTTGGTTGTGTTCATCATACTCTGTCCACAGGTTCTGCTGACTTTGCGTCCAACTAATCAGGTGCTCTGCAGCAAAAACTGGACATCTAGTGAGAACACCACTAAGAAGAAGGAAAGAGCGAGTACTAACACAGCACAGAACCTGACTGACAAATTTAGATACAATTTGTTTACTTCTTACGAAACAACAGGAACATAGAGAACACAATACCCTCTGGTTAGATGCCCAGAAAATGTATGTTAACATAAAATAATCACAAGAGAATTACATACACACACACACACCAATTAGCATCAGTGCCAATTCCACTCTCCCCAAAAATCCTTTGGATGAGACTATAAACCAAGGTCTCGTGTGTGAACGCACGCAGAAATCTTGTGCACACGTTAAAACCAGTTCTGCTTTTTGGAAGAGTAGGCCATTGTGTGCCGGTGGGAACGGATGACAAAATTTACAAAACTGCAGACACACAGGGACTGGATGAAAAAAAGCACATGAGTGCTTATTCCATTATCCTCGAAAAAAACAAAAACCCACAGTGGAAGCATTTCTTCCATTTTACCAACTGGCTTTATGTAGCTGTGGGGGTGGGATGGGGAGATGTGAAGGAGTTTATATATATCAAATGATAATAATGTTCACAAGACTCTGCAAGAAAACCTTTTTCTAATTTGTTATAGTATGTTCTTTCGAGCCAGAAGGCCCATAGAGCCGGAGCTTATCCCGGTTTCTGTAGCGTTAAGCGAACTGATGGTTTTTCACCACCCCTGTGACAGGACGCTAGTCTGTCGCCAGATACTTCCCCAGCAGAGCTGGTACCCACTTGTCACCTGGGTGGAGTGAGGAAAATAGGAGTAAAGTGTCTTTCCCAAGGACACAACACCGAGCCGAGCGGGGATCGAACCCGCAACCTCTGGATCACGAGTTGACCGCCTAAACCACTCGACCACGGTGCCTCCCAATTTGTTATAATACCTGACATTGTTTTGGCACAATGAGCAAACAAATAAAACCAACAAAATAAAAAATAAATTTTAAAAAGCCCTTCCCAAAAACCCAAACCAAAGAAAAGAGAAAAATGACAACTCTAAGTTATACCTAGGACATTTTGATTTTGTGATTGCCCTATAACCAAAAGTGTGTGTATATGTGTGTGTGTGTGTGTGCGCAAGTGCATGCGTGCATGTATGCAGCTTCAAACAATTATTGTAGTTTCCAGACACAAGTACCCAATGACCAACCACGCTGTTGATTAGGAGGCAACAAAAAAGCATAAACAGCCAGACTGATCAATTCAAACCAAGAGAATCAAACACAGAGAGAACATATCGATCCCAAGCAACACAAAGAAAGCAACAACCCTCCCCATTAAGAACAACAACAACCACCAAAAAAAATTCTCCCACAACCTTGAAGCCCCCAAACAAAAACAGGCTCCGTCCCAATCCTAAACCAATCAACCAATAAAAAGAAAACAATGACAAAAACAGGCCTCTGCATACAAAGAAATTGCAAAATCAACAAATCTTATATGCTTCATCTGGAATATCGGAAATCAATGACTAAACAAAGAGAAGAGAATGATGACAAGGAACAAAGAGAGCAGTGTCTGACAATGTCAAATCATAAAAATTCCAGTCACCACTGTGTCTTGCTGCTTCTCCTGCTAAAAAAAAACAGCTGGAAGCAAGCAGAACAAGCAAAGAGAACCAAATCTGCATAAAGTATGATAAGATTACTAGCATCTGTATAATTCATAATGCACCCCGTATAAACTGACCAGATTTTCTCTTTCTGGCAATACACACACACACACACTCACACACACACTCTCTCTCTCTCCCTGTCCCCCTCTGGCCACAAACACACACTATGTACACAAATGTGAATACAAGTATACACACATATAATCTTGCACTGTTCAACACATAAACACTGTTGTTAATGTTTGCCCAAAAAATGTGTTGTACTTGCTAACCCAGTAACCTATGATGTCCTGAACCATATTTATTTGTTTGTTGGTGTTTATCCCATGAAATAAATAAAAACAAGGGATAAAAATGGTACATGTTGCTATGGTTTTTATATGTACAGAGCTCCAGGCATGTCCTTATGGAGGATCTAAGATAAACAGCTCAGTATTTTTTCCATCATATAGACATGATTATATTCTATGTGAGAACAAAAATGACATAATCAATAGCAGATTTGTGTGCATGAGACAATATGTTATGGGGATAACAAGCACTCAAAACACCAAACTGACAAACCAACAAAAAAGTGATAATGAAGGTGCTTCCAGTTTCCTTGTGTGAATTTCATCATCTTCCTCAGTGTGTGCGTGCGGTGTGCATGCAGATAGGCATACACTACACATGTTTACATGCAAGTGTATCACTTTTTGTTCAAGTTTGTATGTGTGCATGTACAACCAACCCTTTTTACTCATCCATTTTTTGGCTGCCTGAAAATATTTGCGATTGAAAGAAGCAACAATCATGTGCGAATGAAACGCCATTTACATCGGGAAAACAATCACAATAAAAAAATTTCTGATTTTCAATATAAAGAAAATGAACACTGCAGGCACAATCAGAAAATAAACCAGGCTTGGGGGAGTTAAAAAAAAAAGAAGAAAAAAAAAGAGGAGGCAGTCTGTCGGTGGGGAAAGAGCAAACTTTTGACAGACATGTCCTACAAAATATCAACAAAAGGTGCATAACACAACATGACAGCATCTTGTAAAAGTAACACCATGACCAGTGTGTATTCTGACTAAACACAAACTATGAAACAAAAATTGTTAAATATCGAGTTGATGGAGGAGTTGAAATAGCAGAAGGAATGGAAGCAGATTCATACACACACACACAATCTTGATTTCCGACTGATGAATGCATGAAACATAACATTAGGTGTGCCACAGAACATGATGGAGTAACTGATGTAGTAATGCTGAATAACAAAGCTTAACACAGTATTTTATTTACCTTGAGAAAACGCATGGAAAGAATCATAGAGAACTTCCGGATTGAGTCATTTAAGGATTTTAAAGAGGACACCAATTTTCTACAGGATTAGTGGTATAGTTGCAACACGTTGAGAAAATGAGAGGTTACAGGTTTGACCCCATCCGGTTAACTTTCCCCCATCAAGAGGGCTACGAGTGATGGTTTAGGTGCTAGTCTTTCAAACAAGAAAACAAACTGAGATCTACCTCACACCCTGCATTTTTGAGTGACAGAATCCATGAAAACGAATAAGTTGTCCCCAGCAAAATTTTGTAGAAATAAAACGTTCTTATGGGCTAAAAAATATACACGCAGAGAGAAAAAATCAAAACAAAAAAGGTTAGAGTCACACTGTAGCAATACACCCTCTCTGGGACAGATGCCAGAATTCATTCACAGAAACCTGATGCAACTTCCAATACTATACTACAACAAACTAAACTCCTCTCTCTGAAAAGCAGTTATTCTTCTGTTATCTTCATCTTGATCGCTCTTGTATTCCGGTGTAAACATCAGATTGAGCATACACATCCAGCTCCTATTCCATCTCCACGGCTTGTAAAAGATCCCACTCTGATCATTGTTCTTGTGGCACAAGCCCACAAACTCCCTCTCACATCCTGCAGTCCTTCCCTACCTTCAACATTCTGTCTGATACACCAGATGTGGCCCAGCCCAATAGAGCTCCAGGAAAAACTGGGGGTTCTGGCCAGGTCACTGTGACAGACTGCAGAATTCACCATCCAGACCAGACTGAAAATCTAGCATGTCCAGGGAATGCGGAGAAAGAAGAAGAAGATAACACACACACACACATGGACAGCTTCTTTCTTTTTTTACATGTTAAAAAAACAAACAAATCATGAAGCAAAAACAGACAGGAGTATTTGAGGAACAATTTATTCAGAATCAACAACAATTCAATCTATGTGCTTTTAAGAGCCCTGCAATGAGAGTTGATTTTTTAAAAAAAAAAGACTTTCAAGGCAAGGAAAAGGAGTTCCCCCAAAGATGAAAGACTTTGAAGGATTCTGACTGTGTGAACCCTGTTTTGAGATACAGTCCACCTCAGTATTCATGGCAGTTAAAAAAAATTTTTTTTTTTTTTTAAAAGAAAGAAAGAACCCCATCACCACCAACACCTTTGCTAGGTAAATAAATCTACAACAAAATACAGTGCTGAAAATATACCTTTTTGCTTTTGTTCCTCTGATGACAAATAAAATAACCAGCTTTTCACTAAGTCACAACCCTACAAGATGAGTGGAGAACAAAAAGTTTTAACGAAAACCACTGTGGAAAAATGGTAATTAAAAAAAAAACAACAAAAAGGAGAAAACTCTGACAAAAGTATACTCCGAAGTTTCTTATTTTCAACACTGGCACATAAGAATGTCCGTTCAAAAATGTGATTGTCTCTGAAAGAACTTTTATAAGATTTTATAACCTTTTGTTGCTGTAATCTTCACTCTGGGAAAGAATTTCCACAAGAAATGACTGCACAGGACTCACCAGGATACTGCAAGAACACATATGACCATCGCCTGCGATAATCAGAGTATTACATGTTATATATGTACATATAATTATATATTATGTGTGTGAATGTGTGTGTGTGTGTGTGTGCACGCGCTTGTCTGCACTGTGTGTTAAGTGTAACGGTGCATGCATGCAAGCAGATGTGAAGATGGATGAACTGAGTAAGCCTGGAAATGCTTGTATCATCTGTGAAGCTTATATGTTAAAGTGTGCAATGTGTCCTAAGAGCAAATATCAGGGTTTTTAGTTTTGTTAAAACACAACCAATTCTGATTTTCCATTCAGTTTAACCCCTTGAGCCTCATATACATAAGCAACACAAACAGTAAACATATCATAATCCATTAAAGACAAAGTATCTTCAGAACATAAATCATGTGCATTCCTTGGGCACATTTTCCATAATTTCAACCTTACACACATACACAACAGCAAGCGAACCAGTTTCAAATATTTCAGAGCCCTATTCCAGTCCATTTCCCAGCCTTTACTCTCTGACAATACATACATTTTTGCATTTAAAAAACCTTACCATGCACACAAAAAGAAAGGATAAAGTCTACCATTGTACACTACAGTCACAGTTACAGCCCCATGCCATGACTATAATGACCGTCACATTGGATATCATTCACGACAAACTGACCACAACCCATGGCAAACTCCAGGCTAGAACAAGAAGGTAATTCACTTCTGTACACAGTTGGTTTAGAAACGAAACGGAAAAAAAGAACATCATTCATACAATAACCTGTGAAATCTTTTTTTCAAGTTGTTCCTGTTTTTACTAGATAACAGAGACGTGTATTAGAACACAGCAAAGTGCACTTGTCACTTCACAGCTCACTGTTACAGCAACAGAGGTTTGATCAACTCATGAAGAAACACTTCAACCTCAGTCAAAGTTCAGTTTGAAAAACAAGGTTGGGGGGTTAGGGGTGGGGGGTGGGGGGGACTTTGTACAAAAAGAAACAGAAAACAATGTCCATCAAGAAGGCACATTTTCATCTATGATTGGCGCTAGATTACTTCTCTTCAATTTGCTCCTCCACCTTAAAACTGCTTATGACCCCCCCCCCCCCCCCCTTCCCCACCCCCACCAGTTTTTAAAGTTTTTATTGTTTAATTTTACTGCAAGTGAAGAGATGATCTGAAAACTCCCCCCCTCCCCCCTCAAACCACCACCACCATGAAAGACCAAACAAAAATGTTTGAAAGACATCTCCAAATGATATTGTTCACACATCTCTCTTCTGAAAAAAACAACTTATTGTGTGATTTCCATACCTGTCGACTAATTCTTAAGTTGCTGTACAACTGAAGTATTCTGGTATATAGTGCTTTACTTCAATCAAATCAAAAGATATTCTATCACTATCCAAACTACAGACTAAGACAGCTTTGACAGGTCTGCGGGACAAACTACAAAACAGATTAAAAAAAAAAAAGTTTTATAACTAAAAAATAAATGTTTGGTATTTAAAAAAATTGCTGTGTTTCTGATTTCTGAAACATTGATAACTGTGAAGGTTTCAACCACTTTACATGTGCTAGGGACAGCCAGGGACGTATGTCTGGAATTTGTCCCTGAAATCTTAACAAAATTACTTTTAACACGTTGAAACACTATGATACTTGAGTTTTAATCAAACTACAATTTCAAAACACTGATCAATACTGCCCTCTAATGTTGTACTCTGCTTGAGAGCAAAAACCTTAAAAGTGCCATTTTGTTGCTCTGCTATCTCTATTTGTATATAGAAAAAAAATCAATGCTATTTAAAAAACAGAAATCTTCATTATATTCATCTAAAACAAAACAAAAAAGAAGAAAATAAAAAGTGCCTTACAACTTTCAATCTCCATCATACAGATACTGCAGTGGTTACAAATCAATGCTCTCAAAGACCATCTAGATTTCTTTCCAATACCCGTCGAACGCTTAAAAGCAGCAAACCTTTTCCCACAAACAAGTTTTCCAGCAGTGTGTGGCATTTCTTCGGTGACAATCTCTGATCTGGCCACAGAGCTTTAGCATCTGTTAACCAAGGAGTGAAAGCAATAACCTGATACATTTGTGCTCCTAAGTTCAACAGTGCTATAGGATCGAGCATTGCCTAACAGGAAAGCACACAGAAGTCAGGCCAGACTGGGACATGTGAATATCTAATAATGAAACAAGTGGCTTTCATCCCAACAATCCACTGAAACACTTTCTTTAAAATCAAATGTATAATTTCCATTTAAAAACAAACAACCGAACAAAACTTTTATCATCATTACAGCATATTTGCATATTTTTTCTGCCGATGACACATGGCGATCTTCATTCAGCACAAAGTGACTTTCATCCTTAAAAAAAAATGATGACTTACCAGAGATCAAAACTGGTGAAACCTTATTCTGAATGCTCAATTTCTATTTATACTTTACTTGGATCTTTCTTGCTGTGTGTACATCACCACATGACATATATACCCAAATGCACTATAATTTCTTTTTTAAGGAAATTTTCCTCATTCTGTTAGGAGGTGAATGGTGTCAAATGTATTAGTGACTTTCAGTTGTATGGCTTTGTTAAAGAACAACAGTAACTCTTTTTGGCTATCAATTCTTATCATCAACACAAGCTAGGCTGACATGTTGACATCAAACCTGCAGCCTTCAGCAAAGTTGGTCTTAGAGGCTAAACACACCGAGGCTGGGCTTCATGGGTTAGACATGAATCCAATAGTGCTTTTCCTTTGAAATAAAACTTGGTGAATGAAACTATCAGTCAAAATAGTAATGAAGAGACTGAAAAAGAAATACACTCCCGTATTGTTGCTTGAATTCTGTGTTCCTAGGCAACAACTCCAACATTCATCTCTGCCTATGCACATACTGACTCATAAAATAGACTGATTTTACTGTCATATTTCATAGTGATACTCCATTTTCAGAAATACTTATCTGCAAGCAATGTTTCAATGGTAATGTGGAGGGGATGTCCATATTCCTGTATAAAATCCAACTTCTGGTATTCTCAGTCAAGATCAAAGAGCACACTTTGATCCACACAGGACTAAAACTGAAAATGAAATAATTTAAACGAATTAAAAAAAAAGTCACAAAAAAACTATCAGGTGACAGAGGACAGGATAGAAGATTTTATTAGAGATACTCATATGGCTTAGTACGTTTCTTCCAAATTTTCCTACATATATAAACTTAACACATTCTAATTTGGGGGGGTGTTGTTTTGGGTAGTTTTCATAAGCATATGCATTCAGACTTCAGTTCTGAGTTTTTCCGATACATGAAAAATAAAATACAATCTATGTTCTGAAATACTTTATGTAATAGCCACCACTTGTAATGGCTGTTCATGATCCTTTTATTTATTTTTCTTCTAAATAATTTATCCTTCAATTCCAACAAATACAATAAATATTGCATATGCTTAAGATTATGATCTAAATTTTCAAAAAAGGGGAATCAAAAGAAAGCAAAAAGCATTGTGAAAATAATATAAAACTGATTCTGTTTACTTCATTACAATAATCAAATGCACATGCATGACACAGATGGAAATCAAAGAAGTTATACTTAATACATCCTTTATAGGTATGATTTCCCCCTTTTCCCCCCATCCAAGCCACCCCCACCCCACGCATACATACACACTTCTTCACTTCAGACAGATGCTACCATACTGTAAGATTAGAATGCATATACTAACAACATGGATTTCACACGATGTTTGTTAAAAGCCTTATTAAAACAGACACAAATTGCTCAGAAAACAAATCACGCATCTCTTTGTTTCAATGTTTACTTGAGGTAATTGCTTTGTCGAAAATTGCATAATGATGATTTTTAAGCTTTATATTTCTACATCTATCAATTTGCCATTCGATCCAAGTTTTCTTCTTCCAAATGTGCTAACACAACATCAGTAATATACATTTAAATAAGTTCATCCTAACCCCCCCCCCCCAAAAAAAAAAAAAAGCAACACTTAAAAAAAAGTGCATTTTCCTCATAGTGTGTCTAGAATTAGAAATAAATCTTTGATTTTGATATTTTCAATGTTCTTGTAAAAAAATGCCTTTACAGAGGAAACTAAAAACAGAAAACCATTTGAAAGTGGAATCTCTATTTTTCCTTTGTGGGTGTGCTTGCATGTGTGTGTGTGTGCGCGCGCGCACTCTTACCATGTACACACATATGCAGGCAACTCTGATTGTAATTTTCTGATGCATGTCCAGTTGTAACTTTCTAATGCATGTCCAGTCAAACACATGAGTACGAGCATACAAATGGATATATACACAGGTATGAACACATGCATAGATTTTACTATGACCATACCTCTGGACACTGAATCTAATTACCAGTCTGAAGCGCCGTCATTCCAATCATGCCATCAATATAGTAGCTCCTCTTCGGCTGCACAACAGCCTGTGAACCATCACAAACTAACCACCAGTTTTCAAAGACTACCTGTCTGGCAAAACATGCTAGAAAGGAGAGACTTCTAGACAGCTGGTTAGAGTCTAGGGCAGCTTCTGCTTCTCAACAATACCCAGGGTCTTTCACATTCTCTTCCAGAAATAAGAATCACAGGCATGGCTTGAGCAGCTGAAAGTGGTCCAGAATTTAACACACTGTCAGGAACACTCCCCCTTCATGACAGTTTCCAAACAGGACAGTTTTTTTCTATAAAAGAATACCTCTGTATATTTCCCATATTTTCACACACTGCACGCCACTATTAGATGAAGCGGAAATAAACACCTGCCTAATCCATCTGACTTAAAGCGCATGAAAATGAGCTTGTTTCTCATTTCTTTGATCTGTGCCACAAGCAATGAACATTCATTCAGCTTCTGACTTTTCGCACACAACTTTCACATATCCAAGTCTTCTTCTCCACTTGCAAACCAAAACAAAGCCTTGCTACAGTCTATAAGACACAGACACTCACACTTGCTTTCGCTTTCAAAGTAACACATATTTACAAACATGTCCAACATCACAGAATTATTGCAAGTCGCTTCATTCAGAACGGCAAAAATATATAAACAAATACAAACTCTACCTATCACACTCCGCTCCCAGTTTCTCTGCAAAAGACACCCCAACCCCACACTCATGCTCTCTGACCCACCCCCTTTATCACAGACGTCACACATGTAGCCACTCCCGACGCCACAGGTAAAGACAGCGCAATGATTTTTACAGATCACAGTGATTGGCTCCAGTTTACAGACAAGTGTTTCTTTCTTCACGGGTTGGCATCATTCCTGTCCAAAGCCCTCTGTCTCCTCGATGGCCATGTTCAGTTTTTCCACCAGCTGGTCATATGAGCGGTATGGCGGAAGATCAAGGCGGTTAAAGCACGTGTGACTTCGTGGCAACCACGTCTCCTTCCCCACCTTCTCAATGCAGAAACGCTGTGGACCGTTGCTCCCTGTCAAGGATGACAGAAACATGAACACCATAAATAAACTAATGAAAGAGCATTTTTAAAGCCATAATCTAATTAAACAAATTTTTCTAAGTATTTTTCAAAATCCAAATAATAAAGGTGAAATGAATGACTGTGAACCATGTGCCTGGCTAAGTGAGTCACAAAATTAAAGTCATACAATATAAAAGGGCAACTCTAATTACTCTCAAGTAAAATAAAAGAAAATTATTAAAATATCTATCAAAACCCACATAATAAAGATGCAAAGAACGACTGTGGATCGTGCCTGGACAAGTGAGTAAGAAAATTTAGGTTGTACAGTACATAAGGGAAACATTTCCAGTTACTCTGAAGTAAAATCAGTACTCTGCTGTTAGAAATCCAGGTGATGGACTTATCCAAGTTCTGAAATTAGGCAGAAGGATGGGGTGAAGTGAAACACAAGCAAAAGGAGTTATACACTGTGTACTGACCCATCAATTCTGCAAAACCTCCTACAGGCAGTCGACATGTGCCAGTGACAAACTGCAGCAGCCGTGTCCTCTTCTCGTTGTCGATCTCACGGACAAACTGAAATTACAGCATTCAAATACAATCATGACATGCTACTCTTACGGGCTCTGCTACAATAACTAACGGCAAATAACTAATGGCTGTGTCATACCAGTGGTGAACTTCAAACATGGAAATTGTCTCTGTTCTGTTGTCGAGAATGAGATTTAAGGACCTTATTACAAAAAGACAGAAGTAAGGCAAACACACATGTAATTGCAAACTCCATATGCAACATCTGTTTCTGTCAGGTACACTTTTATCCAAAAACAAACAAACAGAAGGAGCAACCTTAGCTGATGCTGACCAATAATACACATGATAAGGAATTTCCTCGTTCACAAAAACCATCGAACGTTTGTTGAAGAGCTGTGAAAACCGAATGCTACGCTACATGACAAAGATTAAATGGGAAGACAGGATTATGAATGAAGAACTATGGAGAATGTGCAAAGCTGATGATCTGAAGTCTGTAGCTAGTACCAACAGACTGCGCTGGTTTGGGAACGTTCAACGGAAAGAAGATCACCACATCATAAAAAGAGCAATGAACTTCATAGTGGATGGTAAGAGACCAAAGGGAAGACCTTGCAAAACCTGGGCTGCCTGTATTGCAGATCTTAGAGAAAGGGACATAAATAAGGAGGAAGCTCAAAACAGGGAGAGATGGAGAAGGCTCATCAATGTCAAACCTCCCCTGGGAGAAACATGACAAAAAAGGAAGAAAAGAAGATGTCACTGTTGAAATATTTCAACACCTGCATCCAATAATAATCCCAGAGGTATGATCTGAAAAATGACAAATGGTGGCAACAGAGTCATCCAACAGTTATACTCTTTCCAACAACTGTTTCCAACCTGCATTGTAGGAAGAACAGACTACAGCTAGTGGAACTGCTCGATATGACAGTTCCATGGCTAGCCTAATAGATTTCCATATGAGAGGTATGTGTTCTCTTGCAACAGTTTTCTAATGGTTAACAAAACCACACTAGTTAGAGCGAAACACCAAAAAGACAAGCTGAAAACAATGTGGAAAACCCTGCTCTTCTCTTGTCAGCATTTTGTGACGTGTGAATGCTCACAAAAGATCAATGCATATCTGTCACATAAACATCGTTAGACTTCTACTGAAAATGAATGAACAATACTCAAGAAATAAAATATAAAAAATTTTAAAGAAGAAAAAATGTACAACAGATGTCTCTTAACCCTTTGCTGGGCACAGCAAAATCATTTGTTCATTTCCTGCTGGGCAAGCAAAATGGAGGTGGATGGCCTCTGAGTGGGTGGGTGTATTTAACATGCAATAACTCCACAATGGCTTAATGGATTGTAATGAAATAAAAACAGCAAAATGCAGAAATGAATAAAGAAACTGCTATTTGCTATTGTGTGTTGTTGTTATTTTTTTTAAAAAGAATTATAATGCATAAACACACAAGGTCATTGATCGGTTTGTATGTGTCACAGTTAGTGTTGCAATAGCTTTGGAATGCATGCATAGATTTTGATAAAATAAAAAGTAAAACATTCAGAAACAATTACAGAAGAAAAGTTTTCAACCTACTGTTGTGTTTTTAGTTTTTTTTATGAATGATGCCCGAAAACATGAAACATTCCGACGGTCGCCATTTTGTTTGCCAACGATCGCCGACGATCGCGATGCATGTTAACTTTACAGTTCGAGCCGCTACCATAACAAAAGTCCCAAATAACAATCAATTCACAAAATATATCAAGTTGTGAACCATTGCCAAACTCGAAATCCGCGATAATTTCCCAATTCTATGAGCAGAATTCAAAACGCGCATCGGCCGAGTTAGATTTGACGATCGATTTACGTCTCGAACTTCGTTGTTGTCAAAGCCGGTCTTTCTCGCTTCAATCAACAAAGTCAGAAGCGCACACACTACTCAGATCGCTTACATCGATATTTGAGCCTGGATACACATCTCACAGCGTCATATTTTCGGCATGAAAGCCATAAAAACGATCGTACATGTCGGATTCGAAGATAGCGTCCATCTTGGGAAAAATTGCGATTTTTTTCTTCCAAAACTTGCCACAAACACATTCCAACCGCCGCCATTTGCAATGTACATGCGGAAGTCACGTGGGCAGTCTCGTTGCTTTTATTTTGACGAGATTTGAAGCGAGATTGGCGGGAATTTTGAATGTATGAACGCACTGAAGTGACGGTCACGACGCCGGCCGTTTTTGGCCGTTGTGCCCAAGGATAGGTTCGGACGTTTTGGGACGCTATGCCCAGCAAAGGGTTAAGAACTGTGCAAAGTTCAAGGAGTGTACAGTCTCGAATTTAACAAAAAAACAACAACAATCAATGGTGGTCAAACTACATGACAACCTACCTTCCAGAACCAGACAACCTGCTTGGTGTTGCGCTGGTAATGTCTGTAGATGGTGTTCCTCTCCCAGTCATCCACGTCAATCTCCTGCATGCCGCACAGCATCAACTGCACAGGGAAAAAGATGTAGACAAGAATGAAACAAACAACAATATCAGTTTCAAACTGCAACAATGGGTACAATAAAAAAAAAATTGTAAAAGAGCCAAAATTCCTGGACACAAACTGTTCATTCAATGCAATCATCAGTTATCTTTGTGTAAGCAATAAATCACAGTATAAAGTTTATGAAATAAGATTTAAACAAACAAACCCAAGCCCCCCCAAAAAAGAGAAAAAAAATTATTACTTTCCTCCCCCTCCTCATCCTAATCACTAGAAGCTCAATTATCTTAACTAAATCTTTTTTCACATTTCTGATCTTCATTTAATGTAAAATAAATGTCAAAGCACCAACTACTTTTCCGTGTTTGGGTTTGAAAGAGGTCACGATCTGAATGAGATAAGATTTTAAAATTCTGATGGCTCTTACCTCCAGCTCCCTCTCATCGAAATACTGCAACCACTGCAATGGCACAACTTCATTGAAGCCTTCCAGGAAAGCCTTTGTTTGATCCTCCACACCTCGTGAGAAGCGCCACTGTGTCATCAAGCTGATATTGACAAAAATAAAACAAAAATAAGTTCAAATGATGACGATATTGTTTTGAAGTTATAAGTAAAAGATTCATCACAAATCACATGTTCATGTGGGGCAAAGTCAAATCTTACAGCTATCATTCAATCAAGAGAGAGACAAGTTTTGGTTCAAGCTACACATGCAAAGTGTTGCATGAGTAAAACTGAAAATTGGACATATTTTCAATGAAATGAATGTGAACCTTTTCAGCCTATAACAAGCAAGCCATGGTTATTCAGATTTAGGAACTTGTGGGGGGCGGGGGTGGGGTGGGGGGGCGGTATTGTTAAGAAAATCTAAGGATAAGCCAGATAGATGCAGATATTAATGAGTAGAAGGCCTTGTCTAGACATTCAACATTTTAAGTAGTTGACAAGTCAAGCGTTCATCACCAAAAAGAAAGGCCTTACTTGAGGTATTCCTCTTTGTTTTCTTCTCCGACACGTATATCGCCCCCTCCAGGCTTGAGGTCGTGCTGTTCAATCTTTCCCAGAACCTCAAAGTCAGTGGTGAAGTACAACTCCAGCTCACATTCCTCTATATTGTTCTCTCTGAAAAAAAGATATAAAATCTATATTGTTCTCTCTGAAAAAAAGATATAAAATGATGATTAACTCAATAAGGAATTATCAACTGTTAATGAAGAATTCTGGTCACATTACCCAAAATAAATGCTATCCCTCACAAAACTAAACACTAGATGGTATGCAGCTTACCACAGTAAAAACTCATAAGACATAAAGCCTACAGTGTATTCTATAGAAATATTCTATAATCCTGTGGAGAAAACACACATGACTGCAACATCCCCTTTATTTCAATCAGTGAATACGTCAAGATAAAATTCAACAATACAGCATATTTCAGCATGTACAGCACTGCCATCAACCACAGAAAATGAGACAAGTCTCAGTATTCTTTCTTCTAAGTGACAATGATAGGAGATTGAAGTTGGGTATATCTGTGACAGCTGCTTTGGTGATGATGTTCAAATCAACAAAAAGCAGCCTTTTTGGTTATAAAATGCATGGTGAAAACAATATTGAAGAAATCTGCCACACGACAGTCTCTGACACAGTGAAAGGCACTTTGGACCAACTTTTCACAGGCTGACAATGTTTTTTACTCACACCATTACCAGCTGCAGAGTACCAAAAACTGACAGTGAGGGTCAAAGCTCTCACCATCAGTGATGATAGGTAGAAGTGCTGAGGTAATGATGTCTGCCATCTTGCCATGACAGCACATCAACATACAGTGCCTTTCCCATTCCCAAATGTTTCAGTAGAAAAGCCACCTCATCTTTGACTCCAAAGCATTTAGAAGTTTTCTATTTTCATGACAACTTCCAAATACGTATCACACAATGCTTACAAACTTCTACTCTGAGATGCATGCAAAGTATCCTCAAATTGATATTCAGCTTCCTAAAGTGCCAAAGCAACTGTGACCAAAAGAATATCATCCAAGCCTACTGCTTATAAATACAAAATGAACTAGAAGACTAAACCAGTCAAAAACATTTTGTCATTCATGTCGAAGCATGTTCTACCCATGAAATATGATAACAGAATAACCTATCCTATTCAGTATAACGAGTGCTGAAGTCATTCGCAACACCACTTATGTATCCACGTTTTCTCTTTACTTTTAAAGAACAGACTTACTTGACCCACTGCAGTGACTGGAAGTACTCTGGGTCTATACTTTCCAAGTCTTTCATGGTAAGCTTTTTGTTCAACATGCGCTTGTAGAAGGGCAAAGTGAACCCGCTGTCGATGAACTTGCCATGGTACAGTGCCTGTACAAAAGTGACAGAATAAAGGTGAACACTTCATCTTCTTCAGACCTACATTTCTACGAACAATGCATTTGGTAGTGTACTTATATCCACAGATATGTTCTTCCAAATTCTGAATAAATAAAAAAACAAAATGGATTTGACCCAATGAATAGTTTCTGTTTCTGAGGTAATCTCACCCCCCTCCCCAATTTCTCCCATTCACCCCCCACCCTACCTTCCCCACCCCACACAGACACAATTATTAATTAAGCTTATACATCGACTGTAAAAAGCAGGTTCCAAGCCACACAAAACCATGTGGCAATCTGCTATTCAAGCCAGCTGGGGGGAAAACTTAAGTATGGTTCATGAATTGCATGATTTTCTTCTTTTTTTTAAAAACAGCTCTTTCTGTGAACATCTAATTTGTATCTCTCTAGACTGTCTTATTTTCTTACTTTTTTTTCCCGTGAGACTTTGACAGTCTGTGTCCCATTCTTCTGCAGATACACCACAAGGAAGCGCAAACATGAACTAAACTATTCAAGCTTCACCGCATTTCTCTTTTTAAAAAAAAGAATGGGATCATCTAATGGCTAACAGCAAGATGGTTGGTTGATGGTACTGTCCCTTAATTGGATAATTCCACTGGGACTCAAGTACAATCTAACCAAAATCCAAGGATTACTAAAAAAAATTGTTTAAAAGCAAAAAAAAAATGTTTAAAAGCAAACATTTCATGATTCCAACTTTACACTTCTACAATTTTTTTAAGAATTCCTAACAACAACAAAAGTCACTCCCCAAAGGTTTTTTCTGGTTCCTTTTTCCTGTTAGGAAACGCACCAAACTTGGTAGAATCTTTACTTCTGAATCTGTGACCAGAATGACAGACTACCACCTATCTAGAAAGGCCAACTATCTGACATACTACAGTATACTAGCTAAACTAATTCTGTGGAAAATAAAAAAGAGAAAAGGTTCTGCGTTAACCATGGCAATGAATCTGCCGATGAATCGGAAGTAGAGGAGATGGTCAGGGTTGACACTGGAGGCAGGGTTGATTTGCAGACTGTAATTGCTGTTGCTGGCATACTCAAAGAGACAGTACATGGGGTTCAGCACATCATGCGACAGATGGAAAAACCATTCCCTGCAACACAGAAGCCCTGTGTTTTAACGCATTCATTCATTCATTCACACACACTTCAATGTAAACTTCACTTAGTTAAACAGCAGTTTTGCCTTCTCTGAAAAAAAAGTGTCGTCTTCTCTCCTTACAATGCACAAGATGAGGTTATACAAACTCATTGGGTTACTTAGTGATACTCAATACCCTTGTACCCAGTTTGTAATGTAAATATTGACAATCTAAAGCAAACATAAAAACTTTGAATGAAAGAATATTCATACCCTTTAAAAATAAAAGTGTCTGGTCAACAGATACCTCACTGTTATGCCTTTTTGAGTTAATAACATATGTACCCCCTAATTCTTTTTCTTTGAGCTGTCTGTAGCCCAGCTGACCACAATAGACTGGCTGACACTCCTTCAAGAACAGTCTGAAAATACGAAGGCAAGATAGAAAAATAAGCTATCAAAATTATACATTTTATAAACTTAGAATATGCCCCTTGTATGGGCTCACATAATCTGGTTTCTTGTCACAACGGGTGAAAATCAGCCTAAAAGTGGATCGGTGGTCTAGAGGTAACGCGCCTGTCTAGAAAGCGAAAAGTCCGGGTCTGAAGTGTGCGGCGGTTCGTACCCCGTTTGGACCGGAAATTTTTCCCCCATCCATTAGACCATGAGTGGTGGTCTGGGCGCTAGTCTTTCGGATGAGACGATAAACCGAGGTCCCGTGTGTTACACGTAATTATTTAGCGCACGTAAAAAAACCCACGGCAACAAGAGAGTTGTCCCTGGCAAAATTCTTAGAAAAAAGCCACTCTGATAGGAAACAAATAAGCTGCAGAAAAAAAAAAAAAAAAACAAAAAAAAAAAAAAAAAAAAAAAAAAGGTGAAAGGGTGGCGCAGCGCTAAGTGGCGACGCGTTCTCCCGCTCTCCCCGGGGAGAGCAGCCCGAATTTCACGGAGAGAAATCTGCCATGACTTAAAGTGGTATGAAATAAAATCTGAGCGCTTTGATTTGTTGCTTTACAAGATTCAGCGCTATATAAATTCCATACATTATTATTATTATTATTATTAAATATATCCACAATCACATAACTCATTTATAAAATAATTACACAGGTAAAGAGTGAGGTTTTATATTCAAGAAAACAATCAGAGAGAAATTCATATTCATCTGCCTAAATCTTTCTTTGCATGTGTCTACCATGCCAATCTTTATTTCTCTCTTTCTTCCTCTGTGAAATTAAAAGCAAAGCAAAGAAAGAAAGAAATAACAAAAGTAATAGAACAGTCTAAATGAAATGAAACAGGCTGCGAACAAGAGCAAGTGTTTACCTGGCCACCCCACCGTAGTCCAACCCTTCTTCTCCTTTGAATATTATGTACAATCTTCTCCGCAAATCAAATGGCTGTAGTCTCATAATCTGCAAAGGCAAAGCAAAAACAAACCACATCACATATCACAAAACATTTAGAGCAGAAATGTTCTTATAACAAAACCATAATTATAAAATAAAGCTGATTTTCAGGACAGTTTATTCAAGTGTTACTCTGCATGAAAGTCTACTTCAATTGCTTATTACATAAAAAGCACTATAGTAGACAACCTTTTTTTTCTTTCTTCAAGTCAGATACAGTAAGCACTTTCTGAATGTGATGATTTATACACAAATATATATTCATGAATTTTCCTTATACTCGTTCCTCTCTTTAAATTCCTATGCGGAGTTACAAAAGACTATCTTCCAAAATCGGCAACAAACTATTTAAAACATTCTGCAGTTTAGATCTCCTTTACAAATATCAATAAAATAAACAAGCTTTTTTAATGGCTTGCCCTGTACAATAAAAACTTTGTCACTTTGAACAATAAAAATAACAACAAAAAACAACTGAAAAAACAAACATACAACAAATATTAACCAAAACGTTCTCCCTCACGCCCTTAGACTTGCTTTACTAAAAATATAGACAAACAAGAAGGACAAGAAAGACAAATAAGAGCTATATGCAATGTTCACAATGGCTCTCTTTTTTTCTCCTCCTAAACATTAAAAATATCTTAGCCTTCACATGCATGCTCTACCACTCTTTCAAAACAAACCTGTGCAAATGAATCTTCAAAGAGGTTGTCTCGAGAAACGTTGATTTTCACATGGCCAGGTAAGGCATTGGAGTGACAGAGGTATCGGAATTGACCAAGCTTCCACCGGAAACTGCGTTCGTATTGTATAGGAACACCATACGCCCCCTTGGGCCTGGGAAAACAACAAACAAACAGAACCAGTGGTGATTTGCTGAAGACAGCTGTCATAAGACTGTTAACATAGATGTAGACGGGGAAAGTTAGGAATATTACCAATCATATGTAAGCACCCAAGTCTCTAGAAGAGACAGCATGAACTGTATGTGCATTTGTGTGGGAGTATATACTGCTTGTTTAAGAGTTTGTTTGTTTGAACGACAGAGGGAGATAATGTGGCTAAGCAGCCCCCACCCCTTATCCCCACAAAACATACAACAGGAAATATATGTGAAGAATATTTATGCCCCATCCTTTTCCCTGTGAAGTGATAAAGAATATCGCACATACACAATCACTGACAAAATCAGAAACTATAATAAAGATAAGCATAACACAGGACTATAATCAAAGTTGTATTTCTAGACTATTTTCTTGCACTTTTCCAAATCAGAAACAAGTAATCTACATTTCTCTCACCCTTTGGATGGCCCTCCACGTGGGTCTTGGAATGTGGTGGTACGCGTGTTATGATCCACAAAGTAACGCACCCCTTCCTGTGTGTAGCGCATCTCCCAGCCCTCAGGTAAAGGATCTTCTTGCATAATCCTGAAAAGCCAATGTCAAAATTTTATCTCCACATGGTAAACTGAAAAACCTATGAATTTGTTCTTTTTTTGTTATCAAGCCATCGATTGAAACATTAGAACTTTTCCTGTATTTTATCATCACACTTTAAAAAACAATTTTTTTAGTCTGGATGATTGGTTTGCTTTGGGATCTGGTGCAAAAATGAAGACACTGAAAGATGGAGAAAGGAGTTTCCTTCTCTCACAGCTTCCACGATAAGATTGTGTTTACATTTAGTGCACCTCAGTTTACACAAGTGATTTTTTGTTTTCTTTAACAAACTGGATTTTCACAATGCACAAACAAAACAACACGAGCATGTGAATGTACACAGTTCATCCAATTACACGAGTAGAATCATTTGAGCACATTTTTATAAATGAAAATGTAATTTTGTGTAGCATGTAGAAGGTGTGCATGTGGGCAGAGAACACTTGATATTTTTAAAGGTAATCTACATCACAGACACAGAGGCTTACCCTTGTGTGCGTGGATCCTCCCACTGGGTGGTTCTGTTCTTATGATTGACAAAGTACACCCGGCCATTGGGATCCGCTCGTTTCTCTAAAAGAAAAGAAAAAAAAAAAAACTCACACACACAGTTGATAATATGCCTCAAGGATAAAAAGCCATCCGCAAAGTACATCCCTCCAGACACACGAGAACACTCATTGTTCACATGAGAAGATAAAAACATGCATTTTCTGATCCTGCGCCTCAAAGACATTCATTTTGTGGTGAGAGAAAGCACTTACCCCAGCCGTCTGGCAGCGGGCCCAGGGGGTCATTGTCTGTGGAGGGCTGGGGTGTCTGGGGGAAGAGGAAGCGCTGGTTCATGGCATCCATGGTGCGGTTGTTGCGCCACTGCTGCCAGTTGTTCCAGTTGTTCAGCGTCTCTGTGTTGGGGCGCTGCCACGTGGTGGTGCGCGTGTTGTGGTCCACGTAGTACACACGTCCCCGCTGGTCCACGCGACGCTCCCACCTGTGTCACCAACGTTACTGGGTATTTTGGTTGGTGCTGCAGCTGTGTGTTTCTTGTTGAGTATTGATGGAATCTATCATAATAATTTGGGTACCCTCCCCTCCCCCCAAAAAACCAAAACCAGAACCTGGTTCTAGTAAAGCAGATCTACCTGGATGACTCTATTCTTGCAATTCAGTGTAGTATTTTTTTTTTTTACATACAAAAAATGGGTCCAAAACGACTTTATGTAGCATACTCAATCATCATTTTAAAAAACAGACAGACAAACCCACTAACTAAAACATCATTTAGCACATCTTAAAGCCTTATGATTTGTCTATGTCTCTACTATCAAACAGTCAAAAATATTTCCCGTTATGTCCTTGTCAGACTTTAACCCTAGTAGCGCTGAATATGCAGCAACAAGCCTCACTTCTATTGGCTGAATTAACATTGGCTAGCATTGTTTTGGAGGAGGGTGGGCTCAAACAACCCTTGATATTGATATATAAAACTGAATTAAATGTGTTAAGCTATATATCACTGGAAAGAACAGATATATATGCTTTTAAATGAGTGTAATTTTATAATAATGTGTAGTGATTATGATTATGTAAAAAAAAAAATAAAAAAAAAATCGTGTGCGCACTACTGATCACTGTTCCATTGTCAGGGCCCCAGATCGATTTTAACACGATAAGCAAAGTTCTTGCGGTGCATAAATGTCATGATTAGGTAAACACTATTTCTTGACTTTAGTTTTCAAAAAATAAGGAGTTTGTATCGCTTTAACGGTCACCAAATACTCGGAAAAGTTCAGCGAAAGGATCGACGCCATCGCAACCGTCATGGCGGAATGTGCGAAGTGGTGGCTTTCTATGACGAAAATACAAAGATCGCTTGATTTCATGTGATGCAAAGTATTCAGCAGCATAGTGATTTGACTCAACAACAGTTATTTCGAAGCCTCGTTGCGTCAAAATAAAGTAAAACAATCTGTGACGTCGAAATCGCCGAGTAGCGAAGAAGTCCATCCAGCAAAAACTAGCACCGCTCGATTCAGTCCGATCGCGATCGATTTTTACCAAGTTTTTCAAAAATATTCCACAATCCTTACCTCATCATCTCTCTCATTGTTTATTTCAACCAAATCCAGCCTCTAAAACTCCTCCTCGCTGTCAATATTGTAAAAAAGCTCGAAAAAACGCTTGAAGAAATTCTAGTGCAAACACTGGCCGCCATTTTTGTTGAAGACGATCTCGGCTGGTCCGAAAAAAAAAAAAATACACTCTTAACCAATCAGATTCTTCGTTGCTTGTGTGTGTCAAACGACCTTCACCCCTTTCTGCGGGCCTACAACGGCCTTAACATTCATTGGCTGACCTTTGAAAGCGAAAGTAAGCTTTCAACTATGACCACCCACGTCATCCCGGAATATTCCGGGATCCGCCACACAGCCTAGACCCGCCTTTACCGGAATATTCCGGGAACCGCGCTACTAGGGTTAAGCTTCACAAGTAGTATGATTAAAGATTTTGGGCAAAGGCTTTGAATTCCTATAAGATAAAAGGAGGCAGGCGACAATACAAAACATGAAGATCACTTAATTCAGTGAACATACCCAGACGGTAAAGGCTGTGGACGTTCCCAGGTGGTTGTCCTTGTGTTGTGATCAACATAGTACTTTCTTCCTTGAGCGTCTTTTCTCATCTCCCACCTGACATGAAGAAAATTGACACTATAGTATTAGCAAATTTTTTTTTTTGGAAACCTTGAAAATTAAAACAACAAATTTCCATATTTTACATGGATAACTATCATGCAGTCTTTGATATCATATACAGAGTCCTAATGCTGGTAAAAACAACATGCTCATACATAAGAGTAAGATAGAGTTGAACTAAGCCAGAGATGTACCCCTTCTTTTCTCTAACATCCTCCCTGAACACACAAACACATAACAACAAATAATTTTTGTACACCACAACTCAATGTGCTGTGTTCTTATCTTTTTCTTGAGCAACTGAAGTTTTAAAAAACACACCAAAAAACCCAGACACGCCTCCCCCCAACCCCCCCCCCCCCCCCCCAAACAAACACAAACAAAACAAAACAACAAAGATGGATGGACAATTAGTATATATATATATATATATATATATTACGTACGTACACACAAACACAAAACATACACACACCTGTAGCTACCCTCACCAATCATTTTTGTGTGGGCCTCTTTATTCTATTCAATATACATAGGGGAAAAAAACAATAGTTAAGATGTCCATGTTAAAATTAAAAACACCAATCAGAAACTGCATTTCTAACACCAAGTTCCAAATTCTAACATGGAAAAAAAAAAGTAATTGTAAGAGCAAATGCTATGCAAACTATACAGAAACAAATTTATCATCATATCTCTACCACCTGGTACACACACACACACACACACACACACACACACACAATTTTCCAGCCTTGAGATTTAATGTGCTGTTTTCACTTTCTTTCATATTCCAAAGATTAGTAGCCTTATTTAAAAGAGTTTTTCATCGTACAGTTTTAGACACCTGACGAAATTCAATTTTTTTCTTCTGAAAAGCTTTGAATTACAAAGAGTAGTTTCTTGTCTCAACGGTTCACAAAAGAAGACAAAGAAGGTGTGCTTGTTGAGTTTTGTTTTCCCCATAATTACTGTTTTTTAAACTTTGAACGAGAGAAAATAATCAAACCCTACCATTAAAAAAACCCACATTCTCAACTTATTCTTATAAATTACAAGATAAGATCTAAGCAGTATCCCATTTATAAAACATTTTTCCTTTCAAAGAACTTTCCACCCATCAACAGTAAGGGATCCCCCGAGGGGATGCCGGGGGCCTATCAGTATAAATAGCATCCCCACATTCTGTGCTAGAAATGTCCTCTTTTCTATCACTCTCTTTGTTTCTGCCTTGTTCCTTTTCTTCCTGTCACCTCCTTCTTGTCTATTATCTGCCTTCTTGGTCCATTCTCCTGTCTTTTTTCCAGAATGAACTTAAAAGGTAACTATTCTCTCTTGTGCCAAAGTCAGGTGTGCTGGGCCTGACTTGTCAGGCGCTTAACGGCAGCGTGACGCATTTTTGCTCATATAACAAATAACAATAGTTGCTGTCTGAGTGTTCGACAAAGAAAGAACAGTAAGGGAAAGCTGCTGACACAGCAAGCCAACAAAGACTACTATTCTCTTTTTCCTGTATCCCAGGTGTACAGTGTGTCTTACCCAGGAGGCAGGGGCTGGTCTGCCACATCCGTTGGTGACCCCCCACTCTCTGTCGGAGGAGGTGGTGGTGGTGGAGCTGAAACAACAAGGGATATCTTACTGTTTCAAAAGGAAGTGGTGGGAGAGTTAAGACGTTTCCCTGCCTAACAAGCAAACTTTGAGGTCCTGGGTTCGATTCCCACCCTTGGCCTTTCTTCCCAGTTTGAGGAAAATATTGAACTGAATGTCAAAGTCTTTCAGAAGAGTGGACTACTGTGTGCCGGTATGAATGGATGACAAAATTAACCTCTTAACTGCCCAGTGCAAGTGCACCCTATATGCCGGGGAATAAAATTCTTATGTACCCCTGCTATGTTCATATCCCTCTTACTCAGAAACTACTACATGAATATTCCTGATAGTCTACACAATGACAGTATATATATCGTAGATTACTTCGAGGCAAGCTCAAATTAGTTAGCATGATATTTCACTGCGAAAATATATTTAAAATGTAAAAAATCGACCATTTATACGATTTCTTCATCACCACTGTCATTTGAGTACCCCCCATCTCAATAATGTCAAACATATGTCTAGGCCAAATCTCATTCATTGTTTTTTAAATACACGATCTCCTGAATCATACGCGATCGTTTTCATCAATGTTAGGTAAATCTAGAGTTTTATTTGCCACTTTTACAGCTGTGTAAAGTTATTTATGCCTTCAACAAGAAGTGTCAGCAATTTTGAACAAGAACTTCCCAAGCAGTCATGCATAAAAACACAAAATACGAGCGAAAAAACGATCGTTTTTGCCACGGTTTTTGCAGCTCGATGTTGCCAAGCAACAGGAGAGTGACCTCCATTAATTTTGGAGTTGTTTCCATTTAACTGTAGTCAAGGAAGCAGGCTTGTTTACTTTGGTTCGACACCCCGGAAATTTTCCAGGTTGTTGGCGTATAGGGTGCACGTTTAGCCCCGGAGAATTTCCGGGGTAAGGCAGTCTAGTGGTTAAGAAGAAGAAAAAAATAAATAAACGCATGCACACAGGTGTCATGTTTAGACACCATCCCTGAAGTCAGAATTCGGCTACCTAAATGGTGGGGAAAAAACGGTCGCATACACAAAAATCTCACCATTGGTGAACCTCTGAGCAGGAATGAAATATTTTTTTTGTTTTTTTAACGTTTGTGACACAAACCCTTTGACTGGTACAAATGCAAACAACATTTGCTTATAAGAGGATTCAAGCGTTATATCCGAGAGCTTGAGAAAAAGACATGCACAAAATATTAATTATATATCTCATGTATTAAGCAGGTTACCTATCAATAAAGATTTGCATTTGTCCCAATTAAAGATCTAGAGATGTCATATGATAGAACCCTACTTCTTGAAGCTTCTGTAAATAGATTCTCATTGACTGATCCAGTTTTTTCTTATTGCTAACCACTTTCTCAGACAGAATTTTGTTAGTCTACAAAACCTCACACCTCCAAAAGCTTCTACATATGAATACACCATTCAACAAAACGAGCCACTCAAGCACACCATGACCTATCTTTCTTCCTATATGAAAAGTAACTAGGTTAAATTGCAACGAGAGAGAGAGAGAGAGAGAGAGAGAGAGAGAACGTGTGCGTACAGAAAAAGAAATGGTCTCTTACTTTCAGTCTGCCAAGAGAATCTTCTCATATTCTGGAGGGGGCGAAATGTTAAGCATCCACCTACACATTCTTCACTGTAAACAGTCATACAAAGCTTCTCTGCTCTAGACACCAGACTACCTCTGTTCTGAGAGATCGGTCTTTCATATACCACGTCACAAAAAACCAACAGGTCACGCCTCCCCTCCTCAAGAGCTCACCTGCTTCTGTGGTGTTTCCGTTAACGGCTGAAGAGGGGCCTGCAACAGCACCAGGGGGTGTGGAGGGGCTGAGAGAGGTGGAGGCTGGGGGCACAGGCATGGAGTGTCGGTTGGTGGCGTTGCCTGGAGGGCTGCTGGACGGCTGGCTGGAGCTGCGAGTCATGCGATTTGACGTCTGGGACCGCCCTTCCCCTGTGCTGGTTGGACTGGTCGTGGTTCCATTGGGGACGGATGCTCTTGGGCCTGGCGGTCAAACAACAGAAACAGTCATTTATTTTGTTTGTTTATTTACTCTTTTATTTCAAGGGTAATGGAATAAGTACTTATGTGACTTTTTTATATATTTTTTTTTACACCCAGTCCCTATCTGTATACAGTTTTGTCAATTTTGTCATCCTCCCACCAGCACACAATGGCCTACTCTTCCAAAAAGCGGAACAGGTTTTAACATGTGCACAAGATGTTCAGTGTGTGTGTGGATTCATCAGTTTTAAGTTTATATGTAAAAAACAACCACCCATGCTTTTCTATGAGCTGGCATGATGCATGTTCATGTTTATTGATTAGACGTGCTTCCATCTGTGCATTCTATGATACTTTGATAGCTAAGAATGTCAAGAACAAAGGCAGTAGTTTGGTGCGCGCACACATTTGTGAACATGATTTAATGCTTTTCTATGTGTTGGCTTGGTATAGGTGTATGTACATTGGTTCTACTGATCTTCATTCATGGATTCTACGACATCTCAAGATATCAAGGGTGTATTTTTGTAATCATTAGTACACACATCTATGCAAAAACCTTTCCATAATATGTCTAGCCAACTCTTCCCATCCCCTAAATACCTATTATTAATATGGTGAATGCTTTGACCTGCTAGCAAAGGTTTGCTCTGCATATCAAAATTGTAATGCAGCATTTAAACCTTCCAAAACCTTATTTATCATCACCTCCAACACAAAATCAAAATGAAAGCATCTGCCAGTATATTTATAAAACAGCACAGCTCAAAGCAATTTTAAAATGGCAGCAAAATGCAAGTACTACTGCTGAAGAAAGTACACACGCGTGCACGCACACCCTCCCAAAATCCAACAAACATCAACATCAGACTGCTAAACATTTCAACGTTTTTCTCTTTTTTCTAGACACAATGAGGCTGACACCTAAGTGACCCACCATTAGCAGTCTTCCTGGGGTAGCGCCTCATGTTGACCTCCAGGCCATGGAGCGTGAGGGTGACTTCACCACAGTTCCCTTTCTCTCCCTTCAGATCAAACGTCTTCCTCAGATTGTCGACTGCAACACAGCACAATCTCCACACTCAATGTCGGGGGGGGGGGGTTTGGGTTGTTTTTTTGCAACAGTACTTTGTAAACACTTGTAATGCATGAATAAAGATTTTTTACAAGCCACACTTGCCATTTTCCAAATAAAATATCTGTATGCTCACAGAGCCAAACAAATATGTACACACACACACACACATCTAGTGTCTCCAGAGAATATATAACCACAAATCTATTGTCTCTAGATGTGAAATCAGTAAACCACTGTCTAAAGCTAACTGCAGACAAAGTTTTTAAAAAAAAAAAGAGAAAATCATAAGCACGCTGACAGCACTAAGTTTTCCAATTTACTGGCAACAATTCACACAAATGACATAAGCAGCTCTGTCTGCTGCTACTAAATCTACACCTAAAAATCTATCAATCAGTAAAATTTACAGCACCTTGACACAATCTGGTAAAATGAAGCAAGTAAAAAGGCAAGAAATGATAAAAGGGTCAAAACTGAAAGCAAACCAAAAGAGAAAATCTATTTTTTTAAATCTCAATGAAATGAAAGCAGCCAAGAATAAAGCCTACTGGACAAATGTTCAAATTGGTCTCCAGACTATTTAATAATGTTTCAAACCATATGGCTCTTCAAAAGGTCTGGAATAAACCTGAAACAATGAAAAATGAAATCTACTTAACACAGCAACCCTATCAAACTAGATCATTGTGACCTATCAACTCCACTGTCCTTCCCTGTATCAGGCAAACCATAGGGGTCATCCCAGGACAGTCACCATGCTGTGGGAGAAACCACATCAACCACACATAAAATGACATAAAACCAAAACCAGATTTCTTAAAACCACCATGTTCTTAGTGAGTATCTATGACATCTTCACTCATTCCAGACAGAAGAAGCCTGATTTTCTCAGGAAGTAAACCTTTGATTAATCATGTTCCTTAAGTTGCGAGTCTTTTACTTACTTTCCATTGTTTCTTGCTGTTTTCTTGGAACCAGATGTTAACTGTTTCACTCACACATACACATGTATGCATCCCGGTTTACTTGTTAACCCTAGTGGCGCGGTTCCCGGAATATTCCGGTAAAGGCGGGTCTAGGCTGTGTGGTGGATCCCGGAATATTCCGGGATGACGTGGGTGGTCATAGTTGAAAGCTTACTTTCGCTTTCAAAGGTCAGCCAATGAATGTTAAGGCCGTTGTAGGCCCGCAGAAAGGGGTGAAGGTCGTTTGACACACACAAGCAACGAAGAATCTGATTGGTTAAGAGTGTATTTTAATTTTTTTTCGGACCAGCCGAGATCGTCTTCAACAAAAATGGCGGCCAGCGTTTGCACTAGAATTTCTTCAAGCGTTTTTTGAGCTTTTTTACAAAATTGACAGCGAGGAGGAGTTTTAGAGGCTGGATTTGGTTGAAATAAACAATGAGAGAGACGATGAGGTAAGGATTGTGGAATATTTTTGAAAAACTTGGTAAAAATCGATCGCGATCGGACTGAATCGAGCGGTGCTAGTTTTGCTGGATGGACTTCTTCACTACTCGGCGATTTCGACGTCACAGATTGTTTTACTTTATTTTGACACAACGAGGCTTCGAAATAACTGTTGTTGAGTCAAATCGCTATGCTGCTGAGTACTTTGCATCACATGAAATCAAGCGATTTTTGTCATAGAAAGCTACCACTTCGCACATTCCGCCATGACGGTCGCGATGGCGTCGATCCTGTCGCGGAACTTTTCTGAGTATTTGGTGACCGATAAAGCGATACAAACTCCTTATTTTTTGAAAACTAATGTCAAGAAATAGTGTTTACCTAATCATGACATTTATGCACCGCAAGAACTTTGCTTATTGTGTTAAAATCGATCCGGGGCCCTGACAGTGGAACAGTGATCAGTAGTGCGCACACGATTTTTTTTTTTTTGATTTTTTTTTACATAATCATAAACACTACACACTATTAATAAATTATACTCATTTAAAAGCATATTATCTCTTCTTTCCAGTGATTTATAGCTTAACACATTTAATTCAGTTTTATATATCAATATCAAGGGTTGTTTGAGCCCACCCTGCTCCAAAACAATGCTAGCCAATGTTAATTCAGCCAATAGAAGTGAGGCTTGTTGCCGTCTATTTAGCGCTACTAGGGTTAAGTAGGTGAACCTCTAAACTGTCCTGCCACCTTCCTTCTTAAAAATACCAATGATTTCTTTTCCAATAACAAGATGCAGTAAGGGTCACATCACAGACACACACGCACGCACGCACACACACTAGTGAAATCCCTTCTCACTAGTTATTTTTGAAACCTACATAGGCTAGGGAAGCTATTACTACCATATACTGTCATCATGATGTTTTCTCTAGGTGCTAAATAAACCTCAATCTCTGATTTTAAAACAGCAACGTTTGCTCAAAACAGCTAGGTGGGAAAATAGGACAAAGTGAGTTAAGCCCACGAGAGGAAGTAAAATCTAAAAGAATGTTTTAAAGACAGGATTAGTTTACTTAAAAAAAAAAAAAAGTTCAGACATACAGACAAGGCAAATTTTGTCAAGTATTTGACGATGACTGCGTAACATTAGTCAGTTCTACTGTCTGTCACTAAAATGCTAAGTATGCAGAAAATTCAAGTAAATTTTAATAGGGGGAAACCCTGACAAAATAGAAAAAAAAAACCCCACCTTAATTCACCCATTGACAGAAATACACAAACATACACACACGAAAACACATACACATACTCTGTTCCTAAAACCAATTCTTCAGTGCAAATCAAATACACTTAGATCTCTGAACTCGGGATGCAGCTACGCTGATAATAGGCAAAATGGTTTCATCTCACCATTGGTGAACCTTGGAGCTCTAGTCGAGGAATAAAAAAATATTTTAAAAAATCAATCCACACACACATCAGGATAAACATCCAAAACAAAAACAATACAAAAACACAACAGAAACATGGTATTAGTACACACATTTTCCATTGTTCTCTTCAAGCAGAGTGTAGATATTGATGCTTGTTCGTCCAAGGAGAGAGTCTGTACGAATGCTGTTGCAACTTAACACTCGCAGCTCCAATTTGGAGTAGGGAGTCACCAGTCTGAAAGAAAAAAAGACATAGTTACATTTTCACTCTAGCCTTGACAAAGAAAGTGATGTTATTATACATACACAATAACTCACAAGCACTTTCATGCACACACACAACACACAAAAACTCTTTAGCTAACAAAACCCAACATGCTTTGGTGTTAATAAGCAACCGCGCCCCCTACCTCCCAAATTTGGAAGTTTGGGGGTCTTTCCTTTCCTTTTTATTTATCTTCTCCTCTGATAGTCTACACTGTATCATCAATCAATATTCCAAAACAACCATCAATCAATATTCCAAAACAATCACTCTACCAGATTCAAACTTTTGAAAAAATTTTGTCTCAAAGAAAATATAATTTATGTGGATACACAGGCATTTTTTTCTTTTAAGATTGAACATACCAAAAAAGACAGAAAAAGGGAAATGATGAAAACAGGCCATGTATACTTACACTGTGAAGTGCTCATCCCATTTTGGAGTGGTGCTTTTGCGGATCACCTCTGTTTTGCGTGGTGACTGGCCATCAACAATAAGTTCAAGATACGGGTCTGGTTTGGAGGAAAAGAGTCCACCCACTGATGTAAGCTTGGCTGACAAGACTGGAAACAAACCAACAAGGCTTCTAGAGGCAGGACAGCAACCAATCAGCATCATGTTTCAGGATATATGTTATACAACAAATCAACACAATCAGAATCAGGATATAACACATTTTTTTCAGTTTGAATTGTTAAATACTCACATATATGACTTTCTGCAATATTTTCATGAAATAATTAAAGACATGACTGAACTTTTTTTAAAGAGAAAACATAAAAACATTCCTAAATTGAAGGGAAAAATCATAACAATTTTTTTTTAACGAATATCTTGTGGGGGGAGGGGGGTAGAAAAGCAACAAAAACACAATTCTTTAAAAACAAAACTTTTGTTTTCAGTAATTTCAGTTGGCCTTTATAAGTTTCTCTTATTTAGCAACTATGTGCAAGTTTGCACAAAAACATCATACAAATCTTAATTTGAAACATGCATGACTTTACAAAGGGGATCCAACTACTTTAAGTTGCTGTAAATTTTAAAGATTATCTGAATTAATTGCCTATGGTCAGTTTCAAAAGCTTGTAAAATGGCTGTTGAACAACTGCCATTTCTTTTCTGAAGTTTTCATTAAACTGACCCCTGGTCAAATCTTACCAGTGACCTGCAGCTGTGAAAGATTGGAGCCTGTGGTTGAGCTACCAGTGGCTTGCGATTGTGGGATGGTGGAAGTAGATGCTGTAGAGGAAGGAGTTGACATGGTCTAAGCTCATAAAAACTGCATTCCCTGAAAAGAAAAAGGGTTGCTTTTTTAAAACTTGATAACATTTTTAACCATACACATCTAGTGATCTACTGTTAAGTTACTTGTATGGACAATTTCAAGGCAAAAGTGCTGGGCCCTACAATGGTACCTGTAGGTATTTTGTGAATAATATGCATAATGTCCATCTCTTCTGAAATCTGAAATAATGAAATGTGTAGTTAGTTCAACTGATACTAAATTTCTTTTTCTTAATCCTTTTTCTTTTTTTTACACAATGATTCTTTTAAATCTGAACAATTTAATCCTGCATGCTAATTAGAGCAGTACACAATCTTTTTTTCCTGTTTTAAAAATCAGTTACACATCCAACACCCCCCCCCCAAATTTCAAAAGAAGCTTTTGTCAGTTATTTCTTCTGACTGATTAGGTTTTCTTTTTTTTTCTTTTTTTCCCGAACACACAGCATCAATACATCCTGCAGATGACTGGAATATTGATTATTATTGTATTGTAAATGTGAGGATCATTGGTGCATGTTCAAATTGCCTTTGAGTGCTAAGATTAAGAAGTCTGAACAGCTTCAAATTTACTCAGTTACAATAATTTACATAGGCCAAACTTGATAATCAAACCAACCAACAAAACTACATTTGCAAGCTTGCATAAGTGACTTTCTTAGTACAGTTATCATTAGATTCCACATATGCCACACAGAGTTGTACCCTTGCAAGTTGCAAGACTGGTATCCAGACAACAGAACATGTGCTGCAGTACTGCCCACTACACAAGGCATTCCAAAAGAAGATCTGGCATGACACTACCCCCTTGGTCAAAAAGCTCTGTGCTAACTTGAAAGACCTGCAGTGTACTGTCCCCATCATCCCAGAGACTTTTAACTCTAGCTAAATATGCCTAGAGCTAGTATTTAAAATGTGAAGGAGCTCAAAACTGTGGCCATACAATTCTGGTACAGAGATAGAGACTGTTTGAATTCACTTACATTTACAGTAAAATTAACTAAATTAAAAATGTCTTTAGGTGTTCCCTTAGGAGGCACCGTGGTCGAGTGGTTTAGGCGGTCAACTCGTGATCCAGAGGTCGCGGGTTCGATCCCCGCTCGGCGCGGTGTTGTGTCCTTGGGAAAGACACTTTACTCCTATTTTCCTCACTCCACCCAGGTGTACAAGTGGGTACCAGCTCTGCTGGGGAAGTATCTGGCGACAGACTAGCGTCCTGTCACAGGGGTGGTGAAAAACCATCAGTTCGCTTAACGCTACAGAAACCGGGATAAGCTCCGGCTCTATGGGCCTTCTGGCTCGAAAGAACATACTACTACTACTTAGGTGTTCCCATAACCTATATAGTCACTGGAGAGCAGCCTTTCTACTATTGCGGGTGGTGCCTATCTCCTCTCCCTCACTGCTTTACCTTACCTATCCCTAAAAAGGGCAGGTACCCATTAAAAGCTGGGTGAACTCAGTAACTGTAATAAAACCAAGGCGAGCAAATAGTAACCATCCAAGACGATGACCACTCAACACTGCTTAATTTTAGCTAAAAGAGAGCAACTCAGCAAGTGCTCTGACCACTGAGCTATCCCATCACAATAATTGAATAATTATTATCTTGTGTGTGTGTGTGCGCACGAGTACGTACGTATGTATGGTAGGTGTGTGACGTATGTGTCACATTGTGTGTGTTATACTAATTACTATGCATAACTTGGGGTAATCATCAATCTCATCAACATCACTTATTGATTAAGGTTTGTGAAGACTGTCATGCAAAATTATGTTTTCTTGCCTGTTGGCAAACCATCAACAGCAACCTTTAATTATTAGATACTGTTACCCCCCCCCCCCCCCCCCCAAAAAAAAAAAAAACCCACCAAAAACCAAACCAAAACAAACAAAAACCCCCAAAACCCAAACAAAACAAAACCAACAACAAAACAAAACCCAGTCTATTAATCATCTGACAAAAGACTTTACTCACAGTCACATTATAATGTAATGCGAAATGCCAAGCATGCTACTTCTAAAGTAAGTTTTGTTTATTTAACTGTTGTAGTTGTTTGCAAGCACTTTTCATTGAATTTGAACTACCTGTAATGAATTTATTAACTTTCTAATTGTAAACCTTACCGTCATTTTCTTACAAACAGGTTGGTATAGTGCATCCAATTTCAGCAAGGGAGACAATTGTTATCTTTTAAGTCTTTCTGGAAAAATTCAGGAGGATGGACCAAGAACTTGAGAAGGCAGAAAATAAACATGAAGGGGGTGAAAGGAAGAAAGAACACGGAAGACACAAGGAGAGGGACAGAAAAGAGGGAATTAATAGCATAGAATTTTTAAAAAGTGGGGATGATATTTATACTGGCCCTCAACATCCCCACAGGGAAAAAGTTTGGTCCCAAACAAAGTACTAACACTAGTGCTAGGTAGCGGCAGCCAAAATTTTATATAGTATTTGTGTACATAAAAATGGTATTTTTGAAAAGAACTTTTTAAAACAAGCACAACAAAAAAAGAATTATGTCTCTATCTCTATTTTTTCAAAAGTTATGGGTGTCTAAAGATGGCGGTACATTTTTCGGCCATTTTAACTGTATGGAAGCCTTATTTGGAAAGGACCTGTAGCGGAAAGCACTACAATCACACCCATAAAAATTTCCACATACAATGTCTATAATACTAATAATACCTACAAAAAGAATCAGCTCTCTATCTTGAAGGGGAAAAATGATATACTTTGTTAAAATTGCCTCATCATGTGACTGGCGGTTCACTCAAATAGCACGATAAGCCATGTTTGAGGTCCAACAGATTGGATAAGATAGCATCTTATGGCTACATTTTTACATTGCTTAAAAGATATGCATACATAGATTATGTCCAATTTTTTCTAGGGCTATCCTAGACCAAATGTTTTAAATATTGGGGTCTAATTTTGCCGAAAACCCTAAAATGCCCTGCGACGGACCAAAAAGACAGTACATGGTAGATTTTCATTAATAACTTTTGTACCTGTATAGATATTGACTTGGAATTTGGTGGTGTAAAATATGGTTGTATATGCTATTTAAAAATACATTTATTGATTTTTTTCATCAATTACATAATGTGTTTTCAGATTCAAAATGGCCACCAAGTGGCTAAATATGTGGTGAACATTTAAGTGAAATGTTGTGAAACACTAGTTTTTGTGAAAACATGCTTAGAAAAGAAACAAAAATCATTTTAACTCATATTTTAATGATTAATCAAATGAATAATCCCTATTTTAATGATTAATCACTTTGCATGCATTTCATATGTTGTGATATATCATTCTGAGAACCAGCTTTACTAATGCCTAATTACAGGTGGTAAAGGAGAGGACAGGTTCATGCCAGTATGGAGCAGCTCAGTGCTCCCTACTAAACTTGTAAACCTCTGATGTCAGAGAACTAGGCTGGTGTAAATTTGATGCTACAGTGTTAGAGGACACTGAGGATGCAGAAGCGCAAGAAGCCAAATCACTTGAATCAGCCAAAGCCACTCAACCTACTAATGATGAAACACACATTTGAAGGAGAAAAGACCACAAAAGCAAAAATTTATTCCAGTCTTTTTATAATTTTTCTCTGTAGGCAGTTGAAGCCAGCTTTGATGTCTTATTTGTAATTTTTTCCCCACTGTTGTGTACAAGGCTGCCTCTTCCACAGAATTTCCTGTCAGTTGCTCCCACCACTGGTACATATAATATCATTATGTGTTTTCCTATGCCTGTTTTCAAAAGCAATAACAGCTTTCAAAAGTCCACATGAAGCCGTGAAGGGAATGCATAAGTCTCCAGATGATGTCCATGTTGGCTGGTTACAACATTTTCACACAATCCTTAAATGGACACAGCTGTCCTATATGAACTGGCTTGGACAAAAATGTCTTTCTATTGGTGTATCCTGTAGTACATTTTCTTTCAACTTAGAAGACACTGCAACCCTGGAAGCTCAGTATACAATTGAGTTGACAGAGAAATGTGGCTGTTTCATCAAATGTCTTCTCACCTTCTTGCTTTAGTACCAATAAGTTGAATAACTGAATCAGCAGATGCTTGCAAATCTCTGCAACACACCTTTGGATGACAACTGTTTAGAGTTGCCAGAAAAATATACCTCAGCTTGTTAAGTTAATTTCCATTTCTATGTCAGCATTTAAAGAAATGAAAAACTAAAAGGTTTATAGAAACTGTTATGCATAGACAAAGAAAATAATAGGGGAGACACACTATGACACACATAAGAAATCCAACAAAGTCTTCATTCCATTGGTGCTATAACTGCTGGTAATGACTGCAGTACAAATGTGTCACAGATTGATAAAGGTTGAAATAAAGAATTATTTACCTGAAGCACATCTGTGTTAACATCTTTTATTATAACATGTGTGTGTGTGTGTGTGTGTGTGTGTGTTGTGGTGTGTGTGTGTGTGTGTTTATGCTAGTACTGGAAGCCAATCAACCCCAAAATAATGGAAAAGGGAAATGAATGGGATGGGGGGGGGGGGGGGTTGCTAGGCTGATAGACACTGTACTAATACGTATTGTGTATGGTAATAATAATACAAAAGATAATAATAAGCTCACTATTGAGTGATGTAACTCTACCTTGTATATGTTGCCGGAGAAGAAACTCATTGATATCACATTAATTTATGGAAAGATTGCGTAACTCAAAAATCCCCCGGCACAACTAAACAAAGAAAATAAACTAAACTCCACTTTCAATTCACCAAAAATGATACTAAAGTGTGAATTGGTCAAAACAAAAACAAAAAACGGGGACGACGTTTGCTTCATGAAATCTTTGAGTCACGACGATCTCGGATTATCTTCTCTTTGTTAGCTGGTCATTCGGTAAATCGTTAAATACGATCGCTATTTCACCATGTAACCTTACCAAAAAAATACATTGTATAGAGATACGTTCAAACTATCTTATTTTGCAATCATCGTAAATTTGTGAAGTGATTTTGTGGAAATATCTGACGAAATCGGGCATGCTTTTTTCTTTCCGGTTCGCACATGTCCGAAGATCGACAACAATCGTAATAGTCCTTTACTAAGTCTTCGTTTTCAACGATCGCACGAATTATTACGCAAACCACGCGATCTTTGTATAAATAAACTGTCATATCGATGATCTATATTGAAACATTTATGAAATTTACCCCGTAAATCAAAAAAATCGTCAATCCTTGACAAGATCGGTTCAAGATCGGTTCGCGATGTCCGTTCGTCCTTGCCCTTGCGTTAACGAACTTTCCGCAGTTTGAACACTTTGCTTTTATTGGTTTGCGGGTGGACGACAGTTCATGAATACATTAACCCATTCCCAAATTAGTACAAATAGGTCGTCTAGTTTGATTTTCACCTTGAGTATTGGCTATTTTAAGCTACAGGTTCTTCGGAGTTCGCCGTCGGAGATCGTGTACTGCCAAAAATCCCGTTTTTCACGAAAATTAGCCAGTTATGAAAAAACTTTCACCCATCTTGGTATTCTACAATAAAATCTTAACACAATGATACCAAATATAGTGACAATAGTTGTCTGTCGCGAATACGCATCGGATTCAAAGTGGTCATGTCTCTTTGAAGATTTGTACATGTGCGCGAAAATGGCGGCCGCGCAGCGATTTTTAGCGGAACGCACACCTCATTCACACGCTTTGCGTATTGACGATACACAAGCCACAGAAATAAAAATGCACTCAATGAAAAGAAGAAAGATTGAACTTTTTTCGGATATAGTGTTTTTTAATCAGTAAAACAGAAGCGGAGTAATAAGAAAGTGAAAAGACCGAAAATTTGCCACTTTTCAGCAGTGATGACAGTATTCGCCTGGGGCTGCCGCTACCTACTAGTGCTTCTGGTACTGAGTACTACTAGTAGTAGATTGGTCTAAAGGTAACGCACCTGCCAAGAAAGAAAGAAAAAATTCCAGGTTTGATCAGGGTCTGGGTTTGATCCCCGTTTATGCTCAACACTCCCCCCACCCCTACTATTAGACCATGAGTGGTGGTCTGTGTGCTAGTCTTTTGGATGAGATGATAAACTAAGGATCAGTGTGCAACACATTTACTGGCACAATTCAGTTGGTTGTTTTTTTTAAGCCACCCTGATATGAGAACAAATACACATGCAGTCAAGTAAAAACACAATAATGGGTGGAATGGTACTGCTTTTATGGCGACGCCCTATTCCCAGAGAGAGCAGCACAAATTTAAAGTGGTATACAAATGACACAAATGAGATCATAGCTGAAACTGGCACTTGTAACTCACCTGACAGAAAATCTACATAATATAATAATATACAGCAATAGATTTTGTTTTTAATTTGCTTAGAAAAGTGTTTGGACAATCTCTTCTTCATACTGGTTTTGGTCAAGAGATCGAACAACTACAGTACAAGTGTTTCTTTAACACTAAATCAGCAGGCATTTATCTGTTAATGTCCATCAGATACTTTGAGTTTGACAGTGTGAGTAATTCAAGTTTGTACAGAGGAATGCATTACCAGCCTTTTTCACTTTGTGGAGGAAGTTTATACTGCATTTAAATTCCTATGGCTCAAAACAGAACATTGCTGAGTGTTTGGTACATAAATTATTATATACAATACATGTATTTTTGCTGTACCTCAGCTAGAGCTTCGAGGTTCACCAATGGTAAGATTTTGCATTCGTGACCATTCTTGCCCTCAGCCATATTCTGTCTTTTACTGTTTTAGTTCAGTGCCACACTTAGTAATGGCTTATGAGTTAACTCCCACAACACTTACCCTCCACCCTTCTCCTCTTATTTTTTTCCTTTACTCTTACCTCCTTCTTTAAGTTTACTTTACAATCCTAAAGTTCTGTTTAAAAAAAAAAGGTCTCTCTCACACACACAGAGGAAAAAGTAAACAATGTGCTCCCTTTCTGTCTGTGATGCAAGAATAAAGTCTGGTAAAATGGCAGAAATCCAGAAATTTAAAGAAAACTGCAATACCAGATAACAGCTTTATAATCAATCATTGCTAATTCCTGTAGCCTTTCTGTTTTCCACGCCCATGTCAGAAAGAGATTGCAAAGATAATAGCAGACTCAAATGTGGCTTTGTTTCTGATCTTACTTTAAGATTACCATTCACCATTCCTGCACATTTTTCAATCATGAAATCTGACGTCATACAGTAGCGACTTTAGTTATGATGTCGTTATGTGTAGTTATGTCATACTGTAACTGAACATTTGTTCCTGTTGCAAGTGTTTTGATAGTGCTTCGTTTTGGCCTTCTGCTGCAAACGAACTCAGAAGGTCAATCACTTCATAAATTCATAGCAATCATGAATTCAAGACAATAATAAGCTGCTACATAATAGGTCTGAAATTGGTTTAATTATAAGAGTTGACAATAATACACATACGAACCTCGTATAGAATGAAAAATCCTTCAAAACACGATTTGTTGGCTCTGTGTTTAGCTTGCGATGTTGGCCACCATTGCTGGTCATGTGACTAATGACGTAAGATATCAATTTTAATCGTTGTTGATTTTAATGAATTTTATTTTATTGAAATGTTTTGAACAATTGTTGCCCCATCTTTATACCCATATCAAATATAATTTTTAAATGACTAAAACCATTTCGGTATTGCATCCACGTGACATTACATTGCCTACTCAAGATGGCGACTAGCAGCATGGTGGAGCACGTTGTTGTTGATGCTGGTGGATTTATCCGCAATGCACCTATAAGGGTAAGAAAAAGCTATCTGTTCCTTATTTCAGTACTAAGCTTCAATATATTTACATGATTTTGTTAAAAGGAGGTAAAGATGATCAGATGTTACTTTTCACACATGTATCATGATGTACGATTGTATCACTAGGTCTAGGGCCCACATAATATTAAACTGCATTAAACTTTGAACCTGATACATTTCATGATATGGTTATAGATTTAATGTTTTGATTTGCTTTTGACTCGTGTCCAAGTCACATTTTCAAAATCTTATAACTGATCAATTCCAAAGATAATATGTAAATCTGAAAATGAAAGGCATCCTTCTCTGTCATCAACAAAATCAGTGATAATGTATTTGGAATCATTTTCTGCATATAAAATAGAAATATTTATTTCTTATGGCGTTGTCTGTTACACGCGGACGTTTTCAACTCTTTGGATAAAGCCTATCTTTTTTTTATGTTCTCAAAGAGTTGTCATTTTACTTTTTATTTTACCTGATCAAGCAATCATAAATCTCTTAAAAACAACTGAAAACAATATCTAATGCAGATATTGATTTTTCCCCAACCATGTAACAAAACTGTACAGGTTTCAGAAGAGTGACCCATATAGGTTTTTACCAATCTAGTGTTACTCCCAAACATATAAAAATCCTTAAACAGAACAAAGGTATCCACAGCTAAAAATTCTTGGTTTTAAGTGCAGTTCCTGTGAGCACCAATAATGATATCCAGCAGTGCAAGGATTAACAGCAGAGGTAATTAACAGAAGAAGAAAAAATCCATCGTGGGGTACAGTTTGTGTATGTGTGTGTGTAAGAGCACGTGCATGGATTGTAATGCAAATACCTATTGTGTTGTAGGAATGCTGCAAGTGATTCTGTATTTTTTCCAGGAGATAGGTGAAAATGTGTACAGTGTGCCAGAGGTGGTGAATGAAATCAGTGACAAGGCAACAAAGGAACGACTACAGTTTCTGCCTTATACACTGAATTTGAAGAGTCCCTCTTCAGAAGCAGTTCTGTATGGTGAGTCCACAATGCATGATGATTTTGTTATATGTGTGTGTGTGTGTGTGTGTGTACACTCCGTATAAATTGATATATCTGTGTGTGGTCATATGAGTGATACTTTTCCCTTTAAAATGTGCTGTGTATGGGGAAACTGAAACTGATGTCACCATGAGACTATAGCTTTAATGGGGCATGCTCATGGGGCAATGTGCTCTCCATGGGGAAAGAATCCAGAATTTCATGCAGAGAAGTCTGCTGTGATTTAAAGTGGTATAAAGTAAGTAAAATAAAAAGCAATGAAAAATAGCTGCCAAATCAGAGACGATTTTCTTCTATTGTATTTCTTTTTTGTGTCAGTGTATGATGAAGATAATGTAATGCTGTTGCTATGGAAGTGCATATATTTTAAGACTATGTGACAGGGCTGTATTCTCCTGATGTTTCCTATCATAATATCCAGGCATCAACCAGACCCCAAAGATACAGACACCTGCAGTGTTGGTCAGTTAATTTAAGCAACATACTCACAATCACATCTGTAGAGTGGTTGAAAGCTTGACAGTACAGTCCTCCCAATGAACCCATCGCAAACTGACAATGGGTAGGAGCTGGCTGGAGTGTGAAAAATATGTATGTATGACTCTAATGGGATTGGAACCTGCAACCTTCCAGTCCATAACCCAAGGGCAGGTGCTAACTACTGTGCCAAGGCGGCTGAAATTGTTAATTAGGCATTTGGCTGTGTAGTCACTCTGGGTAGGAGCAGATTGGAGTTTGAAAATCCCTGACTCCAATGGGATTTGAACCTGCGACCTTTCACTCTATAACCTAAGGCACTAACCACTGCGCCAAGGTGGTTTGTGAGATAATAAAGTATTTAAATTGAATTATAAAGCATTTGACTGTGTATCATAAATAAGATGACCTGACTTGCCAGTATCGTTACTTTGTGCGTCTATCACTGCTGCCATGTGCTGGAACAAGTAAAATACGAGTTATGCTATTGAAGTGCTTTGTGACTTCCTTTGGTTGCAGTGAGTGACTTTGCCAAAAAGACAGGCGATTACAAGCATTTGTCCAAGACAGACATCATTGTTATAGCTCTGACATACATGTTAGAGAAACAGCACGTGGGAGAAGAACACATACAAAAGGAGCCATTGAAAAAGGTATGTCCTTTCTCTTTTCTTTTTTAAATAGACTCTTACCAGTCTTACTTTACCAGTCACACTGTGTACTCATTATGCATACACATGCATGTGTGTCATACATGTACACACACACACGCAGAGTCAGTATTAAATGTCCAGGAGTCTGTTAATTTGGATACATGTCCTGACATAATCATTGAAGTCAGTCATTTAATTAATTATTTGAGAATCAAAGGCACACATGTAACTTTTTGTTGTGTACCTTCCTGTTGTGGTCTATGGGGTGATGAGTTAGCCGACAAATCAGCCAAGAATAGAGCTCAGAATATTAGCAACTCCCAAATAGTAAACATTCTTCTTTCAGTAATAGAAGTTTACCATTTGTTACAGTCAACATCATGGGCACATTTCCTTCAATATGATAATATCCATTCAGTATCTGAGAAAAGAATAGGATCTGTTATAGGGCTTACAAGGCAGCTGATGGAAAAACTTTCTAGCTTCTATTTGAGGGTAATTTCTAGTATGATCTGCCGAATTCGACTTGATGCTATCAAAACGAAATATTGTAAAAACGTAAAGTGTATTTGTGGCCAAAAGTTTAGCATGCGTCATGTATTATACAATTGTCGTAACGTGCTCCAGTTTCTTCTGAAACGTTTCAAGGACTTGAATTTTTCTGAAGAAACTTCTCAGAATCTACTAGACTACTGTCAGAGCAGATTTTTTGGATTGAAATTGCTCAATCCCTTGTACATACATAGTCCCGTTTTCAGGTTTATATAGTGACCGCTAAGAGGGTGGTTTTCTGTTTTGTTTTGGGTTTGGTTTTTGTTTTTGTTGTTTTTTTGTTTTGGGGGAGGGGGGTGTTTATTTTTAACTGTTGATGCAATTTTGTTTTTATTGACTTTGTCATTTGATGTTAGTTATTTTTTTATGCACATGCATGTGCACACACACATACACACACTCACAAGTATGCATACACACATATATGCGCACACACACACACACACACACACAATTACACACGCATGCACACCCAAGCTCACCCACACATGTACGCACGCACGCACACATACGCACACACCCACACACACATTACAAGTGACAAAACACAAACTTTCAGTCACATAAGCATCTGCTTTCCTTCTTTTCTCCCTGTCTCTCTTCGTCTAATATCACTGATAGTGAAAAGACGTAAAACCTAAAGAACGAACGAACACACACACACACACACACACACAGTGCCGACTCCACTCCCCTCCCCCTCCCACACCCAAAGACACCAGTATGCTGATCAGGTAGATCAGTTGTGCTAGCTAGAGAAATGAATGAATAAGAAACAAGTAGCTACCATTTGTGTTTTACTTGATTGTAGATTGTGTGCAAAAGACTTAGATGTAACTGTATTTAGAGGAGGTGTGATTTTGACTTTGCCCTTGATTTAGATTGTAGGTAACCTTTTCAAGTGTGATTATGACTTAACCAGCTATTGTTATAAGGAACATAGGTTGTGTTCTTTTGGGGTCCCCAGCTGAACACCCTGGGGGTCACCCAGAATATGCACTCTGTCTGAACTCATCCCACCTGGAAATCACTGTGAGACCATAAGTACACACTGACTGAGATTGAGAAGTTTGCATTTCTTACTAGTTTTGGTTTAAACTCTTTTTTTTTCTCACAAAGCATGTACGTCATTATTAGCAGGAAGGATAATACACAGAGCAACAATACGCTTGGAGCTTATATTGTGTTCCATCATTGAATGCAATCATATCAGGTGAATGCAGTGACAGAAATTTGCGACTGTTTTTCAATACCTTGTCGTGTACAGAGTCATACTCCGACTTTAGAGGACTTTTTTCTCTTTCTAAAGGAGGTATAGGTTGTTATACTAAGTAAGAGTTTCTAATGTATAAAGATAATCCCCAAACAATTCAAGCATAGCCTGGACATTTTTGTGTGTGTGTGTGTGTGTAGACTTTGGCACTTATCTAACATCAATTATGGACTTGTAAAGTTTTTGGCTTGGTTGGGCCAAGGTGGGAGAGTGACTTCTGTTTCCTCAAACAAGACAGTTGATAAAAAGTGCTAACATCTTGTGGTTGTGTGCTCTCCACAGCCTGCAGAATATGTCGTGCCCAACAAGACCACTGGGACCCATCAGATGGCAGGCTTTTACATGGGACCTGAGGGACAGCAAGTGAGTGACCTGCGTATTTTCTGTCATTGATTTGCTTTGTGAAGAGGGTTTTTTGTGTGTTGATTGTGTTTGCGGTCAATTAAAATCTGGTTGATCATTATCAGGTTTAATTTTGGACCTTGGATTTCATTCTGCTGGTGCATAGCAATGCAAGTTGGCTGAAGTATTAAAGTTAGTATTAAAACACTCTCACACACACACAGAGCATGCACACAATTTTGTTTTAATTTGCGATATTAGAAGAAAGGATATATATATATATATATATATATGTGTGTGTGTGTGGTTTTTTTCTAATAGCTTAAATTGGTGGGGGGAGGGAGAGCAAATAATGTATTGTTCACGTACTAGATGTATAAGTAAAGCCATTTAAATAAATGTCATGAGCCTGTTCTTCATCAACAGGAAGACCAGGAAAACCCAGATGACAATGCAGGTGACACATCGAAAGCTGTGACAGACACACCTGAAACAGGTGATGCTGTGCCAGAAAGTCTTCTGGAAGAGGAGGAAGAGGACATAGATGGGGAAGAAGAGGAGGAAGAGGAAAATGACGATGTTGACGATGATGGTTGGATCACACCCTCCAACATTAAGAAGGTCAAACAACAGATGGGCCTAGGAACAGCTGCTGCAGAGAAAACACAAGTCTGTGTGGCTTGCATCACGTCGGATTTTGCGATGCAGGTGAGTTGTGGTGGTACTACTGTTTCAGGGCAATTTATATGTGTACTGTAAGCACTTTGGGCAGTTAGTTATGCAGGGGGTACATACAGATTTCTGATTTAGATTGGAAATCCAGTTTGATATATTGAGGGGGGTGGGGGGGGGACATGGTTTTTTTCTGATTTAAGGGAAACAATTGTATGAATTACTTCCAGAAGTGATCAAAGTTTATGAGTCAACTGTTACAAATGTGCACTTAATTTTCTGCTATTGCATTGGAGATGGTAGCTGCAGTTATGGTCTGGTATTTTGTAAAGAAATTTTTTTAAAAATTAGAGGCCAAATAAAGATTGCCAAAAAATATTCAGTCTATTCCTCAACAGTTAGAAATTCTAAGGTTTCTGGAGGGGGGGAAGGGGATAAAAGAACAGTGGTGTAGATTTTTACTTCACAGAATTTGCATGAGCTGCAGGTTAACTAACTATTTAATTTGACACCAAGGATTTTCACAACTTTGCCATGATTGTTTAGAGAAAAAAAGACCAAACATGTGTTACTTGGTTATTTTTGTCTTTTGCATAAAAAAAGAATGTCCCCACACCACATGGAAAAACAACTGACCTGGAATGATTATTTTACTCTTGACTGCCCCCCCAAATTTCTTGAAGAGAAAATCAAAAAGAGGACTTAGTTCAAAACAGGCAGTACAACATATTTTGTACACAGTTGTAGACAGTGCATCAACTACTGTATATCAAAACAGACAATACAACACGTTCTGTACACAGTTATAAATAATGCATCATCTACTGTATATCAAAACATACAGTACAACACATTCTGTACAGTTATAGATAATGCATCATCTAATGTACATCAAAACAGACAGTACAACACATTCTGTACAGTTATAGATAATGCATCATCTAATGTACATCAAAACAGACAGTACAAGACATTCTGTACAGTTATAGATAATGCATCATCTAATGTACACCAAAACAGACAGTACAACACATTCTGTACAGTTATAGATAATGCATCATCTAATGTACATCAGAACAGACAGTACAACACATTCTGTACGAAGTTATCAACAGTGCATCATCTAATGTACATCAAAACAGACAGTACAACACATTCTGTACGAAGTTATCAACAGTGCATCATCTAATGTACATCAAAACAGACAGTACAACACATTCTGTACACAGTTATCGGCGGTGCATCATCTAATGTACATCAAAACAGACAGTACAACACATTCTGTACACAGTTATGAACAGTGCATCATCTAATGTACATCAAAACAGACAGTACAACACATTCTGTACACAGTTATCAACAGTGCATCATCTAATGTGATGGAGGGTGAACTAGGTTCGGGGATAGGGGATGTTAGGACACTGGCACTCCACACTCAAAGGAATGATGTGAGGCCATGCAGGGGTGTTATGGTAACACTTTTTATTGTTTCATCTACAAACAACACACACCTGAAACAAAGATAAAATTCAGGTAACTACTCTATCCACATTTAACTAGGCACATCATTGATGAAAGGCAAGAACAGCAAATAGCTATATTGTCGTCTAGCCGAATGTAAGAAAACCCAAGTTCCTTTCATCACTCACACCAAAATACCAAGTTAATCATAGGGAACCAATAGAGAGTATACAGTTGTAAATCAGACAACAATAGACTACAAAATAACTAGGAAAATACTTTCCCCAATACTCTCAACTGACATTATGATAATGTCAACAGAACTTAGTCTATACTAAGATCGTTCACAACATTGGCCCCTATCATACCCCATGGATATTGTAGCACGAGAGAGAGAGAGAGAGAGAGAGAGAGAGAGAGAGAGAGCAGACACAACCTAGTGTCACACAACCACATACAAATTAACCACTTTTGACACCAATGACTAACCATACACAAAAAGTCACACCTACATGTTGAAGTGCCTACTTTCACTGGGCAATTTCTATAAGGGCCTAGCTAGGCCTAGTCCTGTACTGCATTCAAATCTAACCTTCAAGTCTTCAAGTTCAACTCTTTGAGCAGTCAGCTCTTTATCTCAATTCAACTTTGCTATATAGTATTTTATCCCAATAGCTCTGTTACCAAATCCACATTATTTTGATCAGTGCAATTTACAAACTTCATCTCAACATGATACACACATCAAATAATTACTTACTCATAAAATTCCATTTCTCACATGAACATCCAATTATGGAATAAATCCAAGATCACACAATTATATATATATATAGTAAAAGTCTTATGACTTTAGCCAATATTCATGTGTAAAGCAACTACACACACTTTCACTGAACTAGTCACAATATTCGATCAATAGCTAAATTCGGCTTGTACACACAAATAAGATTTACTTATCAAATCAGCTTTTTCCTTAATAAATCTCTTTAAGCAACAACTTATATCAAAAAGAGAAATTCTCACTTACAGCTCAAGCAGGAGAACAAAACTGCTGTTTCCTTCTAAGTCATTCTGTCATTTCACCACATGCAGCCCAACTCAAGAAGAAAGTTGCCTCAGACAGCCAGCAAGAGAAAGATTTAAAATGCCATGTACACCCTGCTATGTTGGTTCAGTTGCAGGACCAACTGACCAATGAATACCTTTGGAAACTGAGGTGAACAAATCCTAACCACACATCAAATCAGCTGACAAACAAATTTAAATCAACCAATGTAGTCTCTGCATTACAAATCTGCTGGTTCAATAGAGGAGAGGGGAGGGGGGGGGGGGGGGGGGGGGGGGGGGGAATAAGAGGGGGAAAGGGGGGATGCTGTTCAACAAGAAAGAGGCCCCACCACAAGCCTGTTGAATAAGACTAGCTGTAGCAAGCTCTGAAGTGTTTACCACATCACTGTTCCACTGGACACTCTAGACTGCCACAAGGACTCAAGGCCATGAATAGAGAGGACTCCAATGTAGCTGACAAAGGCTGAGCCAGCCATCAGCTTCTAATAGGAGGATAGGCCTACATTGAGAACACTTAGCTGCAACCATGGCAAGGAGTTGCTCACAGAGACATGTTGGACACTTAAGGTGGGGGAAGGTGCACCAGTACACATGCCTCACTTGTTTACTAGGCCTCCCAGTCCACTGAGACACTCAAGCTAAGACAGTGACAATTCACACATGGATTGGTTGCCAATGCTCCAAACTCACTTATGGAGACATGCTGGACACCTAAGCTAAGTAAAGGGCTGCCAACACAAACCCCAATGGGCCTCCCTAGCTAAAGTCTCAAGTGGATTAAAAGAATTCTCAGCCCACAACCATGGGCATCCAGACAGACTGAGAAGTTGTTTGTTTAAACACAACACTGTAACTTAGAGGTTGTCAAAGAAACCTAGCTCTAAGCAAATCATGAAGTCTAACCAAGTTGAACAGTTCTTTTTAGAAGATGGGGGGGGGGGGGGGGGGGGTAAGGAAGAAAGGGGGTTGTAGTTCAAAGTTATAGTGCGCAAAGTGCACACTATAACAAATGTACATCAAAACAGACAGTACAACACATTCTGTACACAGTTATCGGCAGTGCATCATCTAATGTACATCAAAACAGACAGTACAACACATTCTGTACGAAGTTATCAACAGTGCATCATCTAATGTACATCAAAACAGACAGTACAACACATTCTGTACACAGTTATCGGCAGTGCATCATCTAATGTACATCAAAACAGACAGTACAACACATTCTGTACACAGTTATCAACAGTGCATCATCTAATGTACATCAAAACAGACAGTACAACACATTCTGTACACAGTTATCGGCAGTGCATCATCTAATGTACATCAAAACAGACAGTACAACACATTCTGTACACAGTTATCAACAGTGCATCATCTAATGTACATCAAAACAGACAGTACAACACATTCTGTACACAGTTATCAACAGTGCATCATCTAATGTACATCAAAACAGACAGTACAACACATTCTGTACATAGTTATCAACAGTGCATCATCTAATGTACATCAAAACAGACAGTACAACACATTCTGTACACAGTTATCAACAGTGCATCATCTAATGTACATCAAAACAGACAGTACAACACATTCTGTACACAGTTATCAACAGTGCATCATCTAATGTACATCAAAACAGACAGTACAACACATTCTGTACACAGTTATCGGCAGTGCATCATCTACTGCACATAGCTATTGAGTGCTGAGAGAGTGCGTAACAGTTGGAGATTTTCGCTGTTTACGTGTGTGCAGAACGTGCTGATTCAGATGGGACTGAACGTAGTGTCTGTGGACGGACTGCTGATCAAACAGGCCAGGACCTACGTTCTGCGGTGTTTTGCCTGCACAAAGTAAGCCATCAGTCAGTCACTCAGTTATCAGAACCCTCACAGCTGTCAAGTTTCCCCACTTTCAGACCTGTACTATTCATGCCATCCCATCTCAGCCCAGCCCAGGCCAGCAGGTGCTAATTACAGCAGGAACTGACCACACTTGGACTTGGTAAAAGGAAGGGGAAGAGGGGCGCTAATTTTAGCATTGGGCACTGGAGCCTTGACTGAGTTTTCTTGCCTTACCATGTCATAGAATGAACAGTGCTTGATATTCTATGTGCATTGTTTGTTTTTCTGGTTAAAACACACACACACACACACTAATATATTACCTCATATCATCTGTACTCTTTGAGAAATTATTGCACTATCAGTTTGTAGTAAAAGACTGATACCATTATGATTTTTTTCCCATATCAAAACCCTTTAAAAACTCAGCAGCTGTCCATATATATATATATGATATAATAATATATTCCATATATTATTATTATTATTATTATTATTATTACCAGTGTCCATTTTTAGCCAAGTATTTCAAAAGCTCTTCACTTGTGCTTTGTGTGCTTTACTTTGCAATAACTGCTTTATGTCATGAATGATTTAAAAAAATTTCAACCACTGTCTTAAATGGATTACATGCTAAACTGAACATGTCTGATGCTGTAAGCTATGCAATCCATTTTCATTTTAGGATTCTGCAGAATAGTCTATTCAGTATAGCATGTGGTGTGTGCAGGATCACGTATGACACGATGAAGACCTTCTGCCCCAACTGTGGGAACAAGACCTTGAAGAGAGTGGCCATGATGAGGGATGCTGAGGGCAAAATGCGTTTCTTCTTCTCCAGGCGACCCCTCAACACTCGGGGAATGAAGGTAATTAATGCCTTTGAACTGTGCATGTCGTCTGTATTAGTTCTTTTTACCCATGCATACTGTATGAAGTTACAGTCATCTTATGCAAGCAAGCACAAAAAAAGTGTCTAAAACACCAACTTCCCTATGAGCATTTCTTTTTGTTGAATGCTGCAATTGTCTGTCATATGAACAGAAATGTGTTGCGCTGCTGTTAAGTTCCTGACAAGTCAGAGCAAGAGGAAGTTTTACCCCCTGTATTTTTTAAAAAACTTTTTGAAATATATTGGTGACTATGGTGTAGACATGGACATGCATTTTTCTTCTTCCTTTGTTTTGACAACTGTATTTTACATTATCTTCTGTCTGCTTTCATGACATTTTCTGATAGCTGTCAAAGATCAGATAGAAATGATGCATGTGTTTCACCTGATGTAACCATGTGCATGTGTTGTTGTTGCAGTACCCTCTGCCCCAGCCAAAGGGTGGCAAATACGCCAACAACCCTGTCCTGTGTGAAGACCAACCCCTTCCACACCAGAGGCCTCGCAAATCAAAACAGACAGACCTTTTGGGCAACTATGTGGTTGGTGCTTCACCATTTGCTGCCCATGACATCACCAGCCGAGCAGCCACGATCGGCGTGTCCAAAAAGCACGATTTTCACAATGCTGCATACTGGAACAAGAGGAACCCCAATGAAGCCCATCGTCGGCTTGGTCGGAAAAAATAAATGTGTGCAGCTGTATAAAATGACGAGATCTTTGTGGGGTTTTGTTTTTAGGTTTGTTGAGCTGTGTGGTTGAAAGAATTCTGTTGCTTCTCTTCATCCCTTGTTCAACAGAAATGTTTAAGGCCGATACTTCCATTTTTTTCTCCTTCAATCAAGAAAACACGTTTTCTGTTCAGGTTCTTGTGCATCATTTGTAAACTAGCTTCTCTTCCCAAGACTCACCCACACATTATAAATCGACAACCTCTCTCTCAAGTGGCTTCCCTCGTTTGGCTGCCAGGGAGACGGTTTCTCTTTCTGACTGAAGTTTTTGTTATTTTCCAGTTATTTGTATTCAGCATGGTGGTCTTTGGACTCCCAGCAACACTAGAATATTTGCCAATGGTGGCATTGAAAGAACTGTAAAAGGTAGAGGATATCATCGTCATAATGAGACTGGGGAACAAAACTATCAGCCATTCTCCTGTCACTCCAGTTCAATGCACTGCATACAAAGAAAAAAATTCCTGTCTTGGGTGAGCAGACAGGCTAAGAGCTGAAGTATACTTAACAAAGGGAAGAGCAAGTTGACAGACCGGCTTCATACCCCCCAGCTTTATTTTTACCCACCTCACCCACTTTGTTTTACAATGCTGGCCATTATAACGTGTCCATGAACATTAGTGTACATGTTTGGTTAACGACTGCCATCCCTCTTCAAGCAGCTGCCAAGACAAGCAACGTATTGACTTGACATAAGATAACATAGACAGACAGTGACACTTTCTTGTGATAAAGCTGCAAGTGGTCAGTTGTGCAGTGATACTGTAAATGTTATGAAAGAATGAGATTGTGTTGTAATGACATGGATGAAAGGAAAGATGATGTCTGTAGTGAGGCTGATGAAATAAAAGGTGGTGCATGTGATATAGTGAATGAAGTGGTTGATCCTGAGAAGATGAATGAGTATGCAGAGGAATTGTACGCAGGGAATGAGAGTGGGGAAGAGTGTGCAGAGCATGAGAGTGGGGAAGAGTGTGCAGAAGATTCTTCTTCTTCATCAAACACTCAGACAGCAACCCCAGAGGCACTCACAAATGCTGTGATACGCTGAAGGCCCTCCAGAGAGTGAAACTGGAAAAGTGTGTGCCATATATGACTTGGAGCATACCAAAGTTTGCAAAATAATTCATTTCAGTACAAAAATGGTAACAGAATTTTTTTTTTTTTACCTAACACTCTCTCAGCTCTCACTGCTGAGAAATTATGATGTCTTGGGAGTGAGACTGCTTATTTTTACTGGGGAAAGAAAATGTTAACACCCAGGTCCATCCCCAAAATTAGTTACAGCTTCATTCATCTTGAACTTCTCCATCTGTATGTGTTCAAATTTGGATTCAGGCTGCTAAGTATACATATGTATATATGCAAGGGCATAGGTGGATTGGTGGTCTAGAGGTAACGCACCTGCCTAGAAAGCGAAGTGTGCGGTTGTTCGAATCCCGTTTGGACCCGAAACTTTTCCCCCCATTCATTAGACCTTGAGTGGTGGTCTGGGCGCTAGTCTTTGGGATGAGATGATAAACCGAGGCCTTGTGTGTTACACAAAATTATTTAGTGCACGTAAAAGAACCCATGGCAGCAAGAGAGTTGTCTCTGGCAAAATTTTTAGGAAAAAAAGCCACTCTTGATAGGTAAATACAGACGCATGCAAAAAAAGAGGGTGGCACTGCTCTTGTGGCGACACCTCTCCCCAGGAAAGCAGCCCAAATTTCACGCAGAGAAATCTGTCATGACTTAGTTGTATGAAGTAAAAAAAAAAATCTTACTGTAAATCTTTGGGCTGCCAAAGCTCTCAGTTCTGGCTAAAGGGATGCCAAAGATAAGGAATTCAGATGATTTGACTTCAATCCTATGGGTCCAATAAGTCATGGATTCAAATCTTGGCAGCGTTGTATCTCCCAGGTCAACTAAGAGTGCAGACCTGCCAATGCCTCAAATTCTTGTGTCTATAGATACAGAAGATAAAATATGCATGTCAAAGATCCTGTAAATCACATGTTTGGTGGGTTACAAAAATACAAACATACCCAGTATGAATCCTGTACAAGATGATCTATGCATGTTAAAGATCCTGTAGATCATGACAGTGGTTGGTGGGTTACAAAAACACAAGCATAGCCAGCATGAAACCTGTACAAACATGTGAGCGGCTCTGAAGTTGGAATGTGGGGGCTGAGGCTGGTGGGCAGACCTCCTGCAGAGTTACAAGCACAGGACAAGACCAGGCACTACACATCCCGCCCAATAAAGAGAAAAGAGAGAAGTTCTAGCTGCACACAGCCTTGGTGGTTGTCTAGGCTGTAAGTATCATAGACTAACACGACACAGAACACCAGCTGCCTTGGTATAGTGGTTGGTTAGCTCTGAAGTGAGTTTGCTATGGAAAACTGGAACCATACAGCCGAGCTTCCCTTCATGGATATGATTTTGAGATTGATGCTCAAATATATTTTTCTACCAACATGGAAGTGTCTGTAACACTGGCTCAGTTGACACCAGGATATATTTTTTATTACAACAGGAATCCTAGACTACAGCCTTGCCAAGTAGTCTCAAAACAAATGCACTTCCGTAGCATTATCATCCTCATCACCATTGATCTCATCATGCAATAAAAGAAAATTGTCTGAACTGACCCCATTTGCTCTAGTCTCATAATGACCTCAGTTTCGGTTTCCCATACACATCTACTCCTGTGGTGCATTAGTGTCGGAGCCTTTGGGGTCTGAGGTTCAGGGGAAAAGGTCGTTGGAGGGATGTAGTGTTAGTCACCACCCTGGGTGGGTACCTCACCCAGTCTGGCTCTGAACTAAGCTATAAGTGTCACAAGGGGCTTCAGTAGGTGGTGACTTCCATATGTTAGTTCAGGACAAGCACCACTGAAGGCCACCCAAGTGACACTGGATAAGAGTGTACAGACCTGCAGCAATTATACACAAGCAAACCTGATGTTAAAAAAGAAGAGTGAAACAGCACACGCACAGAATACCCTGACAGGCTTCAGGACTAGTCATTGTCGGTTTTGCTTCTTTGCCTTCGCTTGACATTTCCTGTTTTGATCTGATGATTATGACTTTTGTGCGTTGGACACAAAGACGAAGTTTGTCAAGTCTTGTTTCTTCTTGGTCATCGATGAGCATATTTGATACATGTTTGATAATAAAGAGAGAGAGTATCTCACAACAGTTCTCATTTTCTGTTCCTCTCTCAATCTGTCGGGATAGCCTAATGGTTAGAACATTGCACTCGTAATCTGATGACCCGGGTTCGATTCCCATTCAAGGGGATATTTTCCCCTGGAGTTAACATCAGTGCCGACTCCACACTCCCCAAAAGTCCTTCGGATGAGACTATAAACCGAGGCCCCGTGTGTGAACGCACGCAGAACATCTTGCGCACATGTTAAATCCTGTTACGCTTTCCGTAAGAGTAGGCCATTGTGTGCCGGTGGGAACAGATGACAGAATTTACAAAACCGCATACACATGGGGACTGGATGTAAAAAAGCGCATAAGTGCTTATTCCATTATCGTCAATATAAAAGAATAAAATGAAAAAAAAAGTCCCTCTCTTAGAATCTCTTAAGTTTCTCACCATCTCTCTTCTCTCTCTCTCACACACACACACACAGAGTCATATTAGGTAAGAACTTTAATCATCACATCAAAATAGATATCGCAGCAAGCTGATAATGAATGACTTAAAACATCATAAAATACAAATCATTCAATAGATGCCAAAATAAGGTTGTGAACATACAAACAGCATGCATTCATCAAACATTTTTCATGTATGCACATGTTCAACCAGGCACACACTCGTGGTCACTCTTACCATGCATGGAAACACACACACACTCCCTCTCCTACACATACACTCTCAAGAAAAGCACCTTCGGCAATAACAAATCATTCAAAGAATCTCGCACTTCAACCCACCCCCCTCTCTCTCAAACACATACACGCATTCTCTCTCTCAAACACATACACGCATTCTCTCTCTCAAACACGTGCATTCTCTCTCTCTCTCTCTCTCACACTTCTCAAAATAAAGAGTTTGCACTGCCTTGTCTCTCACATATACAAACACTCTCTCACACAGACACATTTTCTCAAAATAAAAGTTTGCACTGCCTTGTCTCACACAAACCCTCCCTCTCTCTCACACACACATTCCCTCTCACACACACATGCACGCGTGCGCACGTGTACACACACGCACAATCTGGAGATGCTGCAGACTCCAACACCACTGCTCCTCTTATAAAGAAGCCCTGTTGTGGTGGTCCAAACTTCAGAGCAGAAGCTGTCAGAGTAAAACAAAACAAAAACATATTAGGACACACAAAATCAATTGGGGCTTTTGGGGGGATAGCCTAGTGGTTAGAGCATTGCACTTGTGGTCTGATGGCCCAGGATCGAGCCACCATTGAGGTGCCTATTTAAGGTAATTTTACCCTGGAGTTAACATCAGTACAGACTCCACTCCCCCAAAAGTCCTTTGGATGAGACTATAAACTGAGGCCCCGTGTGCAAATGCACACAGAACATCTTGTACACAAAACCTGTTTCGCCTTTCAGAAGAGTAGGCCAGTAAGAATGAATGACAAATATTAAAAATGCATGCACACAGGTGTCGCAGTAAATATGGCCATGTAGGCAAGTCTGCCTTTTATTCAATGTCAGTAAATTCTTTTTCATGAGAGAAAATAAATATTAGAGCTGAAAGAAGACATGTGAAAATAATTTTACAACCTCAAAGATTAGTACTCTTATCGTAAGATACATAGTGTGATGCCAGAAATGAGCTAAGTCAATGGTTCCTGTAATTTCCACATGGATCATAAAAGGTATTTTTGGTTTGATTTGATTCTGACTTGATTTGAGGAAAATAGTTTTGCAACACAAAATTTACATTAACTACATGACAGAGAAACAGAAAATGCTTACATAACTAACAAAGTAAAAACAAACAAACAAACAAAAACCAATACTTAAACTATGACAAAAATGTATGCTGAACAATGACCCAAGTTTCTCAACCCAACCCATCTTCCTACTGACAAGAAGAAGGATGGTGGCAGGATGGTTAAGACGTTTGCCTGCCAAACAAATAATTAGGTTAAATTCCCAGCATTGTGTCTTTCTTCCCAGTTTGACAACACACAAAAAATCGAACTGAAAGTGAAATTCCTTCAGATGAGACTTTATAAACCAAGGTCCTGTGTGCAAACGCACTCAGAACATCTTGCGCACACATTAAAAACATTTTCCGCCTTTCGAAAGAGTAAAGAGTAGGCTACTGTGTGCTGGCAGGAATGGATAAAATAAATGCATGTACACAGTTGTCGCTTTTAGACACCATCCCCGAAGTCGGAACGTGGCTACCTAAATGGTGGGGGGGGAACAGTCGCATACACAAAATCTCACCATTGGTGAACCTCGGACCTCTAGCCAAGGAACCAAAAAACCCAAAAACAAGAAAAGCAAAAATACTGACCACACATGGAGCTCCTCTTCAACACTTGTCTCTGCTGAGGCCAGGGAGGGTCTCTGTCTAACATGCTGTCTCTCTCATTCTAGCTTCTTGATCTTCTCTGATGGAAACTCAACCTTCAAACCTGAAAACAAAGCAACCGGCTTCATCAAAAAGGCAAGACTGTGATTTCTGATGAATTCAGTGGAGTTGGTTCTAAAGGTTTACAGACATCATAACAATTTATACCTTCCATGGTTCAGTCATATCACTAAGCATTACAGAACGTCACAGAGTAAAAGGTTGTTTTCTTTTGTGGGGTGTATATTTTTTAACAAATTCAAGTATTTTTCCCTGATCACATGGGTACTGCACAACGTGCATGCATGCGCACATGCGATCACACACACACTAATCTGGTGACCTGGGTTTGATTCCCGTTCAAGGGAATATTTTCCCCTGTAGTCAATATCAGTGCAGACTCAACTCACCCCAAAAGACCTTCGGATGAGACTTTAAACCGAGGCCCCATGTGCGAACGTGTGTCCTGTTCTGCTTTTTGTAAGTGTACGCCATTGTGTGCTGGTGGGAACAGATAACAGAATTTACAAAACCACATACACACGGGGACAGGATGTAAAAAAGCACATGTGCTTATTCTATTATCTTCGATATAAAAGAATTACCCCCCCCCCCCTCTCAACACACACACAGAAGCATACAAACACAGACACACAGAGAACAAGTCAGGAAAAGATCCATACCACATCACATTACAAAAGGACTGATATACAAAGCAAAGATGCATCCACATATCATGAAACTTTTTCAAAATTTCTTCCCAAAACAAGTCACACACACACAGGCAGACTCTCCTTGTACATATGGAAATCTGCTCATTTCACAGTGGAGGAAAGACACCATTTTCCCTGTAACACCACAACCCTCCATGAACTGCTGCTAAAATAAAAAAACACAAATTCAGTGCCAGAAGTAGAAACTCATTGTGTTGAATGTCCACTGGTCCAGAACAAGATATCCAAAGGAGAATGAAGAGGAAATGAACATCAATTAAGAGGGGGGTGGGGAAGAACCTTAAAACTGGACATCCCTTCAGAGATTATATTTATATATTTTATATTTATATTATATTATACCACTTTATACCACAAGGCAGAGGAAGACAACGCACAAAATACACAGACAGTCTGAATAGCTACGCAACGAGGAAAGAATCCCCCAACAATGAACTCATCAGGAGAACTGACAACAGAGAGGAATGGAAGGCCATGATCGCCGATGTCTGCAACAGACCTGGCACATGAAGAAGAAGATACCACTTTAAGTCACGAGATTTCTCTGCATGAAATTTGGGCTGCTCTCCCCTTATCTCAACTATCTGCACTCGTTAACACGATGTATAACCATCAACATCTCTCATATTTGTTTAAAAAAATAAAATAAAATAAAAAAAGGAAAAAAAAAAGAAGACTCAAATAGAATACACACAGACAGGGAGGAGGGATAGCTTAGTAGTTAAACTGTCAGGAGCATGGCCTGTGAACATTTTGGGGCTGAGTTCCTGCTACTGCCGAGGTGGCTGTGTAAGGGATTTCTTACCAGGAGTTCTCTTTGATCACTGTCTTCATGAATAGCAATATTGTACTATCCCAGCACTCGACTGTTTCACAGAGACCTTCACTGATGCATGAACAGCATGCTGGTGTTTGTATCACCCAAACCAATGCCCATAGCTGGACTAATTACAAAAGGCAGGATTTTAAAAATGTTATTTTATTTTTTTATGTGCAAAAGATATGCATGCACTCACTTAAAGCATCTCTGTGCATAGTTTCATCTGAAGAACTTTTTGCAAAACAGTGTTAGAACCCATATAATAAAAAATTCCCCTCAAACTGATGTCTTAAAATCTTAGTATCAACACTGGTTCTTACATTCCCTAGCAAGGCCTGTGGATGAGACTGTAAACTGAGGTCCTGTGTGGGAGTGAACATCTTCATAACACTTTGCACACGGGACTTTAGAATCCCACATGTCTAAGGCTGGTGGAAAGATGACACAACCATACTTAGCATGCATTCCGTAACCTGCAAAATAACTGGTTCTGTCAGCTCAGCTCGACTTGCCAAACACACACACCCTGCCTGAAATAGCGCAGTGCCACCCCAACTCCTCATGAGTGAAGGAACAAGTCAAATAAATCTGTGTATACCCAGGATGTGCAGAAATCAGGTATGCTATTCATTTCAATTTTCTCCTGAAAAGATCAAACCAAGTGGCATATCATGACGTCTTAACGTACCAGCCACCATGGTGCAGCGGTCAGTGCTTTGGGCTACGGGCTGGAATGTCAAGGGTTTGAAGGGATTAAGTTGTCACAGGGATTTTTTGGACTCCAGTCAGTTCTTACTCGTAGTGAGTTTGCTATGGGCTCAATGGGGAGACTGGGACCACATAGTCTAGCTCCATCCACTTCTTCCTTGTCCAACACTCAGAAAGCAACTATCGTTGTCTGTCATTTGAGCAAAAATGTGTTGCACTGGTGTTAAGTGCCTGACAAGTCAGGCCCAGTGATCCAACTTCAGAATGGGAGAGAATTGTTATTTTTTTTAAAGTCCTTCTGGGAAAAAGGCACAAGAATGGACCAAGAAGGCAGAAAATAGACACAAAAAAGGTGACACGAAGAAAAGGAACAAGGCAGAAACAAAGGGATAGAAAAGAGGGAACGCTTAACACAATTTCCATTAGGTGGGGATGCTATCTATACTGACAGGCCCCCAGCATCCCCAAGGGAGAATCCATTTTATGAATGCAATTTTGAGAGCGTTGCTCAAAGTACCTGACCAACACTGCAGGTGTTTGAATCTCTCAGGTCCAGTTGACAACAGGAAAAATTACAACAGAAAGCGTAGAGTACAGCCCTGTTTTAAGCAGTCTCAAAAGTACATGGAGTTCTACAGCAATATTATTACCGCTTTTACTATGATCATCATGAAATAAAAGAAAACTATTGGATTCGGTGGCCCCAGTTGCTGCGGTCTCATGGTAACCTCAGTTTTGGTTTCACCATACACTCCTGTGCCCGGGGTGAGTTTGAGTCAAAGCCTTCAGGGTTAGATGTTCGAGGGAGAAAGCTGTTGGAAGGACATTGTGGTGGTCGCCACCCTGGGTGGGTGTCTCACTCTGGCTCTGCAACTCATACTGAGCTATTACTGTCATCAGGAGGAAGATGAGTAGGTGATGTCCTGTGTATGTTAGCTCAGAACAAGCACCAATGAACACCTCCAAAGTGACCCAACAGCAGTGCAGGGCCCCTTTGGCTGGTGGCCCATAGCGGCCTGACATTGGTGGGCTCTCTGTAGACTTCTGCCCCTGAGAATGTGACTAACGATCCTGGGTATGGCTGGGGCGGAGAGATTAAAGAATGAGAGGTGTGGGAACAGCAGGACAGGAACATCACAGACCAGGCAGCAAAAACAAAACCATAAACCCCACCAAACAAAAGTTGTTGATTTTCTTTTATTTTTTAATGATAGCTGAATATTGCAAAAAATCATGAGACATGGAAAAGAATGGCTGCCATGTTTTGGCCAAGTTCTGTGAAGTCTTACCTTAAGGAAGATGCTATGAGACCTTGAGTGTCAAATCAAGAGCTCAGAAAACTCTTATTCCACGATCACTGAAGGAAATGACATGCGAGGGTCAGTGAGGTTCTATTTTCCAGTAAGCATGTTGTAACAGTGAAGCGAACAGAGAAAAAAGGAAAAACAATGTGATCAACTATTCTGATTTAGAATACCTGCAAAACTTAATTTGAGTATCAGTCCCTGAAATTCTGTTACCAAAATTCTTATTAAAAAAAAATTGCAAATGTAGGTTGACAACCAGTGTCTGTACTTCCAAGTTACAAAAATCTTAGTGTGCAAAAAGTGGCATATGTCATTTTCAGAGGCCAAAATATAAACTTATTCTTCAGCTTCAGTCCTTCGGAAGAGACTATAAACCGAGGCCCCGTGTGTGAACGCATGCAGAACATCTCACGCACACGTTAAAACCTGTTCCGCATTTCGAAAGAGTAGGCCATTGTGTGCCGGTGGGAACAGATGACAAAATTGACAAAACCCCATACACGCGGGGACTGGATGTTCAAACAAATTTTTTTTTAAAGCACCTGAGTGCTTATTCCATTATCCTCTGAAAAAAAAATCTGAGCGCTTTGATTTGTTGCTTTACAAGATTCAGCGCTATATAAACTCCATACATTATTATTAGCTTCAGTGGGCGAAGGGCAGGGCTTCATCCCTTGGGGCACTGTCCCTGGACTCAACTGGCTGTGGCCTAGGCATTCCTCATATCCCACCAAAACTGCTCTCCTTTTGTAGTTTTTCTTGTTCAAGTGCATTTTTCTTCTGGAGTTAGCATTGGTATTGATTCCCCTCCCCTGCAAGTTCTTCAGATGAGACTCTAAATTGTGGTTCTCATGCAGAAGATCATGTACATGCATCAAAATCCCCATGCATTTTTCATAGATCAGACAAGCTATCACCAGTGGCATGTACGATAAAAAACATATCATGCACGTACCTGCTGTCTGGAGAGGCGTGGGCTTAGCCAGGTTCAAATTACCCATGGGGGTGGGATAGCCTCAAGGTTAGAGTGTTGCGCTCGTGATCTGACGGCCCAGGATCATGCCATCATGGAGGCATCCGTATTAGGGAATTCCACCCTGGAATTAAAATTAGAACTGACTCCAATCCCCCAAAAGTCCTTTGGATGAGACTGTAATCTGAAGCCCCCTGTGTGAACGCATGCAGAACATCTTGTACATGTTAAAAACCTGTTCGACAGCTCAGAAGTGTAGACCATTTCGTGCCAGTGAGAGCTGACATTTTTTTTTAAAACGCATGCACACAGGTATCGTGTTTAGACACCATCCCCAAAATCAGAATGCAGCTACCTTAATGGAGGGAAAAATATGGTCGCATACACAAAATCCCATCATTGGTGAACCTCAGAGCTCTAGCCAAGGAACAACAAAAACAAAACAAAATTACCCATGACACACTACCTGATAAAAATCAGTGCAGCGCCCCAGAGACTGCTCAAGGAGTTTGAAGAAGAAGTCATGCCAGTGTCTGGTGGAACATCACAGAAAAGGATCTTCATACCACTGTGTCCTTTGTCTTGTGTGTGTGTTCTCTGTCACTGCCAATCATGAATTTGCAAAAAGCACTGGTGTATCCATATCCTGTTAGTTGAGATGCAGATGTTGAATAGTTATCCCTAAGTCACAATTCACACCAATCCAACCCAATCCAATCCTGTTGTTTATAGCCCCGCCGACCATTCAGGCCATATTGGGGCTGTCACCTCATAAAATCTTAAATCTCATATTAAAACTGTGCAACTATTTACAGATTAAAACAGGGTATAAAACCAACTCTACTGGTCAACCATAAGACTGGACAGTCACCGTGTTGTGAGAGAAACCACATTAACCACACATAAAATGAGATAAAACCAAAATCAGATTCCTTAAAACAACCTTGTTCTTGATGACCGACACAAAAAGCCTGATTCTCTCACTCTCAGGAAGTTAAAAATATTGTCCGAAGGAACATCATGAAAAAGGATCTTTAGGGAGTCTGCAGCAAAATGCTTGTGCCTAATATCCTGGACATCTTGACACTCCAGAAGCAGACATTTAATCATTACTCACACATCACAAGGGTCCTCTCTCCTTTAACCCATTACCATTCGGATTTCTTACAGAGAAACTCTCTGTAGTATTCGGAAATTTACGCTGTTTTTTCGGAGAGTAAGGTACCCCAAGTACACATAGTCCTGTACAGTTACTATTGTTCGCAGAGCAGTCATATTTGGCCAAAGTATTCATATGATGTCATACTTTGTTCTGCACCCCAAGATGTGTGTCCTACCTACATGTGTCGTGCTGCTGTCCCCTCTTTGTCACCAAATACAGGTAACATTGCAGTGACATCATGCTGTTAGTCTACAACTACCCTCTAACATGCGCAATATAGGTATGTGATTTAAAAAAAAAATATGTGTGGTCCTGCCTGAATGTGTCCTCCATCGCATCTACCGTCATGGTAATCCAATCGAACATTCACACGTCACAAAATTACTGTCACCAAGTCTACACTTCCTCAGTGGAAAGTATTCAAACATATTGAAAACGACGTTGACTAATGCGCGTATATACATTATGTACAAATATATGCTGATGCCTACTATTTACAGGCACTAGTGTGTCCTTCACCAATAGCTAGCTACATGGCTGTCACAATGCAGGTGTCACAGCCAGTGTCGCGTCCAGGTGTGTTGGCGTGTTTCTCAGGTGAAAATACTGATTAATTTTGAGAAATCTGGTTTTCGTCATAATATTACTGATCTGTGACTCAGAAAATGTCAAATCAGTAGACCAGTAGAGATGAAGCCTCGGCAAATGCTTGATCCCCATCATGATCAAAACTGACAGGTAAGCCCAAATTTCATCAGGTGTTGTTTCTGTCCGTAATGGATCTATGACTAAGCCTTTCACAGCGATCTTTTGCCTGGCATAATTGTTAGTTTCATCTGCTACAATTTGAAAAAAATGTTGGGGCACAAACAAAACAAAGTAATCTAAGAGCTTGGCATTCAGTGGGAGAGTTTGTGCCGGCCCAGTCGGCAGCGTGAAGTCTTGCACTGAGCAAGGCACTTGTGCGCTGCGCCATGTCGTCTGCTATGAAGCCAACAGAATGTTATCCTCAGCATCACTTTCCGACTCACTACCTTCTCCTATTTCATCTCTTTCTTCTACATCTACTTCAACATCGGATTCAACATTTTATTCTCTTTCGAACTGTTCCACTTGAGCCAAAATAGCTTCAATTTCCACATCAGTATATTCCTCCCAAATTGTATGCTCAGTCTTTGCTGCCATCTTTAGCTACAAGAAAGCATGGGAAAGACAAAGCCAGTCACTGGCCAATTTCTTGTGAAAGGGAGGCTGTGTAGCACTGAATTTGGTATCCATTCCTTCCTTAGTTTATGCCGACCTCAATGGAATGTTCATTCATTGTGTGCGTGTACTAGGTAGAGCTTAGTGCGTGAGGGAAAATCCCCACTAGGCTGAAATTACGTCCGGCGGGCTGCGGCGGGTATAAATAGATGCGGGCGAGCAGGCAGCGGCGGGCTACGGCGGGTAAAAATGGGAAAGGGTTAAGCAAATGAACGTGGGTGATATGAGAATGACCTGTGTGTAGCCTGATGAGCACTGTTGCTTCCCTTCAGTTTTTGGCACACAGAGGGAGAACTTCTTTCAGATTAGGGCAAATCTGGAAACATGTATTGTCTGTCTGAGCATTCTATTCCTCTTGCCAGAGGGACTGCGCGTAACGTTCACTTTAGGTTTCAGAGTAGACTTAGCGATCTCCTTCCCCATAATGTACACCACATCCAATCCAAGCTAATCGTCTTGTTTATACTATAGCCCAGCTGACCACAGGGGCTGTCACCTTGTCAATCTTTTAAATCTCAGACTAAAATTGTGCAACTGTAAACAGATTAAGACAGGGTTTAAAACTAACTCTGCTGTACTTCCTTGTATCAATGCCCTGGCCAAACAGGACGGTCAACATTCACTTTTAGATTTCCAGTCTGTGAATGGCTTTGACATCACCTTTTTGGCACTCTTGGTGAGTTGGCCAATTGTTTTATTGCCTATGTGCCCCGAGATTCATATCAAAACAATATCACACTTGTCCCATCTGACGGAAGTATACAGATTGTAAAATTCTTGAAGCCCGGGCTGATTTGTGTTACTGCAAGCTATGGCTTCTGGGGCTGAGAGCAAATCTGCACAGTCCAAGAAACTTTTCTCTCAAGATCACTGAATCAATTTTTGAGACAAAACAAGAGCGCCAAGTTCGGCAGTGTACACAGAGCTGTCCAAAGGCAAGTGCTTGGAAAGAGCGGATTCCTTGATGGAAGGCCAACAGGCGGCACAGGCCATCCCCTCCTTGGCTCTGTTAGTGAAAACGCTCATGTAGGAGAGATGTGACTGACAGAGTTCTAAACTGGAGATGTTTGTCCTATAAGTCGCAAGATCAAATCAAACAACCAGGATTTCCACCATCAACACAGGTGTCTCAGGGAGACTGGGGAAGTCACAGACAACACCCAAATCAATATTTGCCTCTTGGAGATCAGGGAGGATGCCAATCCCCTGAGGAGGGAAGCCAAATTTTGTTTTCCTTCCTTGGCTCGAGCTCCAAGGTTCACCAATAGTGAGATTTTGTGTATGTAACAATTTTTGCCCATCATGAAGGTAGCCGCATTCTGACTTCGGGGATGTATGCTGGGTATGTTCATGTTTCCGTAACCCACTGAACACCCGACATGAATTATTGGATCTCTAATATGCATATTTCATCTTTTGCATGTGTATATAATGAAATAAATTAACGTACTGGCAGGTCTGCGCTTGAAGTGACCCGAGAGATAATAAAAATTCCAACCTTTAATTTATCAGACGCCACCCAGATTCAAATCCATGACTTCATGGGATCGGCTTGAACGGCCAAATAATACCAAAGAATTTGGTCTCTGACACTGTTGGGACAGTGGATTTTCCCAGGCAGATGACGGGATTGGGAAAGTGTTCTGTAAACCTGCTTTTAAAGTGAATACACTCTTGTGGTGGAAAATTTGAAGCTGTTGTCCTCCACCCATTCCTCTATCTTGTTCACATGAAGCTGAAGGTAACTCTGAGAAACCTATGTGGATGGTGAGACAGATGGAAACCGCAGTAATTTTTCTGTAAAAAAAACCAAACAAACAACTCTGTCCCCATGTTGGACAAGAGTGAACAGCTCTGGGAACAGCCTCTGTTTTGAGGAGGTTGGTCTGCAGCTAGGTCTCCAGAGCAGACAAGATTCTGGAGAGGTGAAAGGATTCCATACAGATCTTCCAATCTAAAGAGAATATAGTGATGTACAGAACAAGGTCAAAGATCAGGGAAATTATTGGCACTCCCACAAGAAGGTCCCAATGTTAAACCCAGCCGAAAAGGCCTGATTGACCTACCAATGCAGATGATTGCAGAGGTCCATGTTTGGTATTTTTCAGAACAATTAAAACACACTTCCCTTTTGAATGGAGTGTTTCTGGAGTTTCCTGCCTGGTAGGACTGAAGCAAGAAACTGCTGGAACTGAGGGTTAAAGACACAAATGTAAACAGGCTTTCTGTATTTTTAGTAGAACCACAGATGATAAATTTTAATGACTTCACAAGGCAGTTTGTCATGACAGTCCACCAACAGACTTCAGACATGGTGGTTGGAAAAGCCCCGAGGTGGATTTGAAGCTGTGATCAGGTGATGTTGAATAGGGCACAAAATAGACCTGTCAACTCACAGACTTGACTAATTGCATTCTAATTATCCTAAACCTTGTTTTGCACACTGTGACCAGATTTTTCTTACAACCACAGGCCAACATGCCTTCCTCTTCTGACAAAAAAAAGAACAAATTGAAAAACAACTCGTTCCAGTACACACACACACTGAAGTCAGAACAGATAGCATAAAGAATACTGCAAAAGATTTGTTTAAAAAATCTTTTTTCTTAGGCCTATCGTCACGAGCTTATTGAGTTTGACTTCTGTTCTATGAATCAATGTGCTTATGACAGTAAACCATTAACAACAACAAAATTTTTAAAAGCCCTTGGAAATCACATTATTTCAGCAAACCGATCTGACTTCTCTGTCACTGCCAATCATGAGTTTGCAAAAAGCACTGGTGTTTTGTCTAATTCAGGTTTCTGTGACATAGCCCTGACTTTTCCCCCCCTTCTTTTTTGTTTTCATTCCTGGGCAAAATTCTGAAGTTCACGAACGGTGAAATGTTTGTGTACATGACCATTTTTGCACACCATGAAGGTAGCAGCATTGCGACTTTGTGGATGTAAGCTGGGTACATTTGTTTCTGTAACCCACTGAATGCCGACATAAATTATGGGATATCTAACATGTCTATTTGATCTTCTGCATGTGTATATACATAAAGGGAATTAAGGCACTGACAGGTCTGCACTTAAGTTGACCTGGGAGATCATAAAATTCCCCACCTTTTATTCACCTGACGCTGCCAAGATTTGAACCAACAACTTCATGGACTCATGGCACTGAAGTTGAACAGTCTTAACCACTTGACTATGGCATCTGTCAACCCTCCTGACTTTTGAAATGGGAGTCTTTCTCCACAAAGCAAATCACAAATTTTTAACACTTCAGTCACTGCATTTGTAAAATATCAGACATAACATGTGCCCACTCTAATGATGAGTTGAAGGAGGAAGAGAAATATCAATGATCAAAAGTATTTGTTGAAAAAGTCCTCTTTTTCTCAAGTACTGAAGTGCTTTCTGCAGTGCTAAGCAGATACAGGTCTGACCAGACTTCTCAGAGCAAAACAGTCATCTCTTGTCATGCTCTTGTCACTAACCTCCTCCACTGAGAATCCCAATCTAATTTTTACAAAATGTCCATTGTACACACAGAAGTTCAGGTCAGCAATCAATTAAACAGACTTCTTTTGTTTACTTGTTTTTGTCAACTTAACTACCTACCTGTTTTCTGCAGTGCACACAAGAACTTCAGATGTGCTTTGGGCAAAAGCATTTGTGTCTGGTGAGCATCACACCAAGTCAAGGAAGATCAAATGTTTCTTATGCCAGGGATTTGGAAGTTTCCTGGTTTGATGATCCTGCAGTTTGTAAGAGAACTCTTTTTGTAATGAAAACCAACGGCAGACTCCAATATAGCTTTTCTGGTTTGTGAATGAATTGCAAGATCACATGATTAGGCCAGGCCAAGTTGCCCAGAAGCACTAAGCAATGCAAACCATATGAAAATCAGTCTCTGTCAGCCAAATCAACACCCATAAGATCAGCTGTCAGCAGACACGTCAATGGAGAATGGAATGAAGGCATAGCTACTAACCTTTGAGAATCCAAGAACAAAATTTTGTTGGGGGGGGGGGGGGGGGGGGGGGTTGCGAGGGGAGTACAGCCCTCTGAAGTTTTTTTTAAGGAGCAAACAAATTGGCCGTAGGTGGAAACCGAAAATACAATGTTCACTTACCATGTCTGCATTCATGAAGTACAAAATCAGTTGATAAAATTGTTTAAAGACAAGCGTTGAGCACCAGCTGCAATTATTTTTGTTGCTTAAACAAACAAAGTCCAAACAAAGTGTCAAATCTGGGCCAGACAAATCTGGCTCATTGTAGTTGACTACAGCTTCACATCTGTCCACTTCTGCCTGCAGGTTCAAACTCTTTATCACAAACTCAGTAAGAATACTTGTTTATTTTGTTGCTAGTTTGGCAGTATCTGAACTCTTGCTTTCATCAGTTACATGGCATTTGATGCACAGTTTCTGCCTTGCTTTGTTGTTCAGAACTTTTACAGACACAAATCCATCCAGATACAGCGATTGATGCTGTGCTTCCCTGACTTAGCCTAATGCACATGCACACTAGCAGTCACTGCGTCCCTTGGTCATTGTTGTCTGCTAAGCCAGTCCTTGTCTGTGCGTTTAAATCGGAGTGATAAACTTGAGTAACAGTTTTTGAGCAAGTAGCACAGCAACATAGCCACAGTCAAAATGACCTGCTATGCCAAACCATAAGGGAGCAGTTTTGTAATTTCATCCGCCATGTGAAATTTAAAAATAGCAATGGAATGCATAGCCGCCAATCTCTGAGACTCTATGCCCCCTCCCGTAAAAGTGGGGGTCAGGGGGCTGAAGCTGAAACACTTTTTATATTTAGACAAGCAAATTTCTCTTCTCCTGAAATGAAAACCACAATAAACTTTTTAAAAACACACACACATTAAGAAATATACCATCCATTAAGCAAACATACTTACAGATTCAACCCGACTGAAGTTGGAGTAGCAATTCTGGTCTACACATTGCCAATATGAGAATGGAGATTTCTTCTATGTACAAAACTTAACACTTCGTTAACAATTCACTTGGACTGGCTCCTCTGGCACAATACAACAAAAAATATGAAGGAAGAAAATTAACCTACTAACCCTTCTGCCCCAAACAAACAAAAAAACCCTCTAAAAAAGCAATGTTGTTCTGTACATCTCCTCAAAGTCAGGCTAAACCATTTTTTGCACCATTTGAGAGGTTGATGACTTGATAATTTCGGAAACCGGAATATTTTCTTGAAAAACGGAAAATCGGAACCAAGATTCGAATCCGGAAGAATTCCAGAAAATCCGGAAGGGTTGGCAGCTATGGGAATGGATAAGACTACAGCAGAGGCATAACTTTTGCCTTGTCAAAACTGATCAATGTATTTGAAATCCTTTTTCGTATATGAGAATAACCTTCTGATAGGCACAGATATCAGAATTTGCGCTAGACTTTTCCTTTAACATTTTGGTGATTGGCACTAGAGACAGGCATGCGCAGTGATGTTCAACTGGAGATATACACATTTTTTTTTTTTTTTAAATTTTTGAAAATTTTATTACAAACCAGAAAACTAGATTTGCAGCTAAACACCAGAACAATTCCAGGAAAAAAAAGACATAGTTGACAGCTATGCAAAGGTCGAGCAACCCTGCTTACCTGATCTGCTCAGAAAATTCAAATGGCTACACTACAGGGACAGGTGTGTGAATGCAACACATGAGTTGAAAAGACAAAACACGCAACCCCCCCCCCCCCCCTCCACTCTATGTCCAAACTTTCAGAAATTTTCACACCGAGTTTAAAATGACAACTGCTTATTGAATGGAATATTGACAAAGAGAAGGACATCTCAACACTGCTAGGTATTGTAATGAAACAATCCATAACCTACCACAGATTTTGGTAAACAGCGAAAACCTATTTGCCATGGAATCCCCTATTATTATTATTTTTTTAATCTTTAAAAACAACAAAAATCTGGATTTAATTTGAAGTAGCAAGGGTAAAACTTGACCTCTGAAAGGAAACTAAATGAACAAACAACTAAATAGGCTTCCTGTCAAACTAATACACATGACCCACACAATGCACTTTCACTAAAACAGATATACGACCGACTTTCTTCCTGAACAGTGCATGCGGCAAGCAAAAAGGTCAGGCAGAAAATGACATCTGCAAGGGATAGTCTGTCCCCTCTCTGAGTACTTTGACAAGTCTTTGGATATGGTACCAGTGAGCATGTGCAGAGGGGTGTAAGTGTGTGTGTGTGTGTGTGTGTGTGTGTGTGTGTGTGTGTGTGTGTGTGTGTGTCTTTGTGAAAGAAAACAGCCCTTGCAGGGGACAGTTTGTCTCCTTTTCTGTGAATGTTTTGATGTGTCTTCGGATGTGGTAACCTGTGTGTATGCATGCATGTGGTAGTGGTAGCAGCATAGTGGCCAACCTTTGAGAATTAAAAAAGAAAAAAAAAAGGAAGTGGGTAAGGTGTTGAGAGGGGGGCTCGCACCTTTTTTTTCTCTGCAACAAGGTTGTACTGCTTGAAATTTTATGCGGTCAGATAATAAAATATATGGGAATCCTAAATTATCACAGCCAAGAATGAACACTGCTTTCACTAGTTTGATTTGATGTGCTGGGAAATGTTGAGAAAAACTTGTACACAAAAATCAATTTATTAAAACATAGTCTGTCCACTTCTGTTTGGACAATCTCCTGAAAGTTAAAAAAGCATTAGAATTAAAAAAAAAAAATTTATATACAATCATGAGATAGCTAATTTAGCTCATTTGTCATAATAATCCATGCAAAATTATTTTTCACTTATTACTATGACCATTCTGACAACCTGTCAATTCAAGTCTTTTGACCATATAAAGTTATAGGAATGAAACCAGAAGAGTTACTACTATGAAAGTTTCTCTTTTTAACTTATTGGTGGATGGGTTGGATGGTAGATTTTCTGTTTGTTTTGTTTGAAGGGGGGGGGGGGGTGGCAATGGCATCAGCACTGACATAATTATAGACGGCAAGAAAATCGAGTCTGTCCATAGCTTCAAATATCTGAGAGCTATAGTATCGGATGAAGGATCAAAACCTGAAATTCTCTCCAGGATAGCCCAGATCACAGCTGCAATGACCGAACTGAAAGTCCTCTGGAATGACAAAGAACATCACTATCAGCTTCAAGATCAGACTGATGTAATCATGTCCATATTTTTATACACATGTGAAACGTGGACCATTGAAGCAGACATTGAAAAAAGGATACAGGCGATGGAGATGAGGTGCTTTCGCAAACTCCTTGATATCTCATACAGTGATCACATCACTAAGCTGGTTGTAAAATCTTCATTGGTGCCCCCATGGTCCATGGGGCAGGTAAAAGTGAAAGGGGGGGGAAGTTGGTCAGCGTTGTCTGTTTTTGAATAACTCTTGAATAAATAATTTACACTATTTTCTGCTCAAGTATATACTCTTTGAAATGCGTTAAGAAACAGACCTAATAGCCAGTGTTCAGTACAGAGCTAAACGCCAGTGACAATACTGTTTTGCCTTTTGGGGGCTTATCAGATTTCTGTGTCTGAGAATTCTGGTTTGTGTTTGTAAAAACTATGAAACAGTCAAAATAATACTAAAAATGTTCAAATTACTTGGGAAAAGGGCCTTACACTCACAACTGTTCTGAGAATTCTCCATCAAGGAAGAACTGTGGTCCTCACTTCACAGAGCAAAATCACATTCCTTCCCTTATCAAAAGAAGGCAGCGTGTGTTTTTTGTGTGTGTGTGTGTGTGTGTGTGTGTGTGTGTGTGTGTGTGTGTGTGTGTGTGTGGTGTGTGTGTGTGTGTTGTGTGTGTATGTGTGTGTGGTGTGTATGTGTGGTGTGTGTGTGTGTGTGTGTGTGTGTGTGTGTGTGCGTGTGTGTGCGTGTGGTGTGTGTGTGGACAGAACTAATCAACAATATTAACTCATGTTATTTAGAGTTTTTAACTAATTCTGGACCTGTGCTACTCAAACTACCTGAAAAACAGGAACCTTTAGAAGAAGAAAAAAGTGAACAATAATCAGCACAACAACAATCATGCAGAATTCTTTATTTCGCAACTCTCCCACTTCTTTAAAAGTTGAGCTCCTCATCACACGCGACACACACACTTTTTTTTCAACAGACAAGAGTTTTATTGGTGACAACACACAATGAATACAAACATGAATGATTAACCGAATCCTGTGCTTTCTATAATGATTTACAAGTGATGTCAACCATTTCACACCAGAGCAATTAGCAACAGAAGGAAACATTAAAAGTCAAATAACATGAAGCTTTTACAGAAACAGATTGTATCTTTATTGACAGAAGATGAGAAAGTAAATGTTCTGACAAAATGAATCAAACAGGCAATTCCCTACATTTTTCTCGGACGATAACACTGGTTCACATTCCAACCTCCTGCAAGTCCTTAAGATGAGACTACGAACATAAGTTATTTGTGCCTAAAAACGCAAACATCTTGCACACATACATCTGTTTCAGGAGGGTAGGGCAGTCATATAGATAACAAATACAAACATACTCAGCTAAAACTAATCTGCATGCAAAGATGGTCTTAAATGTCTTCCTTTTCTTTTTTTTTTACTTTGCTTTTGTCAGATGGACAGCTCAGTCTCTACAAGAAAGGCAGTATGCTGCAGGTGTGAAGACGACAAGCCCTGGGTGAGAATGAAGAAAACAAACACAAACACAAAAGAGAATAATCTTTTCCTTATAAACTGGAGGTAGTTTAAGAAAAAAAAGATGTTAAGACTTTTCCAGAGTCAGATTAAAACCATCAGTTCTGCTTCCAGACAATCTGCATGTTGCTCACCACCAAGTCAATATCAGTCTTTCTAAAGGCGTACTAAAAGCTTCTGCACAACAAGCAGAGGTCTGGCTGGAATACACACACTTTTTGAACTTTGGAAATTTTCTATATCCTTTAGAATTTATTTGCTCCAAATGAAAGCTGTCAAACAAAAACAGTTACCGGCCCCTCCCTCCTCTAATCATCCCTGGACTGGTCGTAAAAAAGCATACGAGTGCTTATTCCATTATCCTCGAAATAAAAGAATAAACAAATGAATAGCTCTCCTTCTCCTATTTTTGTTGTGTTTTTCTTTTCTTTTTTTTTTTTAAAAGACTGTCTATACAGATAAATCTCAAATTCTGTCAAGTGTCACACTATGGCACTGGTTTAAAAAAAAAAAAAAAAGCAAACAAACAAACACACACAAACAAAACAAAACCAAAAAAAACCAACACCTGGCCTTTGCCAACTGAAATGTATTGCAATTTTGAGGATCCTTAGTTCAGCAATATTTATGCTACTTCATTGCACAGCGTCAAACTCTGTAGCTTTGACCAATCCTTTAGCTAGAATCTCATCTTCTCAGACTTTTCTGAGGCTGGAAAGGGTTTCCATTATTTTTTTCATAGTCTGCACAGTACCACCCCTTGCCCCGAACAAGTACCTTGCCACACCATAACGGTGGACAAAACATAAAATTGTGACCCAAAGTATATTTTCCCCAAATTCCTCCTTCCAGTGTCAAGCTCTATGGGTATTCATCATGGATTCTGATTTTGATCATCTGCCAAAACACAAATGCCATGTCTGTCCAAAAAAGTTGGTCCTGACAAAAACCACACGAAGTGAATTGAGCAATTTCATTTTTAAAAAGGGGGTGGGGTGGGGGGTTTAAGAGGCGGGGGTGAGGGGTGGTTGTAGGAAAAAAGAGGATGAATCCCTTCCTGGAACCAAGATACTCCACAAAACAAACAGCACAGAGCGAACTCTGATATCAAGCTAAAATTTAGACACTGCTGAAACCATCTTAAAAAGCAAAACACTTTATATTTGAAGACCTAAAAAAAAAAAAATGTGCATCAAAATGAACATCAATGAAGCTAAACATGCTACATCATCACAATGATAATGAAGACTAGCCGATGAAGAAAGAAGAACAGTTACTTACCAGCTTCACACAGTTAAAAAAAACATCAATGCAAACCTGTCGAGTCATAAACGAAGTTAACGATTACCAAACTGTTGCCGCTGTCCAAATAAAACACAAACTGGGTGTTGAAAGGTAAAAAAATCATCTTCCAAGTGGGCCAAGATGAAGAAGTTATATACGGGTGAAACAAGTCCAGTGCTGCTGATAGTCAGTTGCCTTCTGCTCCAAATGCCAACGTTTTCTCCGCAGCCATGACAAGTAGAGGAGACAAGTTTTCCGAAGTTACAAACCAAAGTCGGTCTTTGACTCACGGGCTCGGGCTCGCATCTTAAAAAAGAACACAAGGGTAGAGCTGACAGACAGTATCAGAACACAGCTTTTCTTTTTATTTTCCTAAAAAAAAGCTAGTAACACTGGACACAAGAGTTACTGAAACAAACAAACATTATGCAAACACAAAAACCACAATCATCTGAATCTTGCTAAATGTTATACAACAAGTATTCATGAAATCAACCAGGTGGTCAAGGTGTGGAAAAGGAAATAAGTTTTGACCATCAAAGTTTTTGGTGCTAACGCACGTAGTGCTTCAAATTTATAAAAACTCAGGGATTTATAAACTGCAACTTATTTTTGTCCTTAAACATGACCCTTAAGGTTTACTGTAAGCTGTGGCTAATAAAACATCACTAAACACGAAAACAATGTATTTCAATCGAAACACAGAAGAAAAACTTGTAGTGTTTTTAATCATTGAGTCCATTTGTTTTTGCTTCCTGTGGTCATTCATCCAAGTACTCTGATCAGCTGCTAAATGGCCCCCCCCCCCTCCCCCCAAAAAAACCCCACAAACTTTTTTTGTGACAGCACAAATCATTGTTATTGTCTCTATCAATGATATTGTTGTCGAAAATTTGGACCCAAGTTTCTTGCCCAAAAATTGTGATAATGCCGAAAGTATCGGAAAGAAGTTAGGGACCAACTATCCTTTCAGCCTTAAGAAACAAAAGCCGAAGATAAGAAAATCTCATAAAAAGATGAAAATGGTAAGCAATGGCCGACTCAGCTCCATGCTAAATTGAGCTTTAGCGTGGCTTATTCAACAACACAGCTTATGTATTACTTTTTTCACTTTCTTATAAGAAAGCAGGGGGTGTGGCTTACAAAATGAACGGGACTATACTCCATCACATTGGATAGTACTGTCCATTCGTATAAAAACTTTTGTTTTCTTGAAGATGTGTGTACATGTGGTTTGTGAATAAAAACATGTGCGACCAGGGGCGGCAGCAGAAGATAAAGAAAAGGGATAAAAAAATTTTTAAAAAACTATTTAAAAGGGATTAATCTCATGCTGCAATAAACTTTTCAACACTCAAGGTGTTCTTCCAAAAAGATGGGTATCTTCCATGGAGAATGATGAAATAAAGTATAGATGAACTGACAGATGTAAATGTAACTCACATGCTTAGAACATTTATCAGAGAAGATGCCTGAATATAGAACAAAACCGGCAATGTCATTCTCTCTTCAAAAAACCAAGAAGAGAAGCCCAGAGCAACGCATCCTTTTAAAATACGCATTGGCTGGCAGAAAGAAAGCGTATATCCAGCTACATGCGAGCTTCAAACGTGACCACAAGTTTTTTCCAAATACACTTGCACTTTACTGAAGGCGATGCAAATGAGAATCAAAACATTCTCAATGTTTATCACAAATAAACAGCAAATCTGCGCAAAAAAGAATTTAGGTCAGAGAAAATCCTCACAGAAATTGTGTAGAAAAGGCAAAAAGCTGCCCCAAAATTGAAAAATGTGAGTGCTGAAGAATGTCACAATGTCCATTTTGCTCAAGTCATTTTCCAAGCCATGGAAGGAACAAATATGCAGGCATCAAAGCTGGATTTTCAGAAACTTACCCAAATTAGTGCTGTTCAAAAGCTTATTGGTTACTGCCAACCCATGTGTACAGCTAGGAGGTGGTTTGTTTAAAGGGGGCAGGTGCTTATGCTTTGTTTTATTTTACATCAAAGTGGTTGTGTTTTTTTAAAGATGCGCAGAATTCTCTGCTTACATTCAAGGGAATAGGAGTTGAGCTGTTTTCTTGGAGAAGACAAAAGAAGTGACCGTACACTGAAACTCTGCCCCCAAGCCTGACTGGAAGCTTTGCTGTGAAGCTGGGTGCTTACACTGAGGTACTTGGAAGAGTCGACAGCCCACATACGCTGAAGACCACATTAAAAATACAACAACCCCCAAAAAAACCCAAAACAACACCCCTCCCCCTAAATGGAACTGTAGAATAGGATTATTTGTATGTAAGCAGTTTAAAGAACAATCAACCAAAACCAAGGTTGACAAATTGAAATGCCTGAAATAAATGTGACATTTCTGCAATGTTAACGTTCACATGCTATTAGATCCCAGTCAAAAGCGCTGTATACAAACTAAATATAAAACAAACACCATACCCCAGACTGAAATTTGGGACCAAATTCCCCTGCAAAATTTCCTGCTCACCAAATAAAAATATGACACCTGAAACAGTGCCCAAGACAACTTCCGCAAAAGAAAATTGTGTGCACACCGACGTAGAGGAAGATAGCTTTTCTTGTTCTTATACTTCCAGAAAGTGTAAACACATAATAGCTGGTGATATGACTGCTCCTCAAGTAACAATTTTCTCTTTTTAATTGTCCTCTGATCAGTCCTAAGTGCCTAAACAGTTACAATGTGAATGCAGACAAACTTCTGCATAAATGAAGAATGCTGAAGCAGAAAACTGATGTGACCCAAGTACTGGAATTCCCATTGAATTAAAAAAAACAACAACAACAAACAACTGAACAAACAAACATATAAACATTGTCAATTTCACACTATTTGCTCTTTTGATCCAAAAGTATGATGCAACAATGTTTTGTTTTAAGAGGACTTTTATCATAACAATTTTTTTAAATAAAAACGTTTTGTACAAAGCTAATGCTTCTCTAGCTGCACAAAAAAATGAATGAAAAATGTTCCAAGCCTGGACCTTTTCACCAGACTAGCCTTACAACATACCAACCAACTTTCATGCAAAGTAGAATGACTGCATGTATGGATGAGAGTCAAGCTTGTTTCATTCTTCAAAGTTGTTATGTTGCATTCCACTCAGCTGCTGAAAAAATGCCACCATTTAAAATACTTGGCTGGCAGAAACAGAACTGATTCTAAATCAATCAATTCTTACTGCAACATCCAGTTAATGCAATCCTCCACCTCTTCTTTAGGAGCTGTTTTCAAACTGAAAATGAAACCAAAATGGGAGTCGACACAAAACTAAAAGTATAGCAGCATTACTATGAACAGGAAAAGCCTGCCATCCTGAAGATCTCACTCATCAACACACAACACAACACAAACAATCAATACACTCAACCAACAAACATTAAAATCAGTAAGTAAAAAGGTAAAGGTATCCCATAATCTATAAGGTCGTGGGAGGAGCAAGGCATCAGAGACCTCACTTCCCTAGGGGCCAGCATATTGAGGGCGGTGCCCATCAAATCTCCCTCGCTGTTTTACCTTCCCTGACCCTAATGAGGCAGGTACCCATTTACAGCTGGGTGAACTGGGGGATTGTGCTGAAGCCAAGGTGTGCAAACGATCACCCACCCAACGGATAACCACGCTCGACGTTGCTTAAGTTGGCTGGGGGAAAGCAAGTGCTCTGACCACTGAGCTATCCCATCCCAATCAGCACACACACACACACACACAAAACCCACCCACACCACCACCAAAAGACAAAACAAGGCTCTTACATCAGAACTTGCGCTGAGTGGCGGAGGACGAGGAGGGGTAGAGGCTGGGCTGTGAGATGTTCTTCAACAGGCTGGGCCCACTCTGGATGAGGTTGTCCAGGGCCTTCTGCACTGTGGGGTTGTCAAAATTGATGAGGGTGGCTGACGGAGCGGCAGGAGGCTTCACGGCGCTCACCGCCAACGGGGAGGTCACGGCCTGCTGAGAGGTCAGAGTGGACACACCCAGCACGGGGCTGGTCTGCTGGTATGAAGTGCCGGCGGTGGGCAAGAGTCCTGGTTTGGGGGCTCCTGCAACAACAGATAGGCCATGCCCTGTGAAGAGAACAGCCAATGACTTTGCTGTCAGTGAGGTTGGCAGGCCTTAGCAGGACCAAATGGGAGTATCGAGAAGATAGGACAGTGAAAAAAGTCTTTGAGGCCAATAACAAACCAAACTTATACTAAGTAGAGTGCAATCATAGTAGGGAAGAAGAAGAAAGAAAGAAAGAAAGAAAAACAGTACAAGATAGTAGACTGTAGTTACAGTAAACCACGTTCACCCATAGTAAGTTTCTGTCTGTGAAATTGGGCAGCTCTCCCCGAGAGAACATGTCACCACAGGACTAACAACATCCATTATTTTTTCAAGTCTGTACGTGTACGATTCCCTATGAGTGGCTTTTTTCTTAAACAGAATTTTTGCCAAGAACAACTCTCTTGTTGCTGAGGGCTCTTTTGCATGCGTTAAATGTGTGTGCATGCAGGACCTTGGTTGATCTCATCCAAAAGACTAGCACCCACACCACTTTTAAGGTTTAATGCAAAGTTGGGGTTCGAACTCGCACTTCTTGCTTTCTAGGCAGGTGCATTACCTCTAGACCACTGAACCCACATAATAACACACTGCTCTTGTGATGTCAGCTGGAAAAAAAATTTAGAACAGGAAGTGGGGGATCGGGTGGGGAAATATGTTGACACCACAGACATCCATGGTTAAAACCCTAATAATGACGTTGATACTTAAATTCACCACAAAGCAAGAGCACAATCATTGCATGTTACTACTAACCAGCAAAGTTTTTTGTCCCCTCATTTCAAACCAACAAAATCAGATAAACCGAAACACCTGCTGCCATGGTGCAGCGGTAAGCACCTTGAATTACAGACTGAAAGATCATGGGTTCAAATCCTAAAAGAGTCAGAGATTTTTCGGACTCCAGATGGCTCCCACCACAGTGAGTTTCCTATGGGCTCATTGGGAAGACTGCGACCACACAGTCAACTTCATCTATTTTACAGATGAAATGTTGAAAGAATGAATAAAACCAAAACACACGATTTCTAAAGATGTTCAATATATTTATTTCATATCTTGCACGAAAAGGCGACAACCAAGCACACATATAAAGGGAAAGAGAAAAAAACTAACTTGTAACTGTGGGGACACTACTTTTACCAAATCTACACAAAAACCCTAACATTATCAAAATCCATCAAGTAAATATAGACTTGACAAGAAATTGCTCTGCCCCAAGGTACCTTCACACCCCCCCCCCCCCCCCCCCCACCCCAAAAAAAAAAGTTTTTGAAAAATGTAGCCCAGTCTGTCAATGCCTATAAATGACACAGTAATCAGTCAATGAGCACCAGGCAACAGCATGTGCACTGCATATCTTTCTGTCTTCTCCCAGATCTTCTCCTCTTCTCCTTATCTTGTGTGTGTGTGTGTGTGTGTGTGTGTGTGTGTGTGTTGTGTGTTGTGTGTGTGTGTGTGTGTGTGTGTTGTCAGACAGGTACAGTATGTATGGTTGTTTATCATTTTTCCTTCACACATTTGTTTTTATTTAATTCCACTCAGCAAGTTACTACCTGCAGAGGCAGCGGCAGTTCCATTCATCATGCTGAGGATTTTGCTCTCCAGCTCTTTGTGCTGCTTTTGTTGCTGCTGCTGTTGTTGTTGTTGCTGCTGCTGCAGCTGCAACTGTTGCTGCAGTTGCTGTTGCTGCAACTGCTGTGCTGGATATTGAGACAGCGGAGGCTGAGTTGCTGCTGTTTCCAACACAAATTTGAAAAAAGGAAAACGATAAACTTCACATCATCATACCCATACATCTCCGCATCAACACTATCCTTACAATAAGGGAGAGAACTCCTCTATCCCAGTACACGTGTACTGTGCACATAATTTGTATGCTATCATAACACAGTAGTGGGTGATACGGAGGGAAGGGTTAGTAGATGGTTGGTTACCCATTAGCAGGTTACCTGTAGGGAAAAGGTTAAAGGCACAGCCCATACAAAATGTTGGGATTTTCTCAAGCATACAGGAACATTTAATTGTCTTTTAAAGAGTTCTTGTCCTCTGAACAGTGGTGCTGTTACTTTTGCTATCCTTGGGAGGATTTCAGATCTGGATACCTCTCTGCTGATGACGGATCCCTGGTATATGAACTGTAGAACAGGTCCTAGCTTCTTTTTATTCACACTTGTGGTGGAGGTGGCAGTAGTGTTGTGGGTGGCCATCAAAATCATGGTCCTCTCAGTGCTGATTTTCACACAATATCTTGCTGAAGATTCATATAATCTTCAGACAAGCTTCCTGAGTCAGTGTTCTTGCTTACCACAGCAGCCTGCTAGGCTATCAGTCATTTGCAAAGCTTTCTGATGGTTCTTCCTCTAATATTAACTCTGCTGGCACCCATCAATTTTAGAGAAAAAAAGCATTCTTGATATTTCCATCCCAAATATGGCACTGCTCCAACAACAGCAAAAACACCTCAGCTTAACTCAACTGTCTCCATTGCTGCTGTCGACAGTAGGAGCTCCATGCACTGCTTCCTAGGTTCGCCATCTCTGTCTCTGCTGAGTTCTATGATCTCCTGTACCCCTCCCAGACCACTGATCTCAGTGATGATGGCAATGTAGGATGTTGGTGGTCTGCCTCTTTTCCTTCTGCCCTCAACCTTACCTTGCAGAAGTATCATCATCTGATTTGTCTGTGTTTCTGCTTGCATAATATCTCCAGCAATAACAATAAAGAAAAACCCAAGAGGAGCAAACACCTGTCATTTTATAACTTTTTCTGTTTTTCAAATAGGAGTTTTATTTTCTTTCCGAAAGTTTCTATCAGTCGATGGATGTCATCTTTCTTGCCATACTTGAAGAAGACATCACAAGCACTTAGTCACAGTGTGATCTTCTCTCCCCTCCCTACTGCACCCCAACCTTGAAGGAAGGTCACTTCTTACTACATTCACTTGGAATGGAAACTCTTGGTGCCTGTAATGGTCATTTTCTTTAATAGGCACAAAACTTCTCAGGGACAATCATCACAAGTAGCATTCATGAACACCAAGTGGACGGAATAGTCTGGTGGTTAGAGAGTTAAGCTTGCAATCTGAAGGCCTGGGTTCAAGCCACCACCCCATTCAAGGGGATTTTTCCCCTGGAGTTAACATCACTGCCAACTCCACTCCCCTCAAAGTCCTTTAGATGAAACTATAAACCAAGGTCTTGTGTGTAAACACACAGAAAACACCTCACACACACGTTAAAACCTGTTTTGCCTTTTGGAAGAGTTAGGCCAATGTTGCCATTGGGAACAGATAAAAAATGTTAAAAATTGAATGCACACGATGGAGGAAGGAGGTAAAGGTAAAGGAGTCCCATAACCTATAAGGTCGTAGGGGAGCGAGGCGTCAGAGACCTCACTTTTCTAGGGCCAGCATATTGAGGGCGGTGCCCATCTCCTCTCCCTCGCTGCTTTACCTTCCCTGACCCTAAAGAGGGCAGGTACCCATTTACAGCTGGGTGAACTGGGGGAACTGTACTGAAGCCAAAGCGCGCAAACGGTCACCCATCCAACTGGTAACCACGCTCGACGCTGCTTAACTTGGCTGGGGGAAAGCGAGTGCTCCGACCACTGAGCTATCCCGTCCCCCACGATGACCATATGTAAAAAAGCACATGAGTGCTTATTCCATTATCCTTGAAATAAAAGAATAAATAGACCAATGTGTTAATGAAGAATCAATCTCTTGTCTGTTGCACATACCAAAGTGGGACAGACAATAAGTGCTGATTTGTCCATTCACCTGAGTGCCATCTCCAAAACAGATCAGCTCAATCATGTCTTCATTCTTCAACAATTTTTGTTGTGTTTAGGAAGCACTATGAATCTCTCTTCATGGGAAACCCATGACAATGTAAACCACTTTCTGGAAACATGTGGGCTGGACGTAATGGAGGGCAATATTGGAAACTAGCTCACTGGGTAATATCTGAAGTTAAATCCCTTGGTTCTACAATTACATTATTTCATAAGTGAATGATATCAAATAACACGAACAGGTATTATGTAGATATCAGCTTTAAAGACAACATGTGGCTACCTCCATAAAAAAGATCAAAAATGGTAAAATGCACAAAATCTCATCAAAAGTCCAATCATTCATACTGTTTAAAGCCCTGCAAACCACAGAGGCCATATCAGAGCTGTCGGCACATCCACAATTACAGTGAAGAAACAAAGAAAACGAAGAAGTAATCAACTCATAAACTTTCACATGGGGGTGAGATAGCCTGGTGGAAAAAGCAGTGAGCTCACAATCTCACAGCACAGGTTCAAGCCATTCAAGCGGATTTTCCCCAGGAAGTTAACATTTGTACCAACTCCACTCCCTTCCCCAAAAGTCATTTGGATGAGCCTATAAACCCAGGTCACAGGTGCAAACACACACTGAACATCTTGTGCACACGTTACAAACCTGCTCCACCTTTCAGAAGAGTGGGCCATTGTATATCATTGGGAAAGGGTGACAAAATTGTTAAAAAACACAAGCACGCAGGTATCGTGTTACGCCATCATCCCCATGGTCAACACACGCTGACCTTCATAGTAGGCAAATGGCCATACATGCAAAATCTCACCGCTGGTGAACCTGGAGTTCTAGCCGAGGAATTTGGGGAGAGAAGATAAACCCTCAAATCTGTCACAAGAAAAACAATCAAACGCACAAACCAAAAACAACAGACAGACAGAGTGAGCGAGCGAGCGAGTGAGTGAGTGAATGAGTGAGAGTGAGAGAGACAGACAGACAGACAGAAACAGAAACAGAGACAAAAACAGAAACAGCGACATAGACAGAGCCAAAGGACAACTCACCAGAGGAGGGTGGCAGGCCAGACGCGGCCATCATTTTCTCCTTCTTCTCCTGCAGGTAGCCTATGACTTTGTCTATTTCCTCCAAGGTCACCGGCCGGCTGTCGGCTAACAGATTGAACAGGTATGCCATGTCCTTGGGCGTGATGAGCAGGTCCACAGCGCCCGTGCCTCTCGCTTCGGCGGTGGTCGCCTGGCTGAGCTTTTCCTTCTCTGCCTGCAGGTACTGCTCGAAGCTGCGGGCCACCAAGCTCAGGGCATCGTCCAGGGGCATGTTTCTGTGCTCTGTGATGAACAAACCGTCTGGGTTGGGTTGTTTCTTTAAAGAAACCTTCTTCCTTTCGCTTTTTAAAGCAAAAAAAAATCTGTTTTCTTTCCAAATAAATTCATGAAATATATGAGTACTTCCTTTTACTCTTTGATTTAATATGAATTAGGAGAAACATTTGTATATCTCTTTCACGAATGAAAAAAAAACTGTGGATGGAAGGCTGGGGGTTTGGGGGGTGGGGGGTAGACACATGGTTTACTAAAGACAAAATTCTCATAAATGTTGAGGCATGATGGGAGAAAAGCCTTCTTTTTTTTTTTTGAGGGGTCCTTTTTTTCCCTCCTATTAAAAAAAACCAACACCTTAACTTCTGTTTAAGTCTGTTTCTTTTAGGCAACATTAAAAGCACTAAGTACTCCACTAGACACTACACCATGATCATCACTAAGTGAAACAAAAAGAGGTTTCCAGCATGCTATTGCAAAGTTAACTGAACCTACCATCACTGTGATATAACAGCCAATATATATGTGAACTAACAGGTTTCTTTCTTCTTCGCAGATTAAGGTTAAAAAAAAAGCAGAACAGAAGAGTGAAGAGCAACCAAGCAGAACACATTATGATGACAGCAGAACAGCTGGTAACTATACACATTCCTCCCACAACATAACCACCCCATCTCACTCTCTCTCACACACACAACCATTGAATATTTTTGCAAAATTGTGTACAGAGAGCATTCAAGAGAAAACGATACATTAGACTGATAATATGTCTGGGACATTGAGAGAAATCCCGGAACAAGAGGGAGTTAATGCCTGTGTGGTGAACAAATCACAGTGAATCATTTGCTTGTGCGCTGCTCATTAATGCAACTGTCAGTTTCACGAAAGCTTGGACATTGTCATCCGCCCAACTGTCCTTTATCTCTAGAGCACATTTTGAATAACTATTCGCTTCTTCACGAGTTTGCTGTTTAATAGCAGTCCGGTTGGTACTACCTTTGAATCACGTTAAATTGCTATTGTTACGGTTTACGTTGTATTAATTATTAGCTATGTTAATTTAGTTATGATATGCAAGTTATGGTATTCCAGTAATGTTCTGCTTTTTTGGGGGGCGGTGGGAGGGGGTATTTTTTTTCCTCTTGAGGTGGTTATTGTGAGTTTTTTTCCTCTTCACAAACTCACTCACTCACACACATAATTATGCTCTCTCTCGCTTGCTGTCTCTCTCTCTCTTGACTCTAGTGACGCAATCGAACTTACACATGCTCATTCATACACACACTCTTCCCTCCCCTTTTTTTATACATTTCTCATAATCCTTTTCCCTGTTGTCTAATATCACTTAAAGTAGAAGGATGTTAAAGCGAAGAAGAAGAACAACAACACACACACACACAAAACCATCCTCAGCACAAACCTTGAGCTACACCATGCAGGATGTTGAGTGTGAGGGAGCGATGAATTTCGTTTTGGTTGTTGATGATGATGGCAAAGAGACAGGAGCGTCGGACGGCATCCTCCACGTGCTGGGGAATGGAGAAGTCTTCGCGGATCACCACCACATTGGTCAACAGGTTGATGTTCTTCAGCCGCCTCTCCACCATGTCACCATACGGTCTGTTCCAACATATCCCGTATCATCGCTATTCATAATCTGAGGAAACTGCCGTACATTTTGCTGAAATAACCATCCACACTTTAGAAGTGGTTTGGCCCAAGTGAAAAACTGTCAGTTACCATGAGGTTTTTTCTCTCCATTTCTTGGCTAGAGCTCCAAGGTTTACTGATGGTGAAATTTCGGTGTATTTAACCGTTTTTTGACCCCCCCCCCTTTTAGGTAGCCGCATTCTGACTTCTGGGATGGTATCTAGACACGACACCTGTGAGCCAGCATTTAAAAAAAAATTTGTCACCTGTTCCTACAGGCTCGAAATGGCCTAGTCTTCTGAAAGGTGAATGCGTTTTTAACGAGTGCATAATATGTTATGCAAGCATTCGCACTTAGGACCTTGATTCATAGTCTCATCTGAAGGACTTTACCATTCAGTCTGATTTTCACATCGAACTGAGAAGAAATGACAAGGCTGGGAATCAAACCCAGAACCTCACGGTTTACTTGTTAGGCAGGTGAATGTCCTAACTGTCCTCCAACCTTCCTTGACATAAGCTAGGTGCCAAAGCCTATATCAAAATGATGTTATGCTTTGTAATGTTACATTGTCTTCAGCCATGACAACTTCTTAGTTAACAACCTGCATTCTCCTTTAAAGGAGGAAGAAGTCCCCTGGAGTCCTGATGTCAGAGTATAGCTGCCTATGCAGTGAGGCACTTCAAAAGAGTCACACATGCAAACATAGAAATAAGAACCATTTTTTCAATGATTTTTTTTAAAAATTACTTTCTCATCATTGATCAAGAATCTTTTAGAGTGTTTGAATGATAATAGAGAATTCTTCTATCTTAAGGTGTGCAAGCATTGTACTGTATTGTATTGTATTGTCTACCATTTTCAGGCTCAACAGATTTCTTGTATGAAATTTGGGCTGATCTCACCAGGAAAAGTGTGTCACCTCAAGAGCAGTACTCTCAACCCCCCCCCCCACCCTCAGTCTGTATTTCTGTTTCCATGTGTGTGTGTGTGTGTGCGCACGTGCGGATGGGTGGGTGTGTAATGGGTGAGCGTGTGTGTGTGTATGAAATGTGTGTGTGTGCGTGCATGTGTGCATGCATGCTTACCTCAAGTCTGCAGACATGATGACAATTTCACAATCCACTGTCATGGGTTTCTTTGGAGCAGCAGCAGCAGCATCCAGCACACTGCGGCTGTAGACATCTCGAAACCGGTCACCGTAAGGAGGTCCATATGGGTCATCTCTGCACACAAACCTTTGCATGACACAACCGAGGATGCTTCACGCCAGAGCAAACTACTGCCTTATTTGCTTCTTCCTTGACAAGGTTTCCTTTTCTTTCTAAATTTCACTTCAGTAAAAACAAACCAAAAAGCATTCACTTCTTTCTTGACAAACTTCCTTTTCTGAATATCACTTCATTAAAGAGAACCCACCCCCCAACCCCTGATTTTAAACCCTTCTCAATTTCTCTCACACACGCACACAGAGCATGCACACAGTAATAGCTCTCGGTGACAAACTAATGCCTAAAAAATGTTGCATTGGTATGACAATGGCTCATATATATATATAATTAATTTGGTATATAACACTATATGTCCCGAGCAAAAACAAACCAGCCAAAACCCCAACAACACACATTTTCTTTTTTTTAAATCAAGTGCCTGACTTACACATTACCTGAATGGATCATCTCGGATTCTGTCGAAAAAGGGATCTGGAGGAAGAGGACGTCTGTACGGATCATCAAAAAATGGATCCCTGCAACAAGTCACACTATGGTCATGGTATGGACGGATGCAAAAAACAAGCATTTCATAAGTTAATTTGTTCCACTGTAAATGTTTATGAACTGCACGGTGGAAAACGAAAAGACTCAATGTATTGGAGACAAAACTGACATGAACTCACATACGATTTGGCACCACGGCTCTCAACAAGAAACGCTAATTTTTTTCTTCTTCTTCATTGAACGCTCAGACAGCAACTATTGTTGCCTGTCACAGTGTTGATTCTAGGATTTCAGAAAGAGGTAGCAGGGGCCCCCTAAAATGGAAAAAGAAGGGGGCACCCCCCCCCCCCCTCCCTCCCCCACCAACATACTGTACAAAAGAGAAAGGAAACATTTGTTGCAAACACCTCTGTAATCTCTGTTTTCATACTGTTTGGTCTAACCCACAGTCAGGAGTTTGGGCACCAATAATATAGAGTCCTTTCCTTTGTGGCTCATTTAACTTTTAAAACCACAACCACCACCCAACCCTTGTAGATACTCATGCATTCCTCTTCAATGTATGTGTCTGTGTGATGGAGAGGAGAGGGTTAAGGGGGAGCTATTCAAAAAGCAAATTTGGTGTATTGTAATGTAAAGGAGGGGATGGGGTGGGGTAGGGGGTTATTCAGAATGAAGGATATTTTAACCTCTTAACTGCCCAGTGCAAGTGCACCCTATATGCTGGGGAATAAAATTCTTATGTACCACTGCTATGTTCATATCCCTTTTACTCAGAAACTACTACATGAATATTCCTGATAGTCTACCTAATGACAGTATATATATCGTAGATTACTTCAAGGCAAGCTCAAATTAGTTAGCATATTTCACTGCGAAAATATATTTAAAATGTAAAAAATTGACCAAAAATACGATTTCTTCATCACCACTGTCATTCTGAGTACCCCCCCCCCATCTCAATAATGTCAAATATAAGTCTAGGCCAAATCTCATTCATTGTTTTTAAAATACACGATCTGAATCATATGTGATCGTTTTCATCACTGTTAGGTAAATCTACAGTTTTATTTGCCACTTTTACAGCTGTGTAAAGTTGTTGATGCCTTCAACAAGAAGTGTCATCCATTTTAAACAAGAACTTCCCAAGCAGTCATACATAAAAACACAAAATACGAGCTAAAAAACCGATCGTTTTTGCCACGGTTTTTGCAGCTGAATGTTGCCAAGCAACAGAGAGTGATCTCCGTTAATTTTGGAGTTCTTTCCCTTTAACTGTAGTCAAGGAAGCAGGCTTGTTTACTTCGGTTCGACACCCCGGAAATTTTCCGGGTTGTAGGCGTATAGGGTGCACATTTAGCCCCGGAAAATTTCCGGGGTAAGGCAGTCTAGTGGTTAATATTCCAGTTTTCCTACTCCTATAAGTCTGTGTGACTGGGGGGGTAGTCTGTTAATTGAGGCAGCAATTTTTTGTCTTTTTTTAATAGTGAATTTACTCCCAGATTCATTACAACTAATGTAAAAATTAAGATGGAGGTATGGCATCTCGGTGGTGACTCAAACCTGGGCTCAAAACTCATGGAGCCGGATCCTGAGTGCAATGCCCTAACCATCAGGATATCCCATCCCCCGTGTGCGTGTGTGTGTGTGTGTGTGTGTGTGTGTGTGTGGGGGGGGGGTGCATGTGTGTGTGTGGGTGCATGCATGCCTGCATGCGTGCGTGTGTGTGTGTGATGCACAGCCTTGGGTTCCACGGGTCTATTCATCACAAATGAAAAAGGCAATATCAAGCAGAATGTACCTAGAGAATGACAATCACACAGGCAATAAGATCATGTAAATAATGTTGGATATGAGAAAGAGTATACTGTGGCCAAACTTTCAAGATGAAAATAGCATGTATGTTTTCAAGACAAAAAAACAGCACTTGTGTGAGTGTGTGTGTTGTGTGTGTGAGAGAGAAAGAGAGAGAGAGAAAGAGAGAAAGAGAGAGAGAGAGAGAGAGAGAGAGAGAGAGAGAGAGAGAGAGAGAGAGAGAGAGAGAGAGAGAAAGATTGAAAGACAGAGTGTGTATAGATGTGTGTGTGTACACACGCATATACACGCAAACACATGCATGGTTAATGGCACAAAGTTGCTGACAATTTAACACAGTGAAGTGCACTAATTATCCCTTCAACAACAACACTGGCAGTCTGCACACCTTGGTGGTGGTAAGGGAGGAAGATCTCGAGGGGGTGGTGGCATGTCTCGTCCTCTCATGTAAGGATTTTCAAAGGGCGGCGGCCCATAGGGATCTTGGCCAGGGGAGTGTTCCCTTCCATATCTGTAACAATTACCGCAGAAGCCTTTATATAACTTTGTAACGTACGGTCTACACACACAAAGACATGCATGCACACACACACACAAAAGAAAGTACATATAGAAAAACAAGCTAAATGTGAAAGCTCCGACACCCCACATGTCAGGATAATGCTTTCTGCAAATCAACAGCTGCTGTGAATGAATTTTGTTTCTTAACATAAAATCTGTTCTAGTTTTACACACACACACAAATGCGCGCACACGCAGACACACACACACACACACAACTGTTATATTTTAAGTCTTTCTGGGAAAAAGGCAGAAGAATAGACCAAGAAGGCAGAAAATAGACAAGAAGGTGACAGGAAGAAAAGGCAGAAGGCAGAAACAGAGAGAGACAGAAGAGAGGGAATTCCTAGCACAGAATTTGCAGAAGATGGGAATGCTATTAATACTGATAGGCCCCCAGCATCTCCACGGGGAAATATTCGTTTCTTAAGTGTGTGTTTTTTTAACCCTAGTGGCGCGGTTCCTGGAATATTCCGGGAAAGGCGGGTCTAGGCTGTGTGGCGGATCCCAGAATATTCCGGGATGACGTGGGTGGTCATAGTTGAAAGCTTACTTTCGCTTTCAAAGGTCAGCCAATGAATGTTAAGGCCGTTGTAGGCCCGCAGAAAGGGGTGAAGGTCGTTTGACACACACAAGCAACGAAGAATCTGATTGGTTAAGAGTGTATTTTAATTTTTTTTCGGACCAGCCGAGATCGTCTTCAACAAAAATGGCGGCCAGCGTTTGCACTAGAATTTCTTCACGCGTTTTTCGAGCTTTTTTACAAAATTGACAGCGAGGAGGAGTTTTAGAGGCTGGATTTGGTTGAAATAAACAATGAGAGAGACGATGAGGTAAGGATTGTGGAATATTTTTGAAAAACTTGGTAAAAATCGATCGCGATCGGACTGAATCGAGCGGTGCTAGTTTTGCTGGATGGACTTTTTCGCTACTCGGCGATTTCGACGTCACAGATTGTTTTACTTTATTTTGACGCAACGAGGCTTCGAAATAACTGTTGTTGAGTCAAATCGCTATGCTGCTGAGTACTTTGCATCACATGAAATCAAGCGATCTTTGTATTTTTGTCATAGAAAGCCTCCACTTCGCACATTCCACCATGACGGTCGCGATGGCGTCGATCCTGTCGCTGAACTTTTCCGAGTATTTGGTGACCGATAAAGCGATACAAACTCCTTATTTTTTGAAAACTAATGTCAAGAAATAGTGTTTACCTAATCATAACATTTATGCACCGCAAGAACTTTGCTTATCGTGTTAAAATCGATCCGGGGCCCTGACAGTGGAACAGTGATCGGTAGTGCGAACATGATTTTTTTTTTTTTTTTTTTTTTTACATAATCATAAACACTACACACTATTATAAAATTATACTCATTTAAAAGCATATTATCTCTTCTTTCCAGTGATCTATAGCTTAACACATTTCATTCAGTTTTATATATCAATATCAAGGGTTGTTTGAGCCCACCATGCTCCAAAACAATGCTAGCCAATGTTAATTCAGCCAATAGAAGTGAGGCTTGTTGCTGTTTATTTAGCGCTACTAGGGTTAATTTCACCAGAATACATGCATGCATTCCAAAGTCAACACTTACTGTGACACACACACAAACCAGTCAATGAACTTGAGTGCTTATCAATGCCTTACAATGCTAAAAGAAAACGAAAAGATCAACAAAGGATAGGAAATAGTAGTTTCTTTCTTTATTTACCAGCATCTTTGCAGGTTTTATTTAAAGAAAATCCATGAAAGCTTTGTAGAAATACTGCATGTCAAATACACTCACCCACTCACAGGCTATCTACCTCCATTTTCCCTGCCCTGCAGGAAGCAAACAAATAATGTTGCTGTGCCCAGCAAAGGGATATATATATATATGATATACTGTTACATACACAGATCTGCACAAAAATATGTACACAAATTATTAAGGAAAAAACCCCCTGCTACTTATTCTCTCCTTCTTTAAGTACAAAAGAGCAGAAAGAATGCTGATGTGACCCTTCCCTTACAATCCTTTCATCCGGGTCTGAGCATGTGCAGGAGGAATACAGAAGCGACAACACGGACTGTACAAAATGGTGAATACCTGCTTTCACCAGGGGGTGGGGGTGGTCCTCCTCTTCCCATGCCCATGCCACCACCACCACCTCCGCCACGCTTTCCTCCTTCAGCTGCCATGTTACATTCTGGTAGGGACAAAAAAATAAAGAAAAAATGTTAGACATGTACATGAAAAAAAACCCCCATAAAATAAAAGAATTTAACATACAAAAATCCCTTAAATGACAAGTAGCTTTACATCACTGTCAGATACACACTGTCTTGGTCTAAAAAGAGGAGGGGAGGTGTACTTTTTGTGGGGTGGGTTTTTTTGTTGTTTTTTTAAGGGGGGGGGGGGGGGTCCATAAAATTTTGTGGAAATATTTTCTTATCTAATCATCACCAATTCAAAAATTTTAACAGAATCTAGAAATAAAAAAAACATAAATGGAATTTGTATAGCGCTATATCTTGCAAAAACAAATCAAAGCGCTTGCATTCATCCTACTCTCACACATGCAACAAGTTACAATTAATAGTTTTTACAAATTGAAATACAAACACACACGAGCGCGCACACACACACACACACAAACGCGCGCGCACACACACACACAGAGGTTGTGTACTTTGGCAGTAAAAAAAACAAACAGTAGGTGCTGCTATTCACCACCTGTTTTTTTCTTTTTCTTTTTAAAGAACTTAAAAAAAATATATATCTAGCATGCACATTCTATGTAGTAAGAAATGCAACTTCTCTGATATCTTGTTTGAAGAAATATGTTAAACTACATCTCAGCCAAATCTGGACACACAATTTTAATTAAACTCTTATTTTTCCACAAATAAAATTTAATACATTAAAAAAAATGAACACATTAAATACATTAAGCCACGACACTAATTTACTTACTATCCTGATTACATCTTTCCAAGGTTACAAAAATGCATAATTTGCACTGTCAGCTTCCCCACAACATTTTACATACAATGTCAATTTGTTTGCATACTTACTCAACTTCTTTCCATGAAACATCATGCCATTCACAGCATCAACAGCTTGTCTGCCTTCTTCTTCTGATGAAAACTGGACAAAGCCATAGCCATTGTGATGTACTAAAGTGTCTGCAAAAAGAAAAAAATGTTTATGAACATTCATCTGAAGTTTAAATACAAGTCAAAATAACTTATTTTATTTATTTATGTTGAAAATTTTTTTAAACATTCTTTTATATCGAGGATAATGGAATAAGCACTTATGTCCTTTTTCACATCCAGTCCCCGTGTGTATGTAGTTTTGTCAATTTTGTCATCTGTTCCCAATGGCACACAATGGCCTACTCTTATGAAAAGCGGAACAGGATTTAACGTGTGCGCAAGATGTTCTGCGTGCGTTCGCACACAGGGCCTCAGTTTATAGTTTCATCCGAAGGACTTTTGGGGAGAGTGGAGTCGGCACTGATGTTAACTCCAGGGGAAAATATCCCCTTGAATGGGAATCGAACCCGGGTCGTCAGATTGCGAACGCAATGTTCTAACCACTAAGCTATCCCGTCCCCTTACTATCTGCGTGCATTTGCACTGGGGGTCTCGGTTATAGTCTCATCTAACGGATCCCAGTCACACACAAACTGTTTTAGAATCACATACCACAAGATCACTCACATACCACAAGGTCACTTCACTAAGTTGTTTTGTGCATGCCCTTTACCTTCTCTAATCGTAAACCTGAACGTTCACTCTCTAAGTCTGATTCTAACAATTGTAAAATTCAATTGACTGCTTTCTGCACACCCTTTACCCCCTCTAAACATAAACCTGAATGTTTATTCTCAAGTTTAATTCTAACAATCACAAAATTCAACTGAGCATGCCCTGACTGTTTCTTTGAACCACAACAAATAATGACAGTCTCCACCCAGTCCAGATCTGAGCTACCCAAGCACAAGACTATTACTGAATTCTTAAACTTAAAGCAAGCATTCTATTGTTTGCATCTCTGTTACTGTTCCTCTTTCAACAAGCACATATTCAACAAAGCTACTGGTACTATTAGTACAAGTATACAAAGTATCGACTGAACTCTACAACAGAACAAGTAATTTGTTTACAGATATCAAAAAGAAAATAAATGGTGGTAATGGCAGCCAAATGATAAGACCCTAGAATGAAAATGATACTAAAAATAAGACGGATGGAAATATGAAAAATTATATAAATGCTTACATGTATACAACAAGTGCTTTTATGGTCAGTGTAACAGACTGAATCAAATAATATTAAATGCTTTCAACAGTGGCAAGTCATACTTGACTTGATAAGAAAGGTGTTCTCTATGATGATATTTATATTTAAACTAAGACATGCAATGCTGACTGTCTTATTAAGTTATGAAACTTAATTCCATAAAAACAATACATTTTTTGAACACAGGTAGCAATAACAAAAAACATCTTTAATTCAGAAATCTAAGGCTTGAAAGTGAAAATAAGAAACTATCCTCTAAGTAAGTGATATTAGAAATTTTACACGAAAGTTCTCTTCACTGGCTGGTGTGTGTGAGCTCTGAACCCGGCTATTTGATTTTGAGTTTAAAAATATACATAATACATGCCATACTCATTTTTAATATATCACTGCACCTCACACATGTTGCAAAAATGAACAATTTCATTAATAACTCACCTATAACTTTGCCATAGTCTAGAAACAGATCTTTCAGTTCCGCATCACTTGTCTTGTCCGAGGCCAGGTTTGCAACAAACACACGAGAGTTTAAGAATTTGGGGTCTTTGCTCATGACAGGCCGCTTAAATGGTGACCTTGACCTACGGCCTCTGTTGTGGGGTGAGCGGGATCTGGATCTGGATCTGCTCTGACTTCGACTCCTCTTCGACCAAGGTTTGTCTTCTCTTCGCCTGCCTCTCATGGACTCTGGGCTTCTGCTTCTGCTACGACTGTGAGAACGACGGCCTGGTCGTGACATTGTTTCTGTTTCTGTAAAAAGAAAAAAACAACAGCATCTGTAAGACAAATTACAGAATATCATGATGCTTTTCAGTAAACTTATTTTTCCTTTTACAGTAAAATGACTAAAGGATACACTGGGATCTTAAAAAAAACAGAGAAAAGTCAACACCTTCACAAATACTTGAAAAAGATAAAATTATGCCCGAGTCAGTGAGTCTGAGTGCTTTTTTTTTTTTTTAAACCCACCTTAATTTCTTCTATATCAAACAAACAAAAGCACTAAACAAAAAATGGAGGGAGAATCACAACTATTAACACAAACACGCACACACATGTAATGCCATACATTTACAATTCATATACAATTCATGCATGAGGGTAACTGTCTTATCAAGGTAACAGATAAGCTTTACGTTCTTTCCATCCAGTTCTTATCCTTATCAGAGACTATGATAATAATATTTTACATGATCTAAAGAACACAAATAAAAGATATGACCAAAATTACCCAAATCAGTATACATGCACCATACTGATTTCAAACTATCTTTCAACATATTGCCAAATAACATCAAATCATCAGTACACACAGTATACTTATTTAACAAGAAACATATTCCTTAGCTGTCTCAAAACATGAACATTAACAAAGATATTGACCGTGGGCACATAATCTGGATAGAAACAAATTAGAGAGGAGACAGCAGGAAGCTCAAGAGAGAGAGAGAGAGAGAGAGAGAAGAGAGAGAGAGAGAGAGAGAGAGAGAGAGAGAGAGAGAGAGAGAGAGAGAGAGAGAGAGAGAGAGAGAGAATCAAATCAAATCACGCACACATGCTTTTTTTACATCCTGTCTGCCCTTTGGGATACATCATATTAAAAATAGTAAAATAAACCCAGTACCCATACACTCACATAGTACAAAAAAATAACAACAATAAATAACAAACAGACAAGAAAGACCCATCCACAATATAAAGCCTGAGAATAGAAGATTTAAAACCATCATAGTTTTTATAGTATCTTTTGTCAAACAGGCAAATGAACGTTAGTAAATTCATGAGTCTTTTTTTCTTTTTATAGGAAAAGCAGTAGCAATAGTAAAACTACAGTTACTACACAAAAACAGATGTCATACATTCAAAACAAAAGGAAATTATGCAAAAACAAAATACACCCGTATGCCTGCTCGAACACACACTCAGTGACTCACACACACACACAATGTGCATCAACTAGCCGGCTACAGTAAAATTATACTAGTTATAATTTCATCAAGAGAGAGAGGGGGGAAAAGAGAGAGAGGGGGGGGGGGGGGGGGGGGGGGGGGGGGGAGGGGGTCTCACTAACTGACTTGTATTCACAACTAAAACAGGTAAAACTAAAGATTGTAAATTGTTTTCTTTAAATTAAAAGTAAAGGACATAATATAAAAAAAATAATTAGGAGAGAGAGAGAGAGAGAGAGAGAGAGAGAGAGAGAGAGAGAGAGAGAGAGAGAGAGAGAGAGAGAGAGAGAGAGAGAGAGAAAGCCAGTGCTCAATGAACCATGAGAAAAGTCCATGGATGCTATTGCTAAAGCAAAGCCACACATTAATTAGGTCCAGCACTGAAGAATGAGGTTGCGAAGTCCAGTTAGACTTAGAGCTGTTCTGATCACAGGTGTACTCCAGCACAATGTCACCAGAATCACACAGCATAACATCTCAGGACAGTAAATATGTGGAAATTTTGTGTCTATCCCTCAGTCACCTCTCAATGAGTCTGCCAGTTTGTTGACATATATATTCTTGTACTAACTACTATGCTGTTGGTGGTTTCCTTACTGTCAATGTCTGGTGTCTGAGGAGATACATTAGTGTTGCTGTCAAGGGTTAGGCCTAAACATGACACACAGTCTAACATGCTTTCCTTCTGCTCTGTGGTGTGTGTCATGGTGTACTGTGTACCTCTGTCAGCAGAGTGGATCAATAGTCTAGAGGTAATGCACCTGCCTAGAAAGCAAAACGATCGGGTTGGAAGAGAGTGGAGGTTCAAATCCTGTTTGGGCCCAAAACTTTTCCCCATGGGAATCCACTAGACCATGAGTGGTGGTCTGGGTGCTAGTCTTTCGGATGAGACAATAAACTGAGGTCCTGTGTCAGTGTGTGTTATGCTTAATTGTTTAGCACATGTAAACGAACCCACGGCAACAAGAAAAAAAGAGAGTTGTCCCTGGCAAAATTCTGTAGAAAAAAGCCACTCTGATAGGGAAACAAATACAGTTGCAGACAGGAAAAAGAAAAAAGAAAAAGGTGGTGCTGCTCTTGTGGTGACGTGCTCTTCCCGGGGAGAGCAGTGGTATACAGTGGTATAAAATAAAACTATTAAAAGATAAAATAAAGTGTTGTTTCTCTTGAACAGTGTCAGCAAAGTTTGGTGCTTTGACAACATAATTCACACACTCACTGTGATCTCCTCTTTCCTTTTCCAGTCTCTTTTGTCTCATTCTTTCCTGGTCACGTCGTATCTGGCTTGGGGCTTTTTTCTTGAAGTACTTAACCTTTGTACTTTGGTTCAACACGGGTTCTGCCATGTTTGTCGACACTGTAGCATCCACTAAGCGAGAGAGAGAGAGAGAGAGAGAGAGAGAGAGAGAGAGAGAGAGAGAGAGAGAGAGAGAGAGAGAGAGAGAGAGAGAGAGAGAGAGGAGAGAAATGAGAGTAGAGAGAGAGAGAGAGAGAGAGAGAGAGAGAAGAGAGAGATGATGTAGTGAGTCTGTGAGTGTTAAGAGAGTGTTCAGATGTCACTTCTGTGCATACAACTTATGTGTGACTGTGATCAATGTAAGCCTGCCTGCATATATTATATACTGTGTGTGTACATGTATGTGTATACATATATATATAATATATATATATTGTATATATATAAATATATATATATATATATAATAATATATATATATATATATATGATTATTGCATATAATAATAATAAAAATAAAAATAATAATAATGTATGGAATTTATATATAGCGCTGAATCTTGTAAAGTAAACAAATCAAAGCGCTTGCATTCAAATCATTCACACGCATCCAACCATCATAAATATCAAGATAAACAAATATCAAATTTATATACACAACACACTTAGGTGGGGGTAGTGGAGGTGAAGGCAGCTATTGAAAAGTAGGAACAGATAACAGGGGAAGATCTGTAAGAAAAATTACAGAATATCATGATGCTTTTCAGTAAACTTATTTTTCCTTTTACAGTAAAATGACTAAAGGATAAACTGGGATCTTTAAAAAAAAAAAAAGAGAAAAGTCAACACCTTCACAAATACTTGAAATAGTTAAAATTATACCAGAGTCAGTGAGTCTGAGTGCTTTATTTAAATAAATAAAAAACCCCACCTTAATTTCTTCTATATCAAACAAACAAAAACACTAAACAAAACATGGAGGGAGAATCACAACTATTAACACAAACACACACACACACATGTAATGCCACACATTTACAATTCATATATAATTCATGCATGAGGGTAACTGTCTTATCAAGGTAACAGATAAGCTTTACGTTCTTTCCATCCAGTTCTTATCCTTATCAGAGACTATGATA
>CM054143.1:48040019-48052519 GCA_028751875.1 Rapana venosa | reverse complement strand
TTATAATTTCATCAGAGAGAGAGAGGGGGGGGGGGGGGAAAGAGAGAGAGAGAGGGGGGGGGGGGGGGGGGTCTTTAGTGGGTCTCACTGACTTGTATTCACAACTAAAACAGGTAAAACTAAAGATTGTAAATTGTTTTCTTTAAATTAAAAGTAAAGAACAGAATTAAAAAAAATAATTAGGAGAGAGAGAGAGAGAGAGAGAGAGAGAGAGCGCGAGTGCTCAATGAACAATGAGAAAAGTCCATGGATGCTATTGCTAAAGCAAGGTCAAGCATTGAAGAATGAGGTTGCGAAGTCCAGTTAGACTTAGAGCTGTTCTGATCACAGGTGTAGTCCAGCACAATGTCATCAGAATCACACAGCACACCATCTCAGGACAGTAAATCTGTGGAAGTTTTGTTTCTATCCATCAGTCGCCTCTCAATAAGTCTGCCAGTTTGTTGACATATTATTGTACTAACTACTATGCTGTTGGTGGTTTCCTTACTGTCAGTGTCTGGTGGCTGAGGAGATACACTAGTGTTGCTGTCAAGGGTTAGGCCTAAACATGACACACGGTCTAACATGTCTTCCTTCTGCTCTGTATGTCATGGTGTATTGTGTACCTCTGTCAGCAGAGTGGATCAATAGTCTAGAGGTAATGCACCTGCCTAGAAAGCAAAAAGTTTGGGTAGGAAGAGTGTGGAGGTTCAAATCCTGTTTGGGCCCAAAACTTTTCCCCATGGGAATCCACTAGACCATGACGGCATGAGTGGTGGTCTGGGTGCTAGTCTTTCGGACGAGACGATAAACTGAGGTCCTGTGTCAGTGTGTGTTACGCTTAATTGTTTAGCACATGTAAACGAACCCACGGCAACAAGAAAAAAAGAGAGTTGTCCCTGGCAAAATTCTATAGAAAAAAGCCACTCTGATAGGGAAACAAATACAGTTGCAGACAGGAAAAAGAAAAAAGAAAAAGGTGGTGCTGCTCTTGTGGCGACGTGCTCTTCCCAGGGAGAGCAGCCCTATTTCTCACAGAGAAATCTGCCGTACTTACAGTGGAATAAAATAAAAGATAAAATAAAAGTGTTGTTTCTCTTGAACAGTGTCAGCAAAGTTTGGTGCTTTGACAACATAAGTCACACACTCACTGTGATCTCCTCTTTCCTTTTCCAGTCTCTTTTGTCTCATTCTTTCCTGGTCACGTCGTATCTGGCTTGGGTTTTTTTTCTTGAAGTACTTAACCTTTGTACTTTGGTTCAACACGGGTTCTGCCATGTTTGTCGACACTGTAGCATCCACTAAGAGAGAGAGAGAGAGAGGGAGAGAGGGGGAGAGAGAGAGAGAGAGAGAGAGAGAGAGAGAGAGAGAGAGAGAGAGAGAGAGAGAGAGAATGTATGTGAGTCTGTGAGTGTTAAGAGAGTGTACAGATGTCACTTCTGTGCATACAACTTATGTGTGATTGTGATCAATGTAAGCCTGCCTGCATATATTATAATATACTGTGTGTGTACATGTATGTGTATACATATTATATAATATATATATAAATATTGTATATATATATTATATATATATATATATATATATATATATATGACTTCCTGCCAAAAGGTCGTCATGAAAATAGGACAAGGGGGGTTGAACACAAAGTAACTGGAAAACTTGAACCAAGTGCATTTCTCAAAAGGGGCACTCATGTGGAATTAACATGTGAGAGGAAAAGATAGTTTGACATTTAGTTTTAGAGAAAATAGCATTTAGAATTTTATTGCACTGGTTTGTCGCACCTCAGTGATTACCACCAACTACCTAATTAAGTCTGTTTTTTTATAATGTTTGTATAACAAAAATGAATATATTTGAGAAGAGTATGTTCATATCAATGTGTATGACCAGAAAATTTTTCCTTCAAATAATTGATGGGTCATGGGAAGCTGTTTGTGTGGTAATCAGTGAAGTGCGACATCCAACAGTTTTTTTCAGTTTTCTACTAATAACATGGGATAACATATACTGTTTTGTGTTCCATGTAACACATCATATATACAATAAGATCACACCACAGACTCAATTTATGTCAATCATTTTTATTTCAAAGAGGAAAATGCAAAAACCAACAAATATGTCGCACATCAGTATAAGTATTACACCAAAACACTACATGACCTACAATTCATACCTGTTTCAATCAAAAATGCTCTCCTGCACCGATGTTTTCTTGTTTCTCACATAAAACACGTGAATCCACTTATAAACATGTCTATAGAAATGGAAAAAACCCAACTTACACATTAGAATGTGATGGGAGTTGGGGACAGTAGGCAACACATTACTTTCAAGATGATCAGACCAAGAAATAAAGTGAAGCAAGTTTGAACAATAGCAATAAAATGTATTTTTAAAAATTATTGATCAAAACTTTCACTATATTTTACAATGAACCAAGAAATACAACCCCCCCCCCCCCCCCCCCCACCCCCCCCCAAAAAAAAAAAGCACAATGGTAAAAATGTAACCACATTAGTGGCAAAACACACTATAAAATGTCTGACATAATATGCTTTTCTCCTAGTATCAGAAGTAATTACTAGTGCTTGACAGAAAATTATCAGACATTCAGTGCATCAGTGGTTTGGGGTTTTTTAATAGCAAGGGAAATAGTCTGGTATTGGTTTACACACCAAAACAAACAAACAAACAAAAAGAAGAATTTCTCGATTTTCTCTCTGTATGCTCGGCATCTTTCAGCATTGGAAAGCTTCCCGGCCTTCTTCGTTGGAACCCTGGCCATCCTGAAATAGATTTTAAAGAAAAAAATGTCATTACATTTCTTCTGAAGTTTCAGAAAGCCTAATGTTATTCAGTTAATTTCATAAGCTACTATGTAATATACTGTGCAGGTTTTGAACAAGTTTGTATTTATATATCATATACTATTAAATTATTTTGTGTATAAATATTAAACACAGATATAAAGATAATTTTCAGCATACATCCTGTGTATCTTAAAACCATAAAAAGGATGTAATACCTGTAAGAATATACTGTTTGGGCTCTGAGCCATCTAATGTAAAATTGTCCAACTTGTAACAAAATGTTCAGTTTTTATCTTTCATTCTGCTTTGAGTCATGAAGTCTGTCTTTTTATTTGTTACAAAACATGCTACCATATCTTTAAAATGTTTTCACAGCAGATTTGCTAAGAAATGTTATAACTGAACTCTAATTTTACACACTACCTTTTTAATCACATATCAGTATTACACACAATGTCTAGGTCATACCTCATGTTTACTCTAAAAACATACTTATATCAAACCTGATGAAATATTCAGCACGTCAAAGTGATACTTTGGATATTATATGCAAGACTGAGCTTTTTTTAAAAACAAATCATCAAAAACTATTTTTATAAAACATCTTGAACAAACAGAACTGTAGGAAACTAAACAATATTTTTCACAATTGATCAATATCTGCATAGGGCAAGAGCATTCCTATCACAAACCCAACTACCCATGGCCCTACATACAAATAACACTGTACTATTTAACAAAATAATATAAAATAAAATCTAAAGCAAGTATTTTTGTAATACTAGCAAAAGCTGCAAAATTTGATTGCACATCATGCTTACAACAATCCCCTTTGTGTAATCAAAGAAGAAAAACTCTTTTATCAAATTGACCTCCAGCTTATTCTTTCAACTCTCTCAGTCTCTCTTTAGGCACACAAAAACAAATAAAATTTGTTTTTTAAATCACTCTTTAATCTACAGATCATAACTTGAACAAACTTTAAAAAAAACATTCTAAAAATACACGCGCACATCATCAGTGATCGCATATCTTGATTACACTAAACGGTTTGGTGTAAACTGAGAGAAAAAAATTATCTGGTTCATCATAAAATTGCCAAATCATCTATGTCATTGGTCTCATAGACAGTTCAGATCACATGTTTTTTTCTTATTAACGAACAATCTTCATTTTACACCATTATAACCCCCCAAAGTGAGTTAATCAAGTTAATGTCACAAAAATAAGGGTCGCAGGTCATTTTATCTACTAAATGGTCGTACGTCAGCTTACTATTACTGAGTACCACTCACCTTTTCGAAGTTGTTGCTCTCCACGAACGATGCTTTCTGAAGGTTTAAATCACATGGTGGCTGTCACGTGACTAAATGGAAGTGTAGTAAACGTTTCAAAATTATCGTTTTTAATTTAGCGTTTTTATCACCAGATTTGTCGTACGTCAGTGATTACACCAAAAATCGGGTGGATGACAAAACTGCCATTGAAAAAAGAAAACCGAATAGAAAATAAACCGGTTCTCATTTCCTGGTGTAGCTTCCTCATTGGTCAACCGAAAATAGATCACAGGCAGCTCCTTTGTGCCCACGTTATCGCAGTTGACGATTCGAAAGTTCGGAGGTCGATGTGGAAATGTGATTACACCGAAGGTTATGTGCGACCGCTTTATTTTTGAAATCGGTTTTCTTGTACCTGACACCTTTTTTGGTGCTCGTATCAGTTGCGTATGTTTGTTTGACTTTTCTTCTTTCTATTATTAAAAGAGAAGTAGTATTCCGACAGTACTTTGGCTCTGAACGAGTTTTGTTTGTCAATGGTGTAGCACTAGCAGTGTCCGTTTTTGGGCGCCATTTTTTCTTGCAAAAATGACATTTAAGCTTCAATTTCTCGGCAACCCTGTCCAATTATGCCTACATTTTATTTCTACTATATATTTAACTCTTTCACAACACCCACACAAAAAAACAACAGTCAGATCTTTTCAGAAGCATTTTAATTTTTTTTCAAAGAGACCACCCCTCAGGGTGACGACCTTTTGGCAGGAAGTCATATATATATATATATATATATATATGTATATGATCATTACATATAATAATAATAAAAATAATAATAATAATAATAATGATGATAATAATAATGTATGGAATTTATATAGCGCTGAATCTTGTAAAGTAAACAAATCAAAGCGCTTGCATTCAAATCATTCACACGCATCCAACCATCCATAAATATCAAGATAAACAAATATCAAATTTATATATACACAACACACTTAGGTGGGGGTGGTGGAGGTGAAGGCAGCTATTGAAAAGTAGGAACAGATAACAGGGGAAGATCTCAAGTAGAGTATAAGTGCGTTTTGAGGCTAGATTTGAAAGAATCAAATGAAGGCTTTTGGCGAAGTGGAAGAGGGAGGTCGTTCCATGTGGAGGGACCGGAAACAGAGAAAGAGTGACGGCCAACAGTGGTTTGTTTAAATCTGGGTGTTCGAAAGCACAACGTATATACAGCTGAACAAAGGGAACGGGACGTAGTGTACAGGTGAAGACAGTTACAGAGATAAGAAGGTGCAGATTTGTGGAGACATTTGAAACAAAGAGTATTAATCTTATAAAATGTAAGTTTAATATGATTATGAAGTTTAATATGTCATTTGTGTGTGTTTTAGACTTTCACATGTACCTGTGCAAGCATGTATGCATGTGTGTGTACTGTGAGTGTAACTATATGGTACTGTAACAGAGTAAGTGTAAGCACGTACGCATGTGTGTGAGAGTGTATATGTGTGTGTGTGTGTGTGTGTGTGTGTGTACGTGCATGCATGCCCGTCTACAGATGCAAAATGTAAGCTACACTACTCTGTATTCAGTCTTTAAAAAACTGACTGATAATTGACCAAAGAGTGAAAAAATTATGCTCAAACCAAATCTTTGTAGCAGAACACCATTCTCAGTTCAAAACTCTTGGCATCTGAGTCTGTCACTGTGCCTTGTCTGTCTCTTTTCTAAATTAGTGAAGTTGTCTTGACTTCAGTTTCTACAGTCTACGTCCCTCCATTAATTACACACATAAATTACAGCCAGCATAAGCACACTCTCTAAACACAAATGTGACTGTATCCATCATTCCATGTGTACACTGTAGAGTATGCATGGTCATTACAAGTAATTCATATGTACTATTATTTGCATAGTACTGAATCAGGAAGTGTGTGTCTACACGTATCAGGAAGTGTGTGTCTACACGTACAAATGCATACATGTTCACACAGTATAAATTTATAGACAGCAGACACAGACTTTCTCTTTCACAAGCATGGACATCAAAGCAAGCATGTGCGCACACACACACAAATTTATGTATATTTTTATGCAGAGGTGCACATGAGTGCAAGATTGTGCATACATAACATGTGTGTAACTTCTGCACAAACACTGCAACAGCATTAAAACACAGTACATTGTGCTGTTTCATACAGTATACATACACACACTGACACAGTGACAGACTCACACACACACACACACACACACACACGCAACGCATACACTTGACCGAAGTTGGGGCAAGACCTAAAACTCAGTAGAAGTTCTAAAAGTAGCCAAAATTAAGTTTTCTCATGAGCAATTTCAATTATGAGGAAATGATAGTGGAGGAAAACAAAAGCAGGTAACCACTTATTATGTTTGATCAGTCTTCAGCTCAAGTTTTTCAAGGTGAAAGTATCCCTAGCATATATTATGATATATGACATTATGAGTAAAGGTAACCACTTTAAAAAAATCCATTTATTTTGTATCAAGTACTGCTAAGATAATCTGGAACACCAAGTTCCTCGTTCTGAATCTAATTTATTCAATGTACTTTTAAAAAAAAAGTTTATGTGGTCTAATGATGGTTTATCTAAGAAAAGATATTTGAACCATGAACGTCTTTTCGATTTACCCTTCTTGGAGAGCATTTCTCTGGATCAGTGGAGCTTATAAAATATGATCACTTTCAATATTTCTAAACAAGCTGCACCTCCCCATTCCCTTCTCCGTCTAGGTTTTTGTTGTTGTCGAATATCCACTCCTTACTTGCTTTACAGTGTCGTCTTTGATACTGATAGCCTTATGTATGATCTGACTTACCGAAGACGCGTAAGGCACTGCAGCGCTCTGAGACTAAAACACTACAGGCACATGGCACAAGCTATAAAACAAGCCTATGGCCGCCATGTTGAAACCGAGTCAAATTGGATACCTTGGTAAAATAAATGACAGAAAAATACCAATACACGCACGCACATCAAACAATTTTGGTTTCAAACCATAAATAATTAACCACAATAGCACTTACTTGTCAATTAACTTGTTTCCACGATCTTGTCTAATAAATGTATTGATTTGTCGGTCCTAACTTCACTACACCGTACACACTCCGCGTTTGTGCAATTGGGTCTAGCCTATTTGTCTAAGTACCCAAATTCTTACAGATAGGCCTAAAACAACCCATTGATGCAGTACGAAAGGAAAAGGGGAAAAAAATTTCAAAATTACTTGATTGGTTAACAAATAAATGTTCAGTAAAACAGAGTCAAACTAAGGTAATAGATAAACGTGAAAACAAAGAACATAAGTTTAGATAGCCTGTGTAGTATCGTAAAGCAGCGAGGGAGAGGAGATGGGCGCCGCCCTCAATGTGCTGGCCCTAGGTGAGGTCTCTGACGCCTCGCTCCCTTACGACCTTATAGGTTATAGGACTCCTTTAGGCCTACCTTTACCTTACCTTAGTATCGTATAGGTACTACCACTGTGAATCTGTGAATGTAGTTAGGCTACTTGTACACGCCTTATACCCCTGCTCTGCTGCAGATGCCCTGTGCTTACGAATAGGCCTACCTAGATTCAACTGATTCAAAGTTGGCCGTCGCTCTTTCTCTATTTTTGGTCCATCAGTCTGGAACGACCTCTCTCTCTCCCTTTGCCAAAACCCTACTTATGACACTTTTAAAATCCAGCCTCAAGATATTTCAAACCTAAGATTTTCCCCTCCTGTTTCATCTCATATCTGTCCCTGCCTTCAACAGATGAAATCCCCATCACCCTGCCAAAGCGCTGTGTGGTGTGTGTGTGTGTGTGTGTGTGTGCGTGCGCGCGCGCGGGTGTGTGTGTGTGTGTATGTGTGTGTGTGTGGGTGTGTGCGCGTGCGCGCGCGCGCGTGCGTTCGTTCGTGCTGTTGTTGTTGTTGTCCTCTTCAATTTAATGTGTGCTCACTCTAAGTGATATTAGACGAATGCAGATACCCTGTGCTTACGAATAGGCCTTGTACATGCGTGTGTGCGTGTGTGTGTGTGTGAAAAGGGGTGAAAGGAATAAAATCTTGAATCTTGAATCTTGTGTGTTGTTGTTGACTTCAATTTTACGTCTGTTCACTTTTAGTGATATTAGACGCCCCCCCCCCCCCCCCCCCCCCCTCCCCCCATCCCTCCAAAAAAACCAAACCAAACAAAAAAACAAAAACACCAAAAAAAAACCGGGAGATGTGGATGTGGTGTTAAAAAATAAAAAATAAAATAATAATCTCGAAAAACTTGACAATGCAACAGGAATTTAAAAAACAAAAAAAAACCCAACAAGTCATTAACGTTAATGTAACTATAACAAATGTCCTATGGGACTGTAACAAAGACCTTTCACAATTTCAAATGCCAATTTTAAATTACTGAATATGCTGGTGAGGGAGTTTTCAGAAAAATGGGGCATGAAAGGTTTTACACTCTGGCAGTCAAAAAGTATATGAGTATTAGTGATATTCTCACCACACAGGCATTTACCATTTTTGCTGAATTTGGTTATCAATGCATTTAGTTTCATTCTATAGAATAAAGTATTAATTCTCCTTGACGTAAAAACACTTGTACTAACTTCTGAATGGTTCCCCACTGTTAGATTATGGGTATTGATTGCAGTTCTAGTTAAAAGTCTCTCATTTTGCTGATTACTATCAGTGACCTTTCTCCATGATTTTTTTTCTAGTAAGCTATACCCTTCTTGTAAGGATAAAGGCACATGCAATTCTATTGCATCCCGTCCATGTTTTGCACCCTTTTTGGCAGCTCTATCCGCCCACTCATTTGGAAAAACCCAGTGTGTGAAGGCACCCAACAAAAATTCACACTTATGCCCTTTAAGGTTAAGAGATGTATGACATGCTTAATCTCTAATATGATTTTCGAAGTTTTCTTGTAACATGGCGATTTTAAAGCATACAATGCCGATTTAGAATCAACACAAAGAAGAATTTGAAATATACCCAACGGCAAATCAAAGATATAAGTAAGACCCATTAGTATTGCTACAAGTTCTGCTGTAAATATCGAGTGATGTTTACCAATATAATATGATTTTTCAATTTTTAACGCTGGTATAACAAAAGCAGAACCTGTTTCTTGATTATCTAGGCGTGATCCATCTGTATAAATTTGTAAATGGTCAAAATATTTATGATGGATGTGGGATCGGACATCAGCAACCATTATATTCTGGTTGTCATTCTTGTTTTCATTAGACACCTCTATATCAAAGTGTGCTTTATTCATCTCCCATGATGGGCAAGGTAAGATTGCTTCTCGTGTGTCCATGCTGTGTTGATTGACTTCAGAGTTTTCTACCAGATCAGACACATATGTACTTATGGGCATTAAGAGGATATATATTTCGCTCTTTTAGGAAAATTAAACTCTGATTTCACTTCTATTTCTTCTGAAATAAAGTTTTCTGTCGTTTTGTTTCTAAGCAAATATTTAGCACATGCCAGTTGACGGTAATCATCTAAAGGCAATATGCCGACTTCGTTATATGTTCCCAGGGCTGAGGCGTGATAAGGCACACCAAGAGCCAGTCTGTATGCTTTGCAGTCTATACTTTGTAACTTTTTAAGTAAATACTTAGGCGCACTGAAAAAGACCTCTTGACCATACGATAATTTTGAACGAATAAGGTTGTGGTGTGTGTGTGTGTGTGTGTGTGTGTGTGTGTGTGTGTGTACATGTGAATTTGTTAAAACTATGAAGTGGATTTTGGTTGCATATTTAAGATTAGGTTGAACGCGAGGGCTTTGATTTATTTTTACAAGATATATCACTATATGGATCCCATTGTTTATGATGATGATGATGATGATGATGATGATGGTGGTGGTGGTGGATGGTGATGATGATGATGATGATGACTATTATTATTATAGCCACAGCAGATTTCACTGTGTGGAATTAGGGTAGTTCTTCCTAGGGAGAGGACGTCATCACAGGAGCAAAATTCCCCTGGGGCCTCCCCTCCTTTTTTCACACTCTTATGTGTGTGCTTAGTTTTCCTAACCAGATTGAGCAAAGTTATGAAGTGACAGCCCTGATGTGGCCTTGGTGGTCGGCGAGGCTATGAACATGTATTGGATTGGAGTGGCTTTTGTCCTACATAATTTTTTTCCAGCAATGGTGTTGTGCCATGTTTTCTTCTCTTTTCTTTGGATATGAGCTAAATGTGTGTTTCACACAGGATCTCGGTTTATTATCTCATCTGAAAGACTAGCACTCTGACCAACTCTCAAGGTGTAGTGGATGGGGTTCAAACTGAGATTTTTTGGTGTTGTTCCTCGGCTAGGGCTCTGAGGTTACTATCACCCTCTCTGTCTCTCTCTGTCTCTCTGTCTCTCTCTCTCTCTCTCTGTCTCTCTCTCTGTCTTAGGACAAGAGAGATGAGACAGCTGACAAGACGTCTTTCACCTGTGCTGAGTGAAATATTACGAATTTACAGTCAACATGCCAGTTACTGGACTTCCAGTGACTGTTGAAAAGACCCTAACCGCCCTTCTGTCAGAAAACTCCGTCTCCAGCTGGAAAATCACTGGTCAAGGGGACTCCACAGTTTTTGTGTTGAGGTTCAAGCCAGTCAGTGAAATGTCAACAAATATGGCTGACCCTATGCTGAACCAACACACCCAAGTTCAGCACTACAGACGGAAGACTCCTAGCCAGATACTGCATGACCAACAGAGAGTGAAGCAGCAGCAACAACAACAGCAACGACAACAGCTGCAACCACAGTTAGAACATGTCAGAGAAGAAGATCAACATGCCTCCACACCTGCACACCTGGACCACAGTGACAACACAGACAGTGAGGGTGGTGCTGAAGGAGCATATCAAACTGATCTTCTGTGTAAAGTTAACCTACAACCACTGCACATATAACCTGATCCTCCAATTGATAGTGTGAGACCTGGGTTTGAGGCAAGTTCAGTGAAAAATTATGTAGCAATGCGGACTGATGGTTCTGTGCAGAATCATCTTTGAAGAAAAGACAGAAACAAACTGTCTAGAAAAGTGGTGTTGCACAGATCAGATAATGCTGATGTTCTTCTGTGTGAATCAGATGACATTGTGCTAGAGTTTTCCTGTGATGAGCAGTCTGGGGGCTGGGTATATTGGTACATCAAACAGGAAAAGAAAAACATGTTAGCTGAGGAATGTGTCAGGCTGGCCGACTTGGGAAAGAAAAGCATGTCCCTAACAGGAAATACAGCAGAGACAGAAACAGTGCTTTGGGGCAGTTGCATGCTCTCCAAGGCATCATCTGTTTTTACCTTGGCTGAATGTGACCAGGATGCTGCTGTGGAACACAGGTTTCAGTGACAGTTTGCTCTTTGAATATGGTTGTTTAACTTAAATAAATAAATAAGGCATTGTCATTGCTGTGGTATCCATGTCAATGATAGACACCACGTGGAAACCCATGTAATAGGGGGCTTCCTGTATGACATGTATAGCTTAACAGCAATAAAATTCAATGATCTCTCTTTTATATGTGTTTTTGTGTAGTTTACTATTGCTGTTGCTTCCCATAAAAAGTACAATGAATTTGTTGAGGTTTCTTTCTGTTAGCCAAAATGATACTATTTACAGGGTTTGTCCTACTTTATATTATGGAGGGTTTTTGTTGTTTTGTTTTGTGTTTGATTTGCTTTTGTTTTGGTTTATTTTGTTTGTTTGTTTTGGAGGGGGTTATTCAGTTGTCCCCTCTCCCCTTGATGTTGCTGCTTTTATTTTGCTTTTGGTTTCTTTGCATTTTGTTGTTGTTGTTTCCGAGATTTTTTGTTTTGCTCCGTTTTGCTTTTTTAATTATTTATTGTTGCTTTCTCCTCTCTCTCTCTCTCTCTCTCTCTCTCTCTCTCTCTCTCTCTCTTCTCTCTATATATATATATATATATATATATATATATATATATATATATATATGTGATTTTTGTGGGGTTCTTTTGTGTGTGGATACTTTTTTCCCGTTGACTGTGTGAGTGTATTGGTATTGGCCTTATTTTATCTTATTATCATATATATTCCTAAGGGCGGGGACTAGATGTAAAAAAGCACATGAGTGCTTATTCATTATCCTCGAAATAAAAAATAAAAAATGTCATTGTCATTCTCTCTCTCTCTCTCTTCTCTCTCTCTCTCTCTCTCTCTCTCTCTCCTCTTTTCTCTTCTCTCTCTCTCTCTCTCTCTCTCTCTCTAATTGTGCCTTTCCATCATTAGTTAAGCCAGGGAGGGAGTGGGCTGGACGACATGGCAAGAAGGCTTCTCAGGTGTCAGGGTTGTAATGGCTCGTCTTCCCTGTGGTGACTTGCTCAATCTAGGTCCTGATGTTACGATCTTGCCAC
>CM054143.1:48020019-48030019 GCA_028751875.1 Rapana venosa | reverse complement strand
CCCAACACCTCCTAAAAAATATAACGAAGTTACACTAGCTGCATAAACCACCTTGTCACTGACCTTTTCATCTTTTGATGTGATACGAGGGTCATGGTGATCACCAGCTTGGACTGTCAGATGACCAGGTCTTGCTGTCTTCTGTTGTAGGCAGGTAGATGACCAGGTCTTGCTGTCTTCAGTTGTAAGCAGGTAGATGACCAGGTCTTGCTGTCTTCTGTTGTAAGCAGGTAGATGACCAGGTCTTGCTGTCTTCTGTTGTAGGCAGGGTGGCAGGCTGGTGTCTGCTCTGCTTGAAAAATCTTTCATCATTTTCATTCATTATCATTAAGAAATTTGTTTTTAGATAGATGGTTTGATGAAAAGAAAGCAAATGCATTGCTTATTCAATGTACCATCTGGAAATTTAAAAAATTAATTTGATTTGACTTGACTTGGAGTCCAGAGAAGACTTCGTCATTGTCAAGTTCATCTGTGTCCTTGAAGGTGGCTCTATAACCGTACGTCACAGCAGTAACGTTACTGCAAGTCCGCTGTAACCACTGTCAGAGTTGGTTTGCAGTGTTGTTCTCTTGCAGGGAGGGGTCTTTGACTCTGGGTGTCCTCAAAGCTGGCAGAGGCCTGAAGGACGGTGGTCTGCCAGTACACTCAGGTTACAGCATGCTGTTCTAGATTTTATCAGTTTCATGTAGCACCACAAGATGTTTGGTTTTGACAGTCTGTCTGTACCGGTTTTTTTATGTATGTTTTTGGTCGTTTTGGCTTTTTTGGGGTTTTTTTTTTTTTTTTTTTTTTTTGGGGGGGGGGGGGGGGGGGGGCGTCGGTCTTGGTTGTCTCTTACACAGGCAAACTGAAACCAAAACAGAAGAAAGCCAATCACCAAGTTAGCCAGACCACCATACAATACATTGGTCTATACAAAGACCTGATATTTTCATCTCATATTTTTTCATTCTTATCTCTGCTAACCTAAAATGTCTACAAGCTTTGTGTGCCACGAACTACATAATCAGACACCCCAGCTTAAGAGCAAAATCAAATGAAATACATAAATGCTACAATTCCAGACCGCAAGTAAGTAACCATCCGTCCATGTAGGATTGTAGTCAATTTTGTGGTGTTAACATCAAAGCTACTGTACAGAAAGACTACGAATGAAAAATACCTCTACAATTAAAGAGTATAATTTCCGTGTGCACCTTTACTTAACAATATGTTGGTCTCTCATTAAATAACAGGATTTATACCTAATCGGAGGATTTGTAGTTCTCATTCTGAAGCTCTCCCTGTTTTGACAGATAAACACTGATATAAAAGGAGGAGAGCATTTCAAAATCAGGTATTGAATAACACTTTAACAGGCGCAGGAGGGGGGGGGGGGTAGCCTGCCAGTGTTAAACATGGAACTGACTGTAGGGGATGAATACATCATCAAGACATGTTCAAGGAAATTATTTTTTATCCTGGAGTAAACATCGGTACCTACTCCACCTAAAATCGTTTGGTTGAGACTATAAACCAACGTTCTGTGTATGGACACGCGTAATTATCTTGGCACTCATGTTTCAAGCCTTTCTGCTTTTCAAAACAGTGGGCCACTGCATGCTGGTAGGACTGGTTCAGTGGATGACAACCACCCCCCTCCCTCCCCAACTAAAATTGTTTTAAACAAGAAGACTGCATGGATTGGATCATCTAGTGTCGCATGGTGACATCCCAAAGTCGGAATGCAGCTACTTAATGGTGCTCAAACGAGGCATACACTGAGACAGACTGTAGTCTCGCCATTAGTGAACCTGGAAGCTCTAGCCAGGAACAGGAAGAAAAAAGATATAACAAGAAGCTACGCTTCAAATTTATTCAGCCACCATCAAGATGCCTGTCAAGGGGATTAACGGTTATCCCCATGGAGTTATCAGTACTGACTCCACTCCCCCACAATTTCTTGGGATGAGACTAAGTCAAGGCCCCATGTGTGAATGCATGCTAGAGCTCTGAGGTTCACCAATGGTGAAATTCTGTTTATGCCACCGCTTTTGTCCACCTCCTAGGCAGCGGCATTCCAACTTCAGGTAAAATAAATCACTCCTGTATATATTTCCAAATATTTCGTTTTGCAGAACCAGAGCTAACAATAAATATTTGTACCAGGGTACGGATTCTACGAAAAGATCCTACACACTCTATAGAAACTGTTTTCCTCCAAGGCACTGATTCAAACCAAAAAGTACAACCCTATTCATTTCAGCATAAAACTTTAATGGATTCAAAGTAAATTCTAAAGCTCCAAACCGTTTTTGTTTTTGTTGTTATTTTGGTTTTTTAATTGTTGCAGTATGGCAAGAAAAATCTACTCTCTCCTTATCTTAGCTTCTACTGAATTGACCTTGGGGAATTAAGACCTTGACTGATTGAAAACTAAGAAATTGTGAGCAGTGTTACTGAAACATTCTTTTGTCGTTCCTCGGCTAGAGGTCTGAGGCTCGCACATGGTGAGATTGTGCGTATGGGACCGTTTTTGCCCACCCTGTAGGTAGCCACATTCCGACTTCGAGGATGTATGCTGGTTATGCTCGTGTTTACTTAACCCACTAAAGGCTTACTTGAACTGGGGGATCTGTAGCGTGCATATTTGATCTGTAGCGTGCATATTTGATCTGTAGCGTGCATATATGATCTGTAGCGTGCGTATTTGATCTGTAGCGTGCATATTTGATCTGTAGCGTGCATATTTGATCTGTAGCGTGCATATTTGATCTGCAGCGTGCATAAACAAATGGAATCAAGTCACTGGTGGGTCTACACTTGACCAGACGCCGCCGAGATCCGAACCCAAACTTCATGGGCCCATGGGATTGAAGTGGAAGGGTCTTAACCACTGGGCTACAACGTGGGTTGGTTGCCTGCCTGACTCAAGTCACTCCTCACCTGCCTTTGTGAGGCTACGCACACCCTGCTGTTTGGAGGCCTATTCACTCTGGCCCTCATTATGCAGCTTGTCCCTGAATGCTTCTGTTGACTATTTAGGCCTCCCCCCACCCCACCCCCATCTCTCTCTCTCTCTCTCTCTCTCTCTCTCTCTCTCTCTCTCTCTCTCTCTCTCTCTCTCTGTGACGCAAACTATAAACGAGGTCCCCTGTGTAAACGCACACAGAATATCTTGCACACACCTTCAAACCTGTTCAGCGTTTCGGAAGTGTATGCTATTGTGTGCTGGTGGGAATGGATGACAAAACTGACAAAACCGCATACACAAGTGGATTGGGTGTAAAAAAAACCAAAAAAACAAAAAAAGAACATGAGTATTTATTCCATTATCTTCGAAATAAAAGAATAAAATAACTTCAATAAAATAGAATAGAAAATATAAAATAAAACAAAATAAAATAAAATCTCTCTCTCTCTCTCTCTCTCTCTCTCTCTCTCTCTCTCTCTCTCTCTCTCTCTCTCTCTCTGTGGGGGTAACTGAAACTGCTATGGTACTCGGAAACCCCTCCAGTTTCCCGGAAAAGCATTATTTTCTTTCCGACAGTGGCTCCGCTCTTGGCTGGGCACTTGGCTGGAGCCTACAGCCTACTTGCAGGCATAGACACGACTAGACAGGGGGCCACAAGCTTTGCCCTGCAACCAGCAAAACCTGGGAGGAGGGGAGTGAGGGCAGGGGAGGAAACCAATCAATGCAGGCAGCCGGCTCTGCTCACAGCTCAGTGCATTAGGATAGTGCACAGTGTAGAATGCAGAAGCCAAAATGGATTATGAATGCCGGCCTAGACAGAGTAAGCCTATGGGACTCCAAAATCGAAAAAAAAATCCTGACAATCTGTCAGTGTATTGGCACTCGCCATGTTGTCCTGGCTTCAGCACCCTGGCGAACTGAAACTGAAACTGGAAATCCGAAACTGTCGCTTAGGTTGTGGTGTTGTGGTGTTGTCATGGGGATTTTTGTTTAGGGCAATCCCCATACTGTGCAGACAGTGACGGTCTTGACAAGTGTTGTTGTTGTTGTTGTTTGATACTGTCTTTATTACCAGCTCAGCTGCCAGTAAGTTGCCGTTAAAAGAAGGGGCAATTCAATGCATGGCTTCAATTTGTGTGTGTATGTGACACATTTGAGTGCTTAAACTTCAGGAAGGTTTCCCAGAACCCACCTTTACCATGGATCCTCCACCTAACAGGGGTAAGACCCAACAGTAACACACACACACACACACACATATATATATATACCCGGTATATATATATATATATATATATATATATATATATATATATATATATATATATATATATATATATATATATGTGTGTGTGTGTGTGTGTGTGTGTGTGTGTGTGTGTGTGTGTTGTAACATAACAATAACAATAACAATAACAATAATTTTAATTCAGTTTTTGCAGGCCATATGGCCCATAGGAACAACAGTTAATCATATACTTTCATGTAAGGTGAACATCCTTACTTCTGATATCTAAACATTTAGTAAGAAATAATCCAACTTTAAACATCAAACTAGGTTTAGTGTTCATACAAAGAAGCTGCACTTTCAGATTCGATGGAAATCTGTACCGTAAAGTACCGAGTATAAGCCCACCCCCCTCTGCACGAATTTCGGACAAAAGTGGGGGGTGGGCTTATACTCGGTACTTCACCCTTTGCACGAACATATTCTTCATTGTAATGGAGACATGATTCATATACGATACCATCTGGTATGTAAAATGTTATGTTTGTTCAAACTAAAGCAAATGTGAAGCAGCATGAAGATATTTTGTTTATTATAAAATTGTTAAACTCACAGACATACGTAAGGCTTACACACCATCACTCGTAAATGAAGACATTGAAAGCATGTCTATTCAACAAAACCGGCTTTTATTCAAAAACAACTTTTAAAAAAACTTTAAAAACTTGAATTTGAACTTGAAACCTGAATTGAAAAACAAAACAGCTTGAAACTTTCAACAAAAATCGTCAACTGTCTACATTGCTTCATCAGACTCTGAAGCAGGTGATTCTTCATCACTAGTCAGACTGACATCGCTTGCGCTGTCCTCGGCAGCAGCAGCAGCGGCGGCGTTGTCGTCGTGAGGAAGTGCCACCCCGATCTCCTGGGGGAACCACTCCAGAGTCTGATCATCCTCGCTGCCATCCAGGGCATTGGACACACCGCACCTGAGGAAGACCTTGATGATGACGTCACGTCCAACGCTGTCCCAGGCTCTCGCCACCCAGTTGACGACGTCCTGGCGGGTGGGTTGCCTCAGATAGCCTGCAGCAGTGGGGGGTCTGGGCTCTGCCATCCACGTTACCCAGCTGTCGCGCACCCGATCCTGCACAATCAGAATCAGGAACCACCGTCAGATCTTCCGTTGAATGTCAAAGAGAAATTATAGAGCAATGATTGTCATTCCACTGCACAACCCCAAAAAGATGACCACACACACACACAAAAACCCAAATCCAATCACTTCTTCCTTGGGCGATTTTTTACTTTTCCTGAAAATTTCATCAAAATCCGTTTTAAAAACTTTCTGAGTTATGCTATTCACACACACACACGTACACACACACACACACGTACACACACACACACACACACACACACACACAACGTACACACACACACACACACACACACACACACACACACACACACACACACACACACACACACACACACATTATACTTAAAATCTCACTTACCTTGAAAGGCTTGACGATGCTAATGTCGATGGGTTGGGCGAGGGCTGTGCAACCAGCAGGCACGAGCACAAGGTCCACGACCTGCTCGTCGAGAGCTGCTCGAACCTCAGCTGCCCTGTGAGCGGCGTAGTTGTCCAGCAGAAGCAGGCGCCGAGTCTCTGAGGGGCCAAGCACACGTTCTGTCCAGGACAAAACTTGGTCCCGTGTCATCCAGCCATTCCGTGTCGCTGTGACGCGGACATTGGCTGGGATCTGGAGGTGCTGGCGGACACGGCGAGGAATCTCTCCAGTGCGTTCTATATAAATTCCATACATTATTATTATTATTATTATTCTTTGAAGATCAGAAACGCTGGCAGTTTGCTGCCGTCAGCAACGGCACAGAGGGCGACTGTAAAACCTCTCCTCTCTGCTTTCGTTGTCTTGATGCACACCCGCTTTGATCCTTTGATCTCATTTGTGCGGTTAGGTGGCATGTCAAACCTGACCATTGTTTGGTCCATGTTTAGCATTTGTCCTAATGCGTACATGTGGCGGTGACAAAGTCGCAGGATATTTCTTCTGAAGTGCAGGAGCTGGTCCTCAAAATCTGCCGGCACCTTTTGGTTACTGGACGTACAGACGCGACTGGATACATGGTGCCGTTTTTTCCACCTTTGTAGCCACATGTTAGAGGCAACAAAGTCTTGAAGGTTCAGACCCGCCCCTATCTCTCCCGCTTTTCTCTGCAAGTCTTTATTTCTAACAACTCGCCCTTCGCTTCTTTCTTCTTGTAGAAACTCAAATAGTCTCACCTCCAACTCCTCCGACATCACAGCCCGACCAGGGTGCAGTTTCAACTTTCGCTTTTCTCTGCCAGTTTCATGCTGCAGAAGGACATCTCTGTTAGCTCGCCACATCCTAATTTGTTTTCTGTCCACACCAAACTCTTCTGCTGTGGCACTGACATTCCCGTGTCTGTCAAGGTGCTCCAGAGCAGTCAACTTGAATTCTATTGTGTAAGATTTTCGCTTCGGCATTTTCTTGGAAACAAACGCCAAAAGCAAGCGCCATTAGCAAAAGGGAATCAACTCTGACACGACATTTAGTGGCATTCCTTTTTCTCTCCTTGTTCTCAATTTTTTTCGCGCGTGTGTGTGTGTGTATGTGTGTGTGTGTGTGTGAGAGGGTTTTTTTGGGGGTTTTTTTAGCCATGCAAAAGTGGGGGGTGGGCTTTTACTCGGTACTTCACCCTTTGCACGGATTTTGCTCCAAAGTGGGGGGTGGGCTTTTACAATGTTATGGGCTTATACTCGGTACTTTACGGTAATAATACAGAGGAATACATTTTCTTCCCAATACAGCATATTTTGGGCATACAAGTAAAAAGTGACAAACATCTTCAATTTGTTGGCCATCACACTGAGAGCAGAATGGATCAGTAATCGGTGTGTGTGTGTGTGTGTGTGTGCGTGTGTGTGTGTGTGTGTGTGTGTGTGTGTGTGTGTGTGTGTGTGTGTGTGTGTGTGTGTGTGTGTGTGTGTGTGTGAGTAAGTCTTCAATTTTAACGTCTTTCCACTTTAAGTGATACCAGACGGCCCTAAAATAGGAGACTGAATGAAAGAGATAGATAGATAGATAGATCTACTTTGTGTGGTGGTGCATGCGTGTGTATAAGTGTGTGTGTGTGTGTGTGTGTGTGCGTGTGTGTGTGTGTGTGTGTGTGTGTGTGTGTGTGTGTGTGTGTGTCTTCTTCTTCTTCTTCTTCTTCTTCTTCTTTTCGATGCCTTGTTTTACACTAAGAGACCAGTTCGCCTAAGGAATGTAGCATCGTCTGTAGGGCATCCACCGGCCCGTACAGTTTTCCTTCTAGGGGTAATGGGTTCGGCCACATTTCCTCCCTCAGCTGCCTGAAGGCCCTGCAGTCCTGCAGGATGTGGCTAGTGTCTTGCCTCCCCGTCCCCTGGCTCCACAGGACGGTGAAGGGACCTCCAGTCGCTTGGGTGGACTCCGTTGAGGCGCGGAGCCCGGCACTGCACCTGCCTGGCGGATCCCCACAGGGCGAGCACCATTCCTGTTAATCCGGTCTCTAAGTGTCATTTTGGCGATAGTTGCATGGTGATGTGGTTGTCTCGGGAGCGCCGCTAGGCCCATCACCTCTGACTTCAGCTCCCTTGTCCACCTTAGTCGCCTTTTACGACATGCCTGGTTGGATGGCAGAGGCCCTATTCTTGCAATGTTCGCTTTGCAAGCATACCCCGGGAACCTCACGGGGTGTGTGTGTGTGTGTAATAAAGAGTAATAACAAGGGAAATACACAAATAGTATTCTTAACATAAACAGATCAAGAACATTTTAAAAAAAAACGAAATTCGAAGAGAACTATAACTACAATAAGTGCCCTATAGGACTTGTGTGTGTGTGTGTGTGTGTGTGTGTGTGTGTGTGTGTGTGTGTGCGTGTGTGTGTGTGTGTGTGTGTGTGTGTGTGTGTGTGTGTGTGTGTGTGTGTGTGTGCTGTGTGTGCGGACGTTAACACAGACAGCCATTCAGAAACCCAAAGGAAAGTGTCCATCAGAAATGACAATACTTTTCTCTCCACACTGAGCTGGTGGCGCCTCTCTCTCTCTCTCTCTCTCTCTCTCTCTCTCTCTCTCTCTCTCTCTCTCTCTCTCTCTCGCTGATCAGAGACTACGTAGCTGAGTTAACAGACAGGTTTCTGCAGAGAAGACTCAGAAACACCTCTAGAAACCGTGATTTTAGCCACGTGCTTGTTTCTGAGGACAAACCAGACGTTTTTATCTCTGAAAGTGATGACGTGGTGTTTGAGTTTAAGTGGACAGAAGATTCCAGTGAACAAGCTGATTTCTTCTGGTTTGTAAAAAGAGACACCAAGCACATGTCTGAGGAGGAGCGGACCATCACCTCCAGGCTGCAGCTGTGGACACCTGCTGATCGCAAGCGATTCAAAGAGAGGATTGATGCTGGACTGGACATGCTAAAAGTGATCATGGACACTGTCAGATTCTTCCTGGGATAACTGATTGTGATTATGATAGGCTTTTGAATGTGTGTGTGTGTGTACCTGTGGTGTGTGTGTGTGTGTGTGTGTGCGTGCGTGTGTGTCTGTGTGTGTGTGCGTGTGTGTCTGTGTGTGTTTGCGTGCGTGTCTGTGTGTGCGCGCGCGCGCGCGTGTGTGTGTGTGATCGCGCGCGTGCATGGTGTGCACAAGGGCGCAGGTGTGTGAGTGCATGTGTGTGTGAGAGAGAGCGAGTGAGAGAGAGAGGGGGAGAGAGAGGGGGATCGGAGAGGGAGAGAGAGAGGGGGAGAGAGAGAGAGCAAGCGAGCGGAACGTGCCCGAACAGCTACGTATGTACACCATGCCATGTGTTTGTAAAAGGAAACAGAGCGAGCCAGTGAGCCTACCTACCAGACTGAAGACATTGCGTGACATGGAAACCTTGTCACAAATCAAATCATGTCAATGACTGTTTCAGCAAATGTGTATATGTTGATGCCTTTTCAAATGGGGCTATTGCCTTTCTTGAATAAAATATCGTTATGTTATCTCTCTCTCTCTCTCTCTCTCTCTCTCTCTCTCTCTCTCTCTCTCGCTCTCTCTCTCACCGGCCTGTCTTCCATCCTCCTGACCTTGTGTTCAGTGTGGCTGGGGGTCTGCAGGTAAAGCACCTGCACAGAAAGCAAACAGTCCGGGGATTCGATCCCCCTTTGTGCGCTTTGATTTGTCTTTGCAAGATATAGCACTATATAAGTTCCATTTATTATTAACACCCCACCCCCCACCCCTTACAGAAAGGGGCTATGGCTTAAGATCTGTATAAACTATTTGTATTCGGATTCGTAAGGGGAAAGAATTTCCCCTCTTCCCCCACATACACTAACAAAAACTAATATGCTGAGAAAGTGAAAGCTGCATTAGGAATAAATAAATTCAAAACCATTCACTCCTCTCCAGCTGTAGAAGGAGAAGTAAGAATTATTTTGGGGGTAGTAATATTATTACACACACATACACACACACGCACACACACACACACACACACACACACACACACACACACACACACACACACACACACACGCACGCACGCACGCACGCACGCACGCACGCACGCACACACACACACACACACACACACCATCAATTTTGACTTAACTTCACACACACATACACACATACATACATACATACATACACACACAAGCACGCATGCTCGCGCGCACACGTACACACATACACACACGCACGTACGCACACTCATACACGCACGCACGCACAAACACACACACACACACT
>CM054143.1:47990019-48015019 GCA_028751875.1 Rapana venosa | reverse complement strand
CACCCTTAGCTCAAACAGAGATGTTCGAGTTATGCAGAGAATGATCAAATCTCCAACTGGAGGTGTGACTCGTTTCACAAGAGATGACAAATACGTTGAGGAAGCACTGTATAATTTTAAGAAAGCCATTGAATTCAGTCAGGGAAGAAATTCACAAGCCTTTTATGACTTGGCACTTCTGCAAAAGAGTCTTGGAGAACTCGAAGAAGCAAAGGAAAATCTGCAAAGAATGCTGAATCAGCCGCACAGTTTATTTTCCATGGACCGGGTTAATTTCTATGAGCAGATGGGCCTTATCATGAAAGAACTGGCTGAATCTGAAACACATGAAACAAAAAAGAAGCATCTGTTACAGAACAGCACTGCCATGCTTCAGATGGCATTGGCATCTGCATCTCAGATGTTTTCCAGATCTCCTGGAGTCAAGGAACATCTAGGGGAGTTATACCATTCTTTTACAGCTTTGCTGAAAGAAGTGGAGAACTCTGACATCAAAAGACCCCGGAAACTTCAGGAAAAGGCCAGACTTTACCAACTCATCAGAGACCACAAGCAGTCCTTGGAACTCCTTCAAGAAATTGAAGAGATGGCTCCAGAAGAATCCGAAGACCCAGAGTACCTTAAAGTCTGTATTACTAATTATGTAGCAACAAAACAATTTGAGAAAGCATTGGCATTCACCAAGGTACTGGAATGCACTCCACACAGCAAACCTACGATGCAGTTGTTTGAGGATAAGAATTACTCCCTCAAGATCTGCATGCATGCTGCACGTGAAGCTCTGTTGAATACTGGGCCATCTGTTGCCAAACTTCACTACAGACATGCCTTCCAAGAGGCTGCAGACTCCATCCAAAATGAGGACAGCATGTCTGAAGGTGAAGAGACAGACTCTTCAGTAGACAGCAAATCTGATGCTGAAACTTGGGATGTTGCCATACTGCATGAGGAAAGTAAAGAAGCATGGGACAGTGCAGTCAAGCTTAGCACAGTACTGGAGGATGTGTTCGGACTGAAAGTTGCTGTCACAGGTAGAGATGCACCTCCAAACAAATTTGCTATTGAAGGAGAACTGCGGATTCTGAGGAAGAGCATTGTGATTCTTGTCATAGCCGGAGGCAAACCCTCCAGGAGAATTCGATATCTGATACATCAGTTTGTCAGGCGCCCGTCCACTCTAACGCTGTTAGTGGATGGTGAACATGTTCCTGACATGCTGAAAGCAAACCGATCACTGCTGTGTCCACCTGAGCTGCTCCAGAGATTAAGCACTGCCGTTTCTGAGGGGACGACTGATGCTGAGGCTGACACTCTCTGTAAGATCTTCAGCTTTCTTGTCAATGTTGACATGACCATGACTGAAGGGTAACAGTGCACAGACTTTTCTTGACTTAGATGTAATATCTTTCTTTTGGAGGTAAAAAATATTACCAATCCAGCTAATAAGTGTCACCTACCCAGGCATGCTTAGTTTCATGAAAAAGAAGCAAACAATTGTGGTATACACAACATTCATGTTAACACCAAACAGCAACTGTACTTTGACTTTCTGGCTTCCACTCACACAAAATGACGTTTTGGTGCAATGAATATTCAAACAAGTAGATATGCTGTGAAATAAGAAACTGTACAGTTTGCAAAATACTTAAGAGTGTGAGGAAAACACAAAGGTTGTTTTAAAGCCCAAATAGCCATTCTTACATCCTGTGCCTGATTGAAAACTTTCTATGGGACTGTCAAACGGAACACCAGAACTTCATAGCAGAGACCTGGCTTGTTGAGACTTCGATATTTTGAAAGACCTTGAAACCCTTGTCATGGCTCTGGTGGACTGCAGCAATTTCAAGGCAGCTGAGATTTCCACCTGAGTGAATGAAAGAAGTGAATTACCCGATTCTGTGGGATTGCTGGCAACTTGCAGAACTTGACTTAAACTTTTAATGCAGAGACTCCGAGTAAATTTCAATACACTTGGAATTTTCTACTTTTTTCTGTTACAAGTGTTTTAAAAACTAATTTCAGATTGTTTAGAACAGTCCATATTAGTCACATGCATCAGTTCAATACCTTATATTATACTGGCTACATTGTGTAAACATTCTTTGAACATTTGTACATTTACAGTTGAGGCTTACATTATACATTTATCCATACACCATCACTGGTGTTATAAGTATTGTTGTGGTTATTGTTAAGATTATTGTTATTGTTTGAATTTGGGGCCTACATTATTCATTTACGACCAATGTCGTCGCTGAAAATCTTAAGTATTGTTGTGATTATCATTTGGATGATGATTATTATTGCTGGAAGTTGGGGTATACATCACTCTTTACCATCAGTATAAATATTATAGATATTAAGGAATTTTTATGTTCATTATCATTCTAGGACTCAGATGCATGATTTTTGATATGCTACTGTTGCACCACTGGCTGTATACTAAGACTAATTTTCCAAATCATGTGCATACACACACCTGGCCAACTTTAATTTCAAACTCACAATCCGTAAAATGAGTTAAGAACTGATGAATGATTTTTATGTTATATATGATTTATTTAATTAATTTTATAGTGTTGTTTGTCACAGTATTGTGAAATTAGATTCACATTATATCCTTTTGTCTCAACATATTTCCCTGTTCCCAATTCAGGCTGCTGTTCCTGGAATAAAGAGCATGCTACTACATCTCATCAAACAAAAAAAATCCTCGGAGCTTGCTTTGTGAAAAAGTTTGTTAAATCTATTATTTGCAAACTGAGGAAATTTTTGTTCCAGAAATTAAATGAAGAATTTGATTTGTCGTTAATGGTAGTTCATAAGCTTCTTTTTGTTTTTATTGTTGGTTTACTAATTTTTTTAAGATATTGTTAGGTTTTAACTGTCTTTGGGTTAGATTTTAGTTATCCTTGCACTAGATGTTGCTTTTAGTATGGAATTTCTTGTTTTCTTTAAAATCAATGTTTAGTGTTGTTTCCTTTAGAATCAATATTTGGTATAGGTTCAATTATCATGTTTTAAAAAAATTGTCTTGTCATATGAATTTGCTCTCTGTTTTAATGTATGGTGTATGCACTTTATAGTCATATTTAACTTGTTCTGTTCATTACTGTGAGTGTAGAGTACAATCAATCTTTCATGATGAGGAGTTTCATTGTATTTGGTTATTTCTTCTTAATTTTTGCATTAACGTTTACCTTTTCTGCTATTTATTATGGTAAATTATTGTTGAATTGGTGTACTACATTTGATTTACAAATTCTCAATGGTGTGTGTAACTACAACAAACAAAGTTGCTATACATATTTTTCTGACAGTGGTTGTAGTTCTCATGCTTATTTTTTGTTGTGGGATGATCTTTTTTCTGTCTTTTTTTTAATGCTGTCTATTGTGTGTGGCATAATGTACTGAATCAGATCATTTACATCAACTCACCAGCTAAAATATTGAATACTGATGTAGAAAAGATACTAGTAGAAAGTATATAGAAAATCTTTGTAAAGAAGACATGTCTTTAAAATATATGAATGCATTCAATATGGTTGATGGCGACATCAACATACCTTTAGACCTGTTTAAGGAATACATCAAAGGTAGTGCTGAGTGTATGATGAAACAGTTCATATCAGGGATAGATTTTCCAAAGAATAATGGTTTGATACTAGATGTATGCAAATGAAATGTATTGAAAGAAAACTTATGATAATTTACAGAAAGAAACATTAGGGAATGAAGATAAATATGCCTACTGCATCACCAGGAGGGAATATCAGCACCTAATTGAAACCCCCCAAAAAGAAGAAAATTAATAATAACAGCTTACTCATGGATATGATATCTTCAATCAACTCTCAGGTGCAGTTCTGGAAGTGTGTTAAAAAGATTTCATTTGAAAGTATCAATCACAAAACAATATCTCTGTTGACAAATGGTTTCAACATTTTAAGACTCTTGTGGAAAGAGATACTTTACATAACCCAACATGTACAACAGAGTGTAATGAAGAAGTTGATGATCATTTTAATCGTCCTATTTCTAAAGAAGAAATCTTATTTTGCACTTGGGAAAATGAAAAATAATACAGTTGCAGGTCCTGATCAAATCATTGGAGAATTACTTTAAAATGGTGGTGATAACATTGTGCATTTCTTTTTAAAACTGTTTAATAAATTTCTTGAAAATGGTGTATTGCCAGAAAATTGGACAGAATGTATTATCCTGACATTATATAAAAAGACAAATGTTGATAATCCTAGTAACTAAGGAGGAATTTCATTAACTGACATAAGCAGCAAACTGTATCCTACAATTATAAATAGAAGATTACAGAAATGGGTTAAGGACAAATAATAATAATGGTGAGCATCAAGCAGGTTTTAAGAAGGGATATTTCACCATAGACCATATGTTTACCCTCCTTGCATTTGTTCAGATGCAGTTTGCTTATAATCGGAAGTTATATGGAGCATTCATTGATTTTTAAAAGGCTTTTAACTCTATCAACAGGAACTTATTATGCCCCATTATCATTTTTTACATGGTGTGAAAGATAAACTACTATGATGTTTAAACGAAAAGTATCAGAATGTGAAATGCAGAATTCAATGTGGTGCAAGGTTAACAGACTTAATTAATTGTGCATCTGGTGTTAAATAGGGTGACATATGCGGTCCTCTATTGTTTTCTATTTCTATCAATGAAATTACTATGGACATTATTAGAAATGGCAGACATAGTGCAACTTTTCCTCATGATCCCACATAATTGTTTATTTTCCTGCTTGCAGTTGATATTATTCTGTTACCTAAAACAATGGTAGGTTTGCAAAAGCAGTTAAACAATGTGTCCAGAGCTACAGTTTCACTTGGCCTCAAAGTAAATTTTCACAAAAGTAATGTAATCGTCTTTAGAAATGGAGGTTTCCTAGCTGCTCATGAAAATGGATGTATAATGGAGATGTTATGCATGTGGTTAACATAATAATTAAATAAATATTTAGGAATCTGTTTTCCCTTAAGCTAAGCTTCACCACTGAATGTAGAAATCTTGCGAGCAGAGGACAGAACAGTTTGTTATGTGTATTGAATAAGTTACGGCTTTTAAATGACAATTCCTTTGATTTGTTTATTAAGATATTTGATGCACAAATACAGCCCATAGTCTAATATGGTTCAGAGATCTTGGGATTGGTTGCAGCACCAACAACTGAGTCAGTGCATCTATGTGCTTTGAAGCAATTTTGAAGAGTAGATAAACGAACAACATGTGATCTTGTCTACAGTGAAACAAATAAATATCGTCTTACAATTAATTCTGCTGTAAGGTATATTAAGTATTGGTTTCATATTTTGAACATAGAAGAGAGCGAACTACCATTCAAATCTTATAGGATGCTTTTTGATTAAGATGCTAAAGAAAAGAAAACTGGGCCACACAAATATGCATTTGCTTATTCAAATATGGCTTTGGATATGTCTGGTTAAATCAAGGTATTGGAAGTCTGAAGAGTTTATGGGTGTTTTTAGACAAAGATTGATCGATTGTCATTGGCAACAATGGAATTATCATATTTCAAACTAGTGATAGATATAGAACTTATCGACAATTTATAAGCTACATAATTTCAAACCTTATTTAAAGCTTGAAATGGGTATGCATTTTAAAAGAATAATGGCTAAACAGACAGGGTGTGTCAGATATAAATGTTCATAAACTTATATATGGAATGCATAATGAATCTCATACAATATGTTCTTTATGTAATGAAACAACAGGAGATGAAATACATTTTGTCTCAGGCACTCCCATGTCTGATGACATCAGGGAAAAAAATATCCCAAAAATATATACCAACCAGCCTAATGCATTTAGACTGTTTGCTCCTAGGATGTAGTAATCTTAATATTATTTGAAATTTACCTATATCATTATGTAAAGCCTTCAAAAGAATAGATGTTATATTGTCGTAAAATCATAAGGTTTTGAGTTGGGTTGTTGTTGTTTTTCCCCCATGGATTTGCTTGCATTTGTTTGTCAGGGCTTACTGTACTTCACCGTGTATCCCTATCATTATTCAGGGAGCTGATCAGCAGTCCCCCTTCATATATGTGCCAACGGCCTCTATGAATAAACTCCTTTAGAGTCCATATAGTAAGAGTTTTTTGCTATATGTTACATTTGAGGTTATTATTTTATGATGTGAGTTTATTTTTATTACGATGTAGTCTTATGTTCCATGCTTTGTGAATGCTGAATGGGTTTTTTTTGTAGTTGTGTTTTTGACTTGTTTTTCTCAGTTTCCTCCTTTTTGAACAACATAAATGTGTTGCTCTTTTTTTCTGAAATAGTAAGCTTGGATGAAGAGAGTGCAACATTTTTGCATAAATGAGCAAAAACAATGATATGCGTGCATGTATTCTGCTCTTCTTTGGCCGAAATGTTGGGTCTGGAACTTGTTTGTATTTAAAGTGATTTTTCTCTATAAACGAAATTTTTGTACTATAGGCTTATGTATCTTATGCCTTGTTTAATTTTCTTTTCTTATAAAGCAGGACTTTTTACACTGTCAGATGTCATTGCAGTGTACCTTTTCGAGAAAATTTAAGTTTTGTTTTGTATCTACTCTTGTATAATATGTTTTGTGTTACCATCATAATACTTTCATTGTATTCTTCTTGTTACTTAAATTTTTAACAGTTAGTATTGAGTAAAAAGAATGTGATGTAGTGTTATTTCAAGAAGGTCTGAAGATGTGCTTTTTCCTTTTGTTACTGTTATTGTTGTTGGTGCTGAAGCACTGTGGCTTTTACTTTGCAAGACCAGCTGAGAAAAAACAACTTGTTCTTGCAAACTGTAACCTATCTTTTTTGTCATTCGTATTTTTCTATTCTGCCATACACATTTGTTTTCGTTATTTTGTTTTACATTCTTGGGGTACTGCTATATATATGTTTTTCTTATCATTTTTTGAATCACCAAACTTTCTTCTTACATTTCTTTTTCTTTTTTGCACACTGTAACATAAACGGTTTTTCTTGACATTTTCTGATGTTCCATGTTATCCTAAGATTTTTAAATTGACAATAAATCAACGAACAGAAAGTAAATCAGAAACAAATCATTATTTCCTACAAGAACATATTCAAAAGTCCTACGTCCTTCGGATGAGACTATAAACCGAGGCCCCGTGTGCGAACGCATGCAGAAATTCTTGCGCACACGTTAAATCCTGTTCCGCTGTTCGAAAGAGTAGGCCATTATGTGCCGGTGGGAACAGATGACAAAATTTAAAAAACGGCATACACACGAATCACAAAAAAAGTCATCTGAGCGCTTTGATTTGTTGCTTTACAAGATTCAGCGCCATATAAATTCCATACATTATTATTATTATTATTATTATTAAAATTAAAAGTTCAGTTCATATTTTGCAGTGAATAACTATTTAGGTCTGTCAGTAAAGCGGGAAAAAACAAACAAAAACTGAAAGCAAAAAAAAACCCCAATGACAACAAAAAAACAAGTAAACCAAAACAAAAAACCCTCTTATCATCCCCACAATGAATATATTGAGAGTCTATGTGTGAATCAAAGTTGCAGTGTCGTTTAATGCTGCTTGTTATTTTTGTTGGATTTTTTGTGTGTATTGTTTTTAACATGTATTTTGTAATATTTTTCTATGTGTGAATCAAAGTTGCAGTGTCGTTTAATGCTGCTGGTTATTTTTGTTGGATTTTTTGTGTGTATTGTTTTTAACATGTATTTTGTAATATTTTTCACATGTGCCATATTTGTCTTACTTTTTTTTAACTGTCAAGAAACCAATGAACAAAAAGTAATTTAAAAGAAATCATTGTTTTCTAGAGAACATTATCTTTTGAAATTATGTTCATATTGGGGTTTTTTAAAACCTTAAAAGTTTTTAGAAAAGTGCCACTATCTTTGTTTTCTGATGTTCACTGTTTTCTCTGCAGAGTTTGTTCTGTATGTGGCCTGGCATTGATTTTTTTAAAGATCTGTGAAACTCATGAAAAACAACTGTGATCTCTTTTAAAAAGTTTAATTTTTTCCCAGTATGTGATAAGTGTGACAGCTGTGATGTGTAAGATAGATGTTTATTTTAGTTGTATGTTACACATAACAACTTCAATAAGCTTCTGAACTGTTGGAATTGAGGTGTAGTGTGTGATGTGTGTTTATGGATGAGTCATGCTGTAATTTATAAGCTTATTATGTAACTTTTACCATCAAACACCTGCTATTCGTTTTTGTTCTCTAGCATTAACATTTTAAAGTGGAAAATGAAGTAGATTGCCTATAATGTTTTCAGGCCAGAGTTTCAGGGTTGTTTTTCCCCCATTGTGCACGACTAGGAGGTGATGAAGTCACATGTGCAGACTAAGGACCACTGGAGTGGGAATCTGTGTTTTCCTGTTGCTGTTGTGATGGTGGTGGACATGAACTGAGCATGCATCACTCTCTCTCTCTCTCTCTATCTCTCTCTCTCCCCTCTCTCTCTCTCTCTCTCTCTCTCTCTCTCTCTCTCTCTGGTTTGCAGTTGGTGGTTTTCTGCCTTTTCCTTGCTCTTCTCCTTCTTCTGGTCTTCTTGTCTGCGGGTTCTGTCTTTGCTGGGTCACCTTCGTGGCTTTCCCTTTGTCCTTTGCTGTCAGACTGCCGATGGTGGGCTGATCTTCACAGCTGCTCACGCTTGACCCTTCCCCTGTCTCTGTCCGCGTTCCTTCACTACATACTTATCAGGGTTCGGGTTCCTCACCTGCACACACTGCTGGTCTGTCCTCTGCCCTCCAGTCTTTGTTCTCTCTCTCTCTCTCTCTCTCTCTCTCTCTCTCTCTCTCTCTCTCTCTCTCTCTCTCTCTCTCTCTCTCTTCTCTCTCTCTCTCTCTCTCTGTGACAAAGGATGGACCTGCTATACTGATCATCAATGTGACTGAGCCATTCAGCACTTTGTTTCTCTATTGCACCACATTGCACACACACACACACACACACACACACACACACACACACACACACACACACACACACACACACACTCACACACACACACACACACACACTTTCCCGATTACTTTTTTCCCCGATTACTTTTTTGTGTGGATTGAAACTCAGTAATTCAAACCATCAGTTCTATGCAAACAAAATTAAGATCTGAATTAGTCATTGAAATTTGTCATTCATCTCCTCGCCATAAAAGGTTCATATATAACTTTTTGTTGGATTCCATTTCATTCTGGTGTATATTACAATGAAAAAGTTGACTTCCACCTAAAAAAGGGCAACAAGATTAGTAGATGTGGCAAATTTAAAGCTCCATCTGTCACAACAAGAATATGATCACATCATTTTAAAAAATACAGCAAAAGTTATTCCAGTATGAGGAAAAGAGACTTGGTTGTTTAGATGTATATGAAGAAATGATAAAATTTGAGTCTTTTGTTAAAATACATGAAACTGATTTTTAGGGTATAAAACAAATTGTTTCTCTAGCTTGCCAATGGAAATTGAACTGTTTCAATACAAAAATATTTTGGAGTGTCACTTGTATATGTGGCCATAGTGTAACTGTTAATCATATTGATATGCACCATGCTAGAAAGTTGCATTCCTGTTGTTACCTCATCATCGTCATCGGTGACATTCGGTGATCTTTTACTGAGATTTTTTTCAACACGTCATTGCACAGTCCAATTGGTTCATCATTATGATTATTATGGACTCTAAAGACAGTAAGTGTCCTTCTGTGGAATATATTTTCTCTTGCTTGTTATGGTTAAAAATATTATTTTATAGTTTATTGGTTAGAATCTGTCAGAAACTGGGATTTTTATTGTTCTGTACTTAAGAGTTACTTGAGATTTGCATTTTCTTGCTTGTTTATTGTAGATTTTGTAAATAAACTCCTACCCAACTCCCAGACCACCCCCTCCCCTCACCCCGGGCCTATTTGTGTCTAATGTCACATTTAGTGAAGAGACCTAAAAGTTACTCAACACACCACACACACACACACACACACACACACACACACACACACACACACACACATCGCACAAAGTATTTAGTTTTCATGTTTTATTCTTCTATGCTTAATATATTTTCTCTGGTTTCAATTTCCAGTGAATACAGTTTCAATGATGAAAGTATAACATTGCTAGGCTATCTATATTATTATTATTCTTATTGTTATCTGTTGTTATAGTTATTAGCCTGTTATTGCATTGTTACTGCTGCTGCTGCTGCTGTGCTGCTTCTTCTAATACTGCTGCTGTTGCTGCTGCTGCTGCTGCTACTACAGGCTTTGTAGGCTATTTAAACAGTATTAATGCTGACCGGCCTTTTTCGGGTCATTTTAGTAATGAAAAATAAAAGGAAATTGGAAAAAAATCACCCTGGCCTGATTCTGTAATTTATGTTGAATGATTCATCATATGTGTGTGTGCCAAAGGCTTTGACACTAACTAACCACAGGGATTTGTTTGGTTTTTTTACAAGATTCAGCGCTATATAAATTCCATATATTATTATTATTATTATTAAAGTGTATGGGAAACTGAAACTGGGGTGTACAGGAAACTGAAACTGGGGTGTACAGGAAACTGAAACTGGGGTGTACAGGAAACGGAAACTGGGGTGTACAGGAAACGGAAACTGGGGTGTACAGGAAACGGAAACTGGGGTGTGGTGTACAGGAAACGGAAATTGGGGTGTACAGGAAACGGAAACTGGGGTGTACAGGAAACGGAAACTGGGGTGTACAGGAAAGGGAAACTGGGGTGTACAAGAAACGGAAACGGAGATGTACAGGAAACTGAAACTAGGATGTACAGGAAGCTGAAACGTACAGGAAACTGAGGTGTACAGGAAACTAGGGTGTAGGGGAAACCGAGATCACTATGAGACCAGAGCAACTAGGGCCAGGCAATCAGAGGCATCCTCCTTTTATTGCTTCAATGGCAATGAGGATGGTGTAATAATGACGTTACAGAAGGGCACCTGCTTTGAGACTACTTGCCTGGACTGTACTCTACGCTTCCTATCATAACGTATCTCAGTGTCAAACATGCCCGAGAGATAGACAGTGGATCGGCGGTCTAGAGGTAACGCACCTGTCTAGAAAGCGAAAAGTCCGGGTCGGAAGTGTGCGGTGGTTCGAATCCCGTTTGGACCCGAAACTTTTCCCCCCATCCATTAGACCATGATTGGTGGTCCCGTATGTTATACACACGCACACGCGCGCCGCGCGCGCGTGTGTGTGTGTGTGTGTATTTTTATCTATTTTCAGTTTATTTTATTCTTGTATATCGAGGATATCCCGGGCGACGACCGATCCGGTATGGAAATTCTGGCTGTCTTTATCATGGGTGTGTTTTGGGCAAATCAAACCTGGGGGGTTATCAAACGAGGGTCAGGTCAGAGACTCCCTCTGCTACTGGTAACCATGTAACCCAGTACCACCTGCCACATGTGGGGAGTAAACCCAATCAAAAAATCCGACCTGGAGAGGGATGGCTCCGCCAGATTTGATTTGCCCAAGACACACCCATGAGAAAGACAGCCAGAATTTCCATACCGGATCGGTCGTCTCCCGGGTTACCAAGGACCGCGCCTTCTGTTGCTCATCAGGACAGAGGTCGAAAGTATGCTACTGATGTAAAACACAGCAAAATTCGTGCCAGAAACAACACCATCATTGGCACATGGAATGTACGGACACTAAGAGCTGCAGGCAAAGTGGAAGAACTGACACATGAGATGTCCAGATATCAATGGCACATCCTTGGGCTCTGCGAAGTAAGGTGGAAAAACATGGGAGAAACAACGACCCAGGAAGACCACAAATTATACTACAGTGAAAACAGGATAAACATGAACACGGCGTGGGGTTTCTCGTTCACAAAGACACCGTGAACACCGTCATGAGCTGTCAGCCTATGTCCAGCAGACTTATTACCATCCGCCTGAGAGCAACCTCCTTTAACATAACTGTAGTACAGGCATACGCCCCTACATCAGACTGCACAGATGAAGCCATAGAAGAATTTTATGACCAGCTACAAGAGGTTCTGAATCAAACTCCCAAGAAAGACATCCTCGTTGTGCAAGGTGACTGGAACGCCAAGGTAGGAGAAGATGCATGGAAGATTGGGAGGGCGTTTGTGGGCCACATTGTAATAACCAATCAAATGAAAGAGGCTTGAGACTCCTGGAGTTTGCCAGTAACAACCACCTCCAGCTAGTGAATACACTTGGCCCACACAAGAAATCCAGAAAATGGACATGGCATAGCCCAAATGGAGAACACCACTACCAAATAGATTACATCATGGTGAAAAGACGGTTTCAGTCTAGCGTTAACATCGCACAGACACGAAGTTTTCCAGGAGCAGACATAGGGAGTGATCATGATCTTGTGATGATGACTTTCCGACTACGTCTAAAGAAAATCCACAAGCGGAACAACATAAGGATCAAATTTGACCTCGAGAAGCTGAAGGACCCAGAGGTATTAGAAATTTTTCAAGCAAGGATAGGTGGAAAGTTTGCAGCACTCACTGTGATAGACTCAGACATAGATACACTGACGAATAGTTTCAATACAGCAGTGACTGAAACAGCAAGCGAGCTTCTTGGCAAACGCCGACCAGTCAAAAAACCATGGGTCACACCTAACATCCTACAACTATGCGACAAGCGTAGAGAGTTGAAGAAAAAGAAAAATGAAACAAAAGAAAGAGCAGAACAATATAGGGCAGTCAACAAAAGAATCAGGAAGTCCATGACGGAGGCAAAAGAGAAATGGATCGGTGAACAGTGCCAAGACATTGAAGAGAACATCAAGAAAAACAATAGCAAGAAAGCATATCAGCTGGTGAAAGACCTGACTAGCACAAAACAGAGAAAAGGTTTAACAATCCAAGATAAAAATGGGAAGTGTCTCACTGACGACCAGGATATTCTGAACAGATGGACAGAATACTGCTCCGACCTGTATAACTATAGAACCGCAGGAGATCCAGAAGTCCTTAATGTACCCGAAAGCAAAGACACAGACAGTCACCCTATCCTCCGAGAAGAAGTGGAAACAGCAGTCAGATCGCTGAAAAAGGGGAAGTCAGCAGGGGCTGACAACATTCCAGCTGAGTTGGTCCAAGCTGGAGGGGAAGCCATGATCAGCGCCCTACTAAGAATCTGCAACAAGATCTGGCAGACAGGAAAATGGCCAACACCATGGACACAGTCACTCATCATCACCCTCCCCAAGAAAGGAAATCTACAACAATGCCATAATTACCGCACAATCAGCCTCATATGCCACCCAAGCAAGGTCATGCTGCAGATAATATTGAATAGACTGAAGCCACAAGCAGATACCATCATTGCTGAGGAACAAGCAGGTTTCAGAGCAGGGCGCAGCACAACAGAACAGATATTCAACCTCAGAATACTATGTGAGCGGTACCTTCAACATCAACAAGACCTTTACCACGTATTTATCAATTTTAAGAAGGCATTTGACAGGGTGTGGCATGCAGCTTTGTGGGCAACCATGAATTTGTACAGCATCAATGCAAACCTGATCAGAGTCATCAAACAGCTGTACAGCGAGGCCACCAGTGCAGTGTACTACAACAACATTGGAGAATGGTTTCGAACAACAGTTGGAGTAAGGCAGGGCTGTCTACTCTCACCCACACTTTTCAACATCTTCCTTGAGAGAATCATGGCTGATGCACTGGAACATCATGAAGGATCAGTCAGCATTGGTGGCAGAACGATCACAAACCTCCGCTTCGCAGATGACATTGATGGAATAGCAGGATCAGAAAAAGAGCTTGCCAGCCTAACAGAACACTTGAATAAGGCCTCCAAAACATACGGCATGGAAATCAGTGCAGAGAAGACCAAACTGATGACTAATAACACCAACGGCATTAGCACTGATATCAGGGTTAATGACCAGAAGCTGGAAACAGTTCAAAGCTTCAAGTACCTGGGAGCCATTGTATCACACCAGGGATCCAAGCCAGAAGTAGTATCCATGACTGCACAGACAATAACAGCTTTGTCAAAACTAAACACCATCTAGAGAGATAAAAATATCTCACTTATCTCCAAGATCAGACTAATGCGCTCCCTTGTCATATCCATATTTCTGTATGCCTGTGAATCATGGACCCTGACTGCAGATTTGGAGAGAAGAGTACAGGCAGTGGAGATGAGATGCTTTCGGAGACTCCTTGGCATCTCCTACAAAGACCACATAAGCAACGAAAGCGTGCATAACAGAATCCAGCAAACCATTGGACCCTATGAGAACCTTCTAACGATCGTGAAAAAGCGTAAACTTAAATGGTATGGGCATGTCACAAGATCCAAAGGACTTCCAAAGACAGTTTTGCAAGGCACTGTCCAAGGAAGAAGAAGAAGAGGCAGACCAAGGAAGAGCTGGGAGGATAACATCAGCGAATGGACAGGCCTAGAACTCAACAAAACCCTGAGAAAGGCAGAACAGAGAGAGGAATGGAGGGAACTGGTTGTTGAGTCTTTGAGGGTGCCCCACGGTCGGCAGATATGGGACAGATGATAGATAATACGAGGAAAAGGGAATAAGCACTTATGTGCTTTTTTAACCCGGGGCCCCGTGGTAGCGGTTATGTAAATTGCCCTTGTTCCCCGGCCACAAGGGGCCTACTCTTACGAAAGCAGAACGGATTTAACGTGTGCACAAGTTTCTGCGTGCGTTCGCACACGGGTCGGTTTATAGTCTCACCCAAAGGACTTTTGGGGAGAGTGGAGTCTCCCTGATGTTAACCCGGGGGAAAAATACCCCCTTGACGGGAATCGAACCGGGTTTCAGATCGAGCGCCCAAAGTTCAACCCCTACGCTATCCCCTCCCCCCCCTAGTGTGGTGGTTTGTGTGTGTGTGTTGGTGTGTGGGTTTTTTGTGTGTGTGTGTGTGTGTTGTGTGTGTTTTGGGGTTGTGTGCGCGCGCGCGCGCGATTTTAATTTGTTAACTCTGTTAAATTTTTATTGGGTTATGTGTAGGGGGGTGTTTAAAGCAAACGCTTGATTTCTTTTTGCAAAATTTGACCCATATAAATTCCCCTTTATTATTTTATTATTTTATTTTTTGCGCACGTAAAAAAAACCCCTGGAACAAGGATTTGTCCCCGGCAAAAATTTTGAAGGAAAACAATTTCAGTTGCAGACAGGAAAAAAATAGCCAAAAAATTTTGGGGGGCGTGCTCTTGTGGCGCGCGCTTCCCGGGGAGCAGCCCGAATTTCAGCAGAGAAATTTTTCCCCTGACTGAAAGAACAATACAAAACAAAACAAAACCCGGGTTTGGGTTTGGTAATTTAGCACCATTCAAAATTGCTCTGTAAATGAGATGAAGCTCGACTGTGTGGGACTAACTTCCAAAGGCTCATTTGCAATCCTCTGTAGAAGCCAGGCAATTAAAACTTTAAGATGGATCGGTGGTCTAGAGGTAACGCACCTGCCTAGAAAGCCTGTCGGAAGTGTGCGGTGGTTTGATCGCCGTTTGGACCCGAAACTTTTCCCCATCCATTAATAATAATAATAATAATATATGGAATTTATATAGCGCTGAATCTTGTAAAAAACAAACAAATCGAAGCGGCACTGCAATCATTTACAGCATGCAACTCTACTTAAACATAATGAGCAACAGATTTTCAAATCCATGCGCGCGCACTACGCACGCACGCACACGCTACGCACGCACGCACGCACGCACGCACGCACACACACACACACAACACACACACACACCACCACAGAACAAACCACTGTAGAATGTGAAAGATGCTGTTGAAACTTCGGGACAGATTTGGGGGGGGAAAGTCTCAGGTAGGAAATAAGGTGTGGTTTTGAGGGCTTGGATTAGAAGGAATCAGTGAAGAGCTTTTGACGAAGTGGATACAGGTGAGGTTCATTCCAGTGGCTGGACACGAAACAGAGGAGCGACGGCCAAACAGTGGTTTGTTCTGAATTGAGGTGTTCGGAAACACAAAGACGTCTGCAGGTTCCGCATGGGAACGGGAAAAGGCGTGTACAGGTTGAAGCCCTTTAAGAGATAAGAAGTGTAGCCGCTTTTGGAGACATTTGAAGCAGAGGAGTCCTAGAAAAACTACTCAGCCCCTCCCACTCTCACCCAAGCTTAATCCTATTCTCGACTCCTTCTCTCCACTTGTCCTCGCAACCGCTTCGCCAAAAGACGTACTTTAATCACGCACCGTAACAAGCGTAGTCCCATCTCGATTATAGGACACAGTTGAGCATGCACGCAGTGTTAGCATACCCCCTAGTCGTTTTGACGCTCGCAGCAGCTCGCGCTTGTGAGTTGTGTGTGCATGCAGTCTGGCTCGCGCTGCTTAGCCCTCTACTGAAGAACGCCAGATGTGCATGCGAGTGAACGAACATCGAAATCGCCAGCTCCCCGCCGTGCGACGAAAACTTAACGCCTACGTATGTATTCCGTCCGGCCCGCTAGAGACGAAGCTCCCGTGGACAGTATACTATGCGGTACTGCGCGTTCACAGACGCATCGAAATGATATTGTCAAAGTGAATAAAGACCAACAGCATCACGGCTGAGAGAAGAGGTGGGCTGCTGACTTTAGATTACCTAACTCGACTTGAGAGAACAGATCCCTGTCATTATACAACACCGCCCTCACTCTAACGTGTGCTCACTCAGCCTCAGGTCACGAGCCCAGTCGCCGACTATCGATCTGTCCCCACTCTCCCTACTGACGTAAGTCAGACAATTTAGGCTAGCATGTGATCACCGTTTGGTGTGTGAACCCCCTCGACCACTGTCCACGTGTGTAGCAAGTCAACACACACGTCTCTTCCCCTAATCTCACGCGCCTCTTACGTCTCCTAGATAACTTAGCCCTCTCTCGACGTACGCCCAGCTATCATCAATCAGTACCCTGCCACGCAGGTACCAGCTATTCCTGTCTGTACCCGACTCAGTCGTCCACCGCACTAGCGTGCACGCCACTTCGTATTACTCTCCCACACCAGAACACCCACAAGTATCGCTATATATCCCAATTAGCCCCATGATTCCATAGTAAGATAGCACTGTCTCTCCGTAGCCACTCCTACGAACATGCCTAATTCAATACCCAACATATGTCCTGAGTCGACCATGCCGAATCTCGCACCAAGTATCGCCGCGAGGATTCGACTTCCTCTCACTCACAGTGTAGCCCCGAACGAGTCCGGTGTCCAGCCGTCGCGGCTCGAGCAGCATAAGCAAGTGTACACAAGCGGCGGCAGGACTGAGCCTGGGGGTCACATTCATTTCTCCCCCGAGAATCGCGTTTTGTGCTAGCACCCCCTCATCTCCGCCAAACACACATAACTAGAGAGAGCAAAATCGGTCTTCCATCGTGATCGTCGCCGAGAGAGGTAGGCTCTAGGTGCCAGTCGTTCCTGTCGTCTGACCCTAATTTCGTCACTCTCGTCAGTCGGATACGTGATCTCGAGATCGCACTACAGATATACGAGAGCGCGTAAGCATCAAGCACTATGAGATAATTCACATAGACTAGCTCGCTCATGATCCAACAAGACACGCAGTGACAGTGCATGGTCCCGAGCATATTATTATGATCAGCAGCTCCAATCTCGTGCCGAATGCGCATGACGCTGCCGTTGCTGATCATCTCCACTGCACATATGGACTAGGGTGGTTTCGGTGCTTGGTGGGGCGATAGCGCTCGCTATATTCTTCTTTGTACATATCATACCTTAGAGAGAGCGCCTAGCTCAGAATGTGAGATGCAGCTCGAACGCGTTTCCGCTGTTTCACCATCCGACAACGACACATACGTAGTGTGTCTTAGTGTGTGTTTTTTGTGATGACCCCCTAATGTCATATATATGTGATAGTCCCCTGTCCGACATCTGCACTTGCGATCAGAGTGACAAAGGACCGCTTTGATTATTGACGCGGAATGGCTCCATCGTCTCCACTATATTCTCTCACAGCATGTTGGATATGCCTAATCGTGCGGTAACCGCCCGCCCCATCCCGCATGCGCTTGTATCTCAGTAGTCCAGGTGTGAATCGACTTGGCAGTGACGCTACCGCAGTAACACTCCGAATTGAGCGAGTAAACATGATCCAGATCACCACATTCGAGCAACATGAGGTGACTCGAGTGCCTTGTATTGACGCTGCTGATGAATACGCGCTAGTACACTGTCCTGTGACGACGGTTCCCTTGTAGAGAAACAATCACACGATGCCTCGCAGAGAGACCCTCTTGCGGATACAATGTGTCGCATAGACTTAGTTTTACTGATCCTTCTTCCATGTCTCGAATCGCGTAAGCTATTTGCCTCTTGTGTGTCCAGCGTTCATCGACATAAGATGTGGATCGCCACTGCGATAAGCGCTCTGATATTGAGAATGTTTGTGTGTTCGCACACCTTAGTTGAGCTCGCTAGCACATAGAGGGCCGCTGCTGCGCTGGTCGCATAGGATACTAGGAGAGTGAATTCGATCGCCAGAGCTTTGCTTGATGTGTAGTTCTGTGCACAGCGCTCTGTCGAGTGTCGTCGCATACTCTCTGCTCCGTAGCTAAGTTCCCGCATGCAAGAGAAAACTGCGGCTTGTGGAATTCGTTTAGATGGCCCTGTACTGTCGCTGCTAGCGTGCAGTCGCGCACCCTTTTCCCCATTCCCGTCCTTTTCGGAGTCCCCCCCCGACTACGTGTCTCTAGGCAGAAGGAGCAATAGTTATCTCTCCGCGCCCCCTCGCAGCATGCAACATAAGAGCCGCAGAAGTTGAGGCGTGCAGTGCTAGGGCTCAAAGACCTCATGATGTGTTGTGTACTATGGAATGTGCTGTCATCTACGAGCTATGTCTCCCGCCGGGCAAGTTCAGTAGAGTACGCGATTCCTGTGCTCAACATGCACATGAAATGTCTCATTTTATTGAGACACTGAGAACCTCCAAAACCCTAAACTGTGTGTAGTATCCTCCGCGCCCCGCCGGCTCCTCCCTTCCATCGCCCCTTGAGAACCTTGCACGCGCCACCTCTCTTATGCTCGTCTCCGTGACCTCTTGCGCTCGTAGCCTGTTTTCCGCGGCTATAATCTCATATGCCACTGTTTGGGTGACCTTCTTGGTTTTTGACTTCCGCCACTGCCGTTTTATTGTTTGCCGGAATTCGTTTGTTGGCGACTTCGCTATCATGAGGTCTTGGGGTAGAACTTGGTCGCATGTGCTTTAAATTTCAGGAGGCGGGGTGAAGGAGAGTTGCGCGTAGGAAGGGTCAGTAGGGGCGGCGAGGGCCAGGGGTACGGAGTAGTCGGGGGGAGGGCGGAGTGGAAGTCAGATGCGGGCACGAGGCGGATTAATAGGAATCAAGGAGAAAGCAGGTTGGGAGCGCGGAGCGGGGCGCGTCCATGCGGGCGTCGAGGTGGATATAGGGGCAATTATGGGTGCAAGTGGCGGGGGGCGGTGGTGGGTGGCAGCTGTTGGCTCGGGGTTCTTGGCGGGCGTTTGGTTAATCGGGGGGGGGGGGCACACGCTTCTGGGGATATGCAGATGAGGTGGGAGGAGATGGTAGGGGTCGAGGGGGAGGTGGCGAGTAGTTGGCCCTACTCGAGGAGAGGGTTCTGGTCGCCTGAGGTTATTTGTGCGGCCAGTCCTGTTTTTGCTAGGGTAACCTAGGGTAAGTGGAGTGAGAGAGGAACGAATGGGCCGAGATGAAGGGGATGGGCAGCCGCGATGGCCAGTTAACGAGAGGGTAAGGATGCCTGAAAGGGCGAGCAGTTGCGTGCACCTTGTGACGGGCATCCGGGGAGTTTTCGTTGTGTTTGGACGGAAGGGGGAGTGTAGGTGTGTAGGTTGGGTTGGCTGTGAGAGCGAGTAGGAGGCGCTTGCGGAGAGTAGAGAAGAGGCGGGGGTGGGAGGGTGGGAGGGCGGGAATGAGGTGGGTCACAGCAGTCGACATTGAGGGTTGCTCTGAGCTGGGGATCTTCTTTACGTAGTCTTGCGTCCGTATCTGCGCACATAGACAGAGTGCCGGCTCGAAGTTGTGTACCTCTGGCTTATTTGCGTCTGTTCGGCTCGCTCATGCTGGCGCTGCGTTTCCGGTGGCGACGCGTGTCTAGTTAGCTGCTTTTATATCTTATGCCTGTCTTTACTCGATCCTCTTTCTTTGTTTCTTTCTTGTGCGCTGTCAATTTTTCTGCATGTCTTTTTATTTCCTTCTGTGTTCCATCGTGTCTTTCTTTCCTTATCTTCTGTGCGCTATCACTCTTCTGATTATTCTCTCTTCCGTTAGTCAGCTTAATCGGCTTCCTTTGTTTCGTCGTACGTTCTACTTGTCAGGCGGGAGTATGCTCAGTAAGGAGGTGCATGCTCATCTAAGCAGTTGCGTGAGAATAGTGTTATAGTGATCAGAGAGGTCCAGTGTGGTCAGAGGGTTTGTGAAAAAAACGTTCGAAGATTGGGAAGAGAAGGAATGAATGTCTAAGGCCTTAAGAGCGACGAGTAACATATTTCTTCGTTTCTGACAGGTTTTATGATGTTGAGAGGATAAAAAGAATGGCGGAATGATCAGAATGCAGTTCGTCGGTTGAACAGAAGAAACGAGTGGTGTGACAAGTTTGAAATGAAGTATGAGTAATCAGCCAGTCTAAAAATATGACAGATCTGTGCGTTGCTTCGTATACCAGTTTGAGAGAGCAGAATCGTTGGACAGAGAAAGAGAAAGACGGTTGACATCTGGAGAGATTGGTTGTCGAAATGGAGTTTGAAGTCACCAAGAATTATAAAGTATCAGTGGGAGAGTGAGAGAGAGTGCTGTAGTGTCGAGGAGTGACTGGAATTCTTGGTGAAAAAGAGAAGGATGTCTAGGTTGTTTTTACGGCTGGATGGTGGGACGGTAAAAAGGGCAGAGATTAAGTAATAGGTGGCCAGGTATGGTTGAGATTGCTCTTTTCGCAAACTTCAAATGATTATGTGAGAATTGAAGGTTGTGGACTGAAAGAAAGAGATGGTTCCATATGTCTTGAGAATTGATGGCATCCCATTCCTCTCGAGGAGAGTCGGGGGAAAGAAATGGTTTTATATCCAGGAGGAGTCAGCTGTTTTATTTTTGGCTTCTTGGCCATTGTGGTTTAAGGCCAAGTTCGGTGAGGTTTAGTCAATGGTGTTTTTCAGAGATGAATCAGAGATGTAGTCGGCTTTTCCAATTATGGACGCTCAGACTTGCACATTGAACAAAACAAACTTTTGAAGGAAGATTGAAGGAGGTGGAGAGGTTGAAGATGAATAGTGGTGATGAGTTTGGCAAGCATAAGAGGAGGAGGAACGAGACGATGGTGGAGATGCGGCTGTGGAAGCACAGACAAAGAGTTTGGATGGTGAATCAGGAGAAGAAGATGGTGATAAGAACTGTGCTATCAGGGGCATTCGGTTTTTGAAAACTATCTGATATAATCATAATCATCAGAACAAAAATACATTCAGAGTTACAAACAACAGATCAATCAAAAAGCTGAAGGGGCGGCCGTGGACCGGCAGCAATGGGGAAGAACGTTGTAGTGGTGACAGAAGTGAGGGGGGAGACACGGTAGAGGGAACGCCCATCACTGGCGATGACTTCGGCCTGCCCCTTTTTTTGTGTTCCCCGTCTGGTTTTGCGGGATGACTGCCCTAAGTGTGTTATACGCTGCTTAATATCAGGAGCAAGGTTGTCTGTTTTTGACCCAATTCTCAGGGCGAGCCTTAGCTCTAATGTACGCGGCTCTCAACTGCCATTGGTAGCAGAACAAACACCACACTTAGACTTGATTGATGGGGGTGTGGCGTCAGTTCGTGATCACGTGCAATTTGTTTGAACGCTAGTGGGTCAGTTAATATTAGACGTGAGTGGTGGTCGGGTGCTAGTCTTGCGAATGAGACGATCAACCGAGGTCCCGTGTGTTACAAATAATTATTAAGCGCACGTAAAAGAACCCACGGCAACAAGAGAGTTGTCCTTGGCAAAATTCTGTAGAAAAAGGTAACTCTGATAGGAAAACAAATAGTTGCAGACAGGTAAAAAAATTTTTTAAAAGGGTGGCGCTGCTCTTGTGGTGACGAACTCTCCCCGGGAAGAGCAGCCTGAATTTTACGCACAGAAACCTTCCGAGACTTAAAGCGCTTTAAAATAAATATAAAATAAAAAAAACCTCAACAACAGCAACACACACATACACACACAACACAACACACACACACACACACTCACACACACACACACACATACACACACACACCCACACAGCAACACACACACATACAACACACACACACAAACACACACACACACACAACACACACACACACACAACAACACACACACACACACACACACAACACACACACACACACACACACAACACACACACACAGAGACACACACACACTCACACACACACACACACACACACACACACACTCACACACACACAACACACCACACACACACACACACACCACACACACACACACAACACACACACACAACACACACACACTTACACACACACACACACACACACACACACACACACCACACACACACACCACACACACACCACACACACACACAACACACACACACACACACACACACACTTACACACACACACACACACTTACACACACACACACACACACACCACACACACACACACACACACACACACTCACACAGGATCAGACTACTTTTCCCCCCGCACATTTTTCAGTTGGACCTCCACCACCACCTCTATTCTCATACATCTCTCCTGTGTGTTTTTTTTTCCTCGTCTAATATCACTGAGAGTGAACAGAAGTAAAATCGAAGACAACACACACACACAGACACAGACACACACACACACACACACACACACACATACACACACACACACACACACACACACACACACAGCACACACACACAAACACACACACACACACACACAGACACGCACGCACTCACACAACACACACACACACACACACACACACAGCCCAAACCCCCCCCCCCCCCCCCACACACACACACACCTTCGGATGAGACCATAAACCGAGGTCTCGTGTGCGAATGCAAGCGTAACATTTTGCGCACACGTTAAAACCCGTTCCGCTTTTCGGAAGAGTAGGCCATTGTGTGCCGGTGGGAACGGATGACAAAATTGACAAAACTGCATACACACGGGCCCAAATGAAAAAAGCACAAGAGTGCTTATTCCACTATCCTCGAAATAAAAGAAGAAATAAATAGATAAACACACACACACACACTCACACACCAGATCATCCATCACTATCAAAGCTCTGTGTGTGTGTTTTTGTGGTGTGTGTGTGTGTGTGTGTGTGTGTGTGTGTGTGTGTGTGTGTGTGTGTGTGTGTGTGTGTGTGTGTTGTGTGTGTGTGTGTGTGTGGGTGTGTGTGTGTGTGTGGGTTGTTTAAACAGAGTTTTATTCGGTTAAAACAACATAACAGCAACACATGAAATATGAGCACTTATGGACAGTACTCTTAAAGACAGATGAACAAAAACGTTAGCTTTCAAGCTTAATAACATTCACATCATATCGAAAGAAAATGATAAAGCGAGAACATGGTATGTTTACAGTATGAAAGTTTCGGGAAAAGAAACAACTAGGAAGCAAAAGGAAAATGGAACAAAGGAAAAAGAACACAAGGGGTAGATGTTTCAAGATGAGAACAAGCATGCAACATGATCATGAAGAAAGTCATAATAATATTATAATAATAATAAATGGAACTTATATAGCGCTATATCTTGCAAAGACAAATCAAAGCGCCTGCACTCAACCCAATCCTACACAGCCACGCAAACCAATGACAAACAATCAATAGTTTAAACAAACAGATATTACAAACATGGGATGCTGCAGACCAAATATATGAAATAAATTTTCAATAGTCAAATGTTTTTCAAATGCACACACAAACACGCACAGGTCATATACTTCAGCTGGGTGATGGGACATAGGTTAGTTAAGGTGGGACAGTTCTGATATGAAACAGGAGGGGAAAATCCTAGGTTTCAAATAAATGTCTTGAGGCTGGATTTAAAGTGTCATAAGTAGGCTTCTGGCGAAGAGAGAGAGGAAGGTCATTCCAGGTCGATGGACACGAAATAGAGAAGGAGCAGCGGACAACGGTTAACGTCTTAATCCAGTAACCAACAAGGAAACAATGTAACGATACCACAGATGACTGTACTTCAACAACACATCATGTAAGATGATAGAACTGAAGCCTCCTTTAGGCCTTGTTAGCGATCCTTAGAACTTGAAAGGGCAGACCTCTCTCTCTCGCTCTCTCTCGCTCTCCTTTTTCCTCGTCTTAGTTGAATATGTGTTTGTGCCCCTCCCCACTGTCCCCTTGTGAATGGGCTTGAAAGCTTACCACAAGAAACCCCTGTCATCGTCATTGTCATTTCTCTCTCTCTCTCTCTCTTCTCTCTCTCTCTCTCTCTCTCACTCTCTCTCTCATCTCTCTCTCTCTCTCTCTCTCTTCTCTCTCTCTGTGCCTCTGTCTGTCTGTCAATCTATCTATCTAGCAGCCTCACCTTCTATGACAAAGGAAACAATCATCAAATCAATGGCCAGACCCAGAGCTGAAAAGGAAGACTACCACCATCCTAGAAGAGAAGAACAGGTCATGATGCCACCATCTTAGAAGAGAAGAACAGGTCATCATGCCACCATCCTAGAAGAGAAGAACAGGTCATCATGCCACTATCCTAGAAGAGAAGAACAGGTCATCATGCCATCATCCTAGAAGAGAAGAACAGGTCACCATGCCATCAGCTTAGAAGAGAAGAACAGGTCACCATGCCACCATCTTAGAAGAGAAGAACAGGTCACCATGCCACCATCTTAGAAGAGAAGAACAGGTCATCATGCCACCATCTT
>CM054143.1:47967519-47985019 GCA_028751875.1 Rapana venosa | reverse complement strand
GTTACATGACTGTGTAAGAATGAGTTGAGTGCAAGTGCTTTAATTTGTCTGTGCAAGATACAGCGCTATATAAATTCCAGTTATTATTTTATTTTATTTTGGGGGAGAATATCTCAAGGGATTATTCAATTGCTTTCCGAAAGAAGCAGTGCAGCCATGCCACTATCAAAAACGGTTTCTTCAAAAATATATATCTATCCATCAATTAGTTGCTTGTAATGTTGCCATTTAGCTGTAATAACACTATAAGTCATATTTGTTTTAGCAATGCATCCCTTAGTTTCATATTGTTTGTCAGATATATTCTATAAAAATTAAAAATAAAAACAGAGGTTACGGTTTTTTGTACTCTAGATCTGTAAATAAAAAATTTTGCAGTGATTAATATTTCATCTAGTATTTCAACACTCTTTTGGTCGAGAATCAAATCCAAACAAAATCTGTTCCATCGACAGCACTAGATCATGTGCATTGGCACAATTTTCTTGAAGAAAGCTTTGTAATTCATTCCAAAAATGAGAAGTTTTGCCAGTGCTATATCTTGTCAAACAAAACGAACCAAAGAAAGCACGAAACAAATCAAAGTGCTAAAGAGTGTGAATTCAATGGAGTCTCCAGAGAGCTGCTTGGAAGCGTTGGTTGGGAAAGTTTTTTGGGGGTTGTGTTTTTTTTTGTGTTTGTGTTTTTGTTTTTAGTTCCTCAGCTAGAGCTTCGAGCTCCACCTAAGGTGAGATTTCGCGTATGCGAACTTTTTTCCCCTACCGTGAAGGTATCCACATTCTGACTTCGGGATATTTGCTGGTTGATACAGTATCTAAATCAGCTAACTCCATTGGGACACTGATGTAATTACAGAAAGAAAGTGTAATTTCCCCCCATCTTCTTACCTTATGGCCCTTTCCTATTTTGAAAAAAAAACAGAACAGAAGAAATGATCCTAAAATAGCCACACACTTTTTTTTTTTTTTTATTCCGGGGGAGATGGGGGGGGGGGGGGGGGGCTGTCAGTATAAATTGCATCCCTGCCTTCAGGAAATTCTGTGCTTAGAATTCCCTTTTTTTCTATCCATTTCTTTGTTTCTGCCTTGTTCCTTTTTCTTCTTGTCACTTTCTCGTCTATTTTCTGCCTTCTTGGTCCATTCTCCTGCCTTTTTCCCCCCAGAAAGACTTAAAAGATTTTCTCTCTCATATCGAGTCGGGTGTGCTGGGCCTGACTTGTCAGGCGCTTCACAGCAGCGCAACGCGTTTTTTGCTCCTATGACAGATAACAATAGAATCTGTCTAAGCGTTGACGAAGATTTTTTACTCTTGTCTTCATGTTGATAGAGGGACCATGCTAAGCTTACCTGACTAACACGGGGTTACATACACATTTACTTATTGAAGTGCACATTTGTACTTACCAAGAATTTTCCTGTCTGGTGGACCGTCTGATGGAGAAGAGGAGTCAAGTCAACTCAAGTCAAGTCAAAAACACTTTAATCATCCCATGAAGGGCAACTACAACACTGACAGGCACATTGATACCTATAATTGTCTCACAAGACACAAGAAAAATATATTTCAGATTGTTATAAACATTCCAAGATAGCTTTAACAAAATTATCACATACACCCACACAAACCCAGGCGCGCGCACACACACGCACGGCGTACGCACACATCACGCGCGCGCGCACACACACATACAGAATTATTTCAAAAATAGATCTAAACCAAAGCAGCCTACCCCACGACCAACGGACTCCAGTGACGTCAATAAACGCTCTGAGTTAAAAATAAAAAACCCAGTAAACAAACAGACGAACTGAAACCAAAAATGACTGACCTGTCTACCATTAACAGAATTTCATGCGCGAGTAGATCTAAACTTCCTCTCACCCCTTTTGGGTATAAAGATTACATTCAACAAAAATAAACCTAACAGCAATACACCCCAAAACAACAACAACCACACACACACACACACACACACACACACACGCCGCACAAATATTTGTATCTTTTAATACTTGCACCTCCTCCTATGTCCTTTTTTTTTCTGTGACGTCTTCTCTTCTTAACAAGTTCCTCGATTCAGTTGGTTGGTTAAAATCGGTTCTTACCTGTGTGGGGGTAGGGGGAGAGAGAGAGAGAGAGAGAGAGGAAGGGGTGGCTCTGTGGCTGGGTGGGAGGAGCAATTCCACAAACAATTGCTCAAGAATCCCAGGCTCAAACCCTCACTGGGTGCTGCCCAGGTGGAAGAAGAGACCTCTCCTGAAAGACAGGTTTGGCTTTAGATAAGTATTTTATTTATTCAGTCAGCGTGGAACAAAGTAATATATAGCATGATGGACGTGACCAGCATAGTAAAAACGTGACAACTTTTTACTGAGTCCGAGAAATTCCGGATTCCCTTGAACTACCTGGGAGAATCGGGCTTTTCCTGTCTGATATGAGTGAAAGTGTTACAGTTGGTCACTGAGAACAAGGTTGTTTTAAGGATTCTAGCTTTGGCTTTATCTCATTTTAGGTGTGGCTGTTGTGGATTTGTTTTTTTCCACAAGGGGGTGACTGTCCTGGGTTGGCCAGGGCGTTGATACAAGGAACGACAGTAGAGTTGGTTTTAAATCCTGTTTTAATCTGTATACAGTTGCACAGTTTTAATCTGATATTTCAAATTTTACCAGGTGACAGCCTGATATGGCCTCTGTGGTCGGCGGGGCTATAAACAACAGGATTGGATTGGATTGGTGCAGACTCTAATTTCCTTCCAGTCCTTCCATGAGACTGTAAAGTGCAGTCCCATTCGAAACAACACAGGGACAATCTTGGCGCCAGTTAAAAATCCCATGCTACCTTTTCAAGAAGAGAAGGCCGGGTAGGAATGGATGGAAACGTTTTTTTCAAAATCAACATATGCCTGAATGATAAGACAAATACGGATGCTAGGAAAAACACTAGAGGCATGGGTTGTGAAATAAACACCAGGTGAATGGATGATGAGATAAACATCAGCTGAATAGATGATAAGATAAACATCAGATGAATGGATGATGAGATAAACATCAGATGAATGGATTATGAGATAAACATCAGATGATTAGGTGATAAGATAAACGTCAGATGAATGGACGGTAAGATCAACATCAGATGAATGGATGATAAGATAAACATCAGATGAATAGATGATAAGATAAACATCAGATGAATGGATGATAAGATAAACATCAGATGAATGGATGATAAGATCAACATCAAATGAATGGATGAAAAGATCAACATCAGATGAATGGATAGTGAAAACAAACATCAGACGAATGGATGGTGAAATAAACGTCAGACGAATAGATGGTGAAATAAAGATCAGACGAATGAATGGTGAAAACAAACATCAGACGAATGGATGGTGAAATAAACGTCAGACGAATGGATGGTGAAATAAATATCAGACGAATGGATGGTGAAATAAATATCAAATGAATGAATGGTGAAATAAATATCAGACGAATGGATGGTGAAATAAACATCAGACGAATGGATGGTGAAATAGATATCAGACGAATGGATGGTGAAATAAACTTCAGACGAATGGATGGTGAAATAAATATCAAATGAATGAATGGTGAAATAAATATCAGACGAATGGATGGTGAAATAAACATCAGACGAATGGATGGTGAAATAGATATCAGACGAATGGATGGTGAAATAAGTATCAGATGAATGGATGATAAAGCAAGCGCCAGATGCACAGGTGGTGGAAGAATTCACGCAGATGAATAAACAATAAAATTATCACCACCTGAATGGATGGAAAAAAACCCACCAGTTAAACGGATGATAAAGCAAGCACCTGATGAATGAATGGATGACAAAATAAACACTACCGTAAGGAATTATGCAATAAACACTGGATGAAAGAGAGGTGAAACCAACACCACATAAATAGATGATATGATGGAAATACAGAAATGGATGGTACAATATAAACAACCAACGAGTAGGCCTCCAGAGGCAAAAAACAAGAAGCTAAAGAGACTTCCCTCACACCCCCTCCTCCCGAAATAGAAAGCCCCCACAGGTGGGGTGGGGTGGGGTGTGTGCTGTCAGTATAAATAGTATCTCCACCTTCTGGCTACAAATTCCATCTTTTGTATCCCTCTCTTCGTTTCTGCCTTGTTCCTTGTCTTCCTGGCACCTCCTTCTTGTCTTATTGTCTGCCTTCTCGATCCATTCTGTTGCCTTTTTTCCCAGAAAGACCAATAACAATTCTCTTCCATGCCCAAGTCGAATGCCCTGGGCCTGATTTGTCAGGCGCTGAACGGCAGCACAAAGCATTTCCGCTCATGTAATAATAATAATAATGTATGGAATTTATGTAGCGCTGAATCTTGTAAAGCAACAAATCAAAGCGCTCAGATGACTTTTTTTTGCATGAGTATGCGGTTTTTTTATATTTTGTCATCTGTCACCATCGGCACACAATGGCCTACTCTTTCGAACAGCGGAACAGGATTTAACGTGTGCGCAAGATGTTCTGCATGCGTTCGCACACGGGGCCTCGGTTTTTAGTCTCATCCGAAGGACTTTGACATTCAGTTCGATTTTTGGGGTCAAACTGGGAAGAAAGGGCGAGGCCAGTCATCGAACCCAGAACCTCACTGTTTACTTGTTGGCAGGCGAGCGTCTTAACCATCCTGCCAGCTAAGTGTGCAAGAAAGCCCCCACGACGAACGGCTGAAGCAACAGAGCCCTAACCACGTCACCAAGGCTCTTGAGAGAAACACCACCATCCTCTGTCAGCAACCAACCAGCTGACTGACTCTCTGCAGGGCTATGAGGACTGGCAGACAGACACCCCAGCCATCTCGCTCCACAACCCCAGGTGTTGGGAGCAAACAGTGGCCACATAGAAGCCTACCTAAAGTCACTGACACTGAAAGCACTGACCACCAAACACCCTCCCAATGCCTGGGCAAGAGCACGCCCAGATGGCTCTGCTGAAGAAAGCAGTGAAAAATGGAGGAAGCGGGTCGTACATCAGATTTCCGGATGGCAGGACTATATAGAAGTCTCTGGCCTAGGCGTCCTGTCCACCAATGACCATTTTCAAGCAAATCTAAAAGTGTTTCTTATGATATTCTTAATGAGCTGCCCTGAAATTGGAATGTGTCGGCTGAGGCCAGCGGGCAGGCAGACCTCCTGCAGAGTTACGAGCCCAGGGGAAGACCAGGCACTACACATCCCACCCAATGTGGCTATGGCCAAAGTTTTTGATAGTGAAGGTCAGAGGTCAAGCGAGGTCAATAAACAATCTGATTGGACAGGATTGGAGGTCAAGCCTAGGAACAATGAAGAGGGTCACCATCATCAACATCTCTTTCACATCTCTCTCTCTCTCTCTCTCTCTCTCTCTCTCTCTCTCTCTCTCTCTCTCTCTCTCTCTCCCCTCTCTCTCTCTCTCGTACATTGGAAAGAGCGGGGAGGTACGTCCCCACTGTCCCTACTCCTTAGCCTACGGATGTGCTCTCATCACTTCGTAGTTGCACAATGGACAAACTGAACACAAAACAAAAGCCACTCCCAACTGTCCTGTCAAAACTGACCGGTTCAATCCCAACTCTATCCCCGAAGTCGGAATGCGGCCACCTTAATGGTGAGGGGGGGGGGGGGGGGGGAAGGTCACATAGCAAAAATCTCATCATTGGGGAACCGCTGAAGCTCTATCCGAAGCACGAAAAAAAGAAGAGAGAATTCAGGTCTGAGTATATTTGAAGACTGGAGCCCGTTCTCATTAGCAATGTTTTATAAACGCTTCGTTGATGGTACAGTCCTAATTCGGATATGTCCGCTGGGACTGTAACCAACAAAGCAAACAAACATGATAAAAGTTATGACCATTTGAAGTACGTTAATGCGCTGACGGCCATTTTGAGAAAACGGCCTAAAAAAAAAGATTTCGACAAGTTAGTTTTTTATTCAAAATCAGAATATTAAGCATAAAATTTCACTAATTCAGTGGTTGTTTCTGGAGCAAATGAACTGACAGATAAAAGTTTAGGAAGTAAGAAACGCACTTTTAACAACAAAAAGTCAACACATATAGATATATATAATTTAATTACATTTTCTTTTATACCATTTTAAGTCGCGGCAGATTTCTCAGCATGAAATTCGATCTGCTCTCCCGGGGAAGAGCGCGTGGCCACGACAGCAGCGCCATCCATTATGTTTTCTTTTCTGGCCAAGGCCAAAAGCTGTGTCAGGTTATTGATGTCAGCTAATTGCCAAGGCCTACATTAAAATGTTGTTATGTTTAAAATGTTGTGTTGAGATTGCCTTCAGCCATGACAAGCTCTTAACATAACAACCTGCACTCTCCTTTATAGGAGAAAAAATCCTCTGAAGTCGGAGTATGGCTGCCTATGTGGCGAGGTACTTGAAAATAGTCGTACACGCAAACTTCTCACCCGGTGTACTTCCTATCTCACAGAGATTCCCAGGTGGGATAAGTGAGTCAGAGTGCATGTGCTGGGTGACCCCCAGGGCGTAAAGCTGGGGAACGCACAACAACAACAACAACAACAACATGTTTTCTTTTCTTGCCGGCAACTGTACTTGTTTTCCCTATTAGAATGGCCTCCCACTGACTGTTTCCAGCTGTAGGTAGCTCTGATTGGTCATACCAGTTAATACTGGTTTCGAGATGGAAGGCACGTTACGAATTGTTTTGTTATAAACTGGACTTGATTGGATTAGATTGTGGTGTGACCCCGCGAGTGTCGTCAAGCTGGGAAACACCCGACAACAACAACAACAACAACAACACTCTTTCCAAACACTGCCCTCATGTTTTCATATGTATTATTTTGATACTCATTCCGACGTTTGCCCCTAATACCCCTTTGTACGTCTTGTTGTTCAAAATACTATCATCCCCATCCTCTCATACCAACGTCTTTATCATTTATGTGCAAACCCTTTCAACCCCCCATCCCAGCCCCCCTCTCCTCTCCTCTCCCTTCTCCCGTTGAAAAAGCTAATTGTTAGATATCCCGACACACATAAACATAATCGGTTTTGTTCTTGTTGTTGTTGTTCGCTGATGACTCATCGACTCATCGGATCATCCTTCGGATAAGACTATAAACCGAGGCCCCGTGTGCGAACGCATGCAGAACATCTTGCGCACACGTTAAATCCTGTTCCGCTTTTCGAAAGAGTAGGCCATTGTGTGCCGGTGGGAACAGATGACCAAATTTACAAAACCGCATATACACGGGGACTGGATGTAAAAAAAGCACATGAGTGCTTATTCCATTATCCTCGATTTAAAAAAAAATAATCTGAGCGCTTTGATTTGTTGCATTACAAGATTCAGCACTATATAAATTCTATACATTATTATTATTATGACTCAGTATTTGTCAACGAGGTGAATTACTTTTTTTTTTTAAAAGAAAAGACACCCAAAAGTTTATCAGATTTAATTAAGTAGGGCTTTTTAAAAAATAAATTGTTCGTGTTTCTGCCCTCCCAACCCCCCCCCCAAGAAAATGTGTTACATTGTTACAGTAATACAACACAACACTAGACCTATCTACCAGAGTCCTGAACTAATCAACTAAAACGTGCCCTGCACCTAGATTCTAGATCTACAAACAGTTGCACCCCCCCCCCCCCCCCCCCCCCACCCTTCCCAGGTAGCCCTTGTCCAAAAGAAAACTCGCTATTCGTTATGTCAATGTGACATTCCCCTCTCCCCCCCCCCCCCCCCCCCCTCCCCCTCCTCCCCGGTGCTATGGCGACAATTGCGCGCGAAAGCTATCCACAGACTCACCAAGTCTGCGGTGATGGAAACAGGCAAACGTAAGCAGTGGTAATTGAGTTCAAACGCTGACGCACTCAACGGTTTCCAATGCGTTCAAAAAAGACCTACGTCATTCACACGTACAACACAAGCTGATCCTTCATCCGGCGCGTACGTGCTGTCTTGGGTATGTATAAAAGTCCAGATTTCGGCATCGCCTTCGACACACAAGTCCTTTCCTGGCACTCACATCACTCCACCACACCGCTTTATAGGCTCGGTGGTAGTTCAGAAGTGTGAAGGTTGTGTGGGGACAGGGATTGCGATTGTTATTGCTTCTGTATGTTTCGTATAGTAAGGCCAGGCGTGTACGTGTTCAGTTACTATTAATTCTCTTTTTCGCTTGTATGGTTGTGTTTTAGTGACTTCATTTGTCTATGCTGTGACTAGTTGGGCTTTTGTTGGGTATTTTTATTATCCCCAAAGCCCCAAATAGTCTATAAAATCAATAGACTTTCTTTACACGTAGCCGTTTAAACTCAGTGGTTTTTTTAAGCGGTTCTGATTTGTTGATTCACACAAACAACAACAACAACAAAACCCCAAAGACTTCGACACCAGAAAAAGGCATCAGTGAACAGTTTGGAAGAATCTGTTGTCGAGGAAAGCCGATTCTGCAGTTCATCATGCCGCAGAGAATCAAGTATGAGACTCACTCAGAAAGTGTGGCGGCGCCAGATGCTGTCTACATACAGTCAGCACTACACAGCGCCGCACGATCCAGGAAAATCAATTCCGAAACCTGTGGGGGACAAGGAGAAGAGAACAGGCCCCCGAAACTCCCAGCCCCCAGGATCTCAGTCTCTGTGGCCAACAAGCCGCCCCCCTCTTTACACCTGCACACGGCCCCCATGACAGGAGACAAGTGCCCCAGGTCTCCCAAAGCGGCAAGAAGCATCAGCAAGCACTCCCCGGTCATCAGCCCCCGCCCTCTGCCCCTGTCTCCGTCCTTGCTGCGGCATCACACCGCTTCACGGTCGGAAGCCCTGGCTCGGGAATTTTTCGGGCCGGCCAAACCTGGACTGGCTGACCAGTCGCTGCCCTTCTTCAGGCAGCAGAGCTCGCAAGCCCTGACCTCTGCGGGCCACCATAGTCACCAGCGTCCTCGCCAGAACATGACCACGTCCCCTCTTCTCCGCCGTCAGAACCCCAGCGCGCAGAGCGTCGTGCCTGTCGTTGTCTCCCCTGGCGAGTGCGCTGACCCCAAGCTGCTGACCGTGCCCTCCCGGGTCACCCCTTCCAGACTCAGTCCCAGCTCGCCTGTCCTGACTCACCTGCCCGTTCTGCCCGTGCTTGAGCCACAGGTGAGGGCAACGTCCCACCTCTCCTCTACCCTGTCAGTGCCTCAAGGGGTGGGCGCGCCACCCAACACGGGGGGTATGGTCAGCCCCGCCTTGAGGCGGAAGGGAGAGAACCCGAGGTGCCGGTCTGTCCGAGGGAGCCGGCCTTTAGCTGTGATCGGGGAGGCGTGGAGGGAGGCCCGGCCCTGCCTCCTATTACCGCGTGGTGGTGCTGGGGGACGAGGGAGTGGGCAAGTCCACCTTGGTTCGTCAGATGGCGGTGAAGGCCGTTGTTGACCAAGTCATTGGGGGTGAGACTTCACGTTCTCTCTGTCTGTCTGTCTGTCTCTCTGTCTCTCTCTCTCTCTCTCTCTCTCTCTCTCTCTCTTCTCTCTCTCTCTCTTCTCTCTCTCTTCTGTCTCTCTGCTCTGTCTCTCTCTGTCTGTCTCTGGATGTTAACAAACAAACAAACAAACAACCGACCCACACCAGCGCTTATTCATTATCCTCGCAATATTGTACTTTGCCTTGCCTTGCCTTGCCTCTCCCACGTCTCTTTAACCCGCCAGTCATGACACACACAGCTCCACCCATGACGGCGGAGGACTGCCCTTACCTGCACTTTGTCACCATCTCTTTTGCTAGGACGTATCCATCCGCTACTTCGCTGCCGAACCCAGAACGCTTCTGCTCCATTCTGCTTTCGCTGGAACTACTTTTTCTTTGCATCTTTGAATTTGCTTTTTTTCTTCTTTTTCTTCGTCTCCATCGAACGCTCATAAAGTCTGTCAATGAGTGAAAATGCGTTGCGCTGCCGTTAAGCGCCTGACAAGTCAGGCCCACCCCATCCGACTTCGGCGTGGATTTTTATTTGAGACTGAGTAGATACATTAAACGATTGTTTAACTCATGAAAAGAAACTGACTCTCGTTATTTAATTTTAATTTATTATATTGCAATTCATTTTTTTTGGTTTACCTGGTGGTAACCTTGGTATAACCACTGAAGAGGACAATGCAATAAATCTGCGTTTGAATACAGAATCAGCCTGAGCAGAGGATCTGTAGGCACTGATGAGTAACTGATAGGGATTTTGAAATGATCTTTGTGTATTGCCAAGGAAAGGGAGGCCGTGACAGTTGTAGTTTGTGTCAGTAGTGTTAAACTCCCCTGAAGTCGGAGTATGGCTACTGCCTATAATCATGGTAGGCGCTTCAAAACAGCCATACACGTAGTATTTTCATCCAGTATGCGCTTAGTACGACACGAGTGAGATATGAGTATCATATTGTATAGTATTGCCTTGCACTGTATTGCATTACACCCTATTGCATTATGTTATGATGTTCCATATAGTTAGTATGGTACATGACGGTACAGTAGTAATGTTCTGTGCAGTACAGTTGAGTGCAGCGCAATACATTTGTCTTTGATATCATCATAGAACAGTGCAGTGTAATGTTGTATAGAATAAACAAAACAAGGTCAAGGTGTCCCATAACCTATGTGGTCGCAGAGGAGCGAGGCGTCAGAGACCTCACTTCTCTAGGGCCAGCATATTGAGGGCGGCGCCCATCTCCTCTCCCTCGCTGCTTTACCTTCCCTGACCCTAAAGAGGCAGGTACCCATTTACAGCTGGGTGAACTGGGGGAACTGTACTGAAGCCAAGGCGCGCAAACGGTCACCATCCAAGTGGTAACCACGCTCGACGCTTAACTTGGCTGGGGGAAAGCGAATGCTCCGACCACTGAGCTATCCCGTCCCCCTGTATAGAATAGCTTAGTATAATAATATAGCATAGCACTGCGCAGCACAGCACAGCACAGCACAGCACAGCACAGCACGCTACGGCATGGCATAGAACTGCACAAAACAGCATAGCATAGCATAGCACAGTAGAGCATAATCATCCATTAAATTGCATGCTTTTGATAATCTTGCATCTGAAATTATACACTCTGGATTCGTCGATGATTCAGTAAAGACACTGCTACCTATGATGGGTTTTTTGTTTGTTTTTCGTGGGGGGGGGGGGGGGGGGGGGTGTTTAGGGTTTGGATGGGTGGGAGGGGGGGTGTTAATTAAAAACAACTCTCACACACACACACACACAATATATATAATATATATATATATATATATATATATATTATATATTATATATATATATATATATATATATATATATATATATATATATGATTCACCCACATAACTAGAGTCTGATATTTTTCTCGTTTTTTTTCTTGTTTGCTTGAATGTCATGTTGGATTTGGTTTTCTTTTTTTAGTCAGACCCTCCCCCCCCCCCCCCCCCCCCCCCCCCCCCCCCCCCCCCCCCCACCACCCACCCCATCCCAATTTTTGTTGTTGTAAGCTTGTGTTCCCTCATTAGTAGCATTAGTCGCCTGAAAATTCTTTCTTTTCCCGTCTGATTTCTCAAAGCGAAATGAACGACTTCATTTCTAAGTTTTGGAGTCAGTGTCTTCCTTGTGTTTACTGCATATTTTGTGTGTTGTTGTTGTTGTTGTAGTTTGTTGTTTTCATTCTAAAATCAGGATTGTCGATTTTACTATCGATTTTGTTATGGTGGTCACTACCGTCTCTCATGTCATTGACCGCTTAGGTTTCTGTTTTCATATTTTTTTAAAAGCAGGATGCAAGAGCTTATTATTGATTTTTCGTGGTCACATCTTTCCAGTATTGACCGTGTTCTTAGGTCTGCCTGTTTACGAGAATTGGTCAGAAACACGTGACCGTTAGAAATCATTAGCTCAGCCATTTTGCGGACAGTATCCGATCTGATTGTTGTCCTACGAGGCCCAGAGAACAAAAAGTAAGATGACCATACCGGAATGAAATGACCACTCGCTTTATGAATCTGCTTTCTTCTTGTTTTGTTTCAAATCTGTTCGTGCTCGACGATATTGATAAACAAGTTTTACTTTCTTTTGTTGTTGTTGTTGCTGCTGCTGGTGGTGATGGTCGTGACAGCGGTGGGGGTGTGATGATGGGGTGGTGGCAGTGGTGGGGGTGATGGTGTTGGTGGCAGTGGGGGTGGGGGTGATGGTAGTGGTTGTGGCGGTGGTGGTGGTGTAAGAGGTGGTAGTTGTGATGATGATGGGAGGGGGAGGGGCGTTTGTCGTGGTGATGATGGTGGTGGTAGGTGGTGATGGTGATAGTGGCCTTCAGCCACACTCCATCCCAATATTCCAGTAACGCATTCTCTTTGTATGTCTGTCTGTCTGCTCACAGAAGTGAGAAAGGAAAGCGGGGAGTGGGAGAAAGAGGAGCTAAAGGAGGAAGAGGAGGAGAAGGGGAATGCGGAGGAGGAGAAGGACGAGGAGAGAGTGGTGGTCCAGTTTCAAGGTCATCAAAAGCATTACACGGTGGAAATCTTTGACAGCCCTCTGGTGAGAAACACAGTAGTGTGGTGTGGTGTGAGGTGGTGTGGTGTGGTGTTAGATGTGGTGTGGTGTGACATGGTGTGGCGTGAGGTGGTGTGGTGAGGTTTGGTTCTGTGAGGTCTAGTGTATCGTGACGTAACAGATTGAGATGGGATGCGACATGACGTGTAGTGCAGTATAGTGTAGTGTTACGTTGTACAATGTCATGTGTAGTGTAGCATAAACTGGTCATGGATAACGCAGTAGTTGACACATTTCCTGTCCCCAAAAAGTAAATAAATTAAAAAAAATTTTAAATAAATTTTTAAACACGAAAAAGGACACTGTTCCTGTGAAAGTACTGTTAACGCATGCAGCTCTCCAGTCAGCCAGAGACAGAACTTTTTCCACACTGTCCTCTTTCACAATTCCCCTAGGCTACCTTCGCCAAAACAGCGGCCACATACACACAAATCAGAACACTAGTCAACCTCACAGGTCTAGCCGAGGAACGGTAAAAAAAAGAATTCTCTTGATTATAGTTGCATTAGGAGGGATGATGATGATGATGATGATGATGATGATGATAGAGAGAACAGGCTATAAACTTTTAAAAAATCTGTCCCCTGCAATAAATTGGTAGATTTGTAATAGATTTAGACTTGAGAGTGCTTGCAAAAGTCTAAAGCTTATGCAAGTGGAAGGAGTTAAAGAAGAAGGAAAAGAAGAAGAAGGGGTATTAATTTTCTACTGAGTGTCATTGCTTCTGGTTATACTGACTTGTTAAATGATTCACCGTTTTTTTCCAAATGTCACGATAGTCTCGTTTGTGTGGTATTGAAATGTATCTATATAGGGGTATTGGTTCTAGTATGTCGAAACATCACTGCAGTAGCCTATTTTTACTTGGCCATGCACTGCACTGTTTTGTGACTACTCTGCTTTTCATTGGTTTGCTCTACTGGTGTGCTACTGTTTTGTTTATATCAGTCCCGCTTCATCTTTTATTGCATAAAATTGATGAGATGAAGTATGCCATCCTTTCTTAGCGTACTACACATATCATAGGGAAGAGTATCTGAGCTTGTTGCTTAATGGAAATAGTGATGTGATGTTTTTTCAATGGTCACATGCTCTAACGAATATTTACGAAAATATTTTCACTTTTTCTTATTGTGTAAGATGATGCATTGCATTGCATTGTGTTGAATCGTACTGCATTTTTCTTTGTAACAGAATGCCAACATTGATACGCTTCGTCCTGATGCCTTCATTGTCATGTACTCCGTGTCAGACCGGAAGTCCTATCTGACTGCACAGGATGTGACGCGCCATTTGCGGTGTGAGCTGGGAATGGACTGCACCATCTTCTTAGTGGCCAATAAAACGGATCTCCGACGCCAGCAGCACGTGCCCGCTAAAGGTGACCAATCAGATTTTTAGGAGAGAAAATGTGTTGTGCTGTTGACAAACATTGTCAGTGTATCATTTGCTATTAATGGATTGACTTATTAAATTGTTTGCCGAAAATTATGTAGATTCAATGCTCAAAATGAGGGTAGGGTTTGAGGTTGGAAAACAAGCCATTGCCCAATCATAAAGAAGACAAGCTATATCAATGAATTTTAGTGTGGGACTGCTCATCTCCTTTGAAAGATGACGTACAAACTCTTTTGAGTAGCATCACTGTAGATACCATGTAGCAGGCTGGAGGAGCCCTTTAGCCCATTATCTCTGTGGAAAAGATGGAAAGCCATCAAACAGAGCCTGTTTCTTTTCTTTTTTAAAGTGGGGGAGGGAGGGCTTATCTTCTACATCATTTACGCCATCAAGGTAGAAAAAACAACTGGAGTCTGCTCCTTCGTTTGCAATAGTAAAGAAGCAGTCAGTCACTTAGACAAGGAAGGAAGAGCTGTGAACATAAAAACAGTCTTAGCAGGATAGTTTCCTTGTGAAATGTAGTAACAGAGTGAAGGTCGGGATCTGATCTAACGGACTGATAGCTAACCATCGGTTCACAGTCCATGGTGTGGGCATCTCCCACACAGTTGTGCTGACCATTCTAAAGGAAGACCTGGCACTCAGGTGGCTTCTGCCCAGTTCGATTCTTTGTTTACTTAATGCTGATCCCAAAGACAGCATCCAGAGATTTGTTAAACCCAGGCAACCTACAATGCATGCCTTTCCAAAAGTTTTCCTGAAGTAGTTGATGATGGCTGTGTTCTGGTGATTGTCCTTTCTAAAGCAGAGTTGTTGGGTGGTAACTTTGCCTTTTATATATATATATAATAAAATATATATATATATATATAATATATATAAAATATATATATATATATATATATATGAGAGAGAGAGACATAAAAAAGGAAAAGGTAAAGGAGTCCCATAACCTATAAGGTCGTAGGGGAGCGAGGCCGTCAGACCTCACTTCTCTAGGGCCAGCATATTGAGGGCGGCGCCCATCTCCTCTCCCTTGCTGCTTTACCTTCCCTGACCCTAAAGAGGGCAGGTACCCATTTACAGCTGGGTGAACTGGGGGAACTGTACTGAAGCCAAGGCGCGCAAAAGGTCACCCATCCAACTGTTAACCACGCTCGACGCTGCTTAACTTGGCTGGGGGAAAGCGAGTGCTCCGACCCTGAGCTATCCCGTCCCCATATATATATGAGAGAGAGAGAGAGAGAGACATACATACACACAAATATGCAAGTATTGTGTACATGGAATCAAACATTTTAAGTAACAGTTGCAGAACACAAAAATGGAACATGAACCAAGTTGGATTTTCTACATACTATTTGAAACTGATCTGACAAATATACTAAGATTCTGATCATTTTGTATCATGTTCATTCACTTCATTTGCAGGGTGTGTTTCATTATTTAAGTGCTGTTTATCATGCAAAACATTTATGTATGGAAGAAAGAAAAGAAACGTAGCTCAACTGAACAGTTTTGGCCCCCATTAAAGCTCATATCAGATGGACCACTCAGAGAGACATGTCCCTGTTGGCTGCCAAGCGTTTTTGGCAGTGGAAGTCAAAAATGCATTTCATTGGAAAGGCAGAGTAGCAGAGCTTTTAGCAACATTTTCCTGTAAGCAGAAGACCTGCATATCTATCATGTCCCCCAGGTGAAATTCATGCTATAAAAACTGAAACTGTTACTGTGGCTAACACCACTGCTGCCACCAAGTTTTCTGACAAAATAACCCTGCTTTTACCATATCAAATAAAAACCCAAGCTGCAGCTTAACTGCCCCCTGGTAGTGTGACTACTGACTGACTGATCAAATCATTGATTTCTGTTTCAGAAGCCAAAACCCTAGCAAAGGAACATGACTGCTTTTACGTGGAGGTCTCGGCTGCACTGAGATTAAACACAGACGTACTTCTCCTCAAGCTTTTGCACGAAATTACCCAGCAACTACTTCCGCCGGAAGAGGGCAGATCACGTCGTTCTCGCGTCTTAAAACACAATTCGTCCAGAAGAACGATGCACTTCTTCTCCAGACTGTTCAGCCAGACGCTGTTGAAGCGAACGTGCAGCTGCAATGACATGTATTATCTGAACAGATGCTATATACCTACGGCTGTTGCTGATGCCTAGGATTGCTCAGTGATTGTAAGAGTACAGAGGATACGCTCTGTGTGTGTGTGTGTGTGTGTTAGCAAAACACAAATGGGCGTGTCTGTGTACGAAATGTAAAAACATGTGTGTTTTAAAAAAAAAAAAAGAAAGAGTGAGCGTCCATGTGTGTAGACTGTGTGCATGTACACATTTGTAAATATTGTGAAAACTATCATTATTCAACTTTGTTATGAACTGTATATGGTTTATATTGTTTATAACATACCTAAACACAAGTGACTCCCTTATGAATGTGTACAATCATGCTTTGTATTCTTGTCTTGTCAGTTAAGTTTTATTCTTTGCATACATTGTAAAAAACAAACAACAACAACAAAACAACTGTATACATTATGCTGGAGTTGTTTTGTCGGAAGCCTATTAAATTTTTAAACCTGAATGTGTGTGTGTGTGTGTGTGTGTGTGTGTGTGTGAGAGAGAGAAGAGAGAGAGAGAGAGAGAGAGAGAGGAGGAGAGAGAGAGAGAAAAGAGGCTGCATTATGGAATGGTTTGTCCAGATGTTTGTTGTTCACTTTCTTTTTTGGGGGGGGAGGGGGGGGGGGGTTGGGGGGGGGGGAGCAAATGCATAAGGCAAAGGGTTTGTTGTCCTAAAGACCCTGAAGTCAGGCACAATGTCACTAGTTCAAATCTTTGTGGCGCTAAACGTGAAGATTTCTTGGGGATATGATCTCCCGTTTAAAGTGTATGTGCATACCCGCCAACGCCTTCATTCTTTTTGTGTTTATAGACGTGCACAAAGTCAGGTGTGCATGTACAAGTAAAGGATCCTGTAACTCATGCTGAGCGTTTTGAGCCAGTTCCGGGCATATATATAGGAACACACACACACACACACACACACACACATGCACCCAAGGCTTTACCAGCACACTAGCTTATGCACGGGACGGGATTGTCTGGTGGTTAGAGCATGGCACTCGTGATCTGACAGCCCAGGTTCCAGCCACCACCAACACGCCCATTCCAGAGGATTTTCCACCAGAAGTTTACATCAGTGACAACTCCACTCCCCCTAAAATGCTTCAAACGAGATTATAAACCGAGGCCACATGCGCGAACCCTCGCAGAACATCTTGCGCACATGATAAAACCTGTTTCGCCTTTCAGAAGAGTAGGTCATTTTGTGCTGGTGGGAACGGATGACATCTACAAAACAGCGTGCACACGGGGACTGGATGTGAAAAAACCGCATGAGTATTTGTTCCATTATCTTGTAAAGAAAAGAAAGAATTTTTTTAAAACGTGTTTTTTAATTGACTTAACTGAAACAAAGGAAAATGAACACAAAGTATGGGGGATCCTGTTTGAACCAATGCACACAGGTTTTTA
>CM054143.1:47917094-47967019 GCA_028751875.1 Rapana venosa | reverse complement strand
AGCAATTCGGAAAACCCCCCTTCATGTATGGGCCAATTTTTTTTTGTGAATAAATTTTTTTGATTTCCCCCAGTTCCCCCTTCTCTTCCCCCTAAAACCCGCCGGTGGAAGATGGGATAGCCAATTTTTTTAGAATTTGGGCCCTCGCAATCTGAGGGTTTTGGGGGTTCCGATTCCCCGTTAAAAGGGGAAATTTTCCCCGGGATTTTAAGTGCAGACCCCAAATTTTCCCCCCCCAAAAATTTTCCTTGGGGAATGAGATTTAAAAAAACCGGGGTGCTGTGTACAAACCGACGCAGAAAAAAACCTTTGGCCCCAGGGACTTAAACCCTTTGGTTTCCCGCTTTTTCCTTAAGAGTGGGGCCATTGTGTGCAGGGGGGAAAACATAAAACAAATTTACAAAAGGGCTTACAAAAAGGGGGGCCCGGGATTAAAAAAGAAACAAAAAGTGCTTAATCCATTATCCTCGAAAAAAAAGGGAATAAAATTAAAAAAAACAAAAACACCCACAAAAAATATAACAAAACTGAAAAGCATAAAGAACTTACTATTTGTTAAAACTCCCAAATCCCAAAAACCCCGGCAAAACTTTTAAACCAAAAAATTTTTAAATCTTTTTTTGGACATCTGTATTGCAAAAAAAACTTTTGCCATGCCAATTTACAAAAAAATAACCCCACACCCAGGGAAATTTTGCCCCCAAACACAATTCATTTGCTCCGGGAAAACCATCAACATTTACTTCGGGAAACCAGAATCTTTTATCAAAACACACCACAAACACATTTCCTAACTATAAAATCTTTAAAAAAAAATCAGTGGGTAAAATGCCCAAAAAAAGGCAAAAAAGCTCCTTAGGTAATTTGTTTTTTTTTCCCCACTCAAAACTCAAAAAAACCCAAGTGAGGGGAAATTGTAAGGCACTTTTAAAAAAAAATCATACACACAAAAATTTCCCAAATTTTGGGTTGTTTCCGTTTTTCAAAAATTAAAAACATCCCATTCCAGCCAAATTTTAAAAAACAAAAGGGGTTTTAAAAAACTAAAATTTTTTTCAACCAAATTAAATCTTTTAAAAAAATTTGTTCCCTTTACCCCCACCAACAAAAAAACAAAAAAAAAAACAAAAACATACACCCATTCCATGTACACCCAACAACACTTTACTCCCCAACAATTTTTGCACTTTACAATTTCTTTTTTCCACATAAATTTTCCTCCATTTCTTTCACAAATGTACACATTTAATCCATTATTCCCCTTATAGATTTCCAAAAACTCCCAGTTTTTCATATTTTACAAGGATAGACCCAAAAACCATTTTTTCTCACCCCAGCAACAAAAAATTAAAAACCTGCCAACTTAAACCCTTTTAGGGTTTTTTTTTTCAAAGGACTTTAAATCACTTTCTTTAATTTAAAAATAATTATCTAAGACTGGAAATAAAACGTACAAGTGGAAAATTTTTCCAACAGATTCTGAAAAATTTTTTTAAAAGGGGGGGGGGTCACCAAACCCCTCCTTTTTTTTTCTTTTTTTTTTCCCCTTTTCCCTTTTTTCCCTTTTTAAAAATTTTTCCCTTTTTTTAAAGTGGGGCCCCCCAAACCCAACCTTTTCTTTTCCCCTTTTTTTTCCTCACATTTTTTTTTTCTTTTTTTTCTTTTTTTTTTTTTTTTATCTTTTTTTTTTTAGGGGGGGGCCCTCCCCCCCAAACCTTTTTCCTTTTCCCCCTTTTTTTTTTCTCACATTCTTTTTTTTTTTCTTTTTTTTTTTTTTAAACTTTTTTTTTAGGGGGGGGCCTCCACCCACCTTTTTTTTTTTTTTTTTCCCCTTTTTTTCCCCTCACTTTCCCTTTTTTATTTTTTTTTTTTTCTTTTTTTTTTTTTTTGTGGCCTCCAAACCCAAACCTTTTTTTTTTCCCCCCCCTTTTTTTTTTTCTAAATTTTTTTTCCTTTTTTTTTCTTTTTTTTTTTTAACTTTTTTTTTTTCCGTGGGGCCTTCCCCCCAAACCTTTTTTTTTCCCCCTTTTCCTTCTCACTTTTTTTTAATAACTTTTTTTTTTTAGGGGCCCCCCCTCCAACCCCTTTTTCTTTTCCCCTTTTTTTTTTAAAATTCTTTTTTTTTTAACGAAAATTAAATAAAAGTCTCCCCGGAAAAAATTTTGGGCGTAAATTTAAATAAGGGTGATGATAAAAAGCCCCATGATGTTGATAAAAGTATTGAAAAGAAATCGGGGATGCTGAGGGAAGCCCTCTCAGTGATGGTAAGTTTTTGGCAATATGAAGTTTGGGTTTTGGGGTTAAGTTTTTTGGCAATGATGAAGCCCTTGAGTTGAGGCCCTTTGGCAGAGAAATCTGGGGGGATGGAAACGTTTTTGGCCCAAATGATAAAGTCTTGATGTTAAAAGGAAGTCTTGGCACGATGAAACCCTTGGGATGAAAAGGGTTTTTCGGGAAATGATGAAGCTTTTATGTTAAAAAAAGTTTTGGCAACTGATAAAATCTTGGGTGATTTTAACCCCTTGATAATGAATTTCCCAACACTAAAGAAATCCCCAGTGAAAAAGGGTTCTGGAAATAATAAAGTCTTGGTTTAAACCAGTTTTTGGGGGAAAAAAAAAATTCAGTGAAAAAACAAAGCCGGTATTCCCGGGGATCCGGAAAAAAATTTGCAGGGGGTTAAAGGGTTTGGGGGAAAAGATAAGCCCTTATGACGGGAAAATTTTTTAACAACCCAGGTGTAGGCCCTTTGTGGAGGATTAAAATCATGTTTTAAATTCCCTCAAAACAAAAAAATAAATAAAGAAAATAAAAAAAAACTTTTTAAAATTAAATTTACCTTTAATTATTATCACACTGTTTCCACCCCCTTTTAAAAAAAAATCTTCCTCTCTTTTAGATTCATTGCAATTCACACCAAAAAACCCCATTCCCAGAAACGCAACTTTACAAAAAATTTAAAACGGGCTTAAAATTTGGGCCAATGTAGCTGTGGCTACAGGTAAACCCTGCAAAATAATTTACAGGAAAGATCCATACCCCCCCCACACCCCCCTTGTAAGGGAAAGCAGAAAAGAAAGAAAAAGACATTTGTCCAAAAATTCTGTAGCCCCTCAAAAACTTTTTTAAAACCCTATACTGATGTCATTGTTAAAAACCCCTTTAAAGAACAGGTCATCAAGCTTTTTAAAACCCCTAGAGGGGGAAATTAAAAATCGTAAAAGGGGAGTAGGGGGGTGGGGGTGGGGGGGGGGGGGGGGAGTTTCCCCAAAGGGGTTAAACCTTGGGAGCTGGGCATGACAGCACAGGTTCAAGGGAATTTTTCCCTTCAATTTAACATCACCACAGACTCCCTCCCTAAAAGCCCCTTCAATGGGACTACAGACTAAGCCCCAATTGTACAAACCCATACAGAACATGTTAAACCCCTTTAAAGCCGGGTTCCCTTTTTTTTTTAAAAAAATCAGTCCCTAAGTTTGTTTGGCTGCAGTTTAAATGGCCCACAACACAAAATCCCAGCATTGGTAAACCTAAAGAGCTTTAGCCAAGGAAACCCCCCAAAAAACTCTCAAAATAAAAAAAAAAATTTCACATGCACCTTGGGTGTCATTTTGAAGAAATCCCTGAAACCAAATTAAAGCTCCTTTAACTACCCCCTCTAAACCCCCCCACCCCCCCCAATTCTCCTGAGCCAATCCCAGCAAACCCCACTTTTGAAAAAAAGGGGGGCCAAGCCCTTTTTTGACGGAAACCCCACCATCATGTACCAACATTAAAACAAGCCCTTTTATACCCAAACTGACAAACAAAAAAAGAAAAACTGGTCTTAAAGTAGTGAGAAACTTTTCCCACCATCGGCGCGTACTCGGGTCTTTCAAGATCTTGCAGATTTTTAAAAGGGACATTTACCATTGTGAAATAAAAATTCCCCTATTTTAAAAAAATTTTCCAGTTTTGGTTTCACTAGCACGCAGTGCGGGGTGTATTTTTGGAAATGGCTGTTGTAAAAGAACAGACGGCCTCAGCAGAAAAAGATAAAAAAATGCCAGTCCCTTTTGACCATCTTTAATCCATTCAAAACAAAACTAAAAACATTTAACACCACACACACGGGTTTTTATCATCTCCTACCTTTGCAAAAAATTTGGTTTTGCCAATGCCATTTTTCCCAAGAATCTTTTTGCTTCAACATGAAAAACAAAAAATGCATTCAAATTAAATTAAAATTTAATAAAAGAAAATGAATGAATGAATACTTAAGTAAATAAACCATCATGGATGAGACAATAGTTAGCCATGAGGCTAAAATTTTCAAAAGGGCCCAGAAATGAAGGAGGTGAACCCCTTTTTAAAAACCCTTTGGGGCTACAACCCCAAAAGGACAGGAGGGCGACGACAGAAAATCAAAGTCCAACTAGCCAGGCAACATCTTCCCCTGACGAAACTTCCCCCCACCATAAAGGGAAAAATAAAGAGATAAGTTTCCCCAATCAAACTAAAGCTACAAAGCCCCAATTCAACTATCCGTGAGGAAGTGAAACCGGACATTGACTTGGGTTTTTAAAAAAAGCAAAGCGAAACCCCTCAATTTTTAAACAAAATGCCATAGAAAACTGCGGGGCATATCCCCGGAGAAACGAAAGGGCAATGGGAATTTGGCAAGAGCCAAATAAAAACAGCGGCAGGGCCACAGGGAACCCCCCTTTTCAAACCCTCGTCAAGAAAAAAAAAAAAAACCTTGGGGAAAAAATGGTTCGGCCAAAGTCCCCGCCACCCCAAAACTCCTGCCAAAAAACCCTCTAAAAGGGAACACTTTGAATGGGCAGAAAGAGGGGAAGACAGAACCAAATCATGGATGGACAACATCAAAAATGGACCCCGATGAATGCTCGGCACTACTTGGGGGCAGGGGCTGAGGGCCGAGATGGATGGAGGAGGCTTTTCCACCCGGGTCGTCTTTTGGTCTCCCCACACCGCCCAAAGGGCCCGGGGCTATGAAAGATGAAAGGGTGAGGTTTGGCTTCAGCTATCCCCCTTTAAAACAAATACTACAAGGAAAACTGCTGAAAAGTTAAACATCCTGCCCGGGAGAGAGACACCCCCCAAACGCTGCTGAAAATTTAAGGCAAAGAAAAAAGGGTGGCAAACGGTCCATACCCCCAAAATCCCCACCATTGGGAAAAGCGGGGGAGCTCAAAGCCAAAGCACCAAAAATTTCCCGGTAGAATTCCAAAATTTTTTATATAAAAAAATCAAGAGGGGGAGGGAAAAGAACTGGGACCTTGTGGGGAACCAGAAAATGACTTTTGAAGTCCAGTGAATGATGGTGACTTTGCAATGAAGAGTCCTTGTGGCAATAAAAGAAGTCTTGTGGCAATGAAGTCCTTGCAATAAAGAAGTCCTTGTGGCAATAAAGAAGTCCTTGTGGCAATAAAGAACTCCTTGCAACCATGCAGAAATCCTTCCAGTAATAATTTCTTGCAGTGATGAAGTCCTGACGATGATGAATTCCTGGTGATGACAACAGTAAGTCCAGGTGATAAAGAACCAAGCTGTCCCTGTGATGACAAGTCGAGCGATGTAGAGGAGATGCTGAAAATACAATCAGAAATAAGATATTATCTCAAAACAGTGACAGTGGAGGTTACAAGTATGGCGTTTAGAAAGAAATGAATCAAATAATTAAGAAAGAAGGAACAAATCATCACAGAACATACAACTGTACAAGGGCAGGATAGCCTAGTGGTTAGACCACTGCACTTGTGATCTGACAGCCCAGATTCCAGCCACCACTCAGACACCCATTTGAAGGGATTATTCCCCTAGAGTTAACCACAGTACTGATTCTATTCCGCCAAAAGTCTTTCCGGTCAGATTATAAATCAAGGTCCTGTGTAAGACAACATGCTGTACATCTTTCCCACACATTAAAACTCATTCCACCTCTTGAAAGAAAAGGCCAATTCCAGCAGGTACGAATGGATGACACAATTTTGGAAACACGTCCACACTTGTGTCATGATTAAACATTTATCTTAAAGTCGGAATGCGGTTACCATAATGAAATGTAAAAACAGCCACATTTACAAAATCACACCTTTGGTGAACCTGGAAGGTCTATCCAAGGTATGAAAAAGAAGAAAAAACTGTATAATGTCAATGCATCGCGACTTCATGCAGCCTACTACCTTCCTATGAATCTGTATGTAGAGAAAATTCATCAATTTCTTTAGAATGTACACAAAGTGAATTTCGCAAGTCTCTAAGAGTAGTATCATCAGGGTACTTAATCAGCAGAGTGGTATCATAACCCAGCACAACTCAATTGTTTGATAAAGATAAAGACAATATTGATAGAACCATACCTTGTGGGGAAACAGTGAAGTTGACTTTTGAAGTTTCAGCATCAAGGAAGGCTGAAGTCATGGAGATCAAGAAATCTTGGCCATGAAGTTTTTGCCATGACCAAGACAGAGGTCTGGGTGTTGCTGAATCCCTGTTGTTGATGAAGACAAGTACTGGCGATGATGAAGACTGTCTTGGCAATGATGAAGGCAAGTCCTGGCGATGATGAAGACTGTCTTGGCAATGATGAAGGCAAGTCCTGGAGGTAAAGAAGTCCTGACCATGAAGCTTTTGTGAAGTCCTGGTGATAAAGAAGACTGAAGTCCTGGTGATGAAGAAGACTGAAGTCCTGGTGATAAAGAATACTTAAGTCTTGGTGATGAAGAAGACTGAAGTCCTGGTGATAAAGAAGACTGAGGTCCTGGTGATGAAGAAGACTGAAGTCCTGGTGATAAAGAAGACTGAAGTCCTGGTGATAAAGAAGACTGAAGTCCTGGTGATGAAGAAGACTGAAGTCCAGGCAATGACGAAGTCCAAAGGCCAGGCAATGATGAAGTCTGGCAATAATGAAGTCTGGGTGATGAAGAAGACTGAAGTCTGTGTGATGATGAGGACTGAAGTCTGGGTGATGACGAAGACTGAAGTCTTGGCAATGATGAAGTCTGGGTGATGAAGAAGACTGAAGTCTTGGCAATGATGACGTCTGGGTGATGAAGAAGACTGAAGTCTGGGTGATGATGAAGTTTTTGCGATGATGAGATTCTGTCAAAGATACAAATATGAATACATTATTATATCTCAGAACAGAGAATTTGAACAAGATTACCAGTGAGGAAATTAAAGAGAATTAAGACAATATCACCACAGAGCATAGCACAGTATTATATTAAAGCATCATGACTTCATGCAGTCTACTTTCTTGCAAAACTTTTTTTTTACAATTTCATTCAGTACATTTCTATTTATAGAAAACATCTTTTACAGAATATACAGAGTAAGAACTTTAATAATCTCCAAGAGCAGAGCAACGTCAGAGATGTATTAATGAATGTTATCAATGAAGTGGTATCAGCTCCACCGCAATTTTAAAAAATTGTCCTGACCATGAAGCTTTTGTGAAGTCCTGGTGATAAAGAAGACTGAAGTCCTGGTGATGAAGAAGACTGAAGTCCTGGTGATGACGAAGTCCAAAGGCCAGGCAATGATGAAGTCTGGCAATGATGAAGTCTGGGTGATGAAGAAGACTGAAGCTTTGGTGATGAAGTAGACTGAAGTCTTGGTGATGAAGAAGACTGAAGTCTTGGCAATGATCAAGTCTGGGTTATGACGAAGACTGAAGTCTTGGCAATGATGAAGTTTGGGTGATGAAGAAGACTGAAGTCTTGGCAATGATGTGACGTCTGGGTGATGATGAAGACTGAAGTTTTGGCAATGATGACGTCTGAGTGATGAAGAATACTGAAGTCTTGGCAAAGATGGAAGTCCGAAGTCTGGGCAATGAAGAAGACTGAAGTCTTGGCGATGATGAAGTTTTTGTGATGATGAGATTCTGTCAAAGATACAAATATGAATACAATATTATATCTCAAAACAGGAAAATTGAACAATATTACAAGTGAGGAAATTAAAGAGAATTAAGACAATATCACCACAGAGCATAGCACAGTATTACATTAAAGCATCATGACTTCATGCAGTCTACTTTCTTGCTAAACATTTTTTTTTTACAATTTCATTCAGCACATTGCTATTTACAGAAAACATCTTTTTCAGAACATACAGAGTAAGAATTTCACTAATCTTCAAAAGCAGCGTCATAAGAGAATGTTATCAATGAAGTGGTATCAGGTCCACCACAATTTAAAAAGTTGTTTGCATAAAGAATGAAGAGGACAGGTGACAGAACCATACCTTGAAGGCAAGCAGTAAAAGTTGTTTTTTGAAGCCCTGGCAATAAAGGTATCCTTGCAGTGATGAGGAAAGCCTTACAATGATGAAGTCCTAGAGGCAAATGACAAAGTCCTTGCAGTGATGAAGAAGCCTTTGCAGTGATGAACTCCTTGTTGAAGAAAAGTTGTTGCAGTGATGAAGAAGTCTTTATGGTGACGAAGAAGACTGTATGGTGATCAAGAACTCCCTATAAAAAAGGTCCTTGCAGTGACAAGAAAGTCTTTCTGGTGATGAAGAAGTCCTTGCACTGATGAAGAAATCCTTGAATGACAGAGGCATCCTTACAGCAATGAAGAAGTCTGTGATAAAGAAGTCCTTGCGTAGATGAAGAAGGCTTTGCCATCAAGAAATTCTGGTGAAGATGAAGGCCTGGCAATCATACAAAAAGCAACACATGGTTATCTGAAAACAGATACACCTGAATAAGTGATGAGCAAGCCATTTAAAAATAAGTGAACAAAAAAAATGGTATCAAGAAAGAATAAATAAATCATCAAAGATCATTGTACAATATTACATTAGTGCATCATGACTTCATACTACCCACCATCTTACTACACATTTTATTCCATATATTTCCATTTATAGAAAACAACTTGTCTAGCATATATTTCTAAGTATAGACAACTCAACTTGTTTAAGCATATATTTCCATTTACAGAAAACACAACTTGTTTAGCAATTACAAAACATGAATTTCACCAACCCCCAACAGCTGTGTAATCAAAATATTGTATTAACAGACACCAGTATCAGATTGAGTACAATCAAATTTCTTTGTAAAAAAAAGGATAGGAGACAGAACCATACCTTGAAGAGAACAATGAAAAGTTGATTTCTGAAGCCCATGTGATGAAGATGTCATGATGAAGACTTCTGGTGATGCTTAAGTTCTGGCAATGATGACGATTGAGGTCTTGGCGGTGATGATGACTGAAGACCTGGCGATGGTGAAGACTTAGTCCTGGCGATGATGAAGACTGAAGTCATGGCGTTGATAAAAGCACACTGATGGTGAAGTTCTTGTGATGATGAATTTCTATGAAAGACACAAAATAGGAATAAAATCTTATCTCAAAAGAGAAACTGGAGTAACTTATCAGCAAGACACAGTTCTTTACAGAATTGTTCTTTAATTAAATAAAAAAGACGAAACTAAATCATCAAAGAATATAGCACAGAACAACATTAATGCTTCATATGACCTACTTTCTTGCTAAAAAAAAAAAAAGGTTACGTTTTTATTCAGAACATTTAAGAAGGTGGCAGGACGATTTAGATGTTCATCTCCCTAACATGAAGCCGTCAGGTTTTGGGTTCAATTCCCAGCCTTGCCCTTTCTTCCTAGTTTGACAGGAAAATTGAACTGAATGTCAAGTCTTTCCCAGCAGACTCTAAACCAGTTAGACCTGTGTCATTACAGACTTGTGCATGTCTAAAGAACCCACAACAGTTGAAAATCAGAAAGAGCAGGGATGTTCTTCTCAACTTCCCTGGCAAAATCAGTAGGTTCAATTCCCAACAGTGTCCCTGAAGTCAGAATGTGGTTACCTTAATGGTGAATGGAGGGGGGGGGGGGGGGGGGGGGGGATACATACACAAAAATCTAACAATTGGTGAACCTTGGAGCTCTAGCTGAAGAAAAAAAAACTTTAAAAAATCAGAACAGTTCTATTCATAAGGAACTCAACTTGTTTACAATAAACACAGCTAGCTTCAATTTCAGAAATCTTCAACAGCAATGTCATCAGGGCCCTTAACCAACAGGGTGATATCTAATCTAATACAATTTAAAAATCATTTATATAAAGAATGAAGAGCATAGGTGACAGAACCATACCTTGAAGGGAACCAATGAACACTGACCTTTGAAGTCCTGACAATGAAGAAGTCCTTGCAGTGATGAAGTAGTCTCTGCAGCAATGAGATTCTTGTGGCAATGAAAAAGTCTTTTCAATAAAGATGTCCTTGCAGAGATGACGATGTCTTTGTGGTGGTGAAGAAGTCCTTGCAGGGAAGAAAACACCTTTTTGGCATTCCAGGAGTCCTTGCAGGGAAGAAAACGTTTTTCTGGTGATGAAGAAGACCTTGCGGCAATAAAGACCTAAATTTCCCAGCAGACATAAACTTTATCAGTGAAGGATCAATATACAGACATTTAGCCTAGAACAAACTATACTGCCATCTTAAGACAACAGTTTTCTTCAATGGACAATTGAACAGATTTTATGACTGGAAATGAATTCCAAACTCAATACAAAATGCATAATAATGGTGACAGAAACTCAGTCAGACATACATTTTTGTTTGGTGAGGCTTCCAACCTCCTGTTTTTTCCCACTTTTTTTCTTTTTCATTTTTTTTAAACATCTTTTTATGTGTGTGGTTCAATTCACCCCCCCCCCCCCCCATTTTCTGTTTTCTCTTTTTGGTGTTTTTTTTCTTATTTTAATAGTGGGCCCCAGCCACCTTTTCTTTTCACCCCTTCTTTTGTGTGGGTCCTCCGTCCTCCTCTTTTTCCCCCACATTTGTTCTTTTTCTCTTTATTTTTGATTTATTTTTTTTCCTCTTCTTTTCATGTGTGGGGCCTCCAACCACCTTTTCTTTTCCCCATTTTTTTTATGTGGGTCCTCCATCCTCCTCTTTTTTCCCGCCTTTTCTTCTAGTTTCAGTTTCCCACATCCAAAATTCATGTCACCTACATCAATACTGAATCAAAAAGAAAAACTATCAAAGTTATGTGAAAAACAACAGAATTAAATATATATATATTATATATTATATATATAAATATTTGGTTAGTTTTTGGTGTGTGTGGTGTGTGTGTACATATACATATATATATATATATGACAAAACAAATGAACCAATACCAACTTAAGCTGCATCATCAAGACAGGAGCATTCTGTCTTGAAGAAGCATATATGTACATCAGTAATGCAGCCATGGTAGTGGTTTTACAACAGAACCAAGAATGTTGCTTCATGTATATCATGGCAGCATATTCAAGATAATCTGTGATAACACCAACGCACCGGTTTTCTCTCTCTCTCTCTCACACAACACACACACACACACACACACACGTTCGTCCATCATAAGTATTTTTATCATTTACAAATTTATACAGATGGATCACACCTGGATAATCAAGAAACAGGTTCAGCTTTTGTTATACCATCTTTAAAAATTCAAAAATCATTCTATGTTGGTAAACATTACTCGATTTTTACGGCAGAACTAGCAGCACTCTTAAGCTCTAAATTATGTTCTTGATTTGCCATTGTGCATATTTCAAATCCTTCTTTATGTTGATTCAAAGTTGATATTGTATGCTTTAAAATCCTTGTGGTACAAGAAAACTTCAAACGTTGCATTTGAAATTAAGCATGTCATACACCTTTTAACCTTAAAGGGCATAAGTGTCACATTCTGTTGGGTGCCTTCACACAGTGGATTCTTTCCAAATCAGTGGGCTGATAAAGTTGCTAAAAGAGGTGGAAAGCATGGGCGGGAATCAGTAGCATTGTACGTGTCTAAGTACTTATTTGAACAGACATCATGGAGAAAGGTCACAGAAACATATCACCCAAAAGAGAGATTTTTAAACAGATCTGTCATCAAAACTGATAATGCAAGAGTCGTGAGCCATTCTAAGGCTTGCTCAAATATCTCCACAGCAAGAAGAGTGAACAGTTTGTTTTATAGAATAAAGCTTAATGCATTCATAACCAAATTCAGTAGAAACAGTAAATGTCTATGTGGTGAGAATATCTCTAATACACATATAATATTAGAATGTAAGGATACAAAAGCTTTTTTACCCCAAGTTTCTGAAAACTCCCTTAGAAGCATATTCAATCATTTGAATTTGGCATTTGATATTGCAAAAAGTCTCTGGCATAGTCCCATAGGACATTTATTATAGTTTCATTAACGTTAATAACTCTTTAAAATTTTGTTTTCTTTTGTTCTTTATTTTTTATTGTACCTTTTGCTTTCCCATCGGTTTCCTTTCACGATTAGACTACTTTTCCCGCGCACATTTTTCAGTTGGTCCTCCACCACCACCTTAATTCTCACACACACCTCATATATATTTTTCTCTTGTCTAATATCACTGATAGTGAACAGACATAAAATCGAAGACAACAACAACAACACACACATACATGAATATAAACTGAAAATCAAACAGAACTTACTAGTTTGTTAACTGCCAATTCCACACGCAAAACTATAACCAAAATTTCATGCTGTTTTGACATCTGTATTGCAGTAAAATCTGCCATGCCATTATCAATCATAAGGCCACAGCATGGATTTGCCCACAACACAATTCATTCTGCTCCTGGCAACATCAACAGTTACTTCAGGACCAGAATCTTTTATCGCAGATCACAACAAACATCATTTCTGACTATGAGAATCATAAACAGAAAATCAGTCGGGATCAAATTACAAAAAGCAAAAACTACTTAGGTAACTGCTTTTCCACTCAAAACATCATCTAAACAAGTTGATGGAAATTGTAAGGCTACAATTACAAAATCATACACACTAGTTCACAAACTTTGGGTGCTGCTTCCACAAATTACAAACAATCCAGTCCAGCCTATGCTACAAACAAAAGTGGCTTTAAACTACAAATTTTTTCAACCAATAAATCTATAAACAAATTGTTACCTACCCTCCACCAACAGTAAAAACAAAATCAACAAAAACCATACACAACATTAGTCACATGTACACACGACAAGCATCCGTTACTCACAACACACTCAACTGTACAATATTCGATTTTCCACATCCATTTACTCTCCATTTCCATCACATATGTACACATTTAATCTCCATATATTCCACTTGTAGATCTCCTAAACTCCATAATGTCCCATATCTCTATCAAGGAAGATCAATTACACTTATCAGCCAGCAACACAACATTAATCTGCCATCTTAAGTACCATGAGGGATTTTTTCAAAGGACATTTGATCACATTCATGAACTTAATCATATCTAAGACTGTGAAATAAAACGTACAAGTGGTGAACTTCACATACAAGTCTGATATACATTTATAGGGTGGGGTCTCCAACCTCCTATTTTTTCTTTTTGGTCTTTTCTTTCCTTTTTTTAAAATCTTTTTTTTTAGTGGGGCCCCCAACCACCTTTTCTTCCCCCTTTTTTTCTCACATTCTTTTTCTTTTTTCTTTCTCTTGTTTTTTTTTTTACTTTTCTTTTAGTGGGGCCTCCAACCACCTTTTCTTTTCCCCTTTTTTTTTTCTCACATCTTTTTCTTTTCTTTTCTTCTGTTTTTTTTTTTTACTTTTCTTTTAAAGGGGCCTCCAACCACCTTTTTCTTTCCCCCTTTTTTTCTCACATTCTTTTTCTTTTTTCCCCTTCTTTTTGTTTAAACTTTTCTTTTCGCGGGCCTCCAAAACCACCTTTTTCATTTCCCCTTTTTTTCTGACATTCTTTTTCTTAACTGACATTGAGAAGTCCCTCAGCGATGAATATTGCGTAAAAAATAATGGTGATGACTGAAGTCATGATGTTGATGAAGTATTGATAATGAAATTCTGATGCTGATACAGTCCCTCTCGTGATGGTAAGTTCTGGCAATGAGTGAAGTCCCCTTGGTGATGGTAAGTTCAGGCAATGATGAAGTCTTGAATGTTGATCAAAGTCTGCACTGATGAAATCTTGGTGATGGTACGCTGCTGGCAATGATGAAGTCTTGGGGGTCGATCAAGTCTTGGCACTGAAGAAAATCTTGGTGATGATAAGTTCTGGCAATGAATGAAGTCTTGATGGTTGAGGAAGTCTTGGCAACCGATTAAATAATTGGATGATAATACCTTGATAATGAAGTCATCAACACTGATGAATCTCAGTGAAAAGTTCTAGGAAATAATAAAGTCTTGGTTTCACAGTCTTGGTGTGAAAAAAGTCTCAGTGAAAACAAAGTCCTGGTACAGCAGTCCTGGCGACAATGTCAGGTGTTAAGGCTTGGTGAAGATGAAGTCTTGATGACAATGAAGTTTTACACAGGTACCTGGTGTAGGCATCTGTGGACGATTAAAATCAGTGTTATTACCTCAAAACAGAAAAAAAAAAATTAAAATCTCTCTCCCCTTATTTAGATTCACTGTAAGTCACTCCCATTAAAAAAAAACCCATTCCTCCAGCAGCAACTTTAACAATGAAATAAGCTGCTTTGAAATAGCACAAATGTCAGCTGGTGTGCTAGCAGGTAGATCTGCCAAATAACAATCACAGGAGAAGATCCATTACTATCCACCCCACTTGTAAGGGAATGCAGAAAAGAGAGAGAAGAACATTTTGATTCCGAATAGTACTGTGTGCTCCACTAAAAACTTTTTTAGAACTATACTGAGTGCAATTGTCAAAAATCTAAAGAACATGTCATAGACCATTTTTTAATCACAAGAGTGGTATTAAATTCAGTACAGAAGGGGGTGGGGAGGTGGGGGTGTGGGGGGAGGCGATATCCGAGTGGTTTTAAACTCACGGACCTCGTGACCTGACAGCACAGGTTCAAGAATTTTTTTCCCTTCAAGATAACATCCCCACAACCTCCACCTGCCCCTAAAAGTCCTTCCAGATGGGACACAGCCAAGCGCCTATGTAACAAACACATACAAAACATGGTTTGGCACACATGTTAAAGCCAGTTCCTTTTTTTTTTAAAATTGCATGTCCCGGAAGTTTTGATTGCTCTAGGCATAATAGTAGCTTAACCACAAGGACTGTGCCTTAACCCCGGAAATTGTCTCCGGGGCTAAACACTGCACCCCGATACGCCAACACCACCGGAAATTTTCCAGGGTGTCGAACCGAAAGTAAACAAGCCTGCCTTCCATGACTACAGTTAGAAGGTAAAGAAACTTCACAAAATTAATGGAGATCACTTTCCCTGGTTGCTTGGCAATATGAGCTGCAAAAACCGTGGCAAAAACGCTCATTTTTTTCGCTCATACTTTAGTGTTTTTATTATATGCAAGACTGGCTTGAGCAGTGTTCTAGTTCAAAATTGCTGACACTATCTATTGATGGCATCAATAGATCTTTACAACAACTGTAAAAGTGGCAAATAAAACTCTAGATTTACCTAACATGATAAAACGATCGCGTTATAATTCAGAGATCGTGTATTAAAAAACAATGAAGATTTGGCCTAGACCTAATGTTTGACATATTTGAATCAGGGGTACTCAGAATTACAGTGGTGAAAAAAGAAAACGTATTTATGGTCATTTTTTACATTTTAATATATTTTATCGCCAGTGAAATATCATGCTAACTAATTTAGCCTTGCCTCGAAGTAATCTACGTATATATTATATAACTAGTCATTGGGTAACTATCAGAATATTCATGACAGTAGTTACTCTGAGTAAAGAGGGATATGAACATACTGTGACATAAGGAATTTTATTCCCCGGCATATAGGGTGCACTTGCAACTGGCAGTTAAGAGGTGTGTAATGGTCACATACACTAAATCTCAACAATGGTAAACCTCCACAGCTCTAGCCAAGGAACAAAAAATCTCACCAATTCAAAAAAATTCACAAGCACCTTGGTGTCAATCTGTAGACATATATCCCATCCCTAGAATACCCAATTAGCAGTAACCATTAACTAACCCCCCCCCCCATTATCCTGAGCCAATGCAGCCAAACACTACTGTGCAAAAATGGCCAAGCTCCTTTCATCGACGGAACACACCATCATATACAGAACATAAAAACAAGTCCTATACTCAAACTGTTACAGTCAGACCAAAGTAACTGGTCTTAGGGTATTGAGAAACATTCCCACCATCTGGCACGTACCCTTGCTTATTAAGATCTTGCAGCAGTTCAGGGTCCACACCATTGTGTAAATCAAGATTCTCTACATTAAAACTTTTGCCAGTCTGGCCTCACTAGCAAGCAGTGCTTGGTGTAATTGTGAAAGTGGCGGGTTGTAATAAGGAACGGACAGGCTCAACAGATATGATAATAATGCTCAGTCTCCTTTTGACCATCTTTATCCAGTTAGAGATCTACAAATCACTTAACACCACACACACAGTTTTTATCATCTCCTACCATTGCAGAAAATGGTTTTACAATGCCAGCCTTCATAAATTGTTTTGCTTCAACACGTAATCAAACAATGCATTCAAAGTGGTTACAATAATGAAGAGATGAATGAATGAACATTTGAAGAAAATAAACCATCATGGATGAGACATTTAGTTAGCCATGTGGCTTAGGCTTCAGCCAGTCCCATAATACTACTACTAACAAGAAAACTGCTGAAACGACCGTCACTGCTGCACGGAAGAAACCACAGCTGCTGCTGATTGTAGCAAAGAATAAAAGGGTGGGCAAAAAACGGTCACATACGCAAAATCTCACCATTGAAGAGCGTTGAGCTCAAGCCAAAGAACCAAAATTTCTGGTAGAATTCAAATTTAATTAAAAAAAATTACAAGGAGGGTAAGTGACAGAACTGTACCTTGTGTAGAACCAGAAAAATTACTTTTTGGTAGATCCTGAAGATGATGGTGACCCTTGCAATTAAGAAGTTCCTTGTTGCAATAAAGCAGTCCTTGAGGCAATGAAGAAGTCCTTGTGGCAATAAAAGAAGTCCTTGTGGCATAAAAGTCCTACGAGGCAAAAAGAGAGTCCATTGTGGCAATAAAAAGTCCTTTGCAACCGAACAGCAGAAATCCCATCCATAATAATTTCCATGCAGTGGATGGATCCTGATGATGATGAACTCCCATTGATGAAAACGATAAGTTCAGGTTGAATAAAGAACCAAGCTGTCCCATGTGGGAGATAAAGATGAGCGATGTAGAGAGAGAAGCTGAAAATACCTCATAAATAAAAGTTATTATTCTCAAACAGTGACAGTAGAGTATACAAGTATGGGCGATTTACAAAGAAAATGAATCAATAATTAAAGAAAGAAGAATAAAATCATCAGAGAAACATAGAAAAAAAAAAACTGAACAAGGGCAGATAGCCTAGTAGTTAGACCCACTGCACTTGTGATCTGACAGCAGCCCAGGCATCTCCTTCTCCCTCCTCTCCCCTTCCTTCTTCCTTTCTCCTTCTTCGCTTTCCTCTCCTCCATCATCCTCCGCCCCCTCTTCTCCCTCCCTTTTCCCATCCATTCTCTTTATCTTCTCTTCTTCTCTTCTTCGCTTCTTCCTCCTCCTCCCCTTGCCAGCCACCACTCAGACACCACCATATTGAAGGGATTTATTCCCCTAGAGTTAACCACACTACTGATTCTACTCCCCCCCAAAAGTCTTTCCAGTTAGATTATAAATCAATATCCTGTGTAGGACCACATGCTGTACATCTTTCCCACACATTAAAACTCATTCCACCTCTTGAAAGAAAAGGCCAATTCCAGCAGGTACGAATGGATGACACAATTTTGGGAAACACGTCCACACTTGTGTCATGATTAAACATTTACCTTTAAGTCGGAATGCGGCCACCATAATGAAATGCAAAAACAGCCACATGTGCAAAATCACACCTTTGGTGAACCTGGAAGGTCTATCCAAGGTAGGACAAAGAAGAAAAACCCTGTATAAGGTCAATGCATCATGACTGCATGCAGCCTACTACCTTTCTATAATATGTATGTAGATGAAAAATTCAATCTATTTTCTTTAGAATGTACACAAGTGAATTTTGCAAGTCCTAAGATTAGTATCATCAGGGTACTTATTCAGCAGAGTGGTATCATACCCAGCACAACTCAAGTTTGTTTGCATAAAGAATAAAGACAATATGTTGGATAGAACCATACCTTGTGGGGAAACAGTGAAAGTTTGACTTTTGAGTTCCAGCATCAAGGAAGACTGAAGTCATGGAGATCAAGAAGTCCTGACCATGAAGTTTTTGCCATGATCAAGACAGAGGTTTGGGTGTTGTTGAGCCCTGTTGTTGAGAAGACAAGTACGGTGATTGATTAAGACTGTCTTGTGCAAAGATGAAGGCAAGTCCCTGAGGTAAAGAATCTGGACCTTGAAGCTTTTGTGAAGTGTCCAGGTGATAAAGAAGACTGAAGTTCCTGGTAGATGAAGAAGACTGAAGTCCTGGTGATGACGAAGACTGAAATTTTCTGGTGAATGAAGAAACTGAGGTCCTGGTGAGAAGAAGACCTGAGGTCCGGTGATGAAGAAAACTGAAGTCCTAGGTGAGTGAAAGAAGACTGAAGTCCCTGGTGATAGAAGAAGACGAAGTCCTGGTGATGAAGAAGACGAATTCGAGCATGACGAAGTCCAAAGGCCAGGCCAAATGATGAAGTCTTCAATGATGAGTCTGTGTGATGAGGAAGACCTGAAGTCTGGTGATGAAGAAGACTGAAGTCTTGTGTGATGAAGAAGACAAAGTCCTTGTGATGAAAGGACTGAAGTCTTGGCAATCATGGAATCCAAGGTCTAGGCAATGAAGAAGACTGAAGGTCTTGGTGAAGATGGAAGTTTATGCGATGATAGATTACTGTCAAAGATACAAATAAGAATTACATTTATAAGTTATCTCCAAAACCAGAGAAATTAACAAGATTACCATGAGGAAATTACAGAGAATTCAGACAATATCGCAACAGAGGCATAAGCACAGTGTATTAAAGCATCAGTGCGCTTCATGCAGTCTACTTTTCTTGCTAAACATTTTTTTTTAAAACAATTTCCATTCGCACATTTCTATTTACCAAAACATCTTTTTCAGAATATACAGAGTAAGAATTTCACTAATCTCCAAGAGCAAGCATCATAAAGAGAATGTTATCAATGAAGTGGTATCAGGTCCACCACAATTTAAAAAGTTGTTTGCATAAAAATGATGAGGACAGGTGACAGAACAAATACCTTGAAGGCAACAGTTAAGTTGTCTTTTGAAACCCTGGCAATAAAAGGTGGTCCTTTCAGTGATGAGAAAGCCTACCAGTGATGAAGTCCTAGAGCAATGACAAAGTCCTTTGCAGTGATGAGGAAAGCCTTACAATGATAAAGTCGAGAGGCAATGACAAAGTCCTTGCAGTGATGCAGAAGCCTTTTGCAGTGATTACTCCTTTTTGAAGAAAAGTTGTTGCAGTGATGAAGAAGTCTTTATGGTGAGAAGAAGACTGTAGGTGGAATCAAGGTCCTTGCAGTGACAGAGAGTCTTTCTGGTGATGAAGAAAGTCCTTGCACTGATGATGGAAATCCTTGAATCAAAGGCATCCTTAACAGCAATGAAAGTCTTTTGTGAATAAACAAGATTCCTTAGCGTAAATGAAGAAGGCTTTCATCAAGAAATTCTTGGTGAAGATGAAGGCCTCAATCATATCAAAAAGCAACACATGAATATCTCAAAAAACAGATACACCTGAATAAGTGATGAGCAACCATTTAAAAATAAGTGAACAAAAAAAGTTATATCAAGATAAAATAAATAAATCATCAAAGATCATTGTACAATATTACATTAGTGCATCATGACTTCATACTACCCACCATCTTACTACACATTTTATTCCATATATTTCCATTTATAGAAAACAACTTGTCTAGCATATATTTCTAAGTATAGACAACTCAACTTGTTTAAGCATATATTTCCATTTACTGAAAACACAACTTGTTTAGCAAATACAAAACATGAATTTCACCAACCCCAACAGCTGTACAGAATATTGTATTAACAGACTAGTATCAGATCCAGTACAGAATATGTGTATTAAACAGACTAGTATCAATCCAAGAAACAATCAAAATTCTTTATACAAAAAAAAGTGATAGGAGTCAGAACCATACCTTGAACGAGAACAATGAAAAGTTGATTTCAGAAGCCCATAGTGATGAAGGATGTATGATAAGACGTTCTGGTGATGTTGAAGTTCTGGCAATGATGACTATTGAGGTCGTTGCGGTGATGAAGACTGGAGTCTTGGGCAATGATTAAGACAGAATCTGCAGTGATGAAAGATTTAAGTCCTGGTGATGATAAGACTAAAAGTCTTGGCAATGATGATAACTGATGTCCTGGGAGATGATGAAGATTGAAGTCCTGGCAATGATGAAGACTGAAGTCCTGGAGATGATGAAGACTGAAGTCCTGGCAATGATGAAGATGAAGTCCTGGCAATGAGATATTGAAGACCTGTGGGGGTGCAAGATGAAGACTGAAGTCCTGACAATGATGAAGATTTGAAGTCCTGGCAATGATGAAGACTGAAGTCCAGGCAATGAATAAAAGCAACACTGATTGCGAGTTTCTGTGATGATGAAATTTTCAGTCAGAGACACAAAATAGGAAAAACACTTTATCTCGAAAGAGAAACATGGAGTAACATATCAGCAAACAAAGCTCTGTACAGAAATTTGTTCTTTTATTAAAATAAAAAAAGAAGAAACCTTTAAAAATCATCCCACAATAATCCACAGATTAAACCTTAATGCTTCAATACAACCTAACTTCATGCAAAAAGGAAAATTGTAGTTTTTATTCAGAACATTTAGAAGTGGGCAGACCATTTCGACAATCACCCTGCCTAACAAGAAAGCCGGGAAGTTCTGGATTTGATTCCAGCCCTGCCCTTTCTTCTCTAGTTTGACAGGAAAATTGAACTGAATGTCAAGTCACATTTCATACTTAAATCTAAGACTAGTGAAATAAAACGTATTAGTGGGTAAACTTCCATACAGTCGGATATTTTTTTTTTTGGGTGGGTCTCCACCTACATTTTACCCATATCTTTTTGTCCTGTTCTTTCCCTTTTTTAAAATGTTTTTTTTTAGTGGGGCCTCCAACCACCTTTTCTTTTCCCCCTTTTTTTCTCATTCTTTTCTCTTTTTTTATTTTACTTTCTTTTAGTGGGGCCTCCAACCACCTTTTTTCTTTTCCCTTTATTTCTTACAGTTATTTTTTTTCTTTTGTTTTCTTCTTTTTTTTACTTATTCTTTTTAGTGGGGCCTCCAGCCACCTTTTTCTTTTCCCCTTTTTCTCTCACATTCTTTTTCTTATCTTTTTTCTCTTCTTTTTTTTTTTTTACTTTATTTTTTTTTTAGTGGGGCCTCCAACCACCTTATTCTTTTCCCCTTTTTTTCACTTCTTTTTCTTTATTACTGACATTTGATGAAGTGTCAGTGATGAAATATTGGCGTAAAAAAAAATAATGGTGATGATGAAGTCTTGATGTGATGAAAGTGTTGATGATTGAAATCTGGATGTGATGAAGTCCTCTCGGTGGATGGTAAGTTTTCTGGCAAATGATGAAGCCTTGTGTTGATGAAGTACCCGGGCACTGATCAAATCTTGTGAGGTAAGTTCTGGCAATGAAGAAGCCTTGGTGTTGATGCATGTCCCTTGGCACTGATGAAATCTGGGTGATGGTTAGTTCTGGCAATGATAAGTCTTGGTGTTGATGAAGTCTTGGCACCTGATGAAAACTTGGTGATGTAAGTTCTGCCAATGATGAGTCTTGATATTGATGAAGTCTTGGCACTGATGAAATCTTGGTGAGGGCAAGTTCTGCAATGGATGATGTCTTGGGTTGATGAAGTCTTGTCATGGCAGACCGATAAAAACTTGTGATGATAAGCCTTGATAATGAAGTCTCAACACTGAGGAAATCTCGGTGATAAGTTCTTTAAAAAATAGTCTTGTGTTAACCAGTCATGGGTTTAAAAAAAAGTCTCAGTGAAAAAACAAAAAACAAAGTCCTGGTACTGCAGTCCTGGAGAACAATAGCATGTGTTAAGGCTTGTGAAGATGAATTCTTGATGAACGATGAATGTTTTAACAGACGAGGTCCTGTGACAGGTCCTGTGGACCGATTAAACTCATGTAATTACCTCAAAACAGAAAAATAAATTATAATATGAAATAAATTACATGTTAAAATTATGACCGGTGGGGATTATTGAAATATGTGTATGTATGGTAAATTCTTATCATATGACTGATGAAATAATTCACCTCCTTTAAAAAATCTTCCTCTCATTTAGATTCATTGCAATATCCACTAATCCATAAACCCATTCCCAGCAATGAACTTTTACAATGAAATAAGCTGCTTTTGAATTGCAATGGTCAGCTGTGGCTAGCATAGATCTGCAAAATAACAAGCACAGGAGAAGATCCAGTACTACCCACCCCACTTGTAAGGGAATGCAGAAAAAAAAAGAGAAGACATTTTGATCTGAATAGTTCTGTGTGCAACACAAAACCTTTTTTAGAACTATACTGTCATTGTCACAAACCTTAAAGAAGAGTGTCATCAGTGTTTTGTCACTAGAGTGGTATTAAATTCAGTACAGGGGGTAGGGAGGTGGGAATGGGGGTGGGACAGATAGCCCAAGTGTTTAAACCCATGACCCCCCTCGTGATCTGACAGCACAAGTTCAAGGGAATTTTCCCCTATCAAGTAACATCACCACAGACTCCACTGCCCTCTAAAAGTCCTTCAATGGGACTACAAGACAAAGCGCCAATGTACAAACACTACAGAACATGTTGTACACATGCTAAAGCCAGTTCCTTTTTTTTTAAATGCATATCCCTGAAGTTTGATTGCTGCTAGCTTAATGGTCACATACACAAAATCTCAGCATTGGTAAACCTCAGAGCTCTAGCCAAGGAACAACAAAAAAATCTCAAAATACAAAAAAAAATCACATGCACCTTGGTGTCATCTGCAGACATCCCTGAAACCAGAATGCAGCTACCATTAACTACCCCCCCCCACCCCCCCCAACCTCCCCCCAATTCACCCTAGCCAATGCAGCAAACTCTAACTGTCAAAATGGCCCAAGCACCTTTCTTGACGAACACACCATCATGTACACAACATCAAAACAAGTCCTTTACTCAAACTGTTACAGTTAGACCAAAGTAACTGGTCTTAGAGTATTGAGAAACATTCCCACCATCTGGCACGTACCCTTGTCTTTCAAGATCTTGCAGCTGTTCAGGGTCACTACCATTGTGTAAATCAAGAATTCTCTACTTTAAACTTTTCCAGTCTGGCTCACTAGCAAGCAGTGCGTGGTATATTGTGAAGTGGCTTTGTGAAAAAAAATGGACAAGCTCAGCAGATATGATAATGCTCAGTCTCCTTTTGACCATCATTATACAGTTATTTCTACAAATCACTTAACACCACACAAACAGTTTTTATCATCTCCTACCATTGCAGAAAATGGTTCTGCAACGCCAGCTTTCATGAATCATTTTGCTTCAACACGTAATCAAACAATGCATTCAAAGTGGTTACAATAATGAAGAGATCAATGAATGAACATTTGAAGAAAATAAACCATCATGGATGAGACATTTAGTTAGCCTAGAGGCTAAGGCTTCAGCCAGTCCCATTAATACTACTACTACAAGAAAACTGCTGAAATGTTACATCATCATGCTGCAGGAGAGACACCCACAGCTGCCGCTGTATGTAGGCAAAGAATTAAGGGTGGGCAAACGGTCACATACGCAAAATCTCAACATTGATGAGCTGTGGAGCTCAAGCCAAAGTACCAAAAATTCTGGTAGAATTCAAATTTATAATATAAAAAATCAAGAGGGTAGGTGACAGAACTCTACCTTGTGGAGAACCAGAAAATGACTTTTGAAGTCCAGAAGATGATGGTGACCTTGCAATGAAGAAGTCCTTATGGCAATAAAGAAGTCCTTGTGGCAATAAAGTCCTTGCAGCCATGAAGAAGTCCTTGTGGCAATAAAGAAATCCTTGCAACCATGCAGAAATCCTTCCAGTAATAATTTCTTGCAGTGATGAAGTTCTGATGATGATGAACTCTCAGTGATGAACAACGATAAGTCCAGTGAAAAGAACGCAATCTGTCCCTGTGTACGGGTAAGTCGACGATGTAAGGAGATGCTGAAAATACAATCATAAATAAGATATCTCAAAACAGTGACAGTGGAGGTTTACAAGTAGGTGTTTAGAATAAAAGAATCAAATAATAAAGAAAGAAGGAACAAATCATCATAGAACATAGAACGTACAAGGGCAAGGAATAACCTAGTGGTTAGACCACAGCACTTGTGATCTTACAGCATGGATTCCAGCCACCACTCAGACCCCATTTGAAGTGATTATTTCCCCTAGACTTAACCACAGTACAAACAACACCCTGATTCTACTCCCCCAAAAGTCTTTCCGGTCAGATTATAAATCAAGGTCCTGTGTAAGACTACATGCTGTACATCTTTCCCACACATTAAAACTCATTCCACCTCTTGAAAGAAAAGGCCAATTCCAGAAGGTACAAATGAATGACAAAATTTTGGAAACACGTCCGCACTTGTGTCATGTTTAAACATTTACCTTAAAGTCGGAATTCGGTACCATAATGGAATGCAAAACACCCAAAATGTACAAAATACCCCTTTTGGTAAACCTTGAAAGTCTATCCAAGGTATGACAAAGAAAAAAAAACTGTCAAAACGTCAATGCATCATGACTTCATGCACCCTACATTTCTATGAATCGATTAGAAAAAATTCATAAATTTTTTTGAATGTCCCAAAAAAGTGAATTTCACAAGTTTTAAAGAGTAGTATCATCAGGGTATTTAAATCACCCGAGTGGTATCAACCCAGCACAACTCAATTGTTTGGATAAAGAAAAAAGACAATATGTGATAGAAAACCCTTGGGGGGAAACAGTGAAGTTATTTTTAAATTTTCCGCACAAGGAAGACTAGGTCAGGAGATCAAGAAATCTTGGCCATGAAGTTTTTGGCATGATCAAGACAGATTTGGGGGTTTGCTGAATCCCTGTTGTTGTGAAACAAGTCTGGCGATGAGAGACGTCTTGGCAATGATAAGGAAAGTCTGGAGGAAAAGAAGCCCCTAACATGAAGCTTTTGGAAGCCCGGTGATAAAGAAGACTAAATCCTGGTGATAAAGAAGTGAGTTCTGGTGATGAAGAAGACGAGGTCGGGTGATGAAGAAGACTGAAGCCCGGTGATGAAAAAGACGAAGTCCGGAGATGAAGAAGACTGAAGCCCTGGTGATGAAGAAGACTGAAGCTGGTGAGGAAAAAAACTGAGGTCCTGGTGATGAGAAGATGAATTTCAGGGGATAAAAAAGACCGGCAATGATGATCTGGAAGATAAAGTCTGGATGTAAAGAAGACTGAAGTCTTGGGATGAGAAGACTAATTTTGGGTAATGAAGAAATAAAAGTCTTGGTGATGAAGAGGACTGAGTCTTGGGATGAAAGGACGAAGTCGGGTGAGAAGAAGTTAAGTCTTGGCAGTGTAAATCTGGGTGATGAAAAAGACTAAAGCTTGGCAATGATAAAGTCGGGGATAAAGAAGACTGAAGTCTTGGCAGGATTAAAGTTGGGTGTTAAAGAAGATGAAGTTTTGGGATGATAAGTCTGGGGTGAAGAAACAAGTTTTGGCAGTGATAATGGGGGTGATGAAGAAGACTGAAGTCTTGGCGGATAAAAGTCTGGGTGAGAGAAGATGAAGTTTGGCAGTGATAAGTCTGGGGGATAAAGAAGACGAAGTTTTGGGCGATGTGAATTTGGGGTGATGAAGAACTGAAGTCTTGGCGATGATGAAGTTGGGGTAAAAGAAGATAAAGTCTGGCGATGAGAAGTCGGGTGATGACGAAGCTGAGTCTGGCGATGATGAATTGGGTGATGACGAAGACTAAAGTCTTGGTGTGAAAAAACAAATCTTGGCGATGATGGAAGCCCGAATCGGGGCAAGAAGAAGCCCGAAGTTTGGTGAGAAAAGTTTTTGCATGAGTTCTGTCAAGAAAAAATCATTTAACCAAAACAGAGAAATTGAACAAGTTACCGTGAGACATTAAACGAATTAAGAAAATATCGCCAAGAGATACCCACAGTATTACATTAAAGCATAAACACTTCGCATCTATTTCTTGCTACACTTTTTTTTTTTTAAAATTTCATTCAGTACTTTCTATTTATAAAAAAACCTTTTTTGAAGAATATACATCTAAAATTTTCACTAATTTAGAGTAGCATCATAAGAGAAGTTATCAATAAAAGGGGTACGGGTCCACCAAAATTTAAAAAAGTTTTTTGCAAAAGAATGAAGGGACGGTACAAAAACCATACCTTGAAAGCAAACAGTTAAAGTTGTTTTTGATGCCTGGAAAAAAAAGGTTTTTTGCAGTGATGAGGAAAGCCTTCAATGATGAATCAGAGGCAAGAAAAATCCTTGCATGAGGAAAAGCCTTACAATATAAGTCGAAAGAAAAAGAAAGTCCTTGCAGTGTGAAGAACCCTTTCGTGTTTAATCCTTTTTGAAGAAAAGTTTTTGCAGTGATGAAGAAGTCTTTATGGCGATGAAAGACTGTGTGGTGTCAAAAAAACTCCTAAAAAAAGGGTCTTGCAGGGACAAGCTTTGGTATGAAAAAGCCCTTGCAGTGAAGAAATCCTTGAAGAAAAAGGCTTCCTTAAGCAATGAAAAGTCTGTGAAAAGAAGTCCTTGCTAAATGAAAAAGGTTTTCCCACAAGAAATTTGGGTGAATGGAAGGGCCTCCCAAATAAAACAAAAAGCAAACATGATTACCCCAAAACAATTTACCCTAATAAGTAAGAGCAACCCATTTAAAAATAAAGGAATAAAAAAAATGTATCAAGAAAGAAAAAAAAATCATAAGGATCATTGTACATATTCATTAGTGCATCATGATTTCATATCCCCCACCCTTTTACTACCCTTTTTATTCCATATATTTCCATTTTGAAAAAAACTTGTATAGCTAATTTTAAGTATACAAAATCAACTTTTTTAAAAGCATATATTTCTATTTACAGAAAACCAATTTGTTAGAATTACAAAACATGAATTTCCGAACCACCAACAGCTGTGAATCAGAATATTGATTAACAACTAGTACAGACCCATACAATCAAATTTCTTTGGAAAAAAAAAGGGGATAGGAGACAGAACCATACCTTAAAAGAGAAAATAAAAAAGTTGTTTGAAGCCCATGTGATGAAGATGTGATGAAAAGACTTCTGGCATTTTTTTAAGTTCTGGCAAGGATGACGATTGAGGTTTTTGGCGGTGATGAAGAGAAGTCTGGCATGATAAAGAAAAGTCCTGCAATGTAAAAACTGAATCCTGGAGTGATAAGATTGATTTCCTGGCAATGATGAGATGAAGCCGGGAGATGATGAAGATGAAGCCGGAAATGTGAGACGAAGTCCTGGAAATGATGAAGATTGAAGCCCCTGGCATGATGAAGACGAAGTTGGCAATGAAAAAAGCACACTGATGGCGATTTCTTGTGATGATGAATTTCTGTAGAGACAAAAAATAGGAATAACACTTTATCTCGAAAGAAAACTGGAGAATTACAGAAAGGGACAAACCCTCTGTACGATTTTTTCTTTTATTAAATAAAAAAGAAGAAACTAAATCATCACACAATTAGAAAAATTAAAACCTTAAGCTTCTTACCACTTTCTTGCTAAAAAGAAAATTGTATTTTTTTTTATCAGAACATTTAAGAAGTGCGGGGACATTTCGAATTCACCTCCCTAAAAAAGAACCCGTGAAGTTCGGGTTTTTGTTTCCCCAGCCCTGCCCTTTCTTCCTATTTTGACAGGAAAATTTGAACTGAATGTCAAGTCCTTTCTGATTTAAATCAAAGACTTGAAAAAAAACGAAATTAGGGGAACTTCCATACAGAGTCTGAAAATTTTTTTTGGGGGGGGTCTAAACCCTCCTTTTTTTTCCCATTTCTTTTTGTCTTTTTTTTCCCATTTTTTAAAATGTTTTTTTTTAGTGGGGCCTCCAACCCCTTTTCTTTTCCCCTTTTTTTTCCTTTTTTTTCTTTTTTTTGAAACTTTTATTTTAGGGGGGCCTCCAACCACCTTTTTTTTCCCCCTTTTTTTCTCAAAATTTTTTTTTCTTTTTTTTTTTTTTTTTTTCTTTAGTGGGGCCCCCAAAACCCCCTTTTTTTTTCCCCCCTTTTTTTTTCACATTCTGTTTCTTTTTCTTTCTTTTTTTACTTTTTTTTTAGGGGGCCTCCAACCCCCTTTTTTTTTCCCCTTTTTTTTCTCACATTCTTTTTCTTTTTCTTTTTTTTTTTTTAACTTTTTTTTTTTAATGAGGTCCCAACCACCTTTTCTTTTCCCCTTTTTTTTCTTACATTTTTTTTTTTTTGTTTTTTTTTTTTTTTTTACTTTTCTTTTGTGGGGCCTCCCCCACCTTTTCTTTTCCCCCTTTTCTCTCCATTCTTTTTCTTATTTTTTTTCTCTTCTTTTTTTTTTTTTTTTTTTTTAGTGGGGCCCCCAAACCCCCTTTTTTTTTTTTTGTTTTCACTTTCTTTTTCTTTACTGAAATTATGAAGTGTCAGTGTTTAAAATTTTTGGCTTTTAAAAAAAAAAAATGGTATGATGAAGTTTTGATTTGAAAAGTGTTGATGATAAATTGGATGCGGGAAAAAGTCTCTCGGTGAGGTAAATTTTGGCAATGATGAACCCTTGGTGTTGATAAAGTCTTGGCACGATAAAAATTTTGGTGAGGTTAGTTCTGGAATGATGAAGCTTGGTGTTGATGAAGCTTGGACTGATGAAATTGGGTGATGGTTTATTTCTGGCAATGATGGTTTGGTGTTGATGAAGTCTTGGCACTAAAAATTTTGGTGATGGTTATTCGGGAAATGATGAAGTCTTGGTGTTGATAAAGTTTGGCATGATGAAATCTTGGGAGGTTTATTTGGAAATGATGAAGTTTGGTGTTGTTTAAGTTTTGGGCACTGATAAAAATTTGGGGTGAGGTTAGTTCGGGCAATGTGAATCTTGGGTGTTGATGAAGTCTTGGCACTGATGAAATCTTGGTATGGTAATTCGCAATGAGAAGTCTTGATTTGATAAAGCTTGGCACGATGAAACTTGGTGATGGCAATTTTTCGGCAATGATGAAGTTTGGTGTTGATAAAGTCTTGGCACGATAAAAATTTGGGTGATGAAAGCTTGATAAGAAGTCTCAACATGATAAATTTCCCGGGTGATAAGTTCTGGAAAAAATAGTTTTGGGTGTTAACAGTCTTTCTGTAAAAAAAAAGTCTCAGTGAAAAAAAAGTCCTGGTACTGCAGTCTGGCGACAATGCGGTTTTAAAGGTGGTGAGATAAAGTTTGAGACGAAAAGTTTTACAGTCTGGTGTAGGCCTGTGGACGTTTAAATCATTTATCCTAAAAAACAGAAAAAAATTAAGTATGAAAAAAATTACTGTTAAAATTATTACCCTTTTAATTATTATCACATGTGAAATAATTCACCCCTTTTAAAAAATTTCCTCTATTTAGATTCTGCAAAATTTACTCCAAAAACCCTTCCCCCCATGAAAATTACAAAAAATAAGGCTTTTTAAATTGCAATGTCAGCTGTGGCTGCAGGTAGTCTGCAAAATAACAAGCCGGAGAAGATCCAGTATCCCCCCCACTTTAAGGGGAAAGCAGAAAAAAAAAAAAGAAGCTTTTGATTGAATAGTCTGTGGCAACAAAAAAACCTTTTTTTGAATTCTGTCTTGTCACAAACCTTAAGAAAAGTGTCATCAGTGTTTTGTCATAGGGTGGTATTAAATTTTAGTACAGGGGAGGGAGGGGGGAATGGGGGGAGGGGGGGGGACAGTAGCCAAAATGGTTAAACCCTGGACCCGTGATCTCAGCACGGTTCAAAGGGGAATTTTTTTCCCTTTAAGTTTAAAATTTACCACAGACCCCTGCCCAAAAGTCCTTTGTGGGAAACAAAAAAGGCCTATGACAAACACTACAGAAAATGTTGTACACATGCAAAGCCAGTTCCTTTTTTTAAAATGCATACCCCCGGAAATTTGATTGTGCTGCTTAAAGGTCCAAAAACAAAAATCTCAACTGGTAAACCTCAGAGCTCTAGCCAAGGAAAAAACAAAAAAATCTCAAAATCCAAAAAAAAAATTTACATGACCTTGGGGGGCATCTGTGGGAAACCCTGAAACCCGATTGCAGCTACCTTAACTACCCCCCTTCCCCCCCCCCCCCCCCCAATTTCCCGAGCCAAAGCAGCAAACCTACTGGCAAAATGGCCCAAGCTCCCCCTTTTTACGGAACACACCATCATGTACACAACATTAAAACTGTCCCATACCCCCAAAATGTTACAAAAAAGACCAAAATAAATGGTCTTAGAGCTTTTAAAAAAAAACCCCCCCTTTTGGGGATGTACTCTTGTCTTTCAAAATCTTTCGATGTTCAGGGCCTACCATTTTGTAAATAAAAATTTCCCCACTTTAAACTTTTGCCATCTGGCTCACTGCAAGCAGTGCGGGTGTATTGGAAGTGGTGTTGTAAAAAAAACGGACAGGTTTAGCATTGATAAAAATGCTCATTCCTTTTGACCATCTTTCAGTTAGCGATCTACAAATACTTAACCCACAAACAGTTTGTATCATCTCCTACCATTGCAGAAAATGGGTTTTGTAATGCCCGCTTTTATGAAACGTTTTGCTTTAAATGTAATCAAACAATGCATTCAAGTGGTTACAAATGAAGGGGAATGAATGAACATTTGAGAAAGTAAACCATCATGGATAACATTTAGTTGCCCTAGGCTTGGCTTCAGCTGTCCCATTTTAAAAAACCCATAAAGAAAACTGTGAAAATTTTCATCATCATGCGCAGGGAGAAAACCACAGCGCTGCTGTATGTAGGCAAAGAATTAAGGGGGGGCAAACGGTCACATACGCAAAATTCCCATTTTATGCTGTGGGCTCAAGCCAAAGTACCAAAAATTCTGGTAGAATTCAAATTTATTATATTAAAAAAAACAAGGGGAGGTGACAGAAAAATGTACCTTCTGGAACCGAAAAAGACTTTTGAAGTCCCGAAGATATGCGACCCCTTTCAAGAAGAAGTCCTTGTGGAAAAAAGAATTTTATTGGGCAATGAAGTCCTTGCAGCCGAAGAAATCCTTGTTTCAATAAAGAAGTCCCTTTAACATGCAGAAATCCTTTCCCTAATAGGATGAAGTCCTGATGATGATGAATCCCGGGGTGACAACGATAAGTCCAGTGATAAAAACCAAGTGTCCCGGTATAAGCAAGCGATGTAAGGGAGATGCTGAAATACAAAAGAAATAAGTATCTCAAAACAGGCAGTGGAGGTTACAATATGGTGTTTTAAAAGAAAGAATCAAAAAATTAAGAAAAAACTTTAAAAACACACAGAACATAGAATGTACAAGGGCAGGATGCCTATGGTTAGACCACTGACTTGTGATCTGTAGCCGGATTTTGCCACCATCAGCACCCCTTTTAAGGGGTTTTCCCTGATTAACCACAGTACTGATTCTACTCCCCCCAAATCTTTCGGTCGATTATAAATCAAGGTCCTGTGTAAGACCACATGGGTTCTTTTTCCCACCATTTTAAAAATCATTCCGCCTCTTGAAAAAAAAGGGCCAAATTTCCCGCAGGTACGAATGGATGAACAATTTTGAAAACACGTCTACCTTGTGTCATGATTAAACATTTACTTAAAGTCGGGGAAGCGGCTACCTAATGGGAATGTAAAAACAGCACATGTGCAAAATCAAACCTTTGGTGAACCTTGAAATTATCCAAGGTATGACAAGAAAAAAAAACTTGTCTAACATCAATGATCATGATTCAGCAGCCTACTCCTTTCTATGAATCTGTAGTAGAGAAAATTCTCAATTTTTTTTAGAATGTACACAAAGTGAATTTACAAATCCTAAGAGTAGTATCTCAGGGTATTATTCAGCAGGTGGTATCTACCCAGCCCAAAATCAAATTGTTTGTATAAAAAATAAAGACAATATGTGATAGAAACCCTCCCTTTTGGGGAAAGTGAAGTTGACTTTTGAAATTCCAGCTCAGGAAGACTGAAGTCATGGAGATCAAAAAACCTGGCCATGAAGTTTTTTCCATGACCAAGACAGAGGTCTGGGTGTTCTGAATCCCTGTTGTTGTGAAGACAAGTATGGGGATATGAAAACTGTCTTTGGGAATGATGAAAGGCAAATTGGAGGTAAAAAAAGTCTGGCCTTTAAGCTTTTTTGGGGCCGGTGTGGAAACTGAAGTCCTGGTGTGAAGAAAAAAGCCTGGCAAAGGGAAGCTGAATTTCTGGCGATGAAGAGCGAGGCCTGGTGATGAAAAAAAGAGGTCCTGGTGATGAAAAAGATGAAGTCTGGTGTGAAGAAGCGGTCCTGGGGGATGAAGAAACTGAAGTCCCCGGTGTGAAAAGCTGAAGTCGGGCGATGACGAAGTCAAAGGCCAGGGAAGATGAAGTTGGGCAATGATGAAAATTGGGGATGAAGATGCTGAAGCTTGGTGAGAAGGGAAAATCAAATCTTGGTGATGAAGAAGACAATCTTGGTGAAGAAGAGGACTAAAACTTGGTGATGAAAATATGAAATTTTGGGAATCATGAAGTCGAAATCTAGGCAAAGAGAAGACTGAAGCTTGGTGAGATGAAGTTTGCGATAGAGATTCTTCAAAAATCAAAAAAGAAAAACATTTTGTATCTCAAAACAGAGAAATTGAACAAGATTACCGTGGGGAAAATTAAAAAGAATTAAAAATTTTCGCAACAGAGCATTTGACAGTATTAAGCACAGACTTTATGCACTATTTCTTGCTAACATTTTTTTTTACAAATTTTATTTAGCACATTTCTATTTACGAAAACACTTTTTTTGAAAAATACAGAGTAAGAAATTTTTTAACCCAAAAGCAGCATCAAAAAAGAATGTTATCAATGAAGTGGTATCAGGGCACCACAATTTAAAAAATTGTTTGCATAAAGAATGAAGGGGGAGGTGACAGAAACCCTACCTTTAAGGCAAGCAGTTAATTGTCTTTTTAAGCCCGGCAATAAAGGTTCCTTGCGTGATGAGGAAAACCTTACAATATGAAGTCCCGAGGCAATGACAAAACCTTCAGTGATTGGGAAAGCCTACAATGAGAAGTCGTAGAGGCAATGACAAAGTCTTGCAGTGATGAAGAACCTTGCATGTTAAAACCCTTTTTGAAGGAAAGTTGTTGCAGTGATAAGTCTTTTTGGTGACGAAGAAGACTGTATGGTGATCAAGGTCCTTGCAGTGACAAGAGAGTCTTTCTGGTGATGAAGAAGTCCTTGCACTGATGAAGAAATCCTTGAATGACAAAGGCATCCTTACAGCAATGAAGTCTTTGTGATAAACAAGTCCTTGCGTAAATGAAGAAGGCTTTGCCATCAAGAAATTCTGGTGAAGATGAAGGCCTGGCAATCATACAAAAAGCAACACATGATTATCTCAAAACAGATACACCTGAATAAGTGATGAGCAAGCCATTTAAAAATAAGCGAACAAAAAAAAGTTATATCAAGATAAAATAAATAAATCATCAAAGATCATTGTACAATATTACATTAGTGCATCATGACTTCATACTACCCACCATCTTACTACACATTTTATTCCATATATTTCCATTTATAGAAAACAACTTGTCTAGCATATATTTCCAACTATAGACAACTCAACTTGTTTAACCCTCTTGTTGTTGGATTCTACGGAGCTAAACTGCCTGTAGATTTTGAATTTTTTGAAGGTTTTCTACCTCCATCTGACTTACTTTACTCCTAAGACAATTGTGTGTGTGCATGACAAGTTATCAAGCTGAAATTTTGTCACAAGCTAGGTATGTCTTTGTACTTGCATTTAGGCGCAAGTTTATGTGTCTGGTCACCAGATGTCTTGTCATTGTCACCTTATTTGTCACCAATCACAGGTAAAAATATGGTATATATGATAAAACAGCAAGTCCTGCATGGATTTGACAATAGTTCAAGCATGTTAGTGTCGAATAAGGAAGTGATACCCAGCTGATGTGTTTACCAATGGTTATGTGCAATAGTACTCAAAGGATGTGCCACACAATGTCCCCATAGCACCTGTTGTTTTATGGTATGTCTTGAGGAGACAAAAGTTTTGTTTAACTATTTTTTCTTTTGAAAACAAGTCATATTCAATCAACATGTGACCTTTATACTGTACTTCATATCTGCATGTGCTACCACATGTTTTTTAAGTGTACAGAAGTGTATTATTGTACATGACTGTCACACTGTCACCAGTGTCACAGCACAGGTGTGACAAATTCGAAACAACACAGAACTTCTGTAACCCTACAAAATTTTAATGTTGGTAGTCTCTAAAGTAGTCGTAGTGGTGGCACAGGGTCACATCACATCACAAAAAGCACAAATTATGGATGTGTGTGTGTGTGTGGGGGGGGGGGGGTACCCATTGCTCTCACCTGTCGAACCTTGGCAGACAGGAGACCTATTTTCTTTCCTTCTTGCTATTTTCATTATCGGCATATCTGTTCGTTTCTGCCATTGCAGTTTCAAAGCAAAAGTGTGGTAATATGAGGGAAAACAGTCAAAGGCATGTTTTCAGGCGTCTATGCCGCGGACTGGCCAGGAGGTCAAATTTCTCCACAGTCCTGTGTGTAGCACAGGTCAGGAATGTGCCCTGTAGCACATTATTTTCAGGCTCTCACTCTTCTCCCTAACTGCAGCATTTCCTTCTCCTCTTCCTCGTAAGCGTTTAATATCGGACTCACTTAACAATTCTCGTTCAAATGTTTCTACTTCCAAGACAATAACATTCAATTATCATCTCGTAATCAGATGAATCGTGTGCTACTAAAGAAAACGCGATTTTTTTCCCGCCACACTGCACCATTGAAAAGCGTTCCGGTTGCTGACTGTTATTTCTTCCTTCCCTCCCCACTTCACGCATGTTAGTGGTCTAAATTTATCACTGGCACCGTCTGACACCCTCCCTGCATCACCCCACCAATTTTTCAGACACACAGTGTGAAAACCACGAGGTCTGTGTGTGATGGAAAAGTACTGCCCACGTTGGCAGCACCAACTGTCGCCTGCGGTCGGATTGGAATCTAGCGGCAGCCTCCGTTACTGTCGACTGCGGCCGGATCGGGGACTAAAGGGTTAAGCATATATTTCCATTTACTGAAAACACAACTTGTTTAGCAAATACAAAACATGAATTTCACCAACCCCAACAGCTGTACAGAATATTGTATTAACAGACTAGTATCAGATCCAGTACAATCAAAATTCTTTGCAAAAAAAGGATAGGAGTCAGAACCATACCTTGAAGAGAACAATGAAAAGTTGATTTCTGAAGCCCATGTGATGAAGATGTGATGATGAAGACTTCTGGTGATGTTGAAGTTCTGGCAATGATGACGATTGAGGTCTTGGCGGTGATGAAAACTGAAGACCTGGTGATGATGAAGACTGAAGACCTGGCGGTGATGAAGACTGAAGTCTTGGCAATGATGAAGACTGAAGTCCTGGCAGTGATGTAGACAGAAGACCTGGTGATGATGAAGACTGAAGTCCTGGCGGTGATGAAGATTTTAGTCCTGGTGATGATGAAGACTAAAGTCCTGGCAATGATGAAAACTGAAGTTCTGGAGATGATGAAGATTGAAGTCCTGGCAATGATGAAGACTGAAGTCCTGGAGATGATGAAGACTGAAGTCCTGGCAATGATGAAGATTGAAGTCCTGGCAATGATGAAGACTGAAGTCCTGGCAATGATAAAAGCACACTGATGGTGATGTTCTTGTGATGATGAATTTCGGTCAGAGACACAAAATAGGAATAACACTTTATCTCGAAAGAGAAACTGGAGTAACTTATCAGCAAGACAAAGCTCTGTACAGATTTTTTCTTTTATTAAATAAAAAAGAAGAAACTAAATCATCACACAATATAGCACAGATTAACCTTAATGCTTCATACAACCTACTTTCTTGCTAAAAAAAAAATTGTAGTTTTTATTCAGAACATTTAAGAAGGTGGCAGGACCATTTCGATATTCACCTGCCTAACAAGAAGCCGTGAAGTTCTGGGTTTGATTCCCAGCCCTGCCCTTTCTTCCTAGTTTGACAGGAAAATTGAACTGAATGTCAAGTCACATTTCATGACTTAAATCTAAGACTGTGAAATAAAACGTATTAGTGGTAACTTCCATACAGAGTCTGATATACTTTTTTTTGGGTGGGGTCTCCAACCTCCTATTTTTTACCCATATTCTTTTTGTCGTTTCTTTCCCTTTTTTAAAATGTTTTTTTTTAGTGGGGCCTCCAACCACCTTTTCTTTTCCCCTTTTTTTCTCACCTTTTTTTTCTTCTTTTTTTGAAACTTTTATTTTAGTGGGGCCTCCAACCACCTTTTCTTTTCCCCTTTTTTTCCTCACATTCTTTTCCTTTTCTTTTCTTCTTTTTTTACTTTTCTTTTAGTGGGGCCTCAACCACCTTTTCTTTTCCCCTTTTTATCTCACATTCTTTTTCTTTTTCTTTCTTTTTTTACTTTTCTTTTTAGTGGGGCCTCCAACCACCTTTCTTTTCCCTTTTTTTCTCACATTCTTTTTCTTTTTCTCTTTTTTTTTTAACTTTTGTTTTAATGAGGTCCCCAAACCACCTTTTCTTTTCCCCTTTTTTTCTTACTTTTTTTTCTTTTGTTTTCTTTTTTTTACTTTTCTTTTAGTGGGGCCTCCAGCCACCTTTTCTTTTCCCCTTTTTCTCTCACATTCTTTTTCTTATCTTTTTTCTCTTCTTTTTTTTTTTTACTTCTTTTTTTAGTGGGGCCTCCAACCACCTTTTCCTTTTCCCCTTTTTTTCTGACTTTCTTTTTCTTTACTGACATTGATGAAGTGTCAGTGATGAAATATTGGCGTAAAAAAATAATGGTGATGATGAAGTCTTGATGTTGATGAAGTGTTGATGATGAAATCTGGATGCTGATGAAGTCTTCGGTAAATGGAAAAGTTCTGGCAATGATGAAGCCTTGGTGTTGATGAAGTCTTGGCACTGATGAAGTCTCTCGGTGATGGTAAGTTCTGGCAATGATGAAGCCTTGGTGTTGATGAAGTCTTAGCACTGATGAAATCTTGGTGATGGTAAGTTCTGGCAATGATGAAGCCTTGGTGTTGATGAAGTCTTAGCACTGATGAAATCTTGGTGATGGTAAGTTCTGGCAATGATGAAGTCTTGGTGTTGATGAAGTCTTGGCACTGATGAAATCTTGGTGATGGCAAGTTCTGGCAATGATGAAGCCTTGATATTGATGAAGTCTTGGCACTGATGAAATCTTGGTGATGGCAAGTTCTGGCAATGATGAAGTCTTGGTGTTGATGAAGTCTTGGCACCGATAAAAACTTGGTGATGATAAGCCTTGATAATGAAGTCTCAACACTGATTATATCTCGGTGATAAGTTCTGGAAATAATAGTCTTGGTGTTAACAGTCTTTCTGTGAAAAAAAGTATCAGTGACAACAAAGTCCTGGTACTGCAGTCCTGGCGACAATGCAGGTGTTAAGGCTTGGTGAAGATGAAGTCTTGATGATGGTGAAGTTTTACAGTCCTGGTGTAGGTCCTGTGGACGATTAAACTCATGTTATTACCTCAAAACAGAAAAATAAATTAAGTATGAAAAAAATTACTGTTAAAATTATTACCTTGTAATTATTATCACACTGATGAAATAATTCACCTCTTTAAAAAATCTTCCTCTCATTTAGATTCATTGCAATTCACTCCCATAAACCCACTCCCAGCATGCAACTTTACAATGAAATAAGCTGCTTTGAAATTGCAATGTCAGCTGTGGCTAGCAGTTGATCTGCAAATAACAAGCACAGGAGAAGATCCAGTATACCACCCCACTTGTAAGGGAATGCAGAAAAAAAAAGAGAAGTCATTTTGATATGAAATAGTCTGTAGTGCAAACGCAAACCTTTTTTAGAACTATACTGTGATTGTCCCACGTGGGACTCCCGGGGGTATGCTTTGCAAAGCGAGCATCGCAAGATAATAGGTTCTCTGCCTCCAACCACAGGCAGGTAGTTAAAGGGCGACTTAGGTGGAACCCTTCCCCAGGTAGGGGGTTAGACACAGGGCTAACAACCCTGTTCTGTAAAAATAATTGATACGGAAACGCAACGAAAGAAACTAACAATACTTGGTGTGACGGGCCTTCCAGAGTCATCGGAAGATGTCGTATGATGGCAGTGGTGAAAGCCGAAAGGAAGCCTGACAAGGAAGATGGAAGTCTTAAGCGCCAAAAATAAGACCAAGATAGGATTATGGAATGGTTGAGAACATGTTCGAAAACAGGAAAATAGCGCAAGTTACCGGCAGAGATGAGACGCTACAATTGCATATTCTCGGAATCAGTGAAAGCGAATGGACTGGATCAGCAAAATACAGAGCCAGCACAGGAGAGACAGTCGCCTGTACAGTGGTAGAGATGACGGCCAAAACCATGAAGGGAGTAGCAATCATCATGAAGAAAGGGAATGGAGAAAATGCCTGTGATGGAATGGAAAACTATCTACAGCAGGATGATGAAGGATAAGAAATGAAAGGTAACGATTGCTAAATACCACAATCATACAATGCAATGCACCAACCAACGGACAGTGGAGAAGAAAACAAAGATACATTTTAATGAACAATTACAGGGCTGAAACGGAAAACACAAACCATGCATGAGGATAAGTGATGGGTGACTAAATGCAAAAGTCGGAAAAGAACAACACAAAGCAAGAACGAGCCATGGGAAAAGAAGGATGTGGCAGCATAAATGACAACGGAAGAGAAAGATTGGTGGAATTTCTGCTGACAAACAACCTGGCCTTTGGAGGGACATAATTAGCACACCCTGAGATCCACAAGCTTACTGGTGTTCCCCATGGAAGTGACAAAAACCAGATCGACCACCTGATGATCAATGGGACATGGAGGAGATCGCTCCTAGATGTAAAAGTAAGGAGAGGAAGCCGATGTTGCAGTGATCACCACCTTGTTACTGCAACCCTTAAAAGTGAAGCTTGAGAAAAAAATGGACCTGGGAACCAAGACAACAACATTTTGAGTGGGGAAAAAAACTGGCAACACCAAAGTAAAAGAGTGCTTTCACCATCCAGCTCAAAAACAAGTCCATGCATGGTGGATTACTGAAACTACAACCTCCTGACCCGACTAATATAAACCCACCATGTGGAAAACAAGTCAGGACAGCCTAACACCAAGCCAGTCGAAACGTGCTTAGGACAGAGACGAGGAAGAGAAAAGGTGGATTTACAGCAGACACCTGGAAGCCATTGAGTACAGGAGAGAACTGAAGAAGAAAATCTTAGGAGACAAAGTCAGAACGGATAAGAGAGAGGTACAAAACAACTGTACAGAGAAGCAAACCAAACAAACGTGAAGAGAATGACAAGAACAGACAAGCCGTTACCTATACATGGATGATATTGCAAGACAAGCAGAGGAGGCCGCCGCAAAGGAGAACAAGGTCAGGTGGTTATAAGATCACTTAGACTGTCAGTGGCAAGTAACCGGTTGCAACACCGAAACACCATCCTAGATAAAACATGGGCCAAATACTTACCACAGAAGAAGAACAAGTTGCAAGATGGGCAGAACATTCAGCGAAAGTTTCAACAGACCCACCATACTGAAGGAGGCAGATGTACAAGATCCTGCTGCTTGATTTCAATGTGAACAGATCACCACCAAAGAAGGAGAGATTATAGCAGCAATCAGGCTTCTCAGAAGGGAAAAAAGCCCCTGGCCAGGGACATCCTCAACGCAGAACTTTTCAAGGAGGATCCAGAATTTGCATCTAATGTTCTACAGCCACTCTTTGCAGCTATATGGAGGGTTAACAGTACCAGAGATTGGACAGAAGGAGTCATCGTGAAGATCCCAAACGAAAGGAGCCCTGAACAATTGTAACAACTGGAGAGGTATCACTCTGCTATCTGTTCCCAGCAAGATTCTGGCAAAGATCATCATCGGATACGGATCTCAGAGGCGTGGGACCAACCAACTCAGAAATAGGAACAGCAGGGTTTTAGACAGGAAGAAGATGCATAGGAACCGATCTTTCACCATGCGTAAACATCATCGAACGTGCACGGAATGGCAGAGACAGCTGTATATCCAACTTCGTAGATTTGAAAAAGCCTTTGACAGCATTCATCGAGAAAGTGTTATGGGGCATATCCGAGCATATGGAATTCCACAGGAGACTTATCAAGTCATTAAGAGCTTTCTACATCATACTTTCACGTGCTGAGTAGGAAACAGCAAACCAGTTTCAGTGTACAAACCCGGCGTCAGACAAGGCTGCCCATGTCAGCACTATCTTCAACCTGACAATTGATTGGTTGATGAGACAAACAACTGCTGACCGTCACGGGGCATCAGATGGACCCCCTTCTCAACACTTGAAGACCTAGATTTTGCCGCGTTCTGGCACTGCTCTCACATTTACCCACCAATCAAATTCAAGCGAAAGACATCACCGTCTAGCCACTTTCGCACAGCAAGTAGGCCTGAAAATCTAGTCAGAAGAGCGAGGTAATGACACTGTACGTTCCAGAACCCCTCACCGGTCACAGTGAATTTGGAGAAGTTTTACAACAAACTGGGAAGAGTTCACGTACTCGGGAGCACTGTTAGGCATGACGGTGGAGCAGGGAAGCGACATCAAGAACCGGTATTAGCAAAGCAAAGAAATGCTTATAGAATCTGAACAATGTGTGGAAATCATCCAGTGACAGCACAAACCATAACTAAGGACTATACCAGAGCTGTGTAATTTCCACCCTTTTGTACGGTCGGAGTGCTGGAGGATGACTGAGAGTGACCTCGACAACTATCCACTTCACTTCGAGAATCTCAGAAGAATCTTGCGATCTTCTGGCCTGAGACCATCTCCAACCAAGAACCTTTTTGCCCGTTGCAACAAGAAAGCATGGACAACATCATCATGCATAGGCGATGGGATGGATAGGGATATCTGCGTCGGGAACATGCAAACAACTCGCCCGAACAGCCCTCCACTGGACACAGAGGGAAAACGCAAACGAGGAGGACCAAGATCATTGGCGTCGGATGTTGAAGCAGAGTGAAGACTTCCCCAACATACCTGGGAAACCATTCAGAAGCTAGCCCAGGACAGAACAGGAGTGGAAAACTTTTGTTGCTGCCCTACGTGCCAATAAGGCACAAAGGCATTGATGATGATGACTGTCATTGACACAAACCTTAAAGAAGAGTGTCATCAGTGTTTTGTCACTAGAGTGGTATTAAAATTCAGTACAGGGGGTGGTAGGGAGGTGGGAATGGGGGGGAGGGGGGGGGGACAGATTGCAAGTGGTTAAACATGGGACTCGTGATCTGACAGACAGGTTCAAGGGAATTTTTTTCCCTTCTCACCACAGACTCCACTGCCTAAAAGTCTTCAGATGTGGACTACAGGACTAAGCGCCTATGTTACAAACACATACGACATCGGTGTTGTACACATTGCTAAAGCCAGTTTCTCTTTTTTTAAATGCATATCCTGGAGTTTGTTGCTGCTAGCTTAATGGTCAAATACACAAAATCTCAACCATTTGGTAACTTAGAGCTCTAGCCATAGGAACAGCAAAAAAAATCTCAAAATCCAAAAAAAATTCACATGCACCTTGGTGGCATCTGTGGGCATCCCTGAAACCAGATTGCAGCTACCATTAACTACCCCCTCTCCCCCTCCCCCACCCCCCAATTCTCCTGAGGCAATGCAGCAAACACTACTGTGCAAAATGGCCAAGCTCCTTTCTTGACGGAACACACCATCATGTACACAACATTAAAACATGTCCTATACCCAAACTGTTACAAACAGACCAAAGTAACTGGTCTTAGAGCATTGAGAAACATTCCCACCATCTGGCATGTACTCTTGTCTTTCAAGATCTTGCAGATGTTCAGGGTCACTACCATTGAGTAAATCAAGAATTCCCTATTTAATAAAAAAAAACTTTTGCCAGTCTGGCTCACTAGCAAGCAGTGCGTGGTGTATTGTGAAGTGGCTGTTGTAAAAAGAACGGACAGGTTCAGCAGATATGATAATAATGCTCAGTCTCCTTTTGACCATCATTATCCAGTTAGCGATCTACAAATCACTTAACACCACACACACAGTTTGTATCATCTCCTACCATTGCAGAAAATGGTTCTGTAATGCCAGCTTTCATGAATCGTTTTGCTTCAACATGTAATCAAACAATGCATTCAAAGTGGTTACAATAATGAAGAGATGAATGAATGAACATTTTGAAGAAAGTAAAAACTACATGGGATGAGACATTTAGTTCTTTGCAGTGGAAGGCTTAGCTTCAGCTAGTCCCATTAATACTACTACTACAAGAAAACTGCTGAAATGTTACATCATCATGCTGCAGGAGAGAAAACCACAGCTGCTGCTGTATGTAGGCAAAGAATTAAGGGTGGGCAAACGGTCACATACGCAAAATCTCACCATTGATATGCTGTGGAGCTCAAGCCAAAGTACCAAAAATTCTGGTAGAATTCAAATTTATTATATAAAAAATCAAGAGGCTAGGTGACAGAACTGTACCTTCTGGAGAACCAGAAAATGACTTTTGAAGTCCTGAAGATGATGCTGACCTTGCAATGAAGAAGTCCTTGTGGCAAAAAAGAAGTCATTGTGGCAATGAAGTCCTTGCAGCCATGAAGAAGTCCTTGTGGCAATAAAGAAGTCCTTGCAACCATGCAGAAATCCTTCCAGTAATAGTGATGAAGTCCTGATGATGATGAACTCCCAGTGATGACAACGATAAGTCCAGGTGATAAAGAACCAAGCTGTCCCTGTGATGATAAGTCGAGCGATGTAGAGGAGATGCTGAAAATACAATCAGAAATAAGATATCTCAAAACAGTGACAGTGGAGGTTACAAGTATGGTGTTTAGAAAGAAATGAATCAAATAATTAAGAAAGAAGCAATAAAATCATCACAGAACATAGAACTGTACAAGGGCAGGATAGCCTAGTGGTTAGACCACTGCACTTGTGATCTGATAGCCCGGATTCCAGCCACCACTCAGACACCCATTTGAAGGGATTATTCCCCTAGAGTTAACCACAGTACTGATTCTACTCCCCCAAAAGTCTTTCCGGTCAGATTATAAATCAAGGTCCTGTGTAAGACCACATGCTGTTCATCTTTCCCACACATTTTAAAACTCATTCCGCCTCTTGAAAGAAAAGGCCAATTCCAGCAGGTACGAATGGATGACACAATTTTGGAAACACGTCTACACTTGTGTCATGATTAAACATTTACCTTAAAGTCGGAATGCGGCTACCATAATGGAATGTAAAAACAGCCACATGTGCAAAATCACACCTTTGGTGAACCTTGAAAGTCTATCCAAGGTATGACAAAGAAGAAAAAACTTGTCTAACATCAATGCATCATGACTTCATGCAGCCTACTACCTTTCTATGAATCTGTATGTAGAGAAAATTCATCAATTTCTTTAGAATGTACACAAAGTGAATTTCACAAGTCTCTAAGAGTAGTATCATCAGGGTACTTATTCAGCAGAGTGGTATCATACCCAGCACAACTCAAGTTGTTTGTATAAAGAATAAAGACAATATGTGATAGAACCATACCTTGTGGGGAAACAGTGAAGTTGACTTTTGAAGTTCCAGCATCAAGGAAGACTGAAGTCATGGAGATCAAGAACTCCTGGCCATGAAGTTTTTGCCATGACCAAGACAGAGGTCTGGGTGTTGCTGAATCCCTGTTGTTGATGAAGACAAGTACTGGCGATGATGAAGACTGTCTTGGCAATGATGAAGGCAAGTCCTGGAGGTAAAGAAGTCTGGACCATGAAGCTTTTGTGAAGTCCTGGTGATAAAGAAGACTGAAGTCCTGGTGATGAAGAAGACTGAAGTCCTGGTGATGAAGAAGACTGAATTTCTGGCGATGAAGAAGACTGAGGTCCTGGTGATGAAGAAGACTGAGGTCCTGGTGATGAAGAAGACTGAAGTCCTGGTGATGAAGAAGACTGAAGTCCTGGTGATGAAGAAGACTGAAGTCCTGGTGATGAAGAAGACTGAAGTCGAGGCGATGACGAAGTCCAAAGGCCAGGCAATGATGAAGTCTGGCAATGATGAAGTCTGGGTGATGAAGATGACTGAAGTCTTGGTGATGAAGAAGACTCAAGTCTTGGTGATGAAGAAGACAAGTCTTGGTGATGAAGAGGACTGAAGTCTTGGTGATGAAGATGACTGAAGTCTTGGCAATCATGGAAGTCCGAAGTCTAGGCAATGAAGAAGACTGAAGTCTTGGTGATGATGAAGTTTTTGCGATGATGAGATTCTGTCAAAGATACAAATATGAATACATTATTGTATCTCAAAACAGAGAAATTGAACAAGATTACCAGTGAGGAAATTAAAGAGAATTAAGACAATATCGCAACAGAGCATAGCACAGTATTAAAGCATCATGACTTCATGCAGTCTACTTTCTTGCTAAACATTTTTTTTTACAATTTCATTCAGCACATTTCTATTTACAGAAAACATCTTTTTCAGAATATACAGAGTAAGAATTTCACTAATCTCCAAGAGCAGCATCATAAGAGAATGTTATCAATGAAGTGGTATCAGGTCCACCACAATTTAAAAGTTGTTTGCATAAAGAATGAAGAGGACAGGTGACAGAACCATACCTTGAAGGCAAGCAGTTAAGTTGTCTTTTGAAGCCCTGGCAATAAAGGTATCCTTGCAGTGATGAGGAAAGCCTTACAATGATGAAGTCCTAGAGGCAATGACAAAGTCCTTGCAGTGATGAGGAAAGCCTTACAATGATGAAGTCGTAGAGGCAATGACAAAGTCCTTGCAGTGATGAAGAAGCCTTTGCAGTGATTAACTCCTTGTTGAAGGAAAGTTGTTGCAGTGATGAAGAAGTCTTTATGGTGACGAAGAAGACTGTATGGTGATCAAGGTCCTTGCAGTGACAAGAGAGTCTTTCTGGTGATGAAGAAGTCCTTGCACTGATGAAGAAATCCTTGAATGACAAAGGCATCCTTACAGCAATGAAGTCTTTGTGATAAACAAGTCCTTGCGTAAATGAAGAAGGCTTTGCCATCAAGAAATTCTGGTGAAGATGAAGGCCTGGCAATCATACAAAAAGCAACACATGATTATCTCAAAACAGATACACCTGAATAAGTGATGAGCAAGCCATTTAAAAATAAGCGAACAAAAAAAGTTATATTCAAGATAAAATAAATAAAATCATCAAAGATCATTGTACAATATTACATTAGTGCATCATGACTTCATACTACCCACCATCTTACTACACATTTTATTCCATATATTCCATTTATAGAAAACAACTTGTCTAGCATATATTTCCAACTATAGACAACTCAACTTGTTTAACCTCTTGTTGTTGGATTCTACGGAGCTAAACTGCCTGTAGATTTTGAATTTTTTGAAGGTTTTCTACCTCCATCTGACTTACTTTACTCCTAAGACAATTGTGTGTGTGCATGACAAGTTATCAAGCTGAAATTTTGTCACAAGCTAGGTATGTCTTTGTACTTGCATTTAGGCGCAAGTTTATGTGTCTGGTCACCAGATGTCTTGTCATTGTCACCTTATTTGTCACCAATCACAGGTAAAAATATGGTATATATGATAAAACAGCAAGTCCTGCATGGATTTGACAATAGTTCAAGCATGTTAGTGTCGAATAAGGAAGTGATACCAGCTGATGTGTTTACCAATGGTTATGTGCAATAGTACTCAAAGGATGTGCCAACAATGTCCCATAGCACCTGTTGTTTTATGGTATGTCTTGAGGAGCAAAAGTTTTGTTTAAACTATTTTTCTTTTGAAAACAAGTCATATTCAATCAACATGTGACCTTTATAACTGTACTTCATATCTGCATGTGCTACCACATGTTTTTAAGTGTACAGAAGTGTATTATTGTACATGACTGTCACACTGTCACCAGTGTCACAGCACAGGTGTGACAAATTCGAAACAACACAGAACTTCTGTAACCTACAAAATTTTAATGTTGGTAGTCTCTAAAGTAGTCGTAGTGGTGGCACAGGTCACATCACATCACAAAAGCACAAATTATGGATTGTGTGTGTGTGGGGGGGGGGGGGGGGGGTACCATTGCTCTCACCTGTCGAACCTTGGCAGACAGGAGACCTATTTTCTTTTCCTTCTTGCTATTTTCATTATCGGCATATCTGTTCGTTTCTGCCATTGCAGTTTCAAAGCAAAAGTGTGGTAATAATGAGAAAACAGTCAAAAGGCATGTTTTCAGGCGTCTATGCCGCGGACTGGCCAGGAGGTCAAATTTCTCCACAGTCCTGTGTGTAGCACAGGTCAGGAATGTGCCCTGTAGCACATTATTTTCAGGCTCACTCTTCTCCCTAACTGCAGCATTTCCTTCCTCCTCTTCCTCGTAAGCGTTTAATATCGGACTCACTTAACAATTCTCGTTCAAATGTTTCTACTTCCAAGACAATAACATTCAATTTATCATCTCGCTAAATCAGATGAATCGTTGTGCTACTAAAGAAAACGCGATTTTTTTCCGCCACACTGCACCATTGAAAGCGTTCCGGTTGCTGATGTTATTTCTTCCTTCCCTCCCCACTTCACGCATGTTAGTGGTCTAAATTTAAACACTGGCACCGTCTGACACCCTCCCTGCACACCCCACCAATTTTCAGACACACAGTGTGAAAACCACGAGGTCTGTGTGTGATGGAAAAGTACTGCCCACGTTGGCAGCACCAACTGTCCCTGCGGTCGGGTTGGAATCTAGCGGCAGCCCGTTTCCGTCGGCTGCGGCCGGATCGGGGACTAGAGGGTTAAGCATATATTTCCATTTACTGAAAACACAACTTGTTTAGCAAATACAAAACATGAATTTCACCAACCCCAACAGCTGTACAGAATATTGTATTAACAGACTAGTATCAGATCCAGTACAATCAAATTCTTTGCAAAAAAGGATAGGAGTCAGAACCATACCTTGAATGAGAACAATGAAAGTTGATTTCTGAAGCCCATGTGATGAAGATGTGATGATGAAGACTTCTGGTGATGTTGAAGTTCTGGCAATGATGACGATTGAGGTCTTGGCGGTGATGAAAACTGAGACCTGGTGATGATGAGACTGAAGACCTGGCGGTGATGAAGACTGAGTCTTGGCAATGATGAAGACTGAAGTCCTGGAAGTGATGTAGACAGAAGACCTGGTGATGATGAAGATGAAGCCCTGGCGGTGATGAAGATTTTAGTCCTGGTGATGATGAAGCCCTAAAGTCCTGGCAATGATGAAAACTGAAGTTCTGGAGATGATGAAGATTGAAGTCCTGGAAATGATGAAGACTGAAGTCCTGGAGTTGTGAAGACTGAAGTCCTGGCAATGATGAAGATTGAAGTCCTGGCAATGATGAAGACTGAAGCCCTGGCAATGATAAAAGCCACTGATGGTGATGTTCTTGTGATGATGAATTTCGGTCAGAGACACAAAATAGAATAACACTTATCTCGAAAGAGAACTGGAGTAATTATCAGCAAGACAAAGCTCTGTACAGATTTTTCTTTTATTAAATAAAAAAGAAGAAACTAAATCATCAAAACAATATAGCACAGATTAACCTTAATGCTTATACAACCTACTTTCTTGTTTAAAAAAAAATTGTAGTTTTTATTCAGAACATTTAAGAAGGTGGCAGGACCATTTCGATATTCACCTGCCTAACAAGAAGCCGTGAAATTCTGGGTTTGTTCCCAGCCCTGCCCTTTCTTCCTAGTTTGACAGGAAAAATTTAACTGAATGTCAAGTCACATTCATGACTTAAATCTAAGACTGTGAAATAAAAAGTATTAGTGGTAACTTCCATACCAGAGTCTGATATACTTTTTTTTGGGTGGGGGCTCCAACCTCCCATTTTTTTCCCATATTCTTTTTGTCGTTTCTTTCCCTTTTTTAAAATGTTTTTTTTTTTTTAGTGGGGCCTCCAACCACCTTTTCTTTTCCCTTTTTTTTTCACCTTTTTTTTCTTCTTTTTTTGAAACTTTTATTTTAGTGGGGCCTCCAACCACCTTTCTTTTCCCCTTTTTTTCTCACATTCTTTTCCTTTCTTTTCTTCTTTTTTTACTTTTCTTTTTGTGGGGCCCCCAACCACCTTTTCTTTTCCCTTTTTTTCTCACTTCTTTTTCTTCTTTTTTTTTTTCTTTTCTTTTAGTGGGGCCTCCAACCACCTTTTCTTTCCCTTTTTATCTCACATTCTGTTTCTTTTTCTTTCTTTTTTTTACTTTTCTTTTAGTGGGGCTCCAACCACCTTTTCTTTTCCCTTTTTTCTAATTCTTTTCTTTTGTTTTCTTCTTTTTTTTTACTTTTCTTTTAGTGGGGCCTCCAACCACCTTTCTTTTCCCTTTTTTTCTTACATTTTTTTCTTTTGTTTTCTTCTTTTTTTTACTTTTCTTTTAGTGGGGGCCTCCAGCCACCTTTTCTTTTCCCCTTTTTCTCTCACATTCTTTTTCTTATCTTTTTTCTCTTCTTTTTTTTTTTCCTTTTTTTTTTAGTGGGGCCTCCAACCACCTTTTCTTTTCCCCTTTTTTTTCACTTTCTTTTTCTTTACCGACATTGATGAAGTGTCAGTGATGAAATATTGGCGTAAAAAAAAATAATGGTGATGATGAAGTCTTGATGTTGATGAAGTGTTGATGATGAAATCTGGATGCTGATGAAGTCTCTCGGTGATGGTAAGTTCTGGCAATGATGAAGCCTTGGTGTTGATGAAGTCTTGGCACTGATGAAATCTTGGTGATGGTTAGTTCTGGCAATGATGAAGCCTTGGTGTTGATGAAGTCTTGGCACTGATGAAATCTTGGTGATGGTTAGTTCTGGGAATGTGAAGCCTTGGTGTGATGAAGTCTTGGCACTGATGAAATCTTGGTGATGGTTAGTTCTGGCAATGATGAAGTCTTGGTGTTGATGAAGTCTTGGCACTGATGAAATCTTGGTGATGGTTAGTTCTGGCAATGATGAAGCCTTGGTGTTGATGAAGTCTTGGCACTGATGAAATCTTGGTGATGGTTAGTTCTGGCAATGATGAAGTCTTGGTGTTGATGAAGTCTTGGCACTGATGAAATCTTGGTGATGGCAAGTTCTGGCAATGATGAAGTCTTGGTGTTGATGAAGTCTTGGCAACGATAAAAACTTGGTGATGATAAGCCTTGATAATGAAGTCTCAACACTGATGAAATCTCAGTGATAAGTTCTGGAAATAATAGTCTTGGTGTTAACAGTCTTTCTGTGAAAAAAAAGTCTCAGTGAAAACAAAGTCCTGGTACTGCAGTCCTGGCGACAATGCAGGTGTTAAGGCTTGGTGAAGATGAAGTCTTGATGACGATGAAGTTTTACAGTCCTGGTGTAGGTCCTGTGGACGATTAAACTCATGTTATTACCTCAAAACAGAAAAATAAATTAAGTATGAAAAAAATTACTGTTAAAATTATTACCTTGTAATTATTATCACACTGATGAAATAATTCACCTCTTTAAAAAATCTTCCTCTCATTTAGATTCATTGCAATTCACTCCCATAAACCCTTCCGCATGCAATTTTCAAAAATTTTTTAA
>CM054143.1:47899331-47916594 GCA_028751875.1 Rapana venosa | reverse complement strand
ACCACAACAGAGACATATATATATATATATTATATATTAATATATATATTATATATATATATTATTATTATATATATATTTGTGTGTGTGTGTGTGTGGTGTGTGTGTGTAGTGTGTGTGTGTGTGTGTGTTTTGTGTGTGTTTGTGTGGGGGAAGTGTATATACATATATATGCAATCACTATTAATTACTAGTTGCAAATATGCATGAACCTTTCAAATTTCTATATCCCATAGATGAGAAGTATTCCACCCTCTGCTATAGTTTAAATATTTAAAAAAACAACAACAACCCCACCCCATCTTAAAGACAACTCACAGCACATAGACACACTAACAACACTCTTCTTTTTTTTTTTTTTTTTTTTTAAAGCATGTTTTTCTTTTCCTTCCCTTTTCTGTCTCCATACTTTATAGCCTTATCTGAAGGACTTTTAGTTTTGGGGAAGCAGAGTCAGTACTGATGGTAACTCCAGGATAAAATCCCCTAAAACAGGCACTCCCTAGTCAATCCTGGACTGTCAGATCACCAGCACAATGGTCTAACCACTATGCTATCTCATCCTCCCTTTTCTTTCTAATAAGAAGATCATGTACAGTCTGATGACTCTGATACCTATTTTAACCGACCTATTTCAAAAGAAGAGGTCATGTTAGCATTTAGAAAACTAAAGAACAGAAAAGCAGCTGGTCCAGATGGGATTATTGGAGAATTGTTTAAAAATGCAGGTGACAATGTTATTGAATTCTTTGTATTGTTTTTCAATGCTTTATTTCAAAAAGGTGTTTTTCCACAAAAATGGACAGAAGGCATTGTTCTTCCTTTGTACAAAAAGGTGATAATAATAACCTAATAATTATAGAGGCATTACTTTAAGTGACATTAGTAGTAAGATTTATAGTACAATCATAAACCATCGTTTACAAGAATGGGTTGAGGAAAACAATATCACTGGAGAACATCAAGCTGGTTTTAAAAGGAATTATTCAACTACTGATCCATGTTCACTTTGTTGTCTTTTGTTCAAAAACAGTTCTCTTGTAACAGGAAATTATATGTAGCCTTCATAGATTTTGAGAAGGCTTTTGATTCTTTAATAGGGGTATTCTTTGGCAGATTCTCATAAAAAATGGAATAACGGGTAAAATGTTTAACTGTATCAAAAGTATGTACAATAGTGTTAAAGTTAAAGTTAGATGTGGTTCAAACTGACAGATTTAATTAGTTGTACTTATGGTGTAAAACAAGGTGACGTTTGTAGTCCAATTCTATTTTCCTTATTCATCAATGAGATTGCTACTGAGGTTATTAAAAATGGAAGACATGGGGCTTTATTTAATAACGATTATCTTGAACTCTTCATTTTGCTTTTAGCAGATGATATAGTTTTACTAGCTGAAACAGTTATTGGTTTACAAACGCAACTAAATAGTTTACAAAAAGCAGCACATTCTATGGATTTGACGGTAAACTTAGATAAAAGTAAAATAATTGTATTTAGAAAAGGTGGCCATCTCTCAGCAAGGGAAACATGGAAATACAATGGTGTTGAAATGCCTGTGGTAAATGCATACAAATATTTAGGTATATTCTCTACAAGACTTAGCTTCATGTAACGACCTTAGTAGTAAAGCCAAGAATGCTGTCATATGCATCATGAGAAAACTTCGATCCCTGAATAACAGCAGCTTAGAATTGTTTTTAAAACTGTTTGATTCACAGGTTGCACCTATTGCTTTGTATGGGGCAGAACTTTGGGGCCTGGATAATGCAGCTCGTCAGTGTGAACAAGTACATTTGTTTGCATTGAAAAAGTTTCTGGGGGTTGAAAGGAGAACCCCAAATGACTTCGTTTATGGTGAAACAAACAGATATCCTATTTATATCAACTCTGTTATTACGCTGTATTCGTTATTGGTTAAAATTAGTAGTGATGGAAGATGTTAGATTACCAAAGAAAGCTTATAAAATGCTATATGAGTTGGATGTAAGAGGCAAAAGAAACTGGGTATCAAATATTCGTTGTAGATTATATGAAAATGGTTTTGGTTTGTATGGGAAAATGGAGGTGTTCAAAATGTTAAAGAGTTTTTATACCAGTTTAAAGAAAGATTGATCTTATGCAGATGGCAAGAATGGGACTTCCACGTTAACAACAGTGAGAGGTTTAGCATCTATAGAACTTTTTGCGGTGTTCATGACAGGAAAACATATCTGAAAATGGATCTAGACAAACATTTGAAATTTATTATGACCAGGTTTAGATTTGGCATTTCAGAAATTAGTACACACCAAAATCGCTACAAAACATATTCTGAATTGGATTTGACTTGTCCATTGTGTAAAAACTGGAATGAGGATGAAATACATTTCATGTTGTGTTGCCTATTCTCAGTAAGCTAAGAGCACGGTATATACCATTGAAATTTTACAAATACCCTTGCCAGTTTCGTCTGTGTTTACTTTTGTCATCTATGAACGAAAATATTGTCCGAAATGTATCGATCTACTTATATAAGGCATTCAAATTACGATCAGTGCTGACTTAGTTAAGTTTGTTAATGTGTGTGTATGTTGAGTGATTTCATTAATATTACCTGTGTACTCTACCCCTTCATTAGGGGCAATGGCCTTTACATGAATAAACATTCCGAATCCGAATCCTTTTCTTTCTAATACCACCTAATGTGAATAGACTTTAAAAAACACACACACATACATACATACCTACATACATACATACACACATACAGGCATACAGATTCTTAAACCCCCATTCTATCTACACTCACACCTGCAGAATTAACTCAGTTAAGACACCTAAAATAAAAATACAAAATAAAGAAAAAAAGAAATCAAGAGCAGGAAGCCCTGGGACTAACCTTGATCAGAGGAGCTCTCTGCTGGATTGCCATCACTTGTGCTGAAGCACTCTCATACACTGCCCACACACACACAAACTATCGTACAAATATTGTTACACATCCAATAATAATATGATACTATACATACATGTATACATTCAACGAAGTTAGTCTTACATTCAGTTTTTCTGATGAAAAAGCTTTGTTTAGATCATGTTTCCTTGTTTAGCAATACTGATAATAGATCTAATCAACAAGTCAACAGACTATGTACTACACCCAAGAGTAATGCATTCATCTGGCAGATTCATGAGCTCATATAGCCACAAATCTTCTCCTCTCACTAATGACTATGTGGAGACACCACACTGAAGAACTGTTCACCAATTTCTCCATAATTATGTTGGTTATGTGCCAGTATCTAGGCTTTGGCTTGAACACTTAACAATGTAGCCTGTTAATATGCGATATTATAACTTTAAATATGAAAGATGACATAAGTGTTGCCCAACATGTTAAATTTTATGATGACCAAAAAGCATGTGAACTTTCCACAAATATGATATTAGTTTTTTATTTTTTTGTTGGGTTTTTTTTTGGGGGGGGGGGGGGGGGCGGTGGTATTTTTTGTGTTGATCCTCGGCTAAAGCTCCGAAATTCACCAATGGTGAGATTTTGCATACATATTATATATGCCATGATACCTGTTAATCCTATCATTTGTGGACCGTTGCATATGTGTAATGTGTTTGAATGTAAGCGCTTTGACTTGCTTTTTCTACAAGATTCAGCGCTTTATAAATTCCACGCATTATTACTATTATTATTAGTAGTAGTATAACAACTTAAGAAGCAACCTGGAGTTTACCTGATGTGATTATCCTCCTACGCTTTGTCATTTTGTTTTGCATTGGAGTGTATTGCATTGTATTGTGTTCTACTGTATACATATTGTAGTTTTATTTTAAATTATAGTGTAGTATAGTATAGTATAGTATAGTATAGTATAGTGTAGTGTAGTGTAGTGTAGTGTAGTGTAGTGTAGTGCAATGCAGTGCAGCACAGTGCAGGGTAAGGTAGTGTAGGGTAGAGCAGAGCAGAGCAGAGTAGTGCAGTGCAGTGTAGTGCAGTTCAGTATACTGTATAGTGTAGTGTACTGTGTAATGTATTATGTAGTGTAGCATGGTGTAGTTACACAATTCACTGAAAGATGAAAAGATTATACCAACAACAGGAACACAACGACTTTACCTTCACAACAGGATGTTAGCTTGCAGGAGTGTGGCATCGGCATGAGCGAAGGGGTTGTTTCCTATGGCCGGAGTAATGGCGTCATGGTGGATGTAACCAATACGATCCATCCATAACGTAGAGATGATCAGATCTGCTGTCAGCTGACCCACGTTACCACTGAGACCATGGGCTGAAACCAAAATAAACAAGTCACAAAATATCATTCTGATTCATCTTAATTGGTTCCAGTTTGTCAGAACCAGATGGGAATATATAAAGACTCACTTGAAGTTGAAGGATGACCATTTTTGTGTCTTTCCCATCATCATCTGGACTTTTGTTTTGTTTTTGTTCCTTCACTACAGCTCTGAGGTTCACCAATGGTGAGATTTTTGCATATTAATGCAACCTGTTTGTTTTCTTCCCACCATTTACTTGATTTAGGTAGCCACATTCTGACTTCAGGGATGTACATATCATTTATAATCAAATTCATCATTACAATAAATAACACATCTATTTAACAATTCTAAGTGAATCATCTATTAAGGGGGGCGGGGGAGGGTGGTAAGATAGCCTAGTGCCTTAATCAAGTTAATGTACTGACTCCACTTCCCTAAAACTGTAAACGTCTTTCAGATAAGACTATAAACCAAACCCTGAAGGCTGGGTATGAACAGAGCATCTTGCACACTTGTTAACAACCCATTCTGCCTAATGGAAGAGTAGCTGGGTATGCCATTTGTGCCAGTATGAAAGAATGAATCAATTTTTTTTTTTAAATGCATGCACACAAGTAATCATGTTTAGATTTCATCCCAAAGACAAAACGTGGCTACATTGATGGTGGGAACAATGGCTGCATACACAAAATATCACCATTGGTGAACCTCAGAATTCTAGGCGAGGAACGAAGAAAAAAGTAATCTATCTTGTGGAAAAATTATAAAAGTATTATATAGTTATAAGTTTATACACTCCAGTCACCAATTTCAATTTATAATTTAATCAAGTTTTAACCCTGTAAATGTAAGCAGTGCTCAGGCAAGACTGAGAAGTCTTGCTGGCTTGAGCCTGAGCCAGAGCAGCTCTGGGCCTACCTACCTGTTGTATTGTTGTTGCTGTAAACTATATCGCACATTGCATGTGTGCAGCTGTTGTAAACTATATCGAAACAACACCACCACAGTGGGTATCTAGCCTGAGAGCTGCTCAGACCAGCAAGACCACTCAGTCTCACCAGAGCAGTACTCTGGTTCAGGGTCAAATGTGTTTTAAGATGATCATCTTCTGGACAAATAGATTCAATAATTGTTTGTATACTGCACTTCAATCAACAATTTCAAGTCAGCTACGAATATAATTATATCTAGAAACTATAAAACACCAATAAGCTGCATAAAAGCCCTCTCCACTGTTTGGACTGTGACTGATTGTGCAGTGATTCCTAGTCAGGCTAGTGCTTATGAGTATTCTCTGACTCCTCTGAGTGAACTGATGAGTGAGACTGAGACAATGACAAATTCTTTTATTTCGAGGTTAATGAATAAGCACACATGTGCTTTTTTACATCCAGTCCCCGCCCGTAGGGATACATCTTAATAATAATAACCCAACACTTATACAGTCTCACAATAGAAACAAGGGGAAATAACCCTTTTCAAAACAGCCCCCCCCAACAACCAACCCCCCCCCCCCCCACCCCCACCAAAGCAAACAAATAAAAGAAAACCCTAAAAAACACCCCACCCCCCAAAAAGACCCTAACCAAAACAACAAAACAAAAGAGAAGAAAAACCAAACCAACAAAAAAAGAAAAAAAAGAGAAAAAACAGACAAACAACAACACAAACAACAGAGCCAAGAAAAATAACACAACCAAACTTAATAAGTCATAAAGATAAACATCTATGATAGTGATACATTGTCAAATGGTACATATACTTGTTACACATAACTATAAGATATTGAAATAGGGCACTCATTAAAACTTAAGTACAGAGGCAAGTCCAATAAAGTATTGAAAATATCAAATATGAATCCTTCATCAGGATACAATATAACTATAAGCAAGACGATAAAAGGTGAGAGACAGAGACAGAGTGTGTGTGTGTGTGTGTGTGTGTGTGTGTGTGTGTGTGTGTGTATTTCAGAGATAATATCCAATATATAATTCCCAAAACAGTATTCAATCCCATCAACACACATTTTTGATTATACTTGTTTCAAATTATATGTCATGATAATGAAATAAATTCAATACCCATACATTCACACAATAAAAACAAAACAAAGAAGAAATCTAAACTATACAGTCATTGAAAGGGGGGGGGGGTGGGGGAGGAGAGAGAGAGAGAGGAGGAGAGAGTAGATGTATGTGTGTGTGTGTGGTGGTGTGTGTGTGTGTGTATTTATGTATACATCTACATGTAATCGTGTGAGTGTATCACAGTATGTGTGTATACTACATGTACATGGTGTGTGTGATTGTGTGTGGGGGGGACTGTGTTCTCACTGTCTGTCAACGAGTTGTGGATGTGTTTATATTTATGAGATTGTAACTGCGTGTAAACTGTGTGTGTTGTGTGTGTGTGTTGTTGTGTGTGTGTGTGTGTGTGTGTGTGCTGCGCCGCGTACCAAACAAAATAATGTTGCATTTAAGACGCGTCAAACCGTTTAATCAAGCTACACACAAGAAGGGTGTACTTTCCAGTTGTACACCTTGTTTTTGACTGCGGAATCAGAACATGATATGAAAGTATTTCAAAATTATACTAATCACTTTGAAAATAAGCTTGTACTTGATACAAACAAAAACAATGCGTCACTCAGTTGGCAGTGCCATTTTTTTAATTTCGTCTTTAAGTCGAATCTTATGACTATATGCTAACATGTTACAAAAAAAAGTTGACATTTTGTTTTTTTCACCACAATTACTTCATGGAGGTATCTCTGTTAGTTTGACTATTTAACCTTGTGCTAGATACCGAAATAGCGGGAAAACTTGTGTACAAAGAATGGTGTCAATAGCTGTGAAAATGTTAGATTTTGTCGTGATTTGTGACTCAAGTGTGGATGCAAAGGATATCGTACTGAGTTTAAACAAAAATGGACCATTGACGTCATAACATTAGCGACTGCCGATTCGATGAATGTACTCCCTCGGCCTTAAGTACAGCAATATGGGTTGTACAGACAGATTAGTGAAAGCGAAGTAGTGAAAATCAATTAAAAAGTTGACATTAATTGGGATTTTCACACACACACACACACAGGCGTCACTTCCGCATGATTAATTATCACTAGATATTGATCAGACACACCAAACAACATGCAAACAACACCCACTGGGGGACATACTAGTGTTTGATCTTGACAACATAAGGTTTTGTACAACAAATGAAAGCAAATAATAGTTCATGATTCTGATCAAGTGGGATTTTGGCAAAATCGTTCGTACTGTTTACAAATTGGTACCAGTTGGCGCGAGACATTGTCGTCTGCGCTTGTCGATGACTCGAGATCATGGGCATCCTCCTAAACGACAAGAATATGGTGATCAATAACAAAAGTTGAAACTTCGAAACTATAAGAATCTTTGGGAAGCGTGTTATACACAGTAAAACTGGGACATTCAACACAACAACCATTAAGAGGAAACGCAACTAATTTCCAGATAAAAGTCAGCACATCGTACAACTTACAAAGAGTGGGTAAGATTGCTATGTGGTACAATCCTTGTTTTAAACAACTAGGTTTTGACTCAACAAAGAAATGGCAAAAACAAGTTATCTGATCAATTGGCGATATTTCGAGCTTAAACAGCCGTTCTGTCTATTTGTGCCATCCTTCTGTTTGTTCCCGAATTCTTTGTTACTTGTCGCTTTTCGTGCCCATACGAACAACAGAAAAGAATCAGTGCCATACCAGTTCGAACGAAATTCCAAAATAAGAAATTCTAACTTTTCAACTATGAATTATCTGGAATTGTTTTTGACCAGAAGTTAAACTGGGATGTTAAACAAGTCAGCTGTGTGTACTTTAAATGGTAATTGAACTAATATTGTGTGCAGCGGTTCTTCCCTGTTTTACAAGTGCTTACAAAAAAATGTTTTATATTTTAGCTTTCATTTGTTGGTAAAACCTTAGTGTTAAAAACAAGAATGCCTGCAGAGAATTGTAAGAATCTTAAAAAATTAATTGGAGAGAAGAACAAATTCATGTCATTTGCAATCAGCACTTGTAGCAAAAGTCTGCCATTTTGGCCGATCCACTCCCATGCTTTGTTTCCAGAATTTCAGTTGTTTACCTTCGGAACGCCATTTTCAGTGCCCCAACAGTAAAAAAAAACAGAAAAAGAATTTTTTTGTGCCAGTAACCATTCGAATTCTAAATTCACAATGATATTTACTTCCTGCTTTTACATATCTCTGATTACTTGCCTGATTGTCATTGTTATGAGTTTTAGTCAATACAAATGTGTGGTGTGAAATAAGTCTGTTTCTAGTCAGTGGTCTTTAAAATGGTTCATTGAATTCATACATATGTGTGTGGGTGTGTTCGCGCACATGTGTGTGTACGTGTTGCATATGTGCGTACTTAAAAAATAAGTTTTTATATCTTCTAGTCAATGGTGGTTTTTTTATAACATCATGTTCCCAGTTGGTGTGTGTCTGCGTGTGTGTGTGTTTGTGACATTTTTATTTGAAGTTACTTTGGAATGTTTTAACCAATAATATGAAATATAGCTTTTTTGTGTCCTTTGTGATTATGATGCATATCAATCTGCCTGTCAGTATTGTAATTGCCCTTCATAGGAAGATTTAAGTGTTCTTGACTTGACTTGACTCTACTCTCCCCAAAAGTCCTTTGGATGAGACTTTAAACCGAGGCCCCGTGTGCGAATGCACTTAGAAATCTTGCACACACGTTAAATCCTGTTCCGCTTTTCGTTAAGAGTAGGCCATTGTGTGCCAGTGGGAACAACCCCGAACAGATGACAAAATTTACAAAACTGCATACACATGGAGACTGGATGTAAAACAGTGCATAAAGTGCTTATTCCATTATCCTCGATATAAAGAATAAAATTAAAATTTAAAATCTTTTTTTTATTAAGTTACACACACGAATTTACTCAGTCTCCAGTGAGTGATACACATTAAAAGGAGTCACAGATCAACCATGTTTTATCAGGTAATTAGGTAATTTGATGTGAGTGGAGCTGAGCGCCACCCATACAGTTGTAGATGGTGAAATAAACAAAATACTTTTTTCAATGCTGGTTATGTCCAGTCGTGATGTTTATACCCCTGCCAATCAAACTCAAAGGCCATATCATAATCAGAGCTGTCACTTGTTTAGAAACTAGGATTGATCATGACTGATAATTGTTCATGTGCATTGCTATCAATTATTGTTATTGCTTTTTATTTGTTTGGTCTTCTGAATATGACATTACTGTCATAGTATTGCGATTTTCATACAAAAGACTGTTTTAACATGTATAGGGGATCAGTGCATGTGTGCAATGCAGCATTCATACCCAAGACCTTAATTTACATTTTCATCCAATGGACTTGCAGAGAATGGGATCATAATCACTGTTTACACAGGAGTAAAAAATCGCTCATGTGAATTACACTCATTTACAGGAAACGTCCTCAAAGTCTGAATGTGGCTATCCTAATGCCAGTAATGGTAGATTAAAACAGTCGCATGCTAAAAAATCTCACCATTGGTGAACCTCAGTCGATGGAGCTCTAGCTGAGGAATGAAAAAAGAAAATACAGGAAACGTACACACACTACACCACTGTTTTGCATTGTTACATGTTTGTGTGTTTCTCAGCATGATTTCTTTTGTTTTCCTTCTTTTTTTTCCCATTCAGAATCTGGTGTAATTTTATATATGCATTGCTATCACTGTATTAGTGGGTGTTCAGAAATACTGAATTATGAAAGTTTCACTTGTGAGCTAACTCATGTTTATTTTTAGTGAAGAGTGGTAAACAAAGATCTTGGAGTTCGGGGTGGAGTTTACTTCTGTAGCATTGTATGATACTTACTCATACTGATACATGTATGAATTCTTTCTTTTCAACTTGTATCTTGAGTTCCTTTGTAGCAGTGTAGCCGTAGGACAATAATTGTTGACAAGTATTCATGAACAGATTTGTTTTGACTCTTCAGAAGCAAGTTGTATGAAATGATTTGCCAGTTTGTATCATAATTACCGAAATAGTTGTTCAGTATTTGAAAGAGCAAATTGGTATGTAAACTAGTGTTACATTGTGGTGGCCAGGAAATTGTGACCATGCTGTTGTTTTTCTTCCGATTCTAACAGCCATAAAGGACATCAGGGTGAGGCCATGTTGTTGAGTCCGACAACTCTGTGTGTGTGTATGTGCAGCCCTGGAGAGGGAAGCCAGTGCGGAGAGTGGGCCATGATTGAGCTGCAGGGAGAACTGGAGACACGCCACCCTGTTCCTCTCAGCGGTAAACTGATTGGGGATCTCCATTTCACACACAAAGTGAGTGCATGTATCGTTTGCATTTTGCACCAAGTGGAATGTGGATCTTTACTCATGATAGCTCCCTGAAGTCAGAATGTGGCTACCTGAATGGTTGGCCAAAATGGTTGCATATATTATATAATTCTCACCATTGGTGAATCTTGGAGTGGTTTTAAACCCTGTTTTAATCTGTATATAGTTGCAAAGTTTTAATCTGAGATTTGATGGTCTTAAAACATGATAGCCTCGATATGGCCTCTGTAGCTGGCGGGGCTAAAAACAAGATTTTATTGGACTGGACATGCATTTTAAAAAAAAATTACTTCCCCTCTCCTACACTTTGCTTGATGCTTTACTTTCGAAGCACAAATGAATCGCCAGCCAAGTTTAAGCACTTACTGTTGAACAGTTGGTATGGTCGTTTAGCACTGCCTTGTGCTGTAAGTCCCAGGTAAAATGGGTCTCAACATAACACTCTTTAGGGTCTTAAAAGTAAAACATGAGAAGATCATTAAATATTTTGATAGAGAAACTTGAAATGTGTTCATTGTACCTTCGTACCCTAGACCCATAGAGGGACTTTCCTTCCTGTCGTACACTGCTGATGTTTCTTTCCAGCCATGTGACAGCCATAGTCTGTTCGAGATAATTCCAGGATGTCTTTCAGCCACTTGTCCTGTGGTCAGTGGCGAGGCAAGAAGGGTAACAGTGTTCTTCACAATAACAACACGAAGCCGTTAATAGCGGATCGAACCGGTCCTATAGATACATTGATCAATATTAAAAAAAATTGTTTAACAAAAAAAGCTTACAGAAAATGTAGTTGCATATAGAAACTACCAATCCTTTTCAGCTCTGAAAAACAGTTACACTATTTGTCTTTTTTTGAAAAACAGTTACACTTTGTTTTTTTCAGAATGTGCCCATTCTGATTATCGGTCACCACATCCTGTATGGCAAAGTGGTTCAACTGGAGAAGCCGTTTGCTGTGCTTGTCAAGGACACAGTGCAAGGTCAGCATCAGCCCATGGAAGAGACGGACAGACGAAAACTCGCACAGATACTGAATATCATGTCAAAGCCATCATCAAGAAGAAGCTGCTCTTCAAAACTCGGCCCAAACCCATCATTGCAAATGTACCCAAGAAACTTTAGTTGTGTACGATAGTTTGATGTGAGTGGCCTGTGTGTGTGTGTGTGTATGTGTGTAGTTTGTAGGAAAGGTTATTTGATACATAATGTGGCTTCAAAAAAGTTGTAGTAATTTGTGTGCATGCACTTAGTGTGTAGTATGTGAGAAAGGATAATGTTTTTTTGTATATTGTACATAACATGGCTTTAAAAATAGCCATGTTAGTAATTTGATTCTTATTTGAACACATAATTTCTAATCATGTATGTCTAATCATGCAAATTTAACAATTCTGATTACAATAATGTACATAAGTATACACAGGTATGCTATATTTCATTATCTGAAATCTTATTTTAAATGCGATGATGGCCGCAGCTACCATCCATAGCAAACATTGCATCATTAGCCATTACACCCAGCGGTGTGTAGGGCAGCAACAAAGCGCTTCCACTCCTGCCTATTCTGGGCCAACCTAGTCACTGATCCCCAAGAGTGCTGCATGGCCTTCATCTCACTTTCTACAGTTCTTCTCCACGTTGCTTTTGGACTTCCTTTCTTTCTCCTTCCTTCTGGGGTCCAGTGCAATGCTGTTCTTGTGATTGACTGTGGGTCTCTTCGGATGTGCCCAATCCACTTCCACCGTCGTCTGGTGATGATGGTTCCCATGTCTTTTTGCCTGCATCTCCGTAGTAGGTCTTCATTGGAGATCTTCTCTGGCCAAAAGATCTGGAGAATTCTTCGCAGGCATATGGTGTGGAAGGATCGAAGTTTGGTAAGACCCACTTCCGTCATCCTCCAGCACTCAGAACCGTACAGGAGCGTAGACACAACACAGCTCTGGTATAGCTTCAGCTTGGTGTTGGTGCTGTACTGAGTTGATCTCCAGATATTGTTCATCTCCCTAAACACATTCCTGGCCTTGCCCAGTCTGTTGTGGATGTCTTCTTTTGTGCCGCCCTCTGGTTTGATGATGCTGCCAAGGTATGTGAACTTGTCTGTCTGGCGCAGGTCAGTTCCATTCACTTTCACAGGGGCTGTTGTGTTCACATTGAGCGACATTGTCTCTGTTTTCTTGGTGCTAATACGAAGCCCCACTTGCTGTCCGAATGTTTGGAGTCTGCTGGTCTTCTCCTGGATATGTTGGTGTGTGTGGGACAGCAGCGCCAGGTCATCCGCAAAGTCAGGGTCGTCTAGTGTTGAGAACAGGATCCAGCGAATCCCTCTTGGGGTGTCTTCTGTCGTCTTCCTCATCACCCAATCAATGGCCAGATTGAAGAGAACTGCTGACATCACACATCCTTGTCTTACTCCAGTCTTGACTTCGAAGACAGTGTTGCTATGGCCCACAGAGCATCTGAAGTTGTCATAGAAGCTTTTGATAAGGTGTACCAGTTTCAATGGGATACCATAGTGTCGAAGGATACTCCAAAGGCCGTCTCTGTGTATGCTGTCAAATGCCTTTTAGCAAACATTGCAGAATATACTAATTTTTGTTGTTTGGCGTTCCCCAGCATTATACCCTGAGGGTCACCCAGAATATGCACCCTGTTTCACTCATTCGGTCTGGAATCTCAGTGAGATTGCAAGTAGCCTACATATATCTGTTTAGGCTCTGTGGTTGACAGGTCTACAGCAACAAGATTGGATTGGATTGGAACCTGCCATATAGGCAGCCTTACTTTGACTTAAGAAAAATGCTGTTTTAAAAGACACATGAATTAAGACAAGCAGTATTTGTTTGAAGGACTTTGTCTGCCTTTACAAGCATGGAGTATCCCTATGAGGGAACATTGTGACTTTGTATAGCTTTCCCTATTAGGGCCACATTGCCCAATGTTCTGATCTAAGTTTGAGCTTGAAGTGTTTCAGAGTGTCGAAAGAAAGAAGAATGGAGGTACTCTTTGGCTTTCAGAGGTACTTTCTGTGTCTTGGGAAACTTCAGCAAGGTGAACTAATGCATTTAGTTCAATCTTCACCAGTAAGATAAAATTTCAACAACCATCAGATTTTGTTGTTGTTTTTTGCTTTCATGGGTACTTTCTCTGTCTTAAAACTTGGGCAAGGTGAACTAATGCATTTAGTTATATCTTCACTAATAAAATAAAAAATTCAACAACTATTAGATTTTTTTCTCTCTCATTTAAGTATATTTGTTGGTCAGCTTAAAAAAAAAACACCCCAGGTACTAGCAATGGTATCCATTACTCCTAGAGGGTGTCATCATTATCAGCTTGTTTGTATAAAAAGATTACTGGTAAAAGAAAGCAAATATGAAGAATGGTTGAGAAAAAAATAAAACAAACTTAAAAGAAGATTCATGTTAGTTCGTTCTGTTATCTGATGTGAAATGAATTAACACAGATTCAATTGCAGCAGAGGGAAGTTCGACATGATTCTGTCCCAAATTCATTCATCACAGTCATGCAAAGAAAGACAATGTTGAACTTTTAAAAAAATCTTGATATATTTAGTATATATACGATATATTTGCTTCCTGATGGCACACCTCCTCATAACTTTTTAATTGAACAAATGGTTGGATCACAACAAATGATTTAAAGTTTGTAAGAAAAGTTAGTGATATGAACTGATAACTGTGCTTTTCATAAGGAGGCATTGATATGTACTGATATTAACAAAGCTGAAATTCATTGCAAAGTATATCTCTATATATGTAGCCAATTAATAGATATTTACATGCACATAATTGCAATAATACTGTCCATGGCATTTGAAAGATGTATCAGTATGCACACAAACATGTCCATACATACACACACTCAAACATTATCATCACTTACCATCATATTAAGTTATAATTATCATAATGTTGTTATAACAAATGCACACCTAGCAACATGGATAATCGAGCAAAGACCATGATATGAGCAATATCAGTAGAAAGAACAAAATGACCTTTAAAAACTGTTTCAAAACAACTGACGAGATTTTTGTTCTGCTCTGAAAGATCAATCAGTGGTAAAAAGGGAGGGTAGGAAAAAACAACCCACCCACATCTCTCCATTTCCCCCCCATATTATGTCATATTTTCTTTTATTCCTAGAAATATAAACGAGCAAAGTTGTAAAGATGTGTAGATCTTAAAAAAACCCACCCTCAATGAGTTAGAAATACTGATAACAGAAATTATTCATCATCATCATCATCATCATCAAAAAACCTCAATGAGTTGGAAATATAATAACAGCAATTATTATTTATCATCAAATTATTATTTATCATCATCATCATCATTTTATTATTAAATTGCATTCAACTTGGTCAAATGCAGGAAGCCTTTGACAAGAACAGAGCAAAAGAGAAATAAAATTTGAAGAACATAAGATGAGGCCAACAGCACTAATTTGTAGTGTTTACAATGTAATGATGAGTGAAGCGAAACAACATAGTCCATTCAACAATAGCAAGCAGTCTTGTGTACACACTGTGACCTGGAAATTACTTGGATCATTTGCAAAGAAACACATTTTATATTCACATAATTGAATTGGTACAGCATCAGATTTGCATTGAATACATTGTAAACTGAAAATCAGAGTTTAAAAAGTAAAAGTATGCTTATGCTGATCTCATAATCTTTTGAAAGATTGCAATGTAACTCTGAATACGTTCCTTTCCCTGCTCTTTCATGGATTTCTCTCTCATCCTTAACCTCAGAAGTAGGCACTGATGTTAATTAGGAGAATGGGGGTAAGAATAGCTTCACAGTTAGAGTGTTGCGCTCATGGTCTAACGGCCCAGGATTGAGCTACCACAGCAGCGCCTAGGGGATTTTACCCTGGAGTTAGCATAGGTCCCGACTCCACTCCCCAAAAAGTCCTTTGGATGAGACTATAAACTGAGGCCCAGAGTGCGAACGCTTGCAGAACATCTTGCGCCCACATTAAAAACCTGTTCCGCCTTTCGGAACAGTAGGCCTATTTGTGCTGGTAAGAACGGATGACATTTTACCCCCCAAATCTAGATGCACAGAGATAGCATGTTTAGACACCATCCCTGAAGTCAGAATGCAGCTACCTTAATAGTGGGTAAAAATGGTTGCGCACGCAAAATCTCAACAATGGTGAACCTCAGAGCTCTAGCCAAGGAATAAACCCTTTCCCTATCCCCCACACAAACAAAAAACCCAGTAGAATGCCATCTATAATACACTGACTCATGCATACATAATTATTGACATCCGTACCAAGGTATTCAGTATACACATACATACATGCACTAGATCAAATCATTCCCGCTTGTAAGTTTGATGCCATGGTCCCTCACATTTTTGCACATGATAAATGTTCACTTCCCTGACATTCTTAAAAGGTATAAAAATGACTCATTTAGTCTAACAAAATCCATAAGGAAAAAAACGACCACACACAACAAATATCACAACTGATTTGTAGCAGGAGGTGGGCGACGTGGTGGAGGGTTCTTAGGCTGTGGAATGACCCGTGGACCGGTGGTTTCTTCTTCCCGCTCAACAGGAACCCACTCCTCTCCTTTCAGCGCTGCCTGTCAAAACACAACATGCCACCTTTTCCAGGTTATCAACGACTTATTTGTAACTCACATCACAACCCCACCCTGCCTGTCAAAACACAACATGCCATATTTTCCAGGTTATCAACGACTAATTTGTAACTCACATCACAACCCCATCCTGCCTATCAAAATATAACATGCCACATTTTCCAGGTTATCAACGACTAATTTGTAACTCACATCACAACCCCACCCTGCCTATCAAAATATAACATGCCACATTTTCCAGGTTATCAACGACTTATTTGTAACTCACATCACAACCCCACCCTGCCTGTCAAAACATAACATGCCACATTTTCCAGGTTATCAACGACTTATTTGTAACTCGCATCACAACCCCACCCTGCCTATCAAAACATAACATGCCATATTTTCCAGGTTATCATCTACTTTTTAAGACACATTACAGCCTCCCCATGGGGATGGGATAGCTCAGTGGTCAGAGCAATCGCTTTCCCCCAGCCAGGTTAAGCAGCATCGAGCGTGGTTACCAGTTGGATGGGTGACCGTTTGCATGCCTTGGCTTCAGTACAGTCCCCCAGTTCACCCAGCTGTAAATGGGTAACTTCCTCTTTAGGGTCAGGGAAGGTAAAGCAGCGAGGGAGAGGAGATGGGCGCCACCCTCACTATGCTGGCCCCTAGAGAAGTGAGGTCTCTGATGCCTCGCTCCCCTACAACCTTAAAGGTTATGGGACACCTTTCAGCCTCCCCTGGTCTCTGAAATTCCCTCCTAGATTAAATGAAGCATTTAAAGACCTTTATGGGTCAACCTGGACCCACACCATCCGCTGAAGGTTAAACCATATATTAACCACTTATCTACTGATAGCATGAAAACAGCACACTGACCACCATGTAGATGATGCTGGTGATGATAAAACACACTCCTCCAAGCAATGTAGACAGGTGAAAACAGCAGGCAACACTGATACTGAAACAACAGGAAAATAATTGTTTTGG
>CM054143.1:47821698-47898831 GCA_028751875.1 Rapana venosa | reverse complement strand
AAAAAAGTGGTGTAGTGTTGAAACGTTTCCTGTATTTTCTTTTTTCTTCCTCAGCAGGCTCCATCACTGAGGTACCAATGGTGAGTTTTTTAGCATGCGACTGTATTAATCTACCATTACTGGCATTAGGATAGCCAATTCAGACTTTGAGGACGTTCCTTAAATGAGTGTAATTCCATGAGCGATTTTTTACTCCTGTGTAAACAGTGATTATGATCCCATTCTCTGCAAGTCCATTGGATGAAAATGTAGACTAAGGTCTTGGGTATGAATGCTGCATTGCACACATGCACTGATCCCCTATACATGTTAAAACAGTCTTTTGTATGAAAATCGCAATACTATGACAGTAATGTCATATTCAGAAGACCAAACAAATAAAAAGCAATAACAATAATTGATAGCAATGCACATGAACAATTATCAGTCATGATCAATCCTAGTTTCTAAACAAGTGACAGCTCTGATTATGATATGGCCTTTGAGTTTGATTGGCAGGGGTATAAACATCACGCTGGACATAACCAGCGTTGAAAAAAGTATTTTGTTTATTTCACCATCTACAACTGTATGGGTGGCGCTCAGCTCCACTCACATCAAATTACCTAATTACCTGATAAAACATGGTTGATCTGTGACTCCTTTTAATGTGTATCACTCACTGGAGACTGAGTAAATTCGTGTGTGTAACTTAATAAAAAAAAGATTTTAAATTTTAATTTTATATCGAGGATAATGGAATAAGCACTTTATGCACTGTTTTACATCCAGTCTCCATGTGTATGCAGTTTTGTAAATTTTGTCATCTGTTCGGGGTTGTTCCCACTGGCACACAATGGCCTACTCTTAACGAAAAGCGGAACAGGATTTAACGTGTGTGCAAGATTTCTAAGTGCATTCGCACACGGGGCCTCGGTTTAAAGTCTCATCCAAAGAACTTTTGGGGAGAGTAGAGTCAAGTCAGGTCAAGAACACTTAAACTTCCTATGAAGGGCAATTACAATACTGACAGGCAGATTGATATGCATCATAATCACAAAGGACACAAAAAAGCTATATTTCATATTATTGGTTAAAACATTCCAAGTAACTCAAATAAAAATGTCACAACACACACACCACGCAGACACACACCAACTGGGAACATGATGTTATAAAAAAACCACCATTGACTAGAAGATATAAAAACTTATTTTTTAAGTACGCACATATGCAACACGTACACACACATGTGCGCGAACACACCCACACACATATGTATGAATTCAATGAACCATTTTAAAGACCACTGACTAGAAGACAGACTTATTTCACACACACACATTTGTATTGACTACACTCATAACAATGACAATCAGGCAAGTAATTCAGAGATATGTAAAAGCTAGGAAGTCAATATCATTGTGAATTTAGAATTCGAATGGTTACTGGCACAAAAGAATTTCTTTTTCTGTTTGTTTTACTGTTGGGGCACTGAAAATGGCGATCCGAAGGTAACAACTGAAATTCTGGAAACAAAGCATGGGAGGGATCGGCCAAAATGGCAGACGTTTTGCTTACAAGCTGCTGATTGCAGAATGACATGAGATCTTGTTCTTCTCCAATTATTTTTTAGCAGATTCTTACAATTCTCTGCAGGCCATTCTTGTTTTTAACACTAAGGTTTTGTACCAACAAATGAAAGCAAAACTTTAAACATCTCTTTGTAAGACTTGTAAAACAAGGAAAGAATCTTTTTGTCTGCAAAAAATTAGTTCAGTTTCCTCATAAAATACACACGTTGTTGTGTTAATGTCCCAGTTTAACTTGTGGTCAAAAACAGTTCCCAGATACTTATAGTTCGAAAGTTTTCAACTTCTTGATTTTGGATAATATTCTTAGGACTAGGAGTATGCCCTGATCTTCTGAAGTCGATAGGCAGACAAGCAGACAGACAGACAAAGACTACAGACATGCAAACAGACAGAAAGGCTACAGACAAGTAAACAGACGGCACTGATGTTAACTCCAGGGGAAAATATCCCCTTGATCAGGAATCAACTTGTTTTTGCTTTCATTTGTTGGTACAAAACCTTAGTGTTAAAAACAAGATCAAACCACTAGGCTATCCCGTCCCCCATGTGTGTGTGTGTGTGTGTGTGCTGACTTCAATTATCTAGTGATATTAAGTGCGCGCGCGCGTGTGTGTGTGTGTGTGTGTGTGTGAGAGATTACCCAGTTTGTGACTGTCTATTACCATCCTGCTTCTCACATTTGATTCTTCACTACTTTCGCTTTCACTAACTCTGTTACTGTCTACCCATAGTTTGCCTTGGTCGTTTAGGCCGAGGTGCCCAGTACGATTCATCGACATCGGCGAGTCGCTAATGTTCATCGTCGTCAACTGGTCCATTTTTGTTTTAAACTTTCAGTACGATATCGTCTTTGCCATCCACACTTGAGTCACAAATCATCGCAAAATCTTACATTTTCACAGCTATTTGCACCATTCTGTTGTACACCAGCGGAGGTTTTCCCGCCTATCTTTCGGTTTCTATGCACGAGCGTCTAAATAGTGCAAACTAATCATGGAGAGTGACCTCCCATGAAGTGAATTGTTGTGAAAAAAACAAAATGTCAACTTTTTTTGTAACATGTTAGCATATAGTCATAAGATTCGTACTTAAAGACGAAATTAAAAAAATGGCAGCTGCCACTGAGTGACGCATGTGTTTTGTTTGTAATCAAGTACAAGCTTATTTTCAAAGTGATTAGTATAATTTTGAAAGTACTTTCATAATCATGTTCGTTCCGGCAGTCAAAAACAAGGTGTACAACTGGGAAGAGTACACCCTTCTTGTGGTAAGCTTGATTAAACGGTTTGACGCGTCTTAAATGCACACATTATTTTGTTTGGTAGCGCGCGCGCGCGCGCACACACAACACACACACACACACACACACACACACACACACACACACACACACACCATGTTTACACGCAGTTACAATCTCATAAATGATAAACACATCCACACTCGTGACAGACAGTGAGACACACAGTCCCCCCCACACACAATCACACACTACGCATGTACATGTAGTATACACACATACTGTGATACACACACGCATACATGTAGATGTATACATGATACACACACACACACACACACACACACACATACATCTCTCTCTACACTCTCTCTCTCTCTCTCTCCCCCCCCCCCCCCCCCCCCCCTTTCAATGACTGTATAGGTTTAGATTTCTTCTTTGTTTTGTTTTTATTGTGTGAATGTATGGGTATTGAATTTATTTCATTATCATGACATATAATTTGAAACAAGTATAATCAAAAATGTGTGTTGATGGGATTGAATACTGTTTTGGGAATTATATATTGGATATTATCTCTGAAAACCCAACACACACACACAACATCACCACACACATACACACACACACACACACACACACACACACACACACACACACACTCTGTCTCTGTCTCTCACCTTTTATCGTCTTGCTTATAGTTATATTGTATCCTGATGAAGGATTCATATTTGATATTTTCAATACTTTATTGGACTTGCCTCTGTACTTAAGTTTTAATGAGTGCCCTATTTCAATATCTTATAGTTATGTGTAACAAGTATATGTACCATTTTACAATGTATCACTATCATAGATGTTTATCTTTATGACTTATTAAGTTTGGTTGTGTTATTTTCTTGCTCTGTGTTGTGTTGTTGTTTGTTTGTCTGTTTTTCTCTTTTTTTCTTCTTTTGTTGGTTTGGTTTTCTTTCTCTTTTGTTTGTTTGTTTGGTTAGGGTCTTTTTGGGGGGTGGGGGTGTTTTTAGGGTTTTCTTTTATTTGTTTGCTTTGGTGGGGGGGGGGGGGGGGGGGGTGTTGGGGGGGGGGGGGCTGTTTTGAAAAGGGTTATTTCCCTTGTTTCTATTGTGAGACTGTATAAGTGTTGGGTTATTATTATTAAGATGTATCCCTACGGGCGGGGACTGGATGTAAAAAAGCACATGTGTGCTTATTCATTAACCTCGAAATAAAAGAATTTGTCATTGTCTCAGTCTCACTCATCAGTTCACTCAGAGGAGTCAGAGAATACTCATAAGCACTAGCCTGACTAGGAATCACTGCACAATCAGTCACAGTCCAAACAGTGGAGAGGGCTTTTATGCAGCATATTGGTCTTTTATAGTTTCTAGATATAATTATATTCGTAGCTGACTTGAAATTGTTGATTGAAGTGCAGTATACAAACAATTATTGAATCTATTTGTCCAGAAGATGATCATCTTAAAACACATTTGACCCTGAACCAGAGTACTGCTCTGGTGAGACTGAGTGGTCTTGCTGGTCTGAGCAGCTCTCAGGCTAGATACCCACTGTGGTGGTGTTGTTTCGATATAGTTTACAACAGCTGCACACATGCAATGTGCGATATAGTTTACAGCAACAACAATACAACAGGTAGGTAGGCCCAGAGCTGCTCTGGCTCAGGCTCAAGCCAGCAAGACTTCTCAGTCTTGCCTGAGCACTGCTTACATTTACAGGGTTAAAACTTGATTAAATTATAAATTGAAATTGGTGACTGGAGTGTATAAACTTATAACTATATAATACTTTTATAATTTTTCCACAAGATAGATTACTTTTTTCTTCGTTCCTCGCCTAGAATTCTGAGGTTCACCAATGGTGATATTTTGTGTATGCAGCCATTGTTCCCACCATCAATGTAGCCACGTTTTGTCTTTGGGGATGAAATCTAAACATGATTACTTGTGTGCATGCATTTTAAAAAAAAAAATTGATTCATTCTTTCATACTGGCACAAATGGCATACCCAGCTACTCTTCCATTAGGCAGAATGGGTTGTTAACAGTGTGCAAGATGCTCTGTTCATACCCAGCCTTCAGGGTTTGGTTTATAGTCTTATCTGAAAGACGTTTACAGTTTTAGGGAAGTGGAGTCAGTACATTAACTTGATTAAGGCACTAGGCTATCTTACCACCCTCCCCCGCCCCCCTTAATAGATGATTCACTTAGAATTGTTAAATAGATGTGTTATTATTGTAATGATGAATTTGATTATAAATAAATTATGTACATCCCTGAAGTCAGAATGTGGCTACCTAAATCAAGTAAATGGTGGGAAGAAAACAAACAGGTTGCATTAATATGCAAAAATCTCACCATTGGTGAACCTCAGAGCTGTAGTGAAGGAACAAAAACAAAACAAAAGTCCAGATGATGATGGGAAAGACACAAAAATGGTCATCCTTCAACTTCAAGTGAGTCTTTATATATTCCCATCTGGTTCTGACAAACTGGAACCAATTAAGATGAATCAGAATGATATTTTGTGACTTGTTTATTTTGGTTTCAGCCCATGGTCTCAGTGGGTAACGTGGGTCAGCTGACAGCAGATCTGATCATCTCTACGTTATGGATGGATCGTATTGGTTACATCCACCATGACGCCATTACTCCGGCCATAGGAAACAACCCCTTCGCTCATGCCGATGCCACCTCCTGCAAGCTAACATCCTGTTGTGAAGGTAAAGTCGTTGTGTTCCTGTTGTTGGTATAATCTTTTCATCTTTCAATGAATTGTGTAACTACACCATGCTACACTACATAATACATTACACAGTACACTACACTATACAGTATACTGAACTGCACTACACTGCACTGCACTACTCTGCTCTGCTCTGCTCTACCCTACACTACCTTACCCTGCACTGTGCTGCACTGCATTGCACTACACTACACTACACTACACTACACTACACTATACTATACTATACTATACTATACTATACTATACTATACTATACTATACTACACTATAATTTAAAATAAAACTATGTATACAGTAGAACACAATACAATGCAATATACTCCAATGCAAAACAAAATGACAAAGCGTAGGAGGATAATCACATCAGGTAAACTCCAGGTTGCTTCTTAAGTTGTTATACTACTACTAATAATAATAGTAATAATGCGTGGAATTTATAAAGCGCTGAATCTTGTAGAAAAAGCAAGTCAAAGCGCTTACATTCAAACACATTACCCCATATGCAACGTCCACAAATGATAGGAATAACAGGTATCATGGCATATATAATATGTATGCAAAATCTCACCATTGTGAATTTCGGAGCTTTAGCCGAGGATCAACACAAAAAATACCCCCCGCCCCCCCCCCCCCCCCCCCCCCCCAAAAAAAAACCAACAAAAAAATAAAAAACTAATATCATATTTGTGGAAAGTTCACATGCTTTTTGGTCATCTAAAAATTTAACATGTTGGGCAACACTTATGTCATCTTTCATATTTAAAGTTATAATATCGCATATTAAAAGCTACATTGTTAAGTGTTCAAGCCAAAGCCTAGATACTGGCACATAACCAACATAATTATGGAGAAATTGGTGAACAGTTCTTCAGGTGGTGTCTCCACATAGTCCATTAGTGAGAGGAGAAGATTTGTGGCTATATGAGCTCATGAATCTGCCAGATGAATGCATTAAATCTTGGGTGTAGTACATAGTCTGTTGACTTGTTGATTAGATCTATTATCAGTATTGCTAAACAAGGAAACATGATCTAAACAAAGCTTTTTCATCAGAAAAACTGAATGTAAGACTAACTTCGTTGAATGTATACATGTATGTATAGTATCATATTATTATTGGATGTGTAACAATATTTGTACGATAGTTTGTGTGTGTGTGGGCAGTGTATGAGAGTGCTTCAGCACAAGTGATGGCAATCCAGCAGAGAGCTCCTCTGATCAAGGTTAGTCCCAGGGCTTCCTGCTCTTGATTTCTTTTTTTCTTTATTTTGTATTTTTATTTTAGGTGTCTTAACTGAGTTAATTCTGCAGGTGTGAGTGTAGATAGAATGGGGGTTTAAGAATCTGATGCCTGTATGTGTGTATGTATGTATGTAGTATGTATGTATGTGTGTGTGTTTTTTAAAGTCTATTCACATTAGGTGGTATTAGAAAGAAAAGGATTCGGATTCGGATTCGGAATGTTTATTCATGTAAAGGCCATTGCCCCTAATGAAGGGGTAGAGTACACAGGTAATATTAATGAAATCACTCAACATACACACACATTAACAAACTTAACTAAGTCAGCACTGATCGTAATTTGAATGCCTTATATAAGTAGATCGATACATTTCGGACAATATTTTCGTTCATAGATGACAAAAGTAAACACAGACGAAACTGGCAAGGGTATTTGTAAAATTTCAATGGTATATACCGTGCTCTTAGCTTACTGAGAATAGGGCAACACAACATGAAATGTATTTCAATCCTCATTTCCAGTTTTACACAATGGACAAGCCCAAATCCAATTCAGAATATGTTTTTGTAGCGATTTTGGTGTGTACTAATTTCTGAAATGCCAAATCTAAACCTGGTCATAATAAATTTCAAATGTTTGTCTAGATCCATTTTCAGATATGTTTTCCTGTCATGAACACCGCAAAAAGTTCTATAGATGCTAAACCTCTCACTGTTGTTAACGTGGAAGTCCCATTCTTGCCATCTGCATAAGATCAATCTTTCTTTAAACTGGTATAAAAACTCTTTAACATTTTGAACACCTCCATTTTCCCATACATACCCAAAACCATTTTCATATAATCTACAACGAATATTTGATACCCAGTTTCTTTTGCCTCTTACATCCAACTCATATAGCATTTTATAAGCTTTTTTTGGGTAATCTAACATCTTCCATCACTACTAATTTTAACCAATAACGAATACAGCGTATAACAGAGTTGATATAAATAGGATATCTGTTTGTTTCACCATAAACGAAGTCATTTGGGTTCTCCTTTCAACCCCCAGAAACTTTTTCAATGCAAACAAATGTACTTGTTCACACTGACGAGCTGCATTATCCAGGCCCCAAAGTTCTGCCCCATACAAAGCAATAGGTGCAACCTGTGAATCAAACAGTTTTAAAAACAATTCTAGCTGCTGTTATTCAGGGATCGAAGTTTTCTCATGATGCATATGACAGCATTCTTGGCTTTACTACTAAGGTCGTTACATGCTAATGTGAAGCTAAGTCTTGTAGAGAATAATATACCTAAATATTTGTATGCATTTACCACAGGCATTTCAACACCATTGTATTTCCATGTTTCCCTTGCTGAGAGATGGCCCCCCTTTTCTAAATACAATTATTTTACTTTTATCTAAGTTTACCGTCAAATCCATAGAATGTGCTGCTTTTTGTAAACTATTTAGTTGCGTTTGTAAACCAATAACTGTTTCAGCTAGTAAAACTATATCATCTGCTAAAAGCAAAATGAAGAGTTCAAGATAATCGTTATTAAATAAAGCCCCATGTCTTCCATTTTTAATAACCTCAGTAGCAATCTCATTGATGAATAAGGAAAATAGAATTGGACTACAAACGTCACCTTGTTTTACACCAAAGTACAACTAATTAAATCTGTCAGTTTTGAACCACATCTAACTTTAACTTTAACACTATTGTACATACTTTTGATACAGTTAAACATTTTACCCGTTATTCCATTTTTTATGAGAATCTGCCAAAGAATACCCCTATTTAAAGAATCAAAAGCCTTCTCAAAATCTATGAAGGCTACATATAATTTCCTGTTACAAGAGAACTGTTTTTGAACAAAAGACAACAAAGTGAACATGTGATCAGTAGTTGAATAATTCCTTTTTAAAACCAGCTTGATGTTCTCCAGTGATATTGTTTTCCTCAACCCATTCTTTTAAACGATGGTTTATGATTGTACATAAATCTTACTACAATGTCACTTAAAGTAATGCCTCTATAATTATTAGGGTTATTATTATCACCTTTTTTGTACAAAGGAAGAACAATGCCTTCTGTCCATTTTTGTGGAAAAACACCTTTTTGAAATAAAGCATTGAAAAACAATACAAAGAATTCAATAACATTGTCACCTGCATTTTTAAAACAATTCTCCAATAATCCCATCTGGACCAGCTGCTTTTCTGTTCTTTAGTTTTCTAAATGCTAACATGACCTCTTCTTTTGAAATAGGTCGGTTAAAATAGGTATCAGAGTCATCAGACTGTACATGATCTTCTTATTAGAAAGAAAAGGGAGGATGAGATAGCATAGTGGTTAGACCATTGTGCTGGTGATCTGACAGTCCAGGATTGACTAGGGAGTGCCTGTTTTAGGGGATTTTATCCTGGAGTTACCATCAGTACTGACTCTGCTTCCCCAAAACTAAAAGTCCTTCAGATAAGGCTATAAAGTATGGAGACAGAAAAGGGAAGGAAAAGAAAAACATGCTTTAAAAAAAAAAAAAAAAAAAGAGTGTTGTTAGTGTGTCTATGTGCTGTGATTGTCTTTAAGATGGGGTGGGGTTGTTTGTTTTTTTTAAATATTTAAACTATAGCAGAGGGGGGAATACTTCTCATCTATGGGATATAGAAATTTGAAAGGTTCATGCATATTTGCAACTAGTAATTAATAGTGATTGCATATATATGTATATACACTTCACACACACAAACACACACACACACACACACACACAACACACACACACATACACACACACACACACACACAAAACACACACATATATATATATATATATATATATAATATATATATATATATAAATATATATATATATATATATGTCTCTGTTTGTGTGTTTTTACTGCTATCTAAACAAATCAAACCTAAAAAGCGTTCATTGATAACCAAGGATGAACTGAACATGTAGCTGCTTGGTTTATTTTGCAGGGAAGAGTAAAGTCTTATATCAAGTTCTTATCAGACTGGATCAAGGAGAAAAAGTTTTACCAAGTCGTCATCGTTGGCAGCACGTTTTCTCATGAGCGGCTAGACTATCAGATGCAGGGGTAAGATCTGTTATAGTGTTGTGTCATTTGTGAAACATTACCTGACCACTTTACAACTCTGTGTATGAAGCTCAGAAGGAATTTCTTCCTTAGAAGAGTGTGTTTCTACAGTGTAGGTAGCACTACCTTTTATTTGTTCTCCGTTTATAATATTTGCCAGTAAGGGAGGGTGGGATTTTTTTTCTACAGATTTATGTCAGCAACTATTCTTAAGTATCATTCCTGTGAGTTCTGTTATGTATGTATGTGAAAGATCTGTCATGGTCTTTAGAAATGTGTAGAGAAAAAAAGATTTGAAGCGCAGAGCTTTTCACTTTATATGCAAGTACTTTTTAACTGCAGGATACAAATACGGCTTGATTGGGTCTGTTTTTGTTTTTTTAAACAACTATACTTGTGTTAGCACTTTTTTTCTTTACGTAAAAAATATCAGGTTGTATTAGAACAAAATTCTCACACACAAAAAGAACAACAAAATTCTCATCTTCAGCATCACTAATGGTGGGGGGGGGGGGGTCAGTTGTTTTTTTCTAGGAGGGAAGGTAAGATAATTGTTTTCAAATGTCCACTTTTTTTCACCACATGGCCAACAGCTTTGTTGCATAGATAAAAGATAGGAAAAGACTACGGCAAAAAATTATTATCTAAACGAGCTTTGTCATGTTTGAGTGGAAACAAATTGAAAGAAACGGAGAAAACTTTGTGTCTGGTGTTTAAATGGACATAGGAAGATGTGTCCCCCATTTTAACAAATGAATTGTGGTAATGTAGCTGATGGGACATAGGAAGATGTGTCCCCCATTTTCACAAATGAATTGTGGTAATGTAGATGATGGGACATAGGAAGATGTGTCCCCCATCTTAACAAATGAATTGTGGTAATGTAGATGATGGGACATAGGAAGATGTGTCCCCCATTTTAACAAATGAATTGTGGTAATGTAGATGATGTCTGCCTCTTCTTTTTCTTCTTGTTTGCAGTTTTGTTTTTACTTTGGTTAAGTTTGTTTGTTTGTTTTTTCCCAGGCCTCCTTTCAGGATAATCATGACAGAGGAGATGCAGAAGAAAGCAGGCGATGTGCTTCTGTGTCGACTGGGGTGGACAGAGATGGAGCCACGCCCGGGTCTGGTGAACAACGGCAGTGACATGGGAGAGGGCAGTCTGACTGGGTCCTTGTTCATGCCTGGCAGCGGCATCGCCAAGCCACTGATAGAGGCTTGGTGGGTGCTTATGATATAGGTGCTACAGATTTATGTCAGCAACTATTCTTAAGTCTCATTCCTGTGAGTTCTCACACAATCTTACCACATGATGCACCTAGCAGTGCAGGCAAGATGGGGCCGGCTATAACCAAGTCAGTCTCTCTGGAAAGTACCATCATGGGTGATACAACACCCATGACTTATGGCACAGCATGCATAGTGATTTGTTAGAAGATTGGGTGTCCTCACACCAATACTAGTCAAGTCAAGTCAAGTCAAGTCAAGTCAAAATTTTATTTCCAGATGGTACATTGAATAAGCAATGCATTTGCTTTTTTTCATCAAGCCATCTATCTAAGAACAAATTTCGTAATGATTATACTAAGACACTACATTGCATCATTTACCATTAAATTAAACCAGTAAAAAAAGGAAAATCGATAAGGAAATACATTGAAAATACAAATTACCACATATACATATACATGCACACACATACTCATACTCACCTGCGCGCGTGCACGCTCACGTCCACACACACATTTAAATAAAAAATGTTCTAAGAATTAAAAAAAGAAAATCATAAAACAGTCCAATACTATACTGAGTGTGTATGTTTGTCCGTCGTGTCCGACGATGACCTCCAAAACAGCAGAGGAGGCAGCTGCTGTTTTGGAAACAGGGCAGAAATTTGATTATAGTGGAGATGCCTTGCCCACAGTACATCCCCACTCTCTCGTTCAAGTGGGCATAAGGATAGTCAGCGTTGGAGATGTTCTCCAAAGGCCAACCAGCCCCCAGGGCTGCAGCACATAAGGACTGTGCGAGTCAAGCCTCCTAGTCAGAGAGTCATAGTCGATCACTACAGACTAAGCTGTAAAGTGGAATTCCATGAGTGGGAAAGCCACTGGTCATACAGCCTCTCACTTTGCTGTTGCCCCCAGCGTCATTAGTTTAATCAAGAACTGTGATAAAGCCCAGGTGCTGAGTGTATTCATAGGACAATTCCATCACTCTGAAATAAGCATGGGTGGCTCCACACCCATGACGATATACAGTGTATAAAATGTGTTCTTTGAGAGTGTGAGTGTGCTCATATCCACAACGTACCAAACTTTTTTTTGTTTCTTTATTTATCTGTAAACACAAATTAAGAATTTTCTTTAGATGTGTAGGCATAGCTGCCAACCCTTCCGGATTTAACGGAATTCTTCCGGATTCGAATCTCGGTTCTGATTTTCCGTTTTATAAGAAAATATTCCAGTTTCCGAAATTGTTTGGGGCAGAAGGGTTAGCAGATTAAATTTCTTCTTCTGTCATATTTTTTGTGTGTTGTGTCGTCAGCTGCCCCAGGGCCAAAGGAGCCAGTCCAAATGAACTGTTAACAAAGTGTTAACTTTAGTACATAGAAGAAATCTCCATTCTCATATTAGCAATGTGTAGACCTTGCTACTCCATCTTCAGTCTGGTTGAATCTGTAAGTATGTTTGCTTAATGGATGGTATATTTCTTAATGTGTGTGGTTTGGGGGGTTTTTGTTTGTTTTTTGGTTTAATTTATTGTGGTTTTCATTTCAGGAGATGAGAAATATGCTTGTCTAAATATAAAAGGTGCTTCAGCTTCAGGGGGCACAGCCCCCTGACCCCCACTTTTACAGGAGGGAGGAATAGCCCTCCTCCTGAACCAACCCCCCCCCATCCCCTCCCCGCCAGGATTCCTATTTTTGAGTCTCAGAGGTTGGCATCTATCTATGTATGTAGGACAGAAGTTCATTGACAAAATCATGAACTTTCAGAGGAGCAGTTTTGACATTTCTTTTTTTAAAAAAATATTAAAATTCAGTTCTTGAGAATTTATTGAGTATAATATCTAGGAGTGTGGGTGATTTCACAGGTAATGGGAAAAGTTAAAATAGTGTTTTTATTGACAACTTACAATTGTGTTATTGTATTATTCTTTTTGACAATTTTTCATGTTAACAGCCGTGACATGCCAGTGCTGGTATTCCTGATGTTTTGCTCTGAGGGCGACAATGCACAAGATGCCATTGATGTTGCTCAACAGCTCAACAGCTGGATGAACCTCATCTCCAGAAAGGTCAGTATGCAATTTTGGCTTTACCTTTGTATTGTATTGTATCGTTTTGTATGACATGTATCATATTGTTTTGTATTGTATTGTATCTTATACTCTTTTCGGTCATGGTAGATTTCTGTGTTTAAAATTCAGGCTGTTCTCTCCAGGAAGAGGGCACGTCATCACAAGAGCAGTGCCACCCTGACTTTAAAAAAAAAAAAAGCATTTGAGTGCTTTCAGTGTAATTATACTGGTTGATGGTTTGAAAGGTGTCGGTACCAACTTCTTTCAGTGTCATATTTATTCTGGCGTTTTTTACTTTGTTATGTGCGTCTCTCTCTCTCCAGTCTGCATTCAATGTCTGATAATTAGGCATTGAAAAAAACCCTTTTAAAATGAGGATCAAAGAACAGCAATAACACATAGTCAGGTCTTTTACACAGAATCTCAGTTGTTTTATCCTTACTTTTTACCAGTGATGAAAAGAATTATTCATTGTAATAGATTTAGCATTTTCTTCAATGTACATGAAGTAGAAGCTTCCTTATACTTATATTTCATCTTCTGTGTGTGTTTTTGTTGTAGTTGGGTTGTTTTTGTCTCTGCCGGACTTACAATCTAGGCAAGGAATCCCATCTTTTTTGTCTTGAGACTCCTCTCCTGTCCTGTGTTCCATCTTCACAAATCATTTTCATCTGCTTTAATCAGAAAAAAATACCTCAATAATGCTCATGCACTGGATCTAGTCTCATCTGAAGGAGGCAGTCACAGATATAAGTACATCAAAATGGAGGAAAAGCAAGCAACATTTGTGATGACGTCTGTTTGTATTTTAGCACAAACAATACAAGATTTTGCAAATTCTAGTGCTTTTTTGTTATATTTCTAGATTCTAAATACTTTTGCTAGTTGGTCGTCTTCTTTTGGCTTTGTATCTATTTGTAAAATGGTTTCTATAAACATCTATTATGTGTTTATTTGTATCACCAACACAGGAAGAGAGACGTGGCAGCATTGAGTCGAAAGATGTGGCCCAGGGCATCATTGACTGGAAAGTGCCAACGTCTTGGAAACATTTTTATGGCGCCAAGTTTGACCAGACTTTGTTCCACTGAAAAGATGTGACACACCTTTGGCTCTGAATACTCGTGTGATGTAAGAATGATTAAGGGTTACAACAGTTCATAGTTTTCAAATACAAACTGTCCTTTCTCCTGTTGTGTTAAGAGGAGCAAACAATTTTTCCCACAGGAAATGGATCACATCTGTCAAATTTTACTTGAACATTGCTGATAATGCTTGTAGTGCTTGTAGCTCACCTTATAGCATTGTTTTGTTGATGGTCCCATTTATTTTTGACATGTCATTCTTTGATGGAAGCAGTTTTGTTGTTTTTATATCCTGGCCCTGTTTGAAAAAGTTTACTGAAACTATGCATAAATTGAAGGCATTTAATGTTAGATTCTAAATGCTGCTTTAAAGTATACATTTCTGATTAGTATGATGCTATCATTGTAAGATGACTTCAGTTTCTATGAAACAAGTGATGCTCAACTGAATTTCTGAACTAAACATTTGGCTTGAGCTCAGAGACTGGTATTGATTGATCCAGGCTCACATCTTACGTAAGGTTTTCTTGATGGGAGGAAGGGGTTCCAGCTTTCAAAGATGAGGCATTGTTTTTACACTTAAAGCTGTTTCAGTTAGCAATCATCATGTATTGTATTTTTTTAAAAGTCTAAATGTCATAACTGTACACCATGTGAAGATATATTCAAGTAGTGTAATTTTGGAATGTTTTTGCGTGTGTGTGAAAGGTGCTTGGTATAAAGTGAAAATCAGGTGTGTTTGTGATATGATGCACATTTATGCTGTGGGTTATACTGCACATCACGGCAGAGGTTTTGTTGTAAGTTAACAATAAAGTTGCTTATGAAAGAGAAATGTTTTCAATTTGGGGCTATGCATGCGTGCGATATTGCCTTTTTTCACCCATCAGCAATTTTCAAACATATATGCATTGCACTTCAGTCACATTAGAAAAGGTTACAGGGGGACGAGTAAAGCAGCCAACATGAGCTGAGAAGCCATAATTTTTAAATAAGTTCATTCATGTGTGACTGCTTGTAGTTTTTTATATAGTTTTAAATATTGTACTCTTGTACTGCTACTTGTGTGTGCAGTGAGCGTGTGTGTATATATGTGTTTCTAAGTGTTGGCATGCACTCACATGCAAGAGCTTTACCTTTCAATATGATGTTCTATACATCTTTGTCAAATGCTCATACAGCAACAGTTGAAAAATAGTCCTGCATATCTGTTCATTTGTGGAGAGAAAAAAACTTATGCAGTAGGCTAAACCATCTGCACTTCTATCTCACCATCCATACGTTTCATGTCATAAAACTTGTTCGTACACGCATGAACACTCACACACAGGCAGACAATCACATGTGCATACATGCATGCACTCACACTTCAATCTGCACTTTCTCCTCATGAAACTTGCATCAGAAACTGGCCTCCTCAGAACAAAAAAGTATGTTCTTTCGAGCCAGAAGCCCCATAGAGCCGGAGCTTATCCCGGTTTCTGTAGCGTTAAGCGAACTAATGGTTTTTCACCACCCCTGTGACAGGACGCTAGTCTGTCGCCAGATACTTCCCCAGCAAAGCTGGTACCCACTTGTACACCTGGGTGGAGTGAGGAAAATAGGAGTAAAGTGTCTTTCCCAAGGACACAACACCGAGAACCGAGCGGGGATCGAACCCGCGACCTCTGGATCACGAGTTGACCGCCTAAACCACTCGACCACGTGCCTCCTTCCTCAGAACAAGACAAAGATCAACTAGCTGCCAAGTTTGTCTATGACATCATCAGCGGTAATGAGATCAACCGCCTGCTGTGTGTTCTTGACAGCCAGGGAGAAAAGACCAGTAGAGCATGGGTAATTTTCCCCCTTGTTAGTGTGCCGTGTAACGTTCACTAGTGACATGGGCAAACTTTTACCACAGTTAGTACACTGGTCAAGTTTTCTTCTTTAAAAGGATGAGTAGAGTTCTACCCAGAATGTAGACCCTACAGCGAAGGTATATATTGCAGTATATATGTAAATTTCCCACTTGGGCATGTATCCCACAGACAGCCTAAAGAGAAATGAATAAAACAAAACATGCTTTTTTTTTAAAACTTTTTTAAGATATGCACATATTCCCAAGTGCATCAACCCCCCCTTAAAAAAAAAAACAACAGAAAAATCAGTAGTCTTAAGCATTCTGTGTACTATACCCACACACCCACCCATTTTTCTGCGCCAAAAATTCTTCAAGAATATGCTTCAATCATGAAACTAGCAAGTGTTCACAAAAAGTAAAAGAAAACAACAAAAAAGTCCACAACAAACACTATTTAACGAATTCAGGTCAAAAGCTACTAGACTGCTAATGTTAAATGTGTTTTTTTTCCCCTGAAAAGGACACCCCCCCCCAAGTAGTCTTAAGCTTCTTACAGCTGGCATAATGAGGGACCATACAAAGTCCGAGGCCAGCAATAATGGTTCTCCCAAAGTCTAGCACCACAGAATCTCTGATGGAGTCTACAGCCAGTGAGAATTATCTAAAAACTTTACTTTTTTGTTGTTGTTGATACTGCTCTTTTTCATGTGTGTGCGTGTTGTTTCTTTTTCTTTGTTTTTTAAAGAGGAAAAATTGAAAAGAACTCTCACACACAATACATAGTCACAGCGCACTAAAGCATCATACATTTCAACCATTACAAATGCTAAAAAAAAGTTATGAACAGTGTGTACAATATTGAATAATACATTTACATGCTTTACATTATCCAATGTACTGCTATGTTAAAAACATTTGAACTCTATCCAAGAATCATTCTCTCTGAACTCTTGCTTTTGCCGCTTGGTTTTAATGTGTAATTCCTTGTACACTTGGGCTGCAAAACTTCGAGACCTTATTTGCAACTCTTGTTATATTTTAAAAGCCAAATTGTTAAAAATGCTTGACACATACAAAAATTTTAAATACAAAGAACTCAAACTGTACTTAAAGTTATTTTTTCTTCGAGTTCAAATGAGAAGTCGACTCAGACAAATCCTTGTCAGTTAAAAAATCTAATCAACCTGTATTTTCAGACTATTTTCTTTTTAACGCTGAATATAATTCTCAAAACAACTTGATATAAAGTTGCTTTTTTTTAAATTACTGAATCCTACTAACCTTGACATTGTAATGCTTGATGAAAATTATTTTGCGAAGTGCTGTTGGAATTGTTACTCCTACAAATGAAATTTGAAAAAACAACTGTACTTTCATTTCCAACTCAAAATTAAAATATACATGTCATATATGCTGCAGTCATTTTTATTTTACAAGAGAAAGTTATGTTCTTAGAATGTGAAGACATTTTTTAAACTGACTGTTTTAAAGTGATTATTTATGAATGACAAATACATTTCTAGTCCAGCACAAGGTAGTTCATAGTTCTATCCCTATACATGTTTGCACAGCTGCAGTTGTCACCAAAATGGTACAATATTGTTTCAACATGGCCTTTGTAAGCCTAATTTCAATCTAAACTCACCATAACAGTCTACCCACAAAGTCATAAACACTTAGAAAACCCCCACAACACATAAAAAGAAAAGGTTTAATCAATGGCTAGTAACTATCTTGAAGCATCAATGTACACAACTGATCAACTTGCTTGTTACACTGGTAGGTGCATTTTATGTACATGAGTAAAGTAAACATTAAAAAATGAAAAAAAACAACAAAAAAACAACCCACTGACAAATATGGAAGCAGTTTCATTAAATATTCATCTTCCTCCAGGTCAGAATGTGGCTACCTTAATGGTGGGCAAAAATGGTCGCATATGCAAAAATGTCAGCATTGTTGAACCCTGGAGCTCTAGCTGAGAAATGAAAGAATATGTAAATTAATCATAATCAAAACAATAGCATTTCTTGTCCAAATTTGTCCAGTATACTTTTTGTTGTAATGTTGGCTTCACATTTTACTGTCAGAATTTCTTACCTTGAATAGATTTTTTTTTTTAAAACAAACCAACCCAGCACCCAACAGGGTTTAAAAAAAAGAAAAAAAGAAGACAATTACGCAGTTTTGATTAAATGATACATTATTGTTGCTTGCATAGTTCATGTCAAAAATAAAAGTGAATGTACATCGTCAATGGAAATGAATGCATGCCCAATCTTTCCATAATAAAATATCTTGCAAAAGGCTCCATGGTTAGAGCGCCTGCCTCCAAGACCCAGCATAAAGCATGATCATTGTGCTTGCTTAGTAGATGGGTGGGTGGCTGGCAGGCAGGCAGGTTTTGAGGCCCTGGACTGAGTACAGTCACCCTATGGGTACAAGCCTGTCACTGACAGGGAAGAAGAGCTAGAGGATAGGAGCAAGCTGGTCATAAAGTACAGAAGCTGGGCTGAGGCCTATGGGCCTTTTCTTTTCTTTTTAAAGTTAAATCAAGTTGAGCTGAAGAACACAGTATGGATGATGCTGAGTACTTTTCAACAACACAGTTAAATGACTTTTTCTTTACATTGACAAACAACCAAGCATACCCATGTACACACATCTTGCTAGCATGTTATATTTTAAAAGCACTTCATATCAGAACACAAAACCACAAACATCACTCCAACATTTCATACACATGTATATGTCATAATTCAAAGAGAGAGAAAAACCCACGGAACAAGTCACTTCAAAAATAAAATAAATGGAAAAGAGAGGGCTGGAAAGGGGATAGGGAATAAAGACAGACGAGACACTGGATACCACTTCTGCAGAAAAATGCCCATGCATCAAAAGACTGTACATCCGTCCTAAATTTCATCATCTGTTTTTTCTGGGTAAGACAGGAGGGGGGAAACGCACCAAGCCTTCCACTCAAATCCTTTAAAATAAAAAAATGTATCATTGTCAGCGGACTTGGGGCCCACAGCCTTTCAGAAACCCAAAGCAAATGGTCACACAGGACACATTTGTGACACTGAAAGAGCACAGAAATATTTCAGCTTTGTTCCACAATGTGTCTGCTAATGTCACTTGTCATCCAAGCAGTTACTTTCCAAACCAGCAGCATTGACATTCAAAATGGCAAAGGAGCTTTCTTTTGAAGAGGTGCAGAATATACAAAATTAAATCATTTCTGGACTGGATAAGAAAAATACCTCACACGCAAGTTTAGTTGTGGTTCCAGACTCATTTTTGCCCCAAAACCGAGTGAGTTATTGCAACAAGTAGTACTGTCATCCAAAACATTGAAGAGAAAACAATAAATGCATAATGTGAATACAATCAGTTAGAGGAGGAGGGGAAGCTGTTGTGGGGGTTTTTTTTTGTTTGTTTGGGGGGGTTTTTTTTTTTGGGGGTGGGGGGGTTCAAAATAAAAATAAACCCCAACGATTCATCTCATTTTTGTTATCTGAGGAAAATCTAGTGTCAGCACCTTGTCTGTCAAAAACTTCAGGACAGTTGCACTTGGGCAAGATAGTTTTTTGCATATGGTGAATTGCTAAGAATTCTTTTTTGCTGTCACACATGGTAACAGATTTTGATGATCTTTGCTATGTTTCTTACACATAGCAAAACAGATCATGCATGCTTGATCTCCCCCCTCCCCAAACACAAAAAAACATTTAATAAATTACATGGCATGGGCAAAAACATGTATTTCAACATTTTGTTGTAATCAATGGGTGAACGAATACACTGGAGCTTGCAATGTCGACTGGACAGTGTACAAAAACTACCTACCTTTCAAATGACTTTTTTAAAACATTTTGTGAAGCTAGATGATAGGATTTCCAGTACACGCCCCTTGACACTGTGAACATAATTTTACATAAAAAAATTTATACTGCAGCAATAATGTTATCCCCCCAACACAAGTCTCTCCAAGTTTAAGAAAACAAAATAGAACTTAATGCTTACACTTTAGCAGTGATATATCCTTCTCTTGATGATAAAATATGCTGCCTTTATGACGAAGAGTTAGGTAGGGATTTGTGAATTTAATGCTTATACTGAAAGTTCACAGGAGCTTAACATCTGCTCACACAAAAAGAATCCAATTTCTGCAACAAACACTTACCTATCTGCTACCTACAATCTGATACTGTGAAGTAAGCTTCGTCTACTGCAAGGTAAAAAAAGCAAGCCAGTCCTCAACCATTCCAGTTTTGCATTTACCCTGTATTTTTAAATTTGCCTTGGCAGTTGGGATGGATGCGGACATACTTGATCAAAACCCAGCACAGCTGGTGTTTGTGAGTGATCAAATGAATTTGAAGGGCTAAAATCTGTACTGACAAGGGTAATTTCATAGGGCTGTTGGAATAGACTTGCATCATCCTTATGACCCAAATTAGTAATGCAGCTTACCAGGCCCTCTAAAAACCACCATCAATGCATCACAAATATTTATACTTATATCATGGATGATAGCTGTGCATCAAGACATACTTTTGATATCAAAAAGAACAGTGAAAATAATTGGGTTGCTAGTGATATTCTTCTCCCCAGCTCTTTGGCAAGATGCACAAAAAAAGCTGATGCCTCTCTGCAAACAGTCAGGTGATAAAAGATCACCCTTGATGCCCCATAGTATCGATGTTAATTAAGCTGTGTGTAATGATGCAATGCGCCTACAGTGCTAAAGGTTAACATGATCTGGTTCAATGACAGGAAGATATTCATGACAGCAATCACTCAAAACACATCTTGACAGTAACCCAAACCACTGACTGAACTGATTAAGAATTAACACCACTAAATTCATTCCATGGAACTGCACAAATACCCCTCCAATTTTATGAATTGGTCGTCTTGTTTACGAAGTCATGTCCAGAAATCTTATTTTTTCCTGCTTCTTTGCGTTGCAGGCAAGGAATGTCAAACATCAGAAGCGCACTTTAGCTCGAAGCCTTGTCCGAGAACGGGGGAGATTCTGCTTCAGTCAGGGCTTATCACTTGGCTTGATAAACAAGGGGTGCATAACGACGGATGGGTTTTGGGCCTGTGAACCATCTCAGCACGAAGTTTTGCTATGGCACCTCCTCTTCTTCTTTGTTCGCTGTTCCCTCTGGAGACGATAGCCTTGCAGTTCTGCTCCCGCTCCTTTTTGCGCATCTCAAACTCCTCTCGTTCCACAGCTCGAGGGTCAGAATTCAGCTCAAAATCAGATATTTCTGCAAAACAGGACATTACTTCAGACAACTGTAGCAATCAAACAAAGCCTATCATCAAATACAGGAAAACAAATGATTAGTTTTGGAAAGTAAAGGCATTTTTCTCTGCTACTCACAGACCTGCCCATCCCTGAGCCAACTTTAGCAGAGCATTTTGTACAATAACACTCAGTTTTTTTTTCTCTCATTTCATTACAGCGACTAGTGATGTCATATCAATGCGACACTGAAGGTTCTTCTATGCATTTCTGTTTGTATTCACAAGGCACCCTGTACAATAAAGAGGCACTAGCTGATAACTGATTTGGAAGATGTGCCAACACTTTCAGGTCCACCTAAGTTTAAGTTTTGGTTTCCTTATATTTTCTTTACAAGCAATGGGCATCTTCCTTTTGCAACAGTATGACAACCCCAGAAAAAAACTGGTTGGTGGGCAACTCATTACTGACACTGTTCCAGTGTAAATGCTGACTGGCTGCAGCGGAGGAAAAAATGTACACAAAAATTTTAAATTTTAAACATCACTAACAACAGACTTTTGTGCCGTTGCTTCAGTAAAAGCAAATTTTTCACCGGGGTTGAAGAGTGAACTCATTCAAAGAAAGGGAATTACAGTGGAATAATTCCCAGGGCTGCATTTAATTTCTTCCAAACAGCCTTGAACATGTATCAAAACAGTATCACAGAAATTTAAATGTGACCAGTTTTTTTTTTTGTTTTTTTTTTTAACTCATGTTCTAAAACAAAATTTGAGAAGCAGAAAATGATGTAGCCAAGTAGAAGAAAAAAAATCAGCGTTATAAAATCTCTCATTTAATAATTATTTTAAGAACAATCCCGTGTCTCTATTTTTAATAAAATATTATAAGAACAAGTCAGTCAGCATACTTTCACATACCTCTAGGAACAACTTTTTCCTAAAAATATCAAAACCAGACAACAAAATCTTAACAGGGCTCCTGGAAATATTCTAGCACAAAATTTAAGAACATGAAAAATGAGCTAAAAACATAAGTTGCACTCTTTAAAAAATAAAAAAATTTATACAGCAAACTGATTCCAGCGAATGACAAGATAATGAAACTGCATGGTAATTTCCATCCTTGTCTCATGTAATCTTCAAATGATGTCTGAATCTCCCCGGTCCCAATTCTCTTCCTTTCATGTACCCAAGATAACAAAAAATGTTCAAAACTGAGTCTAGCCATGAATATTTCTTTGTCATCTACACACATACCTGTCAAGGGTTTGGTGGACTTCTCTGGTATGAATGGCTGTTTGTAGATGGTGCGGTTGGGTTGGGCACGGAACTGAGCAGCTTTCTTCAATTCTTCCTCCTCCTCCGTCAGCTGTATCAAGAGTAAACATAACTTTTTAGGTTACACATGAAAAATACCTTTGGGGGAACTGATATTCTCAACAACTTGAAGAAAGCCACACATAATTAAATGAACACTACTTGCAACACCTGAACATTTGTCTTAAAATGAAACCCGATAAAGCTGTTTCCCAATAATACATATGCTTTTGCCTGAAAGTAAATTTGTTCTGTCATCCTCGCTAGTAATATTTGGGCTAACTTTCAGTAACTGGGGCTGCTTAGTTTTCAACGAGGTTTCAATGTCGAGAACCAACATCCCACCCTCTGTGATCATCACTATCAACATGACAATATTATTTCTTAACAGTTTCTTCTCGATGTGTCCCGACTGAGCTCTGAGGTTAAACCAAAACTGAGATTTTGGGGTATGCAACCATTTTGCCCACCCTAAGTAGTTTTGGCAATACATGTCTCCAGTCAATGATTTGGTTTTTTTTTAAAAATCAAAATGCTTTTCCCGATCAGTTAAAAGTGTTGATTCTAGTATTTTTAAATAAGGGGGCCCCTGGGCCCCCTAAAATGAAAAAAAGGGGGCATTGCCCCCCCACCCCCTTCATATAAAAGGGGACAAGTAGCATTTGCTTACAGTACCCTTAGTATTTTTAGTTCCCCTATTTTTTCAAGGAAAAGAAACAAAACAAACAGGCAAATACTAAGCAGAAAGGATTAAATATTCACCATAAATGTTGCAGAAAATCTTTTCACTTGTGACACAGGAGAAAAAGAGAGAGAGAGAGAGAGGGGGGGGAGAGAAAGAAAGGGGTTTAGGGAGAGAGAAGAAGAAGAGAGAGAGAGGGGGGGGGGGGGGCAGTCACAAAGGTCAAATTTGTATTTCCAGAGTTGGGGAGATAGATCTAGATGTAAAAGCCAATATCAAAGGGTTTTTTCTTGCCTAGATGATACACTGAGAGAGACAGAGAGACAGACAAGAGATTTTTGAGGAGAGAAAATTGAATAAATTTGAGAGATATATATAGAGAGAGGCCAATTTGTATTGCCACACTCAAAAGAGATAGATCCCCACTCCCAAGATTTCACATTGAGAGAGAGATCAAATTTGTATTTTCACATTCACAGAGATCTAGATCTACATAAGTTAAAGCCAATATCAAAGTCTTGTTTCCCTCCCCACCCCAAGAAATTCTGTAATTAGCGCAATCTCCTTCAGTGATTTCATCGTTCTTTCCATGTTTGATGCACAGCCCATAGCTTCCACATGCCATGTTTACTGTTCTCAAGCCACTGCTACTTGTCTCGCCAGATCTAACAGCTGCTTCACTGCTTCTCAATGCCTCCGTTTAGTTCCCCAGCCAAAGTTTTAGACCCACAGCTGGCAGCGGTGGATATAAATAAACGGGGCAAAAGGAAAGGCAGCACTAGCCGCTTGCTGCTGTAGCTGTGTTCAGTGGGAAATTACCCCTTTTGTCTTTCACACATCCTCTTGCCACAGTGAATTGTCAAAAAACGACAAGCAAAACACTCTTTATTAAAAATGAGCTTAAACGAGCTTTCTTTTGACTCCAAACTCCATGTACTTTCTTTCATACTGGTTGATGTGACAGCAGTTCAAACAGACATGAAGATAAAGAGGAGAGGTGCAGGCAGAAACACAATCACAAAAAACAGACATTTCTAACTCTCTCTCTAAAAAAGCAGCTGTTTATATTATATAAACAATGAACATAGAGAAAACATTGAACATGTCTGCATGCAGACTAACCTTTTGGGGGGGCTGTTACATTGAACCTGTTGGCAGAACGAGGCCATAAATAAACAAACCTTAGGGGCTACTGCGCACGGCCAGCGGCGTGAGAGGCAGGGTGATGGAGAGCGTGGGGAGAGAGTCTGGGGCAGTCATTAGTGTCAGCTATCTGACTTCTCTATAAACACTCCTGCTGGTCAGGCTAAAAGCACATAAAAAGTCTACTGTTTCATCAGCTTTAGCGGTATCCTTGTACAGCTGAAGGTTTGTTCATGAACCAATTCCAGTACAGCTCATAATTTTAGCCCCCGAACACAGTAAAAAAACGATGGGCTGTCCCGTAACTTCACTGTCATCAGACAAAGATACCTCACAAATGCTCAGGTTTTTATTTCACTGAAAGTTTCTGATACATAACAAAAAGCATTTTCTGATCCTGTTAAGAAATTGTTGTGATCAAATGTTATTACTTATCATCTGTGTTGTGTTTAAAAAAGAACAAATTGCACACAGGCCCACACTTTGACATCAAAGCACACAAAAAAAAAGAGCAGAAAAGAAAACACACCACACACACAAAACGATGACAAAATTTACAAAACTGCATATACACGGGAACTAGATTTTTTAAAAAGCACATGAGTGCTTATTTCCCTTATCCTTGACATAAAAGAATAAGCAAAATAAATAAACACACACACATGAGCGCACGTACACACACACACATACACACACAAGCAGACTAACAAACACACACACACAAATGCATAATACATTACGCATACCCTATACCACACATACGCCGCTGCACACACACTCATACACACCGCGGTGCACACCACACACATTAACTACAAGAAAATCCCAAGCACACATTAGTAACAAAACTAACACAAAGATACACAGCCCGAAGCACCTGCACATGTAGGTGCTGTGGCCCCTCACACACACACACATCACCCCCAGCATACACGGCCACAACGCATACACGCACGCACACACGGTCGCGAACACACACCCCAAAGCGTAACGCCACGCGCCGCCCACGCACTCACCCTCCCCGCACACACACACACGCTTTTCAATCACCAAGTAGATCTCTTCCCCCCCCCTCCCCTCTCCCTCCCCCCTCTCTCTTCTCATGTATCATGCCCTAATTAGGGTTTTCTGGGGATCACTTTAAGTGGAAAAACGTTAAAATTGAAGACTTACTTACTTACACACACTTACAGAAAACACACAAACACTCAGCCCTTCATTTCTTGGGAGAAAACCGTGTTTGTAAAAAAATTGTTTAAAATTTGTTAACCAATACGTTACAACCGCACCACAAACAAGTAAAGCAGGTATAAGTTTTGGGTTTACAAAGATGAGGACTGAAAAATCAGGTAGGAAATCCAGCAGCGAATGTAAATACCTTTCAAATAAAATTCCCCCCCATTTCCGCTAATAGACAGGGAAGAAGGAAGTGTGCTGGCACCGTGAGACGCTGGACTTGACCCCTACCACGCATCCTAGATAGTAAGTATGATGAAAAGTTCCAGCCCCAACTAAAAAGTCGGTTTTTCTGTTTGAGCACCGTGGCTTTGCATCTCCCCCAACGTCTCGTCCTAATCAAAGTCACTTATTTCTAAGTAGAGGGCTTCTTTGGAAGATGACGTAAACAAAGAGAACAACAGAGGGAAAGGGCGAGCGGGTTTTGTTGTTGTGTGGTGACAAGACACTTGTGGGCGCTAATCAAAAATCTTGCCGCAGCTAGGGTACCTACCAACTGCACTAGGGTTACCTACCAACGGCCCAGGTAGCCTACCAACGCAGCTAGGGTAGCCTCCAACTTAATGACCGCCCACCAGCAAACGCAAGGACGAACTACAGTTTTCTGTGATTGATCAAAAAGTGGGCGCTTAGCCAACCAGAAGCATCATCGGAAAAAAGGTATAATTTTGAGATATAAAAACCGCAGTTGCGAGGGTGCACAGTTTGTTTCAAAAACACGCTGCCAGGAATTTTTTGCGTCATTAGGCGCACGCCACATCGTTTTGCGGCAATTTTGATAAAAATGCGGGAATCCTGCAAAGGGCCCCCCACTCTAGAATCAACACTAAAAATTACATGCTAATTGATATTTTATATACAACTAGTCCCCTTTCAAGGTATAGAAAATAAAGTACAAGATAAAGAAAACAGATTAATATATATATATTACATAAAATGCAATGGGGCCAGGGGAATCCATGACAAGCAAGGAAAATGAGTATTAAAAGTGAAAGCGACATTACACTGGGAAAGAGGAACCCGAAGCCGATGTAAACTGCTGAGTGGGGTGTCACAGCAAAGGGAACACTGAAACACACACATTTTTGCCCTGATCACTTCCTTTCGATTCTTTAACAAAGCCAAACAAAGGAAAAAAAACCCAAAAAACCAAGCATAAGATAAAAACTAGTTTGTAGTTGTTGGGACTGCCCATAAACGCGAAGTGAGGAGAAGACGAGGCACTAATATGACTGTTCAAAAGCTGAAGTACCCTGCCAAATAAGATTATTGACAGAAATAGCTCTTGACCAGCTGTAGATTGTGCTCACCTCAATTGCAACATAGCATTCATACATGGCTTTTTTTTCAATTTTTAATTATTTGACAGCCAATGGGGAGCACTAGGTTTTTTTGTTTTGGGTTTGTTGGGGGTTTTTGCAGCCTGGTACCAAACTAAGTAAAAGTTTCCCGCAAAGCCACAAGCTTAATTCCACACTGAATTTTCTACCCACCCAAGAAAATGCAGTTCATCAGAATCACGGTTAAAACCTACAGCAAAAGCAAAAACAAGTGTTAGGAGGGGGAAAAAAAAAGCTGCAAACAGTTGAGTACTTACCACAGCAACAACTGGAGTAGATTTCAAGGTTAAGCTACGGAATGCACACCTAGACTACCAATGACACTGGGAAAAGCTTTTTTTACCTTCACACTGCCCACCTTGTGAACCAACTCCTGGGCGTAATATGTGCACGTTCATCTGTCTCCAGCTGGGAAAGGGGTCAGGCTTGGTAGGCTCCTTGACAATCTTTTCTGGCAGCACTGGGTCATGGCTAGGGATTGGCTGAGCATGGAACTCATGAGCCTGGCAAAAATAAATACCAGTGATGAAAAATTTTTCTTCGTCAAACACTCCGACAGCAACTACTGTAATCTGTTGTATGTGAGCAAAAATCCACTGCACGTTAAGTGCCTGTCAAGTCCGGGCCCCGCACATCTGGACTTCAGCATGGGAAAAGAATTGTTATCTTTTAAGTCTTTCCCGGGAAAAAAAAAGGCAGGAGAATGGGCCAAGAAGGCAGAAAATAGGCAAGGAGGTGTCAGAAAAGGAACAAGGCATAAACAAAGAGAGTGATAGCAAAGGGAATTCCTAGCATAGAATTTCCATAAGGTGGGATGCTATTTTTATACTGACAGGCCTCCAGCATCCCCATGGGGGAAAGTGATGTAAAAGTCAAGTTGAACATTTGTTATCATGGGCAATATATCATCAATCCAGCGTTTGCTTATGACCTCATAGCACACACACCACACATAAACACAGAGGACACTCTCCTTACCCTCTTTTCTTCCTCCAGAATTTGTCTGATTTTCCCCCTCTTTCGGGCCAGCATGGCTTTCTGCGCTCCTCCACGGTGAAGGGCTCAGGCACTGTGTGCTGGTGGGCAACTTGGGCTGAAAGGGGGTGCCTGTGGGGGAACAGCTTGGCCCCTGACTGGGCTCCATGCTCCACCTGCACACACCCAAAACGATTATCAGAAGATTATCAGGTGTTGTCAAACTGTAAAGGCAAATCACCTGTCTCTGCACCATCACAATCGTAGAGATTTGATTTCTTACATATTTCAAAGAATCAATCACAAGATAGTAGCATGCATGCTTTCACACTGGGCTCACTTTAGAATATCTCATTCACATGCTAGGATATGGAAACAGAACCAAAATCAACTACAGATAAAGAACAACAAACTGGCACAGCCAAACTCAGGCTCCCTCCACCCACCAATGAAACCCCCAACTTATCCATGGTGGTCTGGAAAACTTGCAAGAGCAAATTTATACTTCATGTCAATGATCACAACACGCATTTGGGAACTGTTTCCAGCCTGGATACAATTCTTAAAGACTTAATATCTGTCCGTCCCCTTGTAACACATCACAGATCAGCAAAAATAACAGTGCTTAAAATTAGTCTCCATGTTACTTTTTGTGTTTAAAAGGCATAATTAGTCTCCATGTTACTACTTCTGTATAAAACAAATTTCCCGTCATCTGCAACAAAAAGTCTCTTCGAACAAGACTTCAGATGTTATAATGCTTGTTTTAAAAAGTCAGCAATCCATTTACCTTTTCCTCTGGGAGCTCCACAGGCAAACGCACTCTGTGCTTTAGACAAAGGCAGGTGACTGAGGCACAGTGGGGTCAGCTGGTTTCACTGGCTTATTCCCTGTAGAAATAGTTCAATGAAAATCAGCAATAAAACAATTTTCATCCATGATTATTCTTTGCTTTCAGAAGATGATGACATAAATTGAGAGGAAAAAACAGAAGTATAAGATCCACAAGACAAGCAATGCTTTAAACCCCAGCTGTTGGCAAACTTGTGTGTCTTTCTTGATTGTGACTTTATTCATCGCTACTTTAAAGAAATATCATTCATATTCTTATTTGCTATACATTTTTTGTATTTTTAGTTACTTTTCTTATCAGACAATATCCCACAACTAATGAGACCAAAACACCTAAATCATCCATGTCCATTCATCAGGCATGTCTACACATTAGTCATCAGCATTCCAACACTTAAGTCAAAGTCACTTACCACGGGGCCTTCCAGAATTTTCTTTTTGACAGGTTTAGCATGAAACTCAAAGTTCTCCTCCTCTTCTTCCTCTCTCTTCCTCTGACTGGCTGTGGACAGTGTAAACTCCTCCACCTCTGTGGGTGGCTTAGTGGGCACTTTCTTGACACCTATGCCAGGGGTTGGTCAGGATTTTGCTGTTGACCGGCCGTGCTTTGAACTGATTCCTGCAAGAAAGGTACATTTTTTGCCATTGTACATTTTCAAACTTCTTCACTTATCCTTCTCTAATTTCTTCTGTTTTTTCCATACCCTTTCATTATTTTTCTCTTTAACAGGTGTGTGCAAAAATCAATGTCTGCCAAAAAAATTATTAAGAAAAAAATACAAGCAAATAAGATAGTGAGTGCTAAGACTCGATTTTGCCAAAAGTCATGTTCTCATCAAGAGCTTTCTTTAGAAAGAACTTCAGCTTCTCAGAGGCCCACCTGATATACAGACTTGAAAAACAGTTTCAAAATTTTAATCTGATGTATGGTATAAAAACATATCCAGGCATCACCTTTCACACACAAGGTAAATTCCCGGCAACATCTACACAACAAGGAAACAGCAACAGCATGACAGATGCAGAGTACACTTTCTCAAATCAGAAAATTAGTAACCTTGCATTTCATGTCCCCAATAAAGAAAGGGAAAACTGGGTTTTTACTCACTAATGACCACATGTAAATTTACTTCATTACTGAACCACACACAGAAATAAAAGATACAGATAAGAGTAAACTTACTTTTTACTTTGCAGTAGATCTTGGCAATCCCCAGCAGTCTCAGCAAGCAGCATAACAATCTTAAGTACAGTAACCATCAAGCTCTTAAAAGAAACATGTTACCCTTGAAGTCGGGAAAGCGGCATCTTAATGGTGGGTGAAAAAATGGTCGCATGCCAAAAATCCAAAACTGAAGAAATGTGGCACTCTAGCCAAGGAACAAAACAAAACAAAAAAGAAAGAATGAATGAAAGAAAGAAAGAAAAAGAAAAGAGATAAAAGTAAATGATACAGACTGTTTCATTTCTTCCACTTCTTGCATCTCCAGCTGCTCTTGTGACAAGAAGTGGGTAGGACGGTTTACGACTACGTGCTGTCAGGTTGGGAGTGTGAGGCTGAGTCAGTCTGGACATGGGGAATTGGAGTGTGTTCCTCGTTCATGGGTCTTTCTCCACCTGCAGAATAAAGTATATACTAACATAGGAGAACAGTTCTCAATTCTGTTCCTTCGATATACTAGTCTTACCACAAGGAAGACTGAAGCCACAGAAAGCCTTTGACCCCAAACTTGCCAACACTTACATCCGTTTTCCAACCCAAAGATTACCAACCCCTAGTAAACTCTTCTGTGACCAGTGTGCCCAAGAAAAGAAAAACAACAGCTCTTGTGTTACAACACAAAGTCGCAAGATCACAATTTTTTTTACAAAGACCTAGGTTACATTGCATATCCCAACTATGCTTTTTTTCTTTCAGCAATCACATGTATATGTCTATATGCATGCATGCTTTTGCCTGCACAAATGTGAAAGGAAAAATTACTGGTCAACATTCATCAAACACTGAAATTGCTTGCTCAAATACATGTACAAAGTTGTTTCATGTGCTTTAAAAGTGTTCAAAATAAGGATTCTCCCTTCCCAAACCATCCTCCCTCCAATCAATGTAAACAGAAATCACACCGTGAGGGGGAGCAAGGTATGTGAAATCATGAAGGCAGTAGAGTGCAATATTCATAAAAGTCTTGCCACAAGGAAAGAAAAGTTTTGCCTCAAGGAAGAGACAAGTTATTTTCTTGAAACGGTTATCAATTTTTCTGTTGATGACAAGCAAGGAGTAGAAATGTGATAAAATAATCAACTTTAAAGATATCTTAGTAATAATGCAGCTACCATAAGGGTGGGTAAAAGTGGTCATATACACAAAATTTCACAATTGGTAAACCTTAGAGCTCCAGCTGAGAAATAAAATTCTAATTTTTTTTAAGAACTTGTACCTACAAAGTACAATTCCAAACATATACACAAAGTAACGCAGTCAATAAATCAGTTGCAAAGCTTTCTGATAAGAAATACTGAACATTAAACATGAAAACATACAAGAGACATTCTTACTACGTGCTCGTGCCCGGAATCGATCAGGTGTCTTTTTGTGGAAAGCTGTGACCTTCTCTGCCAAAGATTCAAACTTGCCATCAGCAGATGACTGTGGTCCTTTGCCATTGTACTTCTCTGTCAGATGGAAAGGCTGTGGCACAGTCAGCTTCTTGGCTGCAGAGGTGGATGGACCCTGTTTAAAAAAAAATATTAAAAGAAAAAAAATTGTTAAGCTTTCAATACAGCTCTTGTCACAACTTAGTTCACTTAATCTGACTGAGTTAGGCTGTTTTTTTTCAACTGAAACAGTAACAAAAATCTAAGTCTTGATGTTTATTTTGTATGGGTTTTTCTCCCCCTGATCTGGCCTACCTCTACCCAGAGAGGACTTCAAACTAGTACTGAGTAAAGAATCATTTACTTACAGAATCAAATATGAATGTGCTTAAGTACTTTTACAACTGAACAATTTTCAAAAAGCAAACATCGGTTCACAAAAGATAAAACTGAAGAGAAACTTTTATTTCTCATGTTGTTACAGCTCAGTTCCACAAAGCAGCATCATAACCACAGCTTTAATATATAAAAAAAGCCAAATACAATCACAACCAAGTAAAAGGGATATTTTTTTAAATCATGAACACAGATTTTATTTTAGAAATGAAAGAAAAAAAGAGAGCAGGGGTTAGGATGAGAGATTTGTTTTCCTAGTCGCTTATACTGTACATTCTACAGAATAAAACAATACAGACAAAAAAGCACACAGTAATTTGCCATCAAACAGACTTCCAAACAACTCTAATATGACCAAAAAAGAAAGGGTAAAATAGGAGGGGGGAGGAATAGTAACACAGGATTTTCTTGGAAAGATTTTTCTTTCAGAAATAATGCTTTTGAAGTAAACTAACACCATAAAATTACTGTCTTATTCCTAGGAACTTTACACTATGTCTTCAACAATGCACAACTTTGCGCATAACACAATACTCAAAGGAGGAGGGCAGTTGCCAGTAATGACTTGATAAAATACAAGGAAAAAACTTAAGGTCAGCCAAGGCCAGAGAAAATGCAGGAGAGTTAAGCTCTGAATGATCAGTTAATTTCTGGACATGCTAATTCCTGGAGAATATAAGGGTTCCACCAGACATTTTCTTTTTATTCTTTTATTTTGAAAATGATGAATTAGTACTCACATGCTATTTTTACATCCAGTACCCATGTGCATGCAGATTTGTAAATTTTGTCATCCATTCCGACAGCACGCAAAAGGCGGAACAGGTTTTAACATGAGCACAAGATATTCTGTGTACGTTTGCACACGGGACCACAGTTTATAGTCCCATCCAAGACTATAAGATAAAAGAATAAGATAAACTCTTATAATGACATGGTGGGAAAAAAATTATGTTCATTCAAATCATTCAAGCTTTTGCTGAATATCATGCTTCTTCAGCATGAAAAGGGAAAATGTACATGAAAACTATGCAATGTCTCGCTGTACCACATATGAAATTATTGACTATAGGAAAATAAAACTTTTACTTTTATACACAGAATACAACTTACCGGAGATACTACAGTGCGAGAACGCAGAGACTTGACAAAGTCTCCACCTTTCTCCTCTGTTTTCTGTGTATGTGACTTCAAGCGCTTGTCTGTCTGGAAATGAAACTCCTGTGGCACAGTGGGCTCTTTGTAGTTGACCACCACAGGCACAGCTTTAGACCTGGTCTTCTTGTAAGACTCTTGGGCCATCAGTCGCTTGTGCTGCATTTCTTTCCTCAGTTGTTTGATACGTTCCATTTCCAGTTCCTCTGAGCTTTTCAGTTTGGAAGAACTAGATCCTCCAGCCAGTCGCCTACAAAGCAAGAAGAAGATTGTGAACGAAAGGAATAATTGCAGGAGAAATGCCCTTTCAGACAAAAAGCCTATAGATATTGCATTCTCTCTTTCTCATTCAAATCAGTTTGAAACTATATCAACAGCTAGGTGTTTTAACATTTAAAAAACCATATCAAATGGTATCTAGATTTTCAACTGGCACTGTGAGAGGGCTATTTACAGTCAACTGTTTTAATTGCAACCTGTTTTCTCTTGTCCTATTCCTTTATAACAAAAAATTGGATAAAAAGAACAAATTTTCTCAATCAATACATATCAACCTTTCTTTGGACATGAAATTGATGTTTTCCAAATGAAAAAAAGAGATCAAACAGTCTCATTAGATGTTTTGGCTGGTCAGCTGGCTTTGTTTGGAACTTGTATTAGTTTTGTTTCTCTGCCTTTTGTCCAATCCCAGCATTATCCAAACTATTCTTTTTTTTTTTAATTTCAGTCTGACATACATATAACACGTGTTAACTGCATTTACACACTTTTGGGGTGCAAAAAAGCACAACAAATAAGATTGATGGTCTTGAAACAGCCATAAGCAATTGAAGGTCCATAACAGAATAATACATACCACATACTTACAAAATATGAAAAGCATACACAAATAATCATCACAAACGACTTAAACACATATATCGTAAAAAACAAGAAATATTAATTCAAACCTACTTCAAAAGATTTGGAACCTTGATTGGTCGCTCTGTTGTTGAACCATCTCCTTTCGCTTTTCCTTCAGTGTTGATGTCAACTGAATTACTTCTTGAACGACCTTGAGAGAAGGTGCGTGCATGATTTCTCTGAGGTCTGGCACCAGAAGATGATGATGGTGCAGCTGTCTTGTCCGGCTGCAGGGAAGAAGCCGAGCTACTCTTTGTGATGCGCACTGACTTGGATCTTGTGAGCATAGATGCTGCAGTTGCTGTTTTCTGCGTTTCTGCCTGTGTTTTCTCAGAGTTCTTCCGGCGCTTCTTGCTGTTTGGCGATTCACTGCAGATAAGAGGTCTGAATATATGGCAAAGGGAGAGAAGGAACAAAGAAAGCAGATCAGCAACATATCCAGCCAAGCACAAGCACGAAAACATAGAACACAAAAAGAAGCAAAGAAAACCAAAAAAGGGGCAAGCAATTCAAAAAGTGAAAAAAGGTGTCTAAAAAGCATAGCATTACAGCATTAGCAAGCACAGGATTGTTAGTTTATCATGCTTTACAAATATCATTGGGAGAAGGGGACAGGGTAAGACATGGGATAGCCTAGTGGGTTAAAACATCAAAACTCATTATCTACTAGTCACTGAGGGTGCAGGTTCCTTTCACCGCTGAGTTAGTCACCTCTGAGTCCTTCAGATAAGACTATAGTTAAAGCAGGATCCCGCACGAAAATGCATGATGAAACACCTTATGCGCACATTAATATTCCTCCATTGGTTTGGTGACATGAACATACCCAGCATACAACCTTCAATGTGGAAAGAGATGGCTCTACCAAATTAACTTGGCCAAGACATATTGCTGAACATTTCAGCACAATGCACAAATGACTCCTCAAGGAGTTAAGGAGAAAAGTCAAGTCTAAGACCATTTGGTTACTGGGTGCACTGCACAACTCTGAAATTTACTGAGGAACAAATTACAAATATTGAGGAGGGCGGGAGGGGGGGTGTTAACAGCGGGAAAAAATACAGGATTTCAAGAATTTGTCATATCGCAGTGTCTCCATCTATGTACATCCTTAAAATTATATTTTTGTAAAAGCTTTGCAAGTTTGCATTGACATGTTATCACTCAACTTAGTACTTCAGACTGCTCTTTAATTACATTTCAAATCACAGCTTGGTGGTTACATTATCAATATCATAAACTTATGTTTTCACTATTATTAAAATTTTGCAAAAAATGGACAGGGCAAACTTGATAATGTGACAAATTCTCTAATGTGAAGTTTTCTTCCTCTCCTTATTCACTGATGTTGTTGAAAAAAATGCAAAATATCTTCCCATTAAAAATCATACAACAATGTATCAAATATCAAAAAGTGACACTCTTTGAGTATTTCAGTTTATTGGGTTTTTTAAAAATTATTCAATATCAAAAAAACTAAGATATTTCCAAACCCATGGATCGTGTGCATAATCATTTAACACTTAAGTTTCAAAATCTATACATATCAGAAATAAGCCATACATATCAGAAATAACCCAAGTATACATTGGAACTTCTCTTATTGAAGTTATTCGTGTAAAATCAGTTCCTTACTCTGGTCCTGTTGAGCCATGTTTCTTTGGGTTCCTCCACTTGTCCAGAGATGTGACAATGTTAGCAGGTTGCTTTGGTTTCCTGGGTTCATCCTTAGCCTCTTCTGTTTCTTCCTCTGCTTGCTCCACCTTTTTGTCCATCTCTGCTTCGTGGACTGTGGTTTTTGAAGAAGCATGACTCCCCTCTGGCACTGATGGGGATGCCTCTGCTGCTCCTGTGACATGGTCCAACATTGTTTTGTCACATTTTTGCTTTTTTTCCCCAACACAAGATTGCAATTACTTAGTTTACATGTATCATGTACAATAGGAAAGCTTCTGTAAAGGATAGTCACTGGCATTTCACTCAAAGCTTCAAATTCAATGGGTTTTACTATACATGTATACAAAACACCCCTCCACAAATGAAAACTATATATTTTGTTGTTATATATAACAATAAACAAGTAATGAGAATACTAAATACATTATCATATAGTAAAAATGTTTAAGATTAGCATCATCATCATCATCATCAACCATTACACCCAGTGGTGCGTAGGGCAGCAACAAAGCGCTTCCACTCCTGCCTATCCTGGGCTAACCTAGTCACTGATCCCCAAGAGTGCTGCATGGCCTTCATCTCCCTAGTGGTAGCTTCCTCTCGGCTTTGGCCATCAGCATTCATACGAGTCTCACTGGACCCGGGAGGTCCTTTGCACGCAAAAGTAGAAATTTTCTCTGTTGCTGTTTCCGTAACTTCTCTTCTTTTACGGGGCAGGGTTGTTAGCCCTGTGCCCAACCCCCAATCTGGAGGAAGGGTTCCACCTTAGTCGCCTCTTACGACATGCCTGGTTGGAGGACAGGGATCCTATTCTTGCAATGCTCGCTTTGCAAGCATACCCCAGGAATCCCACGAGGGTAAGATTAGCATACATATAATATATTGATGCAAATATGGTTAATCAAGATTAAACGAAACTTTTCATTTTGAGGGAGTAGGTGGATGGGAGTGGGGTGCGTGTAATTTTCATATTCATACCACTTCCAAGTCAAAGCAGATGTCTCCGCATGAAATTCGGGCTACTCTCCCTATGGAGAGCGCCTCGCCACAAGAGCAGCACCATCCATTAATTTTTTTCTTTTCCTGTCTTTAATTGTATTTGTTTCCCTATCGGAGAGGCTTTTTTTCTACAGAATTTTGCCAGGGGCACTATCTTATTGCCGTGGGTTCTTTTACATGCACTTGATAATATTGTGTAACACATGGGACCTCAGTTTATCGTCTCATCTGAAAGACTAGCACCCAGACCACCACTCATGGTCTAATGGTTGGGGGGGAAGTTCTGGGCCCAAACGGGGATCGAACCACCGCAACTTCCAACCCGGACTTTTCATTTTCTAGGCAGGTGCGTTAATCCACAGAATAATTTACACAACCTACATAAAGAAAGCAGCAAACAAAGGAGGAGGATCATGTCATTACCATTGGATGCAGCAGCTAAAACTGAACTTGGTGATGCCGACAGGTGAGACAAAATAACACAAATTGAAAAATGTTAACTCATTGTTAAGATATGAATCTAAAATTGGTCATGGATTAAAATGCCATTTACAACCCACTGAAATATGATTACTGTATACCACAGGTTGCACTAAAATGAACAAATTACAAGCATGATGAATAGATATTTTTTATATTGTATCTGGGGGCTTTGACACTATAGTATAACACTGACATTGTGACAATAAACAATATACACATAGTCATAGGACAGGAAAAATGCCAGTAGATATTATAAAGATGTAGTTTACTTATTTTATCATGACTTACCCTGACTCAGGAGCTGACTACTTGTTGCACTTGGTCCTTCTCCAATAATTGTGCTCTCTGAAACACAAACTTATGTTCAGCAATATTTTCTAAATTTTGTCAAGTACTTCACTACTTGGTGGTACTAATAGTAGGATGTCAAACTCAAATACTAATATAGGTGTGGAGAAAAACAAACTCTCCAGCCACCTTTTGCTTGCTACTCTCAGACTGAGGCAGCAGTCCACACAGTAGCTGTGTAATGTCAGCTAGTAAAACTACAAAGAACTAAGCAGAAAAAGCCCTGCACAGTAGCTGGGTCACTTTGCTGCTGTTTATTAGTGTCTGTTCAGTGTTCTGATCTAACAATTTGTCATTCTTTAAAACAAGATTCATACATTTTTCAATTTTTGTTGTTTGTTTTTCTAAACTAACACTCCTCATTCCTGAGTATATTTGAACAACAAACATCATGAAACATGTCATACATAGTGCTCACTACAATAGTAATGGATTATTGTAGATTGCATATATATTTTCTTCAAGTTCTTGTCTTGCAAAACAGGAGGGGGAAAAAACAGTAATAGTAATCTACACTGAGCACTACATCAGAAAAAACAGTAATAGTAATTTACACTGAGCACTACATCAGAGGGGGACGGGATAGCTCAGTGGTCGGAGCACTCGCTTTCCCCCAGCCAAGTTAAGCAGCGTCGAGCGTGGTTACCAGTTGGATGGGTGACCGTTTGCGCGCCTTGGCTTCAGTACAGTTCCCCCAGCTGTAAATGGGTACCTACCCTCTTTAGGGTCAGGGAAGGTAAAGCAGCGAGGGAGAGGAGATGGGCGCCGCCCTCAATATGCTGGCCCTAGAGAAGTGAGGTCTCTGACGCCTCGCTCCCCTACGACCTTATAGGTTATGGGACTCCTTTACCTTTACCTTACTACATCAGAACTGAGATGTGACTTATCAATCAAATTAAAAATAATTAAAATTATATAATGATTATGATGACAGATGAGTAAAGGTAAAAATTAGTACATTATTAAATATGATCCCTCTAACATCGTGTCTATGGGCAGGATGGCCTAGTACTACTACTAGTAGTTAGAGTGTGGCGCTCATGGTCACAAGGCCAGCGAATAGCCTCAGCCACAACTGAGGCACCTGTTTTTAGGGAATTTTACCCTGGAATCAACATCAGTACTGACCCCACTCCCCTAGTAATAGTCCATCGGATGAAACTATAAACCAAGGCCCCATGAGTAAATGCATGCAGAACATCTTGTACACATGTTTAAAAAACCTGTTCCACCTTTCAGAAGAGGCCATTCCATGCCGGTAGAAACTGATGACAATATTGAATATATAGCACACACACAAAAATATATAGCACACAGGTGTCATGTTTAGACACCATCCCCAAAGTAGGAACGCAAAACCTTGATGCAGGTTAAAAATAGTCCTATGCGCAAAATTTCAACCATTGCTGGATTGGCAAGCCTTGCAGCAAGGAAAAAAAAACTCTCAAAAAGCTGTACACAATGGGACCGATGGCAAAATGCTAAGAGAATACTGAATACATTTTTATTTCACATTCTTTCAATCTTTGGCTAGACCTATGATATATGGTGAGATTTTTGTGCAGCCGTTTTTTCCCACCATTTGATCAAAGTAGCCACATTCTGACTTCAGGGATGAATAGAATATAAATGTTCAAAATAACTGAAAAAACGGACAGGAAGGTTACTGTAAAATGAAAGAGATGGGTGTGACTAAAAGAAAGCTGCAAGACTTGTTGGACCCCTGTACTCCGCCAAAATAGATTTTAAAACTGACTTTACTGGTAACGTGAATTATGTGATCTTTTTAGTGTGGCTGGGACCGACCATTGGCAACGCTGTTGTATAGTTTGTAAGTATGTTCCTATGATCAGTCACTGTATGACTGTTCTGTGTGTTCATGATTAAATTCAGAACCCTTACTTTCTTTCTTTTCCTTTTATTTCAAGGATAATGGAATAAGCACTCATGTGCTTTTTTTCAATCAGTCACTGGGTGTATGTAGTTTTGAGAATTTTGTCATCTGTTCCCGAAAAGCGGAATGGGTTTTAACCTGTGTGCAAGATGTTCTGCGTGCGTTTGCACAGGGGACCTCAGTTTATAGTCTTACCCGAAGGACTTTTGGTGGAAGTGGAGTCAGTACCAATGTTAACTCCAGAGGAAAAAACCTTGTGAACAAGATTTGAACCCAGATCAGCAGATCACAAGCGCGATGCGCATCACTAACCACCAGGCTATCCACCCCCCACCCCCTTTACTGTTTTAGTTTATAAATTCACCAATTTTGTTATATAATTGTGTAACATGCAAACCCAGTGGCACATTTCAGGTTTAGTGGGTTAAGAAACATCCATGGATCGGTGGTCTAGAGGTAACGTGCCTGTCTAGAAAGCGAAAAGTCCGGGTCGAAAGTGTGCAGTGGTTTGAATCCCGTTTGGGCCTGAAACTTTTCCCACATCCATTAGACCACGAGTGGTGGTCTGGGTGCTAGTCTTTCAGATGAGACAATAAACCGAGGTCCCATGTGCTACACAAAATTATTCAGCGCATATAAAAGAACCCACGGCAGGAAGAGAGCTGTCCCTAGCAAAATTCTTAGAAAAAAGCAACTCCGATACAGTGATACTGATAGGGAAACAAATACAGTTGCAGACCAAAAAAAAAAAAAAAGGGTGGCGCTGCTCGTCACTTGTGGCGACATGCTCTCCCCACAGAAATCTCCTGACTTAAAATGGTATAAATAAAGAAATGTACACATGTATAGGCCTAAAGAGGCTATACTTTATAAAGGTGGGGGGAAGCAGATCAGAGAGTTCAATGGTCAAACTCAAAGCACTGGACTCTGATCTAGAGTAATCTGCGAGCTTGAGTTTCATATGACCCAGTCAACTGTCTGAGGGGGTTAAATTCCCCTGGGGATAAACACTAAAAATACAGACTTTACAGTGGTTCTGAAGTCCATGCTCCTGTCTTACTTTTATGGTCCAAATTCCTAAATTAACAAAGGCATAACATCTGGTAAAAATGACATGAACAATATACTACAAGCTAGACTTAAAAAAAAAATCTTTTCTATAAGTACAAGACTTGAGTGCTGCTGGGGCAGTACATATTACTTAGTTTAGTAATAGTAGACTAAATGTACAATGGGGCGTTCTCAATAGCAGGTTTAATAAGTTAATATTTATTATTTAATTTCGAGTATACTCCTGCCTCACACAAAGACCATACATAATAATCAATCATGTCAGCCATCAGAAGAATATTTGGCTAGTACTAGTAGCATCAGTTTCTTCCTATAAAGAGAAGAATCTACTCTAGTAGATTGATAAGATGATGTTGCATTTGACAACAGCAGAAAGGCAGCAGTTGTAAACTGTGTCGCCCCTTCCACCTTACCAAACATCTGATCCGCTCCATCGTTAAAAGGCATCGGCACAGTGAAATCAACAAACTGAGGACAATCATAGTCCCATCGGTTGTCATCGTCATGATGATCCATGGTTTAGATCAATCACAACTACACTTAATTTTCTAACTTGCAACGTGCAAATTCAATCTGACCGCACAATGCAACTTCAACCAATCAAATTTAACCATTTTTTGCTGCCGCACATATCGCCGTTTTTACACACACCACCCCAGCTTAGGCTTTTTGATAGTATGCTAGTATATATAGATATATATTTCTTTTGCTTCTAAAAATGTTTCAACTATCTATAATTGCAGTTTTAATTTCTATAAAAATTGAATAAAAGACATTATTTTACCGCGAAGCTACTCTACGGGTCAAGGTCACAGTCCACACTGTGTAGTTATATGCATGGTCGTTGCTGTGCGGAGTAGCCCTAGGCTAGCGTAAACCACTTCGTCTAATTCGGGCTGCTCTCCCCGGGAGAAGCACTTTACTTACCACAAGAGCACAGCCACCCATCAAAAGAAAAAAGTATTTGCAAGTGTGCTGTTTTCCCAGTGGGAGCGGCTTTTTCCTACATATTTTTAATCAGATACCACCTCTTGTGCTGTCATGGATTCTTTTACTTGCGCTTAATGTGTGTTGCACACGGGACCTCCTTTTAATGTCTAATCGGAAAAAACTACCACCCAGACCATCTCTCAAGGTCATATGGGTGAGGAAACATTCAGGTTCAAACGGGAATCATTTATGCACGCCATTCTTGAGGATCAAAAGTTTTAATGACCAGAAGCCCACCAGCCCTTTGATTTGTTGCTTTACAAGATTCAGTGCTATATAAATTCCATACATTATTATTATTTGAAACATGTATGTTTGAATATGAGTAGAATTACTGTGTGTTTAGATTACACATAGTGAATATATACTCTTCATAGTGTGTGTGTGAAGTCAAAATGACCTTTATTGAGGGTAAAACAAGTTTACACAACTTTTTCCCTCCTGCCCTCACCAAAAAACAACACACAAAACTCATTAAAACTGACTTATGAGGGCAAACAAAAAAACAGTGTTATAACATTGATCTATGTTAAAAGAACAAAAAGGAATAAGGAAACTCACTCACTCACTCATCCCTTGGTCGGGACAACTGTTGGGGTACCCGCACGGACGCTGCAAGTGGACCGCCAAATGGTTCTGTCCTGGGCTGTTTTCAGGAGGCTTGGTACAGTGAGGCCGGTCCACTCCTTGATGTTGGATATCCAGCTTTTGCGTGGTCGTCCCTGCCTCCTTGCTCCTTCCACCATTCCCTGCAGGACTGTCTTTGACAGGCTGTTATGCCTTGTTGTGTGGCCAAACCACTTCAGTTTCCTCCGTTTGACTGTATCTAGCAATGGTTCTTGTTTGCCAGCCAGTGCCTCGATCTGCTGCCAGACGTAGTCATTGGTTTTGCGGTCTCTGTAGGTGATGTTCAGGATCCGCCTGAGGCACTTCATCTCAAAGGCTTGAATGCGACGTTCTAAATCGGCAGTAAGTGTCCATGCTTCACAGCTGTACAAGGCAATGGATGTGACGAGTGCCTTGTAGAGTCTGACCTTAGTGTGGGTTCTGATGTTGTGGTTTCTCCACACTTTCGCCAGCTTAGTCATGGAGGAGAGTGCCACAGCAAGTCTGATCTTCACCTCTTGTGTGCTCGTGCCTTCTTTGGTGATGACTGCTCCAAGGTACTTGAAAGTTTCCACCTCCTCTAGTGTCTCGCCACTCATCTTGATGCTGGTGGGAGTGGTCGGTGTGGTACTGTTCACTAGGATCTTCCTCCTTTCCGTGCTGATCTCCATACCGTGGGCATTGGCTGATGTTTCCAGTCTGGTGGTGAGATCCTGGAGTTCTTCTTCACTGCGGCCCATGAGATCAATATCGTCTGCGAATCGAAGATTGCAGACTGGCCTTCCTCCTATTGTGATTGTGGTCTTGAAGCCAAGGAGGGCCTCCTGCATGATGTTCTCCAGGAACACGTTGAAAAGAACGGGGGATAGCGGGCAGCCTTGTCGAACTCCAACTGAAGTCCGGAAGAACTCCCCGATTTCTCCACCCATGAGGACTGCACTGTGGGAGCTGTCATACAGCGCCTGGATGACTTGAATCAGGTCCTCGTCGAAGCTATAGTCTCTCATGACTTGCCACAGAGCTTCTTGCCACACTCGATCGAAGGCCTTCTTGAAGTCAATGAAGTTGTTGTAGAGCTGTAGCTGATGTTGAAGATGCTTCTCTATGAGCATTCTGATGTTGAAGATCTGTTCGACAGTGCTTCGACCTGGTCTGAATCCTGCCTGTTCTTCTGATAGGATTTATTCTGCTTGTGGTTTCAGTCTGTTCAAGGCAATGCGTAGCATAACTTTGCTTGGATGGCTTATCAGACTGATTGTTCTGTAATTTTGGCACTTCTTCAGGTCTCCCTTCTTTGGAAGTGGAACTATGATGGATTGGGTCCACTGTTCAGGCCACTCTTTGCTGGTCCAGATGCGTTGGCAGATGATTGTTAATGCCTTGATCATCTCTGGGCCTCCGTTCTTGATGAGCTCAGCCGGGATGTTGTCAATCCCTGGTGACTTGCCTCCTTTCAGGGATCTTACTGCTTCTTCTACCCCTTCCTCCAGCACCTGTGTGCTTTCAGGATCTGATGGTCTGGGATCTTGCTCGTGAAGTTTGTTCGGATCAGCCTTCAGCTTGTAGTTGTACAGGTCTCTGCAATATTCTGTCCATCTCTTCATGATAGTGGCGCTCTCTGTAAGGACTGACCCCTCTTTGTCTTCAATAACGGAGGTCTTTGGCTGCTGGGACTTGGTTAGTACCTTGATGGTCTGGTACGCCTCTTTGCTGTCTCCTTTCGCCATTGCCTTCTCAACCTTGGAGCATTGTTCTGACATCCAGTTCCCCATGGCCTCAGTCATCTTCTTCTTGATTGACCTGTTGACTGTTCTATACTCTTCGGCCGTTTCTGGGTTTTTGTTCTTCACTGGCTTTAGCTCCCTACGTTGGTCGCACAGGTCCAGGATATCGTTGGTAACCCACGGTTGGTTCTTTTTCCTCTCTTTCCCAAGGATCTCCAGCGCTGTCTCCTGAATGGTCTTGCTGAAGGTCTCAGTGAGGTTGTTGATGTCATCTTGGAGGAAATTCAATGCTGCAAATCTGCCCCCTATCTCAGCTTTAAAGATTTCAGCGACTTCGGGGTCCTTCAGCTTTTCCATGTTGAACCGCAAGAGTCAGAGTCAGAGGTGTTCCTCTGCTACTGGTAACCTGTAACCCAGTACTACCTGTCTCAGTGGGGAGATAACCCGACCCAAAAATCCCCAGCTATGGGCAAATAGCAGCTTGGAGAGGAGATGGGCGCCGCCAAGCAATCCACGCCCACAGAAATACCTACATGGACAACACTGCAAGGAAAGACATGCCGGATCGGTTGAGGCCCGGAATACCAACAACCGCGCCTTCCATTGGAGCGTTCCAGGATGGAGGTGGAAAATATGCGACTGGGACGCAAACAACAGCTATCAAACTCCAGGCTGAAAGGACCATCATTGGTACATGGAACATCCGTACCTTGCACGCATGTGGGAAGCTCCAAGAGCTAACCCACGAACTTCGAAGGTACGAATGGGACATACTGGGACTGGCCGAAGTCCGTTGGGTCGGATTCGGCGAAGCAACTACAGAGGAGGATCACAAACTATGGTATAGTGGCGACGACTCCAAACACCAACACGGAGTAGGATTTCTTGTCAACAAGAAGAGGACTAACAGTGTCATCAGCTGTACCCCAATTTCAAGCAGACTGATCTCCATGCGTGTCGCAGCAAAACCACACAACATGACCATCATACAAGTCTATGCACCAACATCAGACTACGATGATGAAGCAATCGAGTGTTTCTACGAAGATTTGGAGAGCGCCATCAAATCAACTCCAAAGAAGGACTTTCTCGTGATCCAGGGCGACTGGAATGCCAAGATCGGACCTGACGCTTATGACCAATCGCCAGGGACAGTAGGCCGTTTTGGCGTGGACGAAACTAATGATAGAGGTCTCAGACTTTTGGAATTCGCAAGCAGCCACAATCTTACTGTCGCCAACACCTTATACCCCCAAAGACATCAAGAAGAACGACGTGGCACTCACCAAATGGAAAGACACATAACCAGATTGACTACATCTTGGCCCCCAAACGATTTAAGTCGAGCATCAACAAAGCCCAGACAAGAAGTTTCCCTGGCGCTGATATTGGTAGTGACCACGACATGGTACTCATGACCCTACAGATCAAGCTGAAGACCAAGAACCAGAAGAGAATAAGGAAAACATTTTGGTAAATCCAGACCTCACAACATAAAAGCAAAACCAAGACAGAACAACATAATTTATCCTCAATCCAGACAGACAAGTAATGAAAAAAAAAGAGTGCGTGTGTCTGTGTTGTCAGGATGATAAAAGAGAATAGTAACCTTTTTCCCTTATTTGTTAAGCTGGGGGGGGGGGGGGGGGGGGGGGAGGGTAACCTTTTATGTGTATTACTGTCTGCTATGTGATTTTGATATGATTTTAACGTTTTTACAAACAAAGACCAAATACATTTCCTGTTACACAAGTTATGATCTTTTCAGGATACAATTTTGTTTTCAGGGTGTTGTGGTGATGACTTTCGGGTTTTGTTTTTTGGTTTTTTTATGGGGCTGTGTGGTGTGTGTGCGCGCGCGCACGTGTGAGGGGGGGTGGTGTGTGTGTGTGTGGTGTGGTGTGGTGAGTGAGTGTGTGTGTGTTGCTTGTGTATAGTTTTTTTGGTGTTTTTTTTTACGGGGTACTTTTTTTCTTTCTGTTACTTTTAGTTTGCGAGCTTTTGTTTTGAATTCTAAATGAATCATCTATGAACACACGTATGCACACACACGCGCGCTGCGCGCACACACGCACGCACACACACGCACACGCGCGCGCGCGCGCGCGCACACACACACACACACACACACACACGGGGGACGGGATAGCCTGGTGGTTAGAGCGATGTATTCGTGATCTGCTGACCTGGGTTCGATTCTCGTTCAAGAGGATCTTTCCTCTGGAGTTAACATCAGTGCTGACTCCACTCTCCCCAAAAGTCCTTCGGATGAGACTATAAACCGAGGTCCCGTGTGCGAACGCACGCAGAACATCTTGCGCACACGTTAAAACCCGGTCCGCTTTTCGGAAGAGTAGGCCATTGTGTGCCGGTGAGAACGGATGACAAAATTGACAAAACTGCATACACACAGGGACTGGATGAAAAAAAGCACATGAGTGCTTATTCCATTGTCCTCGAAATAAAAGAATAAAAAGAATAATGCTTCATCCTCCCAAAGTCCTTCAGATGAGGCAATAAACTGCGATCCTTTGTGCAAATGCACGCAGAGCACTTTGTGCACATGTTAAAACCTGTTCCACATTTCAGAGGAGTAGGCCATTATGTGCCGGTAGGAACGGAAGACAAAATAGTCCAAACCGCATACACATGGAGACTTGATGTACATAAACACGTGAGTGCTTATTCCATTATATTCTGGGCTTTTTTTTTAAACACACACACTCACTCACACCATAATTTCAGTGTCCCACTGACCCCCTGACCCCCCCCCCCCACACACACTTGCTTCAGTCTCTTCAGTCAGCTGTGGCTCTTTCTCTGTTTCTGGTCCATCAATTTGGAATGGCCTCCCTATCTCTCTTCGCCAAAGGCCTTCTTGTGACACTTTTAAATCCGGCCTCAAGACATATTTGTTTCAAACCTAAGATTTTCCTATCCTGTTTCATTTCATAGCTGTCCCTAATTTTCAACAGCCCAAAATCCCATCACCCTGCCAAAGTGTATAACCTCTGTGTGTGTGTGTGTGTGTGTGTGTGTGTGTGTGTACATTTGGACTTGTTAGAACTATAACTTGCTATTGGTTGCATGATTGTGTAAGAATGAGTTGAGTGCAAGCGCTTTGATTTGACTGTGCAAGATACAGCGCTATATAAATTCCATTTATCATTATTATTAGTATTAATGAGAAGAAACACCAGTATACTTACTGTATTGACAAAAAGACTAGTTCCCTCTTATTACGATTATGTAACGTTTCCAGTGTTTCAGCAAAGTTCTTTTGAATCCACTCAGTGGCGTTGTCTATCTACCCACTTTTGGGGGATTTGTTTGTTGTTTTGTTTGTTTATTTGCTTTTTCCTATCTACCCACTTCTATTTCTATCTGCTTCTTTGTCTACCTCCCTGGACTGTGCCTTTAAAGATTATGTTTAAAAGGTTGTCATATCTGGTGATATGACCATACCAGTTTGATTTTCGTTTTTTAACTATTGGCCTTCATAGTGCTATGTGGCTTGTCTGATGATGTCAAATTATGCATTCTCCTGTTGGTTGCAGGCATGGTCTGGCAGAAGATGTCAAGAACTATTTGTTGCATTACATTTCAACTACTTGAATATGACTTTTTTCATGCAAGTCTCGGCTGCTGTTGAAGTCCAAGACTCGTGTAGACACAGAAAAACCGAAAGGTCCGGGGGCATGCAGTAGTTTCAGTTTGTCCGCAGATTAATGCTTTTATCTTTGCAGACCAGACTGAGCTTACCATAGCTGATGATGTCAGCTCTTAAAAAGAACAACCCACCTCTGTTTTTGCAGCATCTATCTTCACATGGGACGGGGTAGCTTAATGGTCAGAGCACTCGCTTCCCCCCAGGTAAGATTAAGCAACATTGAGCGTGGTTACCAAGTGGATGGGTGACCGTTTGCACGCCTTGGCCTCAGGAACAGTCCCCAGTTCACTCAGCTGTAAAACTTTATGTACCATGCCCCCTTAGGGTCAGGAAGGAAAAGCAGCAAGGGAGAGGATGTGGTGCCACCCTCAATATCTAGAGAATTTGAGTCTCGGTGCCTTGCTCCCCTACGGACTACACAGGTTATAGGACACCTTTATCTTCACATATGATAGATTCTCGGTCAATGAATTAACTTACGTAATTTGGGGTGGCAACTCACATGATCTTGGCTGAGACTGGACCATAGGTTTCAGTTCATTATCTGTTAACAATTTAGTTAATACTGGCACTGTTCTCCATGTCAAACTTCGATGATTTCATCTGTTGCAAGGCTCTTCTTCCTTCCTGAAGTCCGTCAATGTCATGTGCAAATCACATAATTGTGATGTTCCTCCTCTGATACTGACTGTGAGTCTTGATGATTTCAAAGGCAAAGGCATTACTTGATTTGTGTTGTTTGTTTTGTTATTTCTTTTTCGTTCCTGGGCTAGAGCTCAATGTTTGCTAAATGGTAAGAATTTTGCGTATGCATCCGTTTCCCCCCACAATTAAAGTAGCTGCATTCCAACTTGAGGATGATTCTAAATAACTGTTCCTCCCAGCACGAAATGGCCTACTCTTCTGAAAGGCAGAAAGGTTTAACATTGCACAAGACATTCTGCGTGCATTTCACACGGGACTTGTTTTCAGGTCATCAAGGACATTCGGGGAGTGGAGTTTGTACTTGTAGGTCACTTCAAGGAAATTCCCCTTAACAGTGCCTTGTGTGTGCTCAATCCCAATCTATCATTCAAGAATGCAAACTCTAACCAACAGTTATCCCGCACTCCGCATCATTCATTATGTGGGTCCACCAAATGTTTAAAAGAGTGGGAAGGCTGAAGCAACCATGCCTTACCTAACTAAAATTATGTGAAATCACTCCTCCACAGATCCTTGAACAGGAACTGTACTGCTACCAACCGCCAAGTTTGGGCCAGTAATTAGCCATTGTGTTCCCTGGCATGGAAGATCTTGTGGATTTCATGAGAAACCTGAAACTCGTTCCTTCTGCCCTTGTGCCAGTGGCAAAGAAAACCAGACTGGCGAGCATATCCTTCAGGGGTGCACACTATTCCGCCGACCTGAGGAAGATTGTGTGGCTGACGGAGATCACCTCGCAAAATAACTGTGGGCCACGAGAGAGTTGGAAAAGGACATACCATTATTTCTCCCAAACACACCTGACTGGTAAAAAGCGAACAAAGAAGAAGATGAAAAGTCTTTTGGGAGGATGTGGAGTCACCACTTGGGATGAGGTGTCACATTTAGTCGGGCTCTTCGACCAAGCGATTATTGTTGTCAGCAGTGGCTTAGTAATCTAATTTCTGTCTCTACATCATCTCTAAGAATGAGAAAGTTATTCCTCATTTTGTTGTCTTTTGAACTTTGGAAGCAGATGAGGTCTTCCTGTGCTGTGTTGTATCGCTCTTAACCACATTCAGACCCCACCTGCTGTGATGTTGTTGCTTTCTGTGAAGTTTCCCCCCCCCCCCCCCCCTCCCTTTTAAAAAAAAAATTCCAAGTGGTGCTAACTCTTTGACTATTTTTATCAGGCAGGTTGTTTGTTTGTTTTTGTTCTGTTTTGGTTGTTTGGTGATTTTAAAAATTTTAAATGTGGAATCCTTGTCGACGCTGTTTTTCTATAAACTTCCTTCGATTCTTTTCAATATTGTTCTACCCATTCTCCTTGTTCCATTCACCCACTCACCTTGTTCATACAACCCATTCTCATCCTTCGATGAGACTAATAAACCGAGGCCCCCGTTTTCAACACAGCAGAACATCTTGTGCACACGTTAAATCCTGTTCCGCATTTCAGAATGAGTAGGCCATTCTGTGCCGGTGAAAACAGATGACAAAATTTTACAAAACCGCATACACACGGGGACTTGATGTAAAAAAGCACATGAGTGCTTATCCATTATCCTCGATATAAAAAATTAATAAATAAATAAATAACAAATAAATATATACTTTTCCTGACCCTTTTGTTGGTTTTCTTGTTATGCAGCTTCTCCTTTGTCATCTATTTGATGTTCTTACATCACATATTAATTTTCAGGACTTTCAGCTGTTATCCACGGTACTTTTATACTTGTGGTGTTGTTTCCAAGAATTATTTGGGTTGCCTCAATAATACTGTCACAGTGTTGAAGGTGGTTTTCAGTTCTTCTGCACTTCCTCGAGTCTCAACAATGGAATAAATTTGCAAGTGTGGTTTTGCCTAAAAGGACCCCTCAAATGACCAGGGCTTTCAGTTTTTGGGCCATGTCCAACTTCAATCTCAGGGTCTTGGGTTTTATCTGTCTTCTTTATCGCCAATAGGATACTCAAGATGAACAGATCACAATCATTTCCCTGATAGTCCTAGGACTACCATGAAGTGTTTTCATTTTTGCTCTGTTGATCAGTCAAGAATTGGTGTGTACCAGGATTTTGTCCATTTGGGTGTGATGATATTGTCAAAAGCAGTTGACAAAACATTCTATTTTAAACCCTTTGTTTTCAGAAAGGCTGTTCGTTCAACCATTGAGTAATAAATATACTAGCCCATAGTTCAAACCTGTTTGTTCACCCCATGTGGGAATGCCTGGGGGGGGGGGGTGGGGAAGGAGAAGGGGAAGGCGTGTCCAGTATAAATAGCATCTCCACCTCTGGAAATTTTTGCTACAAATTCCTTCTTTCCATCCCTCTCCTTGTTCTCTGCCTATTCTTTTCTTAGAGAAAGAAAAGAACCTTTTGTTCCAATCTGTGAATGTAAAAAGGTGAACTACTAATGAAACATTTGAAAGGCCTTTAAATTTAAGTGGTACATGCCTAAGGCTTTTTTTAACATGCCTAAGGCTTAACCACAAACACAAGGTGCACACACTGCAAACCATGATCTGAAACTTCAAATAGACTTGATTGGCTGTAAATCAAGGATTCAGTTTAGATTGAGTCAGGACCTCTTCAAATCAATCGGTTGAACTTGGTGCTGATGTCACAAGCTACTTGAGGGTTATATACAGTGATTAACAATCCATTTTAGTTAGGAAGCAAGTATGTTTGTTCTGTAAGAGCCCTTGGATATACCAAGCTGTGTAGCTACCCAAACTTGGTGGTTGTTGTATACATTCTAAGCTGACCCATAATAGTCAGTCTAATTTTTCTGGGAATACTATAACTTAGATGTGACACCATAAAATATTTTTCACACATCTTTTCGATTTTTGAGAAAGGCTTGACATGTGGCCAGTGATGGCTGTTCAAACCCTAAGAACTTCATACAAATTGGAGGGATTAGTGCAGATCAATTCAAGCACTCTGCAATAATTCAGCAGTCATCCTGATGAGTGACCAAGTCAAACTCAATTTATTTCAAACAACAGTAGAAGTCACACAGGCTGCATGCCTTGCCTAATTCATTTAAATTTTCTTAATGATCGGCAAGAGGTGCTCCTTGAATCCACACCACTGTATTCTCTTGGTGGTAGATCAGTTTGCATTGGCGGTTTGTTGATGGCACTGATCTCATTAAAACTTGAGGTATAAACAATGAACTCAAAGAACTTACAAAGAAGTTAGAAGAGTGAGCCAGCACTTTACGTACAGCACTATGACGTTTACATTTGCATTGTCAATAATGGTCAACAACTTGACCAAAGATGACGCCTTCAACTGAAGTAAAGATCACATAGCCTTGCAACTGAGCGTGGCAAAGTTGAGAGGGTTTGAAAAAAGCAACAAAACTAGTTCCCAACAAAACTAATGTTTAGGCTTCACATTTTCATACTGAAGTAGGTGTGAAAGCTTGGCCAAGACTGCAGAATGGAAAACAAAATGGCAAGTTTAAATAAAGTTATTCAGGAGCCTTTAATATTCTGCTGGGACACGAGCCAGGGAGAGCGTGCAAAAGATGATCATGAAAATCTTGTGTACAGAAATCCCTTCTTGCGTATTAAGAGAAGGAAGCTGACAGGGTTTGTCACAATCATAGCATAGTAAAGTGCCAAGACATCTACATGAGACACTTTAGATGAATCTCTTAATAACATGCTTTAGGCTAACAGTTTTATTTAATATGAAAGGTTTGACAGAATACTCAGTGCAGAGAACTTGCATACCAGCTAATTAAGAAGCATCGAAAATGGTTAAATCAATGGAGACGTTGTTTAGATTGGTCAGAAGCCTAAATCCTGTGTCATCATTCATCTGATCCCCTCAGGTACCCTTCCGGGGGTCGTAGGGGCACTGCAGTGACAAAAGTTGAAACCAGTTTGGCTCAATTCGCGGCAGTTGTGGCAAGTGCCTGGTTGTAGAGAAGCTCTTCCCCGTCCTAATCAGTGATTTTCTGCCCATTTTCTTCGTCGGCCCTAAGTACGTTCCTCTCACCTGCACTGACCTTGCAGTATGGTCTTGGGAGAGCCCACTGATCTTGTCACATCCCATCCAACTTGAGCTATCCTTTTCATTGACTGAGGCCAGCGGGTCTTTGTAGTGGCTTTACTTTTTGGGTGATGGTTTGTCCGGACTTCTTGTTTAGTTAATGTGGTCTGTTGTAATGAAATGCCAAGGAGTCTTCTGAGCATCCATCTCCAACCTGGATCCTCCTTTGTAGATCTGCATTCAGTGTCCAGATTCACATGCATGCAGATTATTTGAAGATGACCAGTGCAAGCAGTATTTGACCTTGATGAGAGAGAGATGTTTCAAGTCTTTCAGATGTCTTGAGCTTAAACCATTGCTGCAACTGTGTGTGCACCTCTTGTGAGGATTTCAGTCTTCGCAACCTTCTTCACTAATAAAGCCCCAAGAAACTTTGAAGCGCATTGATTTGTTGCTTATAAAAGATTTAGCCTATAATAGATTCCATACATTATTAATTATTATATTAATTTTAAAATTATTTTTTTTTAATAAATTTTTTTAATTATTATTATTATCTACAACCTCAATTCTTTCCATTGCCTGTGATCTTGGCAGTGATGGCTGGGCACTGTTTGTCATAGAGTTTTTTTCTCCTCAGCACTGATCTCCATGCCGTATCTTGAGGATGTTACATCCAGGTGTACACTAAGTTGGCTAGTTCCTGTTCGTTTCCTGCCAGTCTATCAAGTAAAGGGCAAATCGAGGTTGGTGATTGTCCACCCCCCAATACGACTGTGCCAGTTGACCTTCTAAGGCATCAGTCATTATTGACTCAAGGTAACCTTGAAAAGTCTTGGTGATAGAGACAGCCTTGAGGGACTCCCACTGAGTATGGAACCATTCCCAACAGTCCTTGGACAAGCACTGCACTGTTGGCTTTGCCTATAGCTCTTTGATGGTCTGGAATGATCTTTTGTCCCATTTTGTAAATCGTCATTGTGCCCATAATGCTCATTTACAGCAATGCAGAACTGTCAACAATCAGCCCCATAACCCATCCAGTATGTTAAATTTAAACTTGAACAGACTGAAGCCAGGGGCAGAAAGATCATGGCAGAAGAGCAGGCAGGCTTGTCCCAAACAGAAGTACACAGACAGTATATTCAACCTTTGAGTTCTGTGTGAGAAATATCACCACACCAACAGAAACTGTACCACTATTTATAGACTTCAAAAATGCGTTGAGGGTGTATAGCACATGCATTATGGGCCTCCAGTTCACCCAGCTGTAAAATGGGTACCTGCTCTTTAGGGTCATGGAAGGTAAGCTAAAGCAGTGAAGAGAGGATGGGCGCCGCCCTCATATGCTGCCCCTTGAGAATTTGAGTCTCTGATGCCTCACTCCCCTACGACCACATAGTTATGGTCACCTTTACCTTTTAGACTTTGTATGAAATAAAAATAAACTGCTGTTTTGTATAGTCACGGAGCCTTCAGGTGAGGATAGAGTAGGAGATAGCTAGCCTACTGGAGACTCCGACGTACGGATTGCATAACAAGTAAGCAAGTTATCTGGTATCTCACCTCGTTTTGATATAAAATGATATAATGTTCCTATCCCACCAATGACTATATTTCATTGTAAAATTTTATGCAGCATTTTCTTGTCCAGCATTTACTTGTTTGCTAGATGAGAAAGACCCTGTGGATCATAGCGTACTGGCTACAATTTCATGTCACGTGTCTTGCCAAAGTGACTAAGCAGAAAAAAAGAGATCGCAGTACACTCTTTGAGGCTGTTTACCTTTATAATGATCAACCAAATTCTTTACAGGTTGTCCCATATATCATACAGAAATTACAGGAGCCCAATCTTTCCTCTGCTTATATTCTGATGTATTAGAGTGCTATAAACGTCCAGTTAAGCTGAATAGCTGCTTGGGGACCATATGCTATGATTGGATTAGAGCCAGACTGTCATCACTAGGCTATAGTAAAATGTCGACATCACTAGGCTATAATGTCTTGATCAGTACGATGTAGAATACACAATCCCAAAACTAGTAGGTCTATTCAGAAATTACAGATTAGAGATGCAAATCTCAATCTGTCATATATCAGTTTAAAAAAAATTGCCTTGTTTTCACTCAGTTGAAAGGGATCTGACTTCACTGATATATATATATATGTATATTTTTTTTTCCATTTGTGAATCAGATGTGAAATAATGTGGGTGTGTGAGTGTGTGTTTGCATACACATGCCATGCAGTGATTATATAGAACGCAGGCTTGTTGTGTGTGTGTGTGTGCTCGGTGCAGACACTCAAGATTGAAAGGGTTGTGCTTGACCTTTTGTGTTTTTCATGATTTCGTGGTTATTTAGCTACTATAAAATGTAAGATTGTAAGCTCTGTTAGCATACATTTGTATGATTGTAGCTCTATGATTTGTCCTTTCCCTGCTCATGCAACTCCCCATTCTGACCACTCATTTCCCTTTTCCCGAATGCTGCGAACAACTAATGCCATTGGGTGTGAAAATTTCTTAATTAATAACCTTGCAACTTTAAAATAGTAATAAATCATACATTTGTTTAGTCATGAATATTGTTCACACTTAAACCAAGTGCTATTGTAAATTGAATGTGTGGGGGGGGTTTTCAGCCATGTAGGGCTGCTCAGTACCACCCATTTTTTATCTTTTGGCCTATCTGCATGTGTACTGTAGGCATCATAGTGGGGTTTTCTTCAGAATTCATTTCTCTCTTTTTTGCACTCCCCAGCATGTTAGAATTCATTTGCCAGTAACAACTGTTTTGTTGGTGTATATACATGGGGTTGTGTGTTTGGTTTTTTTTATTTTTTGGGGGGGGGGGGGTAACAACCCCACAACTCTTACTAGAAAGTGTATTTTGACTGACTTCTCCTACCCCTTTACAGCTTGAGGGTCTTTGGCCTTTTAATACAGAATTTTTCAGGCACCATTGGGCAAGTCAGGCCTGTCGACCCTCTCTCATTGAAAAGACATTAAATTAGAGGCAAAGAGTCTGGCTCAGTGGGTACCAAGCCATAGTCTCGTATTTACCAACTGCACACAGTTGCATTGCATTTGACTATACCAACCATTCTGTCGGCAACTATATTATAATAAATATATATATATATTATTAATATATATATATATATATAATAAATATATATTAAACTACTCAAAAGAGCCCCAACACCAATGATCGTGGCTAGGGTAACGCCCTGTCTAGAAAGCGAAAAGTCCGGGTCTGAATGTGCGGGTTTTCGTACCCCAGTTTGACCGGAAATTTTTTGCCCCCCATCCATTAGACCATTAGTGGTGGTCTGGGCGCTAGTCTTTCGGATAGACATAAACCGGGTCCGTGTGTTACACGTAATTATTTTTAGCGCCGTAAAACCAAAAACCACGCAACAAAGAGTTGTCCTGGCAAAATTCTTAGAAAAAAGCCACACTCTGATAGGGAAACAAATACAGCTGCAGGAAAAAAAAAAAGAGAAAAGACAAAAAAAGGGAAAGGTGGCGCAGCGCATAAGCGACTGTTCTCCCGCTCTCCCCGGGAGAGCACCCGATTTCAACTAAATGTATGAAATAAAATTCTGAGCGCTTTAATTTGTTGCTTTACAAGATTCAGCGCTATATAAATTCCATACATTATTATTATTATTATTATTAATTCCAGTGTGTATAATATCATGAACTTCATGTGTGATGTATTTGGTGTATAACTCTTAATAGTCTTGCAAGGTTGATATTTTAGCTAAGTTACTGTTATTATCCATTTTTAATCTTATCTGAATCTCTCTCTTTCAGTCATAGAAAACATCAGCAATGGAAGGGATTGAGGTGGAAGCTGGTCAGAGAGTTCTGCTGCTGTGGTTTGGGCAAGAGCCGAGTGCCTCCATGAAGGACACAGTTAACCAACTGCTGCAGAAAGTGGGGGACGCTGGCAAAGTCCAGGTTGAACATGTGGAGCGACTCATGATGTGTAAGTGATGTGGATGATGTGTAAGTGATGTGGCACCTGAAAATATTTTGAAACTTCAGATTATGGTTTGACACTATTTCCTGGGGGGGAAAATTATCTCCACTCTCATTAGCCACTTGCAGTTCTACCTCCTCTTTTTTTTGTTGAAAAAAGAGGAAATTCTTTTCCCAGTTTTAGTGTAATGTAGAGTAGTAAATCATGGCTGTAACTTGTAGATTTGAATAGCATGTTTCTTTTTATAAAAAGGCTTTTTGATCTTGTTTGGGAGAACATCTACAAGCCTGGATTTTTGTTTGATAATTTTTGACACAGTAAATACATCAGGCAAACACAACAGGGATTTCATGGATATTTTTGTTTTGGGCCCTGGCCAAAAGCTGTGTCAGTTATTATTGATGTCAGCTAATTGCCAAGGCCTACACTAAAATGTTGTTATGTTGAAAAATGTTGTGTTGAGCTTGCCTTCAGCCATGACAAGCGCTTAACATAACAACATGCACTCTCCTTTGTTAAAGGAGAAAAAAAATCCTCAGAAGTCAGAGTATAGCTGCCTATATGGCGAGGTGCTTGAAAAAGAGTCATACACGCAAACTTCTCATCCAGTGTGTACTTCCTATCTCACAGAGATTCCCAGGTGGGATGAGTGAGGCAGAGTGCATGTTCTGGGTGACCCCCAGGGTGTAAAGCTGGGGAACGCACAACAACATGACATTTTTTGTATGGTTTCAGCGGCGCATGGCAGCTCTTCCTTTGATGTAGTGCTGTCGGGCATGCTGACTCCTGGTGAAGCTGTCCATGACACCACTTGCTGGGAGAAATATGTCGCATCCTCAAGCCCAAGGGGAGGCTTATTCTCCAAGAGGTAGCTGGGGAAGTACAGAGACGTCAGGCAGGGGCAAGACAAAGGACAAACTGCTGTCTTTGCTGAAGCTGTCAGGTTTTGTGGACATCAGTCAGGTGAGTGGCGTGCGTGGAGTCTGACTTTGGATTCTGTCAACTCCGGTTGGGGGGTGGGAAGAGCCTTGTTTTAATTTTTAAAAAATGTAAGTATACCACTTTCTTTAACTGCTGTACATTTTTGTTTTGTTTTATCTAAAGTGTTCACATCTGTAATACAGAGTTTGGCCTCAAAACATACAATTCTTCTGCTCTATTGACATATAATATATGCAGACTGTGAAAATTAAGCCAACATTGTTTTGGGTTTTGCTTGGCTAAGGAAAGATGGAAGTGAGGAGGTGGGGGGGTTGGGGGAGGTGGAGAGAGATAGAGAAACCTCGGAGAGGCATAGGAAGAGTGATTGATATATGTCACCATTTGCTGATAAATTCAGATTTGTATGTTTGTCTGGTTACCAAACAACAATCTGTCTTTTGTTTCAGCCAGTGAAAGTAGAGCAGAGCATTGAAGGGTCTGCCTCATCAAGACGGAGTTGTACAGATGTAGTGCTGCAAAACCTAACTACGAAGTGGGTTCTTCCTCTCAACTGAAGCTTTCGTTTGCACCAAAAGCTGCAGGTACCAAAAAATGAAAAAGACTGAGAAGTAATGCTGTGTCTTGTGCCTGATTTAGGCATAATTTAAAGGGGGTGTGCATGCGTTTGTGCGTGCATCCCTGCGCATGTAAATTAATCTTTTGTGAACGGTTGCATGTGTGGAATGATTTGAATGGGAGCGCTTTGCTTAGTTGCTTTGTTTGTTTTATAAGATTCAGCTCTATGAAATTTCCTTGTTATTAATTACTCGCTTTCCATGTGGTTTTGCAGGCTTTTTTTTTTTCAAAAGGTAATTTAAGGCTGTTCACTTGTAGACCTATGTGTCTTGTTACTTTTAAGAGGGTTTTGCAGTTAGGCCTCAGATGTACTGCCCTGTATTTATGCTGATTGGCTGAAAATATGCAGAAATAAATAACCAGAATGCAGAAAACATACATCTGAATGTATTCATTTTGGGAACAAAGTTCCTAAGGATATCTGCTTGTTCATCAGAATCAGATTTGGTTATTATAACATTAGTTGCATTCTTAAGAGGATTAAATTAAGGAAGTTTTTCACCAAGGTGTTACTTTATATAACCACATGTAAAGTTACCCTTAAGTAGATCATTGGGGTGTTTTTGTGTGTTTTTTCATTTCTGTGCTAGTGCTCCACAGTTCATGAATGGTGAGATTTTGCATATATGCAACCGTTTGTTGCCCACCATTAAGGTGGTCGCATTCCAACTTCAGGGATGATCATGTATGTGTAAATTGTAAATCTTATTTGTGAACGGTCGCTTGTGCGTAAATGATTTGAATGCAAGTGCTTTGATTTGTTTGGTTACCAAGATTCAACGCTAATAAAATTTCCATATATTATCATAATTATCATCATATTTAAAAATGATAAATGTTTTACCCTGCCTCTCATGTTTTGTCCTGTTAGCACCTGCACCAAAAACTGCAGAAGTGTGGAGCCTGTCAGCCAACGACTTAGTGGATGACGACCTGAATTAATCAACGATGATGATTTATATAGATGAAGAAGACTTAAAAAAGCCAGATCCCTCCTCACTGAGAGGTAAGCATCTTGATTCTGTATTTATAAATATCTTTTGTACACTGTGGATACAGTTCTGTAAAATGCACAAGCTGATTACACATCATTGTTATTGATTTTTCTGATCTCTCATAAATATATTCATGCATTTTTTTTCTTTCATATTCACTTATCATGTATTATTTCTCCTTTAGCCATCTCTGACCTGTTTTTAAAAAAAAATTATGTTTGTAATGTGAGTATGGTTAAGAAAGAAGATTTCTCTGTATTCTTACATTCATGGGCAGCAGGCTATTCAGTGTGTACTTAACTTGAAGATTTGAACTGTACTCTGATTCATGTGTATGCACATTAAATTGTTTCCTTTGAATAGGTGTAGAGATTTGAGGTAGTTTTTTAATCTTTGTTTTGTAGCTAGCTGTGCGGATGGACCCAAGAAGAGGAAGGCGTGTAAGAACTGCACCTGTGGGTTAGCTGAAGAGCTGGAGCAAGAATCATCGCAAAAGACAACACAGCCCAAATCATCAGCCTGTGGAAGTGTAAGTTTTGGTTTGTTTGTTCTCCCTTCCTGTTTGTTTGAAGTGATCTTCCTACAAAGGTAAAAATCCATTTAAGGTGAAGGTTTTACTTCTTCATGGTTTGAGCACATACTATTGCAGTCATTACTTTTATATAGTCAATTCCTATCTTAGTTATGAATATTTATTTATTTATAATTGTATTTTTTAGGGTAATAGAATAAGCACTTGTGGGCTATTTTTACATCCAATCCTGTGTGTATGCATTTAAAAAAATGTTGTCATCAATTCCTACCGGGACAGATAGCCTTCTCTTCTGAAAAGTGGAACAGGTTTTAATATGTGCGCAAGATGTTCTGTTCTGCTCATCATTCAGAACGAAATCGAGATCATGAACAAAAAGCACATGTTATGTCATGGTGGGTGTTGATGATTAAAGGAGAGTTCAGTAAGTACATCATTCTTGTTCATGTTCCAAACCTGATGGTTCTCAAATGAACAGGCAGTGAAGGGAAAGTTTCTCTTTGAATGACTGCACATATAAACATAGTTCATACGTCAGCATATAAACGTAACTAGTACATGTCAACATATAAATGTAATTCATACTATATGCCAGTCTTTAAAAAAAGATGGTTTGAATAGCTGGGTTTTAAAAAACTGTTAGCATCATATGTTATAAACTATTCTCAAGAGGCTCAAAATACACGTCTGTGAAAAATCTATTGAAAGGCAGTATTTCTCCCTGTAAACTTTTTTGGGGGTGGGGGAGTTGCGAGCTGCTGCATCTTACAGAGCAATGGCCAACCACCAGGAAAACAGGGTAATTGCAGTTGAAGAGGTGAAAAGTTGTTTCCAAAGGTGCTGTCCAAGGTTTGAACTTTGTGGTCATGATTGGATGTTGCAGTGCTAACCTCGGTGATGCTTTTCGCTGCGCCAGCTGTCCCTACCTGGGTATGCCCGCCTTCAAGCCAGGGAGAAGATCCAGTTGTCCCAGCAACAGCTCAAAGCTGACATATGAGTTATATGTGTGTGTATGTATGTGTGTAAAGTTAAGGTGGCATGCATGATTATGTGAAGACTTCATTGTGTCTGAAATACATGTTGTAAAACTATGTTTGTTTTGTTTTTTTATTGAAATATGAATTTGCTTCAATGCATTTAAAATTTTATATATGATTATTTAAATAAGTATAAAAGGGGAATAGGACACAGGTAGAAGCACACTACTTCAGGTGAGCAAGTACTGTCCAAAGTCTTTGTTTTTTTCTTACTTTTTTTCTTTGATTTTTTCATTTTTTTTATTTCCCCCACGAAACACTAATATATATGCTATCCCAGCCATATGCTTTGAGAGAAGTAGGAGAAACTGATCCAATGCTGATTGCATGTCAGTCTGGTGTGTGTCTGAAATGGTTACGGGCATCAGATTCAACTTGACCATTTTTGTGGGATTGGGATAATTATTTGAAACATTTTTTACTTCTGAAGTTACTATGGTGTCTTACAGCCTGCTCAACATGCTGTTGAAACTGTACATGGTGGTGTGAAATTCTGGCTTGAATTGGTATAATTTTTAATTTAAATAAAACTAAGACTTGATGTATCAACTTTTTTGTGTTGGCCGTAACTTATGTTCGGTACTAGACCCCTGTATTGACATGTGTAGACGCCAGTATGTTTGTTGACTACTGTTGATTGTGATTACTGGGCAAGTGATATATTCAGAGACAAACAGGACTGTGCCTTTTTTCTTTTCCAAACTGTGAACACGCTATTTTCTTATTCATTCTAGCACCTCCCCTCTTCCAGGTCATGTGGATTTTTTAAAAAACCTGTTTAGTTCTTTGGTCAACAAATCTTCCTTTTCTGTCATGAGTTACGTACCAAATAATATATCTATGCCTACTGTGCTGTCTTGTACCTGGCTCATTTTCTGGATTATGCTCTTTTTGTGTAGATGACTGATGAAATCCAGCAGAAAATAAATTCTTCCATGTTCCTGCAGCAGACAGACAAAGAGTATAATACACTCTGATGATGTATTCTTATTGTTGTTGCTTAGTATATAGCCAAACATTCCTGCAATGTGTATAATTTATAAATAAGTTTTCATGGTCTTTTAAGTTACCAGTTGGGGGAAAAAGATATACATGTATCCCATGACTGCTGTCAGACTCTTTACCTCAAAATACATTTACCAGAGAGCTTACATAGACCCCGATTTGACTGATGGACAGACCACTTGCTAGTTTCACACTACAAGGTAGTTAAGAAGTGACTGTTATACCTTGGACGAGTTTTTTCCTTACTCTAAGAGAATATTTTTGTGGCCATGGACTTCAAAATCATCACTGGTTGAAAAATATAGCTGTTTTATTGAAAACTGCCATCATGATTTCACATCTGGCATTTTGTTGAGCAACTTTTGTGAATGTAAGAGATGAAAACTGATGTGTATGTATCAATTGTAAAACTTATGGTCTATTTTGTTCATATGTTTAATCAAAGTGGTATATATTCCTTTCTTTAACAGCTTTGTGTTGTGTGAAGACAATAGCAGCTGTAAAAATTAAACTGTGTTCTATGTGTTAAGATTGTTTATTTCCTGGATTGTTTTATTTCCTAGTTTTTTCGTACATGTTCTGAGCAGGCTAAGTATATTCCACTTTTAAAAAAATTGTTTTTCTTGTTTTTCTTTCCAATATGTCTTGAGCAAGAATATTCCATATTTTAAAGATTTTTTTTCTAGTTTTATTTAATGTTCTTGATCAGGGAGAAAAATGAGAGGGCTGTGGCTGGTCATAGATAAAGCATGTTCATTGAATGAAGATTGAACAAAGACGATAGCCTGTGATTGTTAGCGATGTGAGGGAAGCAAGCAATAAAAAGAGAGTCGCTGATCCTTAACTTTTGTTTCAGCGATGAATGAGAGACTGGATTCGCATTGTATGTATGTGTGTGTGTGTGTTGTGTGTGTCTTGAACGTGCATGGATGTGTGTTTATTTCTTTTTTATCTATTTTTATTTTGAGGATAATAGAATAAGTATTCTTGTCCTGTTTTAATTTTTTTACATCTAGTTCCCATGCACATGCAGTTTTGTAAATTTTGTCTTTCATTCCCACCAGTACACAGTGGCCTACTCTTCCAAAAGGCTGTATCGGTTTTTTAATGTGTGCACAAGATGTCATGTGCGAGTTCACACATGGACCTCGGTTTAAAAGTCTCGTCAGAAGGATGCATTGTGTGTTTGCCAAAACAGTCACGAGCAGGGTGAGAAGGTCCACATAGCATGAGTATTTTATGGTGACTGGTCATGAACAAATTGGTAATTACATGATAATGATCTTACTTGATCATGAGGCTCTGAAACAAAGCATTTCTTACTTTTCTTTCACAGCATAAGAGACAGAAGCAAGTGGCACACGACAATGAAGAAAAACCCCGCGGAATAGTACCCCACCCCAAAAAGGGGGGGGGGGGGTGTAGTGTTTCATAGATTAGTTTGTAATTCAAGGAAACAACTGTCACGTGGTCATTATTATTCATCTTTAGAGGTTACATACCTTTTTACTGTTACTATGTATTGCGATCATAGCTAACGAACGATCATTAAACTTTGTCGCTCTATCATAACTGAGTATTTTTAACACTACGATGTACGAATGAATCGATCACAAACACTACAAACATCACATTGGCGACGAGGGTGGTGAAGGAATTGGCTACAAACTCATTTCTTCAAGCTGAATCAAGATTTAAATTTTCGTATGTAACTGACCAGTTAGTCTATGATTAATTAAAACAACTTTTCATGCTCACTGCACATCCCATATCCTCCTTCGACCTGTTCTTCAAAGCAAGAGCTATCCGATGGCAAAATGGGTATCAAGACTGAAAAAATTTTTGTAGCCATAATATACAAAATGATCAAACGGCAAAAAGCTCTTCTTCTCACCTATGCTGTGAGATGACTAAATGATAATTGTGGAAAACTTTCACTGATGAACAGCCATCCTACTGGTGTGAAACTCCATTTTCAAAAGCTTCTGATGCTTATCACTAACATTTCAAATCTCAAACTAATGTAGAATTCCAGAAGTCATTTTCCGTCGTTGTTGAACAGAAAGGATTAGATGACATATGGGGAACTAAAACAACTGCAGCAACCTGATGGCTTCAATGATCCAGGATGCAGAAAATTTAAAACTCAGTTTATTGCAGCTGCCGAAGCAACAAGGTACGTGAAAAGGACTACCAAATCCTCCATGACTCTAAAAGATTGCATTACATATGCCACTGCACACTAGATCTCACATCAAAGCAAGCTAAAACAATGGCTACAATCATCATAAGTACATCTGTTTCCTTTCCCCAATCACATCATCATCATCATCATCATGACCAACGTCATCAACCTTCTACCTGTCGTAACTGTGGTGGTGAATGGGCTCATCAGAAATGGACAGAAGATCTTGTCCACATACAAATAAACGGCAACAAATGTTCAAAGTTGCAAACACTTTGCATCATGTGCCGTTTTAGTGGTGGTGCAATAGCAAAATCTTCACCAAAAGCACCCAAACTGGAAAAGAAATCTTTAAAAATCACACATCCACCTGTCAACGACAGTGATAGATGCAGAAGAAAACCAACACTATTGAGATTGATTCTACCGATCCGATGACATAGAATATGTTTTCACAACACGTACTCCAGTGAACTAAACCCAAAAACACATGGAACCGAGCTAGTCCTGTACTTATGAAACTAACCCAATGGAAATATATAACTTTGTCACTGATTTACTCCAGTACCCCATAGTGGATTGCTGGACTCAACTCAGCAAACACCGTTAAAAAACCAAAAACCCGGACAAAATTTTCTGATTTGGCATTCCTGAAATCCTGAAAACTGACAGGACCCCTTTCAATCTCACCAATTTGCTAATTCTGTACACATGGCATAAACATCGCAAAATACCCCTCTGTGACCCGGCCAACGCAGGGACCGAACGCTTCATGGCACATCCATCAAAATAACATCACATGATCCTCCATTTCCCAACTTGAAGCAGAAATTACAAATTTCTTCACCCGGACATAACCTGCTACTCTGAAGTCCCATGGTGTTTCTCTGCCACTGCAAAGTTTGGTCGTACAATGAGGACGAAACCCCCAGCCCCTGCACAACGTCATGAAGCGACCAAAACATGCGCAGCGCACTCAAAAAAAGCCACATGAAACGCTTTCCTGACAGTAACATACATCCTAACCCTCCCCATAACACTGGTGATCTGCCACTCCGTTGAAGAATTGCCCAGCCCATGCAACGCTGACACAACCATACCAACAGCCACCTCTTTCATTAGCAAGAAGGAATCAACGTTACAGCGACAGAGAGGACACAGACCTTCACTCAGTAACACAGTTTCTACAAAATCTCCACAACAACCTTCACACTGACACCGAGAGTCCACTTCTAGCTGGATGATAATGAAGAGGATCAATGCACCCCCAGACAGACCAACAATGCAACCAAAACACACCAGAATCTCACACAACACTTCATACATCGGACCTGAACCCAGAAGTATCCAATCGCCAAAACCAATACCCAAAGAAAATGATGATTTTTCATGTGACAATTTAGTTATCAAACTGAAGTGAAATATGAATTTATTAGAATTTCATTGACCCCCTCATTAGTTTGACTTACTCATCAGTACTGTTAGAATCAAGAGAAATTCCTGTTTAATTTCATGACATTTTCAAATGCTTTACTCTATCACACTCGTTACTTTAAAAATCAAAAATTCATTTGGTTTTCCATGTATCAATTTTAAATAAATTTTGTCACCAAACTGTCATTTGAACAAGTAATTCAGATAGTTCTACATTAACTTTGCACCATCTTGGAGAAAAGGAGGAAAGAGTTACAAGTAATAGCTGATAATTAAGAAGGATGAACAATTTTTAGAACCCTCATTCATAGTCAAATGTATTAGTATCACATCCATCAAAATGGTTTTTGGAAAATACTGATTATCTTCCGTTCAATTTTTTCAACCAATTTTCATCCGAGGAAGGAGGTGATGTAGTGTTTCATAGATTAGTTTGTATTCAAGGAAACAACTGTCACGAGGTCATTATTATCATCTTATGAGTTACATACCTTTTTACTGTACTATGTATTCGATCATCAGCTAACGAACGCTCATTAAACTTTGGTCGCTCTAACATAACGAGTTGGTTTACATCTACGTGTACGAATGAATCGGATCACAAACACAAAAATCATCACAGGGGGGGGGGGATAATAAAAAAAACATAGAACAACAACAAAAACGAAAACTTTAAACAAGTTACTTTCATCATTAAAGTTTATTTCCTCTTACCAGTTGAATTCATATTAACATTTTTTTTAGAGTATTAATCTGGAAAATGCTTGAAGTAGTTAAAACAGCAAGGAAATCATTGTTATAATCTCGCCTGTCTGACCTCTGGTATATAACCAAACGCCCAGTACAGATTGAGCATTTATCTTCAAACTGATAACTAAGCATCATTTTTGCACTCTTTTAGTATGAAATTTCAGTGTTAAAGAATATCAATTTCACTCTTTCATACCAGCAAATGCAGCACCTCACTCAAATCAATGTGAAACATTTGAATGCTTTTACTAATCATACAAATGGAAAAGTTTGTAAACATGCTCACATACATACATGCATTCTCTCTCTCCTCCTCTCTCTCACATACACACACACATATATGCATGCAGGAAACCAAAGCAAGTTTATCATGTACACACTACCCTCGAGCAATAAAGGAATTTAACTTTGTCAAATATACAAATGATGTTTAAAAAGGGCAATCGGGACAGTTTTTTTGCTTTTTTTGATTAGATAGCAAAGTCCATTTTTAAGAGGAGATGAAAAATTGAGAATTGTGAAACTTACTGAGAAACAAAGAAAACAAAAACTTAACTTTTCCCTTTCCATGCAAAAATGACTTAGATTGTGGCCTCTGATTTAAACTAGCCATGAAGACTTGAAGACAAGTGAGAGTTTCCACGGAGACACTTTCGCTGTTTGTTTTAAATCCTACAAGACAGCAAGAAGTCAGGGACCTTCCACAAAATTGCAGGTGATGGTTCCTTTCCCCTGGAGGTGTGATGAATAGCTGTATGTCTTGGTTACATCTGTAACTGCACGCAGACCCACATCACCAAACTCTTCATAAAAAAGCAAGCAATCCATAGTGTCAGCAGTTTCTGAGTTTCCAACCACCATTGCGAATCTTTTTCACTTTTATGGGGAACATCCACACCATCCCTTAGGGCAGAATTTTCCACCATATCTTACTTGCTGCCATTGTTGTACAACTTTCCAAGAGACAGTATGGGCACTTCCTCCAAGTGACTTCAACTTCGTCAGTCGGAACTGGAACAAAAAACAACCAAAAATTCAGAAAAATGATTCGTGGAAGAAAAAAAACTGAAGAACAAAGACATTACAAATTTTTTTTTTTTTTTTTTCACATAAAGTCCTATCAACCGAAAAATAAATCAGAGATTTTGTGAAATTAAACTTCACTGTTTGATAGCCTGTAAAACATCTTCCTAGGCTAACCCTTGGCATACTGGAGTGATACATAATTACCATCACATTAAGAACGATTCAGTCTATGACAAGACAACAATAATCAAATCACACTTTAAAAACACTACTCACTGCTGTCTGCTCATAGTTTTCAAAAAATGAAACATATAAAACAGAACCTTTGGCTGAAAATAAAAACAGGCAAAGGATACAAGCACAACCCATAAGTTTTGATTAATTTATTAAAAAAAACATTTTCATTTAATTCTTTTATATCAAGGATAAAGAATAAGCATTTGTATTTTTTTTTTACACCAGTCCCATGTTAGGGGGTTTTTTCAATTTTTGTCACTGTTCCCACCGGCAAACCAAGCCTACTCTTAAAACAAGACAGGAAATTTTAAACCAAAATTTTTTTTTTAACAGGATTTTAACGTGTGCCAAAATTTTGCATGCGTTCGCCCCACGGGGCCTCCGTTATATCTCATCCGAATGGATTTGGGGAAAAGATGATCTGCCCCTGATTTAACTCCAAGAATAAATATCCCCTTGAATGGGAAAACGAACCCGGGTCGTCAGATTGGGAGCACAATGTTCTAACCACTAGGCTATCCCGTCACCAATATAAAGCACAACTAAACCCCGCATCCTCTACAATTTAAATAAAACCCCAAACACTTAAGAGAAAGCTCCAAGAAAACAAACTGTAGTTTCATGATGTGACAATCTAGGAATGAATAGATAAATAAAAAGAAGTCTCTTAAAAGTATGCAATAAGTGAGTTGCTCAGAAAAAAGGCAGAAATTATGTTGGTATAAAAGAGGTGAAAACCCCTAGCCATTACATTACAATTACAAAAAGAAAAAGGAAGAAGCAAACTGCCCCTCAACAATGCACAAGCTGCTATTCTGCTCTTACCTCTTGTACATGTAGTATCCTTGAGACCTGGTAACCCCAGTTCGAAACATCTCCCAGCCTGCTTGAGCAATCATGCACCAAAGTCGATGCAAAACTGACACAAAAACCCAAACAAAATGTCTTCATTCATGTGCAAGAACCCACATCAGCTTCCACACATTCTCCCCGAATGGATAGTAAACTGAGAGCAAAGACCTCTCTTTGAAAGTACACAACAGTATGTCACAACTCTCCAGCACATAATGAGTCGCACTGCACTGGGGGTCAATTTCTAGTTGTTAACATGTTATTAATCTGCAATAAAAAGCTAATCAATTCACTTAAAATTATCAAAAGTTACAAATGGCTTTTTGAAAAAAGAAAGAAAAGCTTTTCTGCACACAATTCAGTTCATTCAGTGATTTTTTTTCCAGTGATTTTTCCAAACTTGAGTTACCAATACTTTCTGCCTTGAGTGAGGACAAAGATATATTCTGCTCTTCAACGACAAACTGTGCACTCCTTTTTTATTGTTGTTTGGCTCCTTGGCTAGAGCTCGAGTTCACCAAGTGAGATTTTGCACTTTTGATCATTTGCCCACCATTAAGGCAGCCCCATTCTGACTTAACCCTCTTGTTGTTGGATTCTACAGAGCTAAACTGCCTGTAGATTTTGAATTCTTTGAAGGGTTTTTTACCTTTCCCTCTGACTTACTTACTCCTAAGACAATTGTGTTGTGCATGACAAGTTTTTCAAGCTGAAATTTTGTCACAAGCTAGGGTGTCTTTGTACTTGCATTTAGGGGTAAGTTTTTTGTGTCTGGGCACCAGATGTCTTGTCATTGTCACCTTATTTGCACCAATCACAGGTAAAAATATGGTATATATGATAAAACAGCAAATCCTGCATGGATTTGACAAAAGTTCAAGCATAATAGTGTCGAATAAGGAAGTGATACCCAGCTGATGTGTTTACCAATAGTTAAGTGCAATAGTACTTCAAGGATGTGTCACACAATGTCCCCATAGCACCTGTTGTTTTATGGTATGTGTCGAGGAGACAGAAGTTTTGTTTGACTATTTTTTCTTTTGAAAACAAGTCACATTCAATCAACTTGTGACCTTTATACTGCAGTTCATATCTGCGTGTGCTACCACATGTTTGTTAAGTGTACAGAAGTGTATTATTGTACATGACTGTCACACTGTCACCATTGTCACAGCACAGGTGTGACAAATTCGAAACAACACAGAACTTCTGTAACTCTACACAATTTTAATGTTGGTAGTCTCTAAAGTAGTCGTAGTGGTGGCACAGGGTCACATCACATCACAAAAGCAAAAATTATGGATGTGTGGGGGTGGGGGGTGGGGGGTGTACCCATTGCTCTCACCTGTCGAACCTTGGCAGACTGAGACCTATTTTATTTTCCTTCTTGCTATTTTCATTATCAGCATATCTGTTCGTTTCTGCCATTGCAGTTTCAAAGCAAAAGTGTGGTAATAATGAGAAAACAGTCAAAAGGCATCGTTTTCAGGCGTCTATGCCGCGAACCGGCCGGGAGGTCAAATTTCTCCACAGTCCGTGTGTGTAGCACAGGTCAGGAATGTGCCGTGTAGCACGTTATTTTCTGGCTCACTCTTCTTCCTAACTGCAGCATTTCCTTCCTCCTCTTCCTCGTAATCGTTTAATATCGGACTCACTTAACAATTCTCGTTCAAATGTTTCTACATCCAAGACAATAACATTCAATTTATCATCTCGCTAATCAGATGAATCGTCTGGTACTAAAGATAACGCCATTTTTTTCCACCACACTGCACCATTGAAAAGCGTTCCGGTCGCTGGCTGTTATTTCTTCCTTCCCTCCCCACTACACGCATGCTAGTGGTCTAAATTTATCACTGGCATCCTCTGACACCCTCCCTGCATCGCCCCACCAATTTTCAGACACATAGTGTGAAAACCATGAGATCTGTGTGTGATGGAAAAGTACTGCCCACGTGGGCAGCACCAACTGTCGGCTGCGGTCGTATTGGAATCTAGCGGCAGCCTCCGTTACTGTCGGCTGCGGCCGATCGGGGACAAGAGGGTTAAGGGATGATGTCTGACACAACACCAGTGGGTATGCTGTTAAAAAAAATTGTCATCTGTTTCTACCAGCACACAGTAGCCTATTCTTTCAAAAACAGAATGGGTTTTGACTTGAGTACAATAGGCTCTGCATGCCTTTGTAGACTGGACCCTGGTTTACAGCCTCATCTTTAGGACTTCAAGGGGAGTGGAATCAGTACTGATGTTAACTTCAGGCGTAAAAAATCCCTTCTAACAAACATCTCAATGGTGGCTCGAACCCGAGCTGTCAGATCGCGCAAACTGAATGCTCTAACCACTAAGCTATCCCCCACCCCCTCCCTGCCTCCTTTTATAATTAAGCACAGGAGCCAGTTGTGATCCAATCAACAGCTAGCTAGCAGAAGATGAACAAATGAATGACTGATACAGCACATGAAAACCTCCGCACTGATATGCATGACAACGGCACACTTTGAGGATACCTTTCGTCAGTGGCAAACAGAGTGGCTCCACGCTCTTCAGCCATCACTCCCATCATCTCTTGCAGTCGCTTGTTACCTGCAAATACAAGAGACAAAAAAATCATCTTTTTCTGACTTTCTGTTGTCAAAGTACAGTGAAATAAGAGGGGTTGTGGGGTGGGAGGAGTATGAAAAAACTCATCTTAAAACAGAAACAGAAGTAAAATTTAAGTCAAAGAAATGATTACCACTTTTATCAATTAGCGCTTATTGTTTAAGTGACACACAGCAACTCTGGGCATAAAAACACATTTTTAAAAAGAAAGAAAAAAGACTCAAAGCAAAAAAAATTGTGACACAAACAGAAAAATATTTCCTAGGATAAAACATGCACAATGGATGACATCAGTTCAAACTACATTCACTTTTGTTTTAAAAACAAAACAAAAACCTATCTGATATAAAGACCCAGCCAGTCCATTTCTCAGTTCACTTTTTTAAAGATGCACATGTATACAACCAAAATTCCAAACAAACAAGACAAAACAAAGCAATAGGAAACAATCTTTTTCTTGTGTAAACACATGCAGTTCCCAACTATCTCATAAACACACTTACCTCAAATGAAAATTATAAACAAAAACAACAACAAAGAACATCTTACCAAACTGTGCACAAAATCATAAAACCCACACACATACACACACAATCACATCACACAAACACACCACACCACAACACACCCACACTATTTCGTCTAATATCACTTAATGTGAAAAAAACGTTAAATTAAAGAACACACACTCACACACCCCACCACACCACACATACACACAGAGAAAAGACAGGTGAGGCAGAAAAGACAAACTTACAGCCAACACCACCAACAATGAGAACCTCTTCAGAGCCGCCATGTGCCATAGCTCTCTCTGCAACACATCACCAAACTTTATACATTAAAGTACAAATAGCAGGGGCAGCAGAGCCCAGTGGTTAGAGCAGCAAGTTTGTGATCCGACAATGTAAGGCTGAGCCATCACTGAGACATTTGTTCGAGGGGATTTTTCTCCCCCTGGAATTAACATCAGCATCAACTCCACTGTCCTAAAATTTATCTCTTTTGAGGTAATGAAGTATTTGGAAATAGAATTGGAGATGAGACCATACAGTATAGAGTTTCTCTGAGGTCCCATGTATAAATGCATGTAGAATATCTTGTATCCACTCTGCTTCTTGGAAAAGTAGGCCTTTGCATGCCAGTAGGAATGGATGACAACATTCTACACACACACACACAAAAAAAGCATGCACACTGGTGACATGTTTAGACATCATCCATGAAGTCAGAATGCTGCTACCTTAATGGTGGGAAAATGGTGGCATACGCAAAATATCATCATTGTTATATACCTCAGAGCTTTAGCTGAAAAACATCACTGATTGGAGCAAAGCTGAGGCAATATATCTTCTGTTAACACTACATTAGGGATTGCTGGTAAATCCACATTCACTGTGCGTGCGTATGTGTGTACTGTATGTGTGTGTGTGTTATGTATGTGTGTGTGTTATGTATGTGTGTGTGTGCGTGCATGCATATGTGTGTGTGTTTACAAATGAGCATGCACCTGTACATATAGGCACATAAGAAGTCTGTGTGTCCATGGCATAAATCACTGACAAAGCAAAACAGGCCAGCAAGGACTCAACATTTGCATACTGATGTAGTATAACAAAAAGACATACCAAATCACACGACACGTTTTTCAAAAGAAATGCTGATTGACAGATTGATAAATTAAGGTTCAATTGCAGCAGTATGTGTACCAAAAATATGCAAAGGACAAGAAACTGTAAACAAAAAACAAACTAACAAAAAATTCAGAAAAAGCTGAAGTTACCTGTGATTTCAATCAGCATGGCAAACACCGTTTCTTGTAAGGAGAAGCACAAGTCCTCTGGGGTATATTCTCCCTTTTCTAGTAGTTCAGGGGCTTTTTCCTGAAACACAGAAAAATAAAATAAACTGTCACATTCTTTCCAAACACACAGAACAATACAAAAATAAACTGTCACAATCTTTCCAAATGCACAAAACAATCAAAAACTGTCACAATCTTTCCAAACACACAGAGAAATGAAAAAAACACCTGTCACAATCCTTCCAAACACACAAAAACAAACGACAAACCACCCTCAATTCCCTTTTCAAAACACAAGGAATTCTCTATTTCTTTTGCTTTTTGTATGATCAGTTCACTATTGATCCTACTGAAATTCCTTGGTGGAATATAACTAATAAAACAGCCTGACCAGGTCATCCACATAATTATAACACTTGCCACACATCCAGATCCATGCACACATACCTCAATGAAAGACAGGAGACCAGAGAAGGAGACATCCATGCCCTTCACTACGTATGGTAGTTCCAGAAACTTCTTTCCCCTGTAACAAAGGTTTATACAACATGACTGTAAACTACTTTTGCCCAAAGAATGATCAACATGCTTCTAGTCTGACTTGGCATAATAATAATAATAATAAAAGTAATAATAATGAATGGAATTTATATAGCGCTATATCTTGCAAAAACAAATCAAAGCGCTTGCACACAACACACCCATACACATACAACCAGTACCAATTAACAGAGTTCACAAATTCAAATGTACACACACACTGGTGCATGCACACACACACGCAGGTTATACACTTTGGCAGGGTGGTGGGGATTTTGGCTGTTGAAGGCAGGGACAAATTTGAGATGAAACAGGAGGGAAAAATCTTAGGTTTGGAATAAATATGTCTTGAGGCTGAATTTAAAAGTGTCATAAGTAGGCTTAGCGAAGGGAGACAGGGAGGTCATTCCAGATCACCGGACCAGAAACAGAGAAAGAGTGACAGCCAACTTTGGATTGGTTGAATCTCGGTATTCATGAGCACAAGGTATCTGCAGTAGAGCGGAGGAAATGAGAAGGAGTGTATAGGTGAACAGAGTCACAGAGGTAGGAGGGAGCTGTTTAGTGGAGACACTTGTAACAGAGGGTACTGATCTTATAGCTTACTCTCTGTGGCACAGGTATGTATGCAATCAGTCTTTGTTTGGTATGAATTACAAGCCCCCTTCCCCTCCCCTACAGGATAGTTCAAACTGTCATCACTGCTGCCAAGTTATAAACTGTCCAACATTGTCCACTTATCTGAAAGATCCAAAGACAATGCTACTCCTATCCTCCTTATGTAAACACATGCACTTATCAATGTATGAACATATTGTATACATGTATATATGTCAGCCTTAAAAATGAATGTGTTTTATGCCTTGCAAGGTCTAGGCCAAGAAATTTCGAACACTCCTTTAAACAACATACACACACAGAAGACATACAGGTCTACACACACATGCATACACGCACGCACGCACGCACGCACTCACACACACACTCACTTACTCCACAAACGCACACATGTCACAGATTATGGCTGCTAGCTGACTCTTGATGCTGAATACACTCTCACTCACTTTTTGGCCAGTTGTTCAATATTGTAGCCAGGGCTTGGATCATTCGATAACTGAAACACAACGACAATGTGAAAGATTAACAGCCATCAAAGTGTAAGACAATGCCTACTGCACCTCCAGAAATATAATTATAACCAAACACTATGAAATCTGAAAAGACTAAAAACACTTTCCTGATTCACAAACAACTTCTTGAAGAAAACAACCAGCATAATTTTATAACATATGCAAATATAACAATTTTTCCAATTTTTCTTGACTTCTGTTGCCTGTGTTTATGAAATAAATCAATATTGCTGTGTATACTGTCTACATAGATAAGTGTACACATAAGCGTACACATACACACACACACGCAAACGCACAAAACACACATCATTCCTGTGTATACTATAACATAAATGCACACACACACACACATGCATGCAAAGACTCACATACAGAGGAAAACACTTGCAAACAAAACATATATACAAGCATGCACACCAACACACTCATGCATTCACATACATTCAAACTTCTGCAAACACACATTTCCATATGCTAAGCACTAACCCACACACCCAAACTCTGTTACTTACCTTCAGAACCCGTGCAAAGCGATCCAGGCAGTTTCCAACTGCAATGTCAATGGTTTCTCCAAATATTCTGTAACACCTTTCAGAGTATGCTATCACCTACACAAGCAAAAAGCTTTGCATACAGTATCACATCCACACACAGCATAAGACATCAAAAACATCCTTAAACTACTAGTGCAGCATGGCCATATTGGATGAAATGCGTAGTGCCTCTTCTTCCCTGTTCTTGTAACTCTGCACGAGGTCTGCCCGCAGACCTCAGCCGACACATTCCAACTTCATGGCAGCTCATTAAAAATTCATATGAAAAAATTCAGATTTGTTTGAATAAAGGCAGGATAGTAGGCTGGGTAGGCAGAAAAAAAGCAGAGAAAGAGAGAGAGAGAGAGAGAGAGAGAGAGAGAGAGAGAGAGAGAGAGAGAGAGAGAGAGAGAGAGAGAGAGCAAGAGAGAGAGAGGTGGGTTAAGGGAAAAGTCAGAAACAAAGGAAGTGATAAAAAGGGGATATTTCTAACACAGAATATCCAGAAAAATGGGGATGCTATTTGTACTGAAAGAGCCCTCAGGATCCCAACATGGGTAACCAATGCTGCAATAATCTTGCATTTGTTAACCACAATGCATAATTGAAATATGCCGGTTTTATGCAAGAGAAAAAAAATACTGTAATATACATGTACCTCTACATGCACTATATATGCAGGTTGCTGTTCACTATGATTATAATGAACTTTTTACAAAAATGAACAAAAGATGAAAAACATTTTTTTTTTTAAACTTGAAAGAAAGTAGTAGATTTTCCCCCAAAATCAAATGAAATCAAGTGTTTAGGTCAACAATTTTATGTAGGTATGTACACAGACACAGACACACAAATGTGACAAACTGTATAAACAAACAGAATTGTTCAACTGACAACAACCAACCTGCGTGTTTCCCCCACTGACGTACAGAACCGTGGGGTTTTTGGCGCCAGTGATCAACCGACCCATTTCAATGTCTGAACACTGTTAAGGCCACCTCAGCCGAACAAACTTTTCATTTATTCATCTTGCCAACACAATTGAACTGAATGTCAAAGCTCTTAGCATTTATAACAACCTGCACTTTCCTTTATAGAGAAAAAAAAATCCCCTGAAGTTAAGAGTATGGTTGCCTATAGATATGGCAAAGTACTTGAAAACAACCACACTGCACACACAAACTTCACATTCAGCGTATACTTATGATCTCACAGTAATTTCCAGGTAGGTGAATGAGTCAGTGTGCATGATATTCTGAGTTACCCACAGAGTGTTAATCTGGAGAATAAGCAGCAACAACTCCCAACCCCATAAAAACCCAGCACACCCCACACATCAACTCTGCAATGTTCAACCACCAGTAACAACCCCCCACCCCTCCCCCACTCTCAGCTATAACAGACAAAAGGATACGACCAATGCAGTGGTTCACAGCCACTATTGGTTTCTTCCACAACTGGGCCACTGTCCTGGCCACCAATGCTGTGGATACCAGGGGGCTCCCATGCCAGGCCCTGCCACACACAATGAATGGATAAACAAAAGACTGAATGAATGATGGAAAGAAAGAATGAATGTGGGAAAGAATGAATGAATGAACGAATGAAAGAATAAATAAATAAAAAGGATGAATGAAAGAGTGAATGAATAAATAAATGAAATAATTAATAAATAAATAAAATGAATGAAAGAGTGACATGAATGAATGAATAAATGAGCAAATGAACTTTGAATGAATCAGAATGATGTATGAATGCATGATTTATACAAGTCATACAAGGGGGGCTCCATACCACATAATAATAAATGAATGAAGCAATCAAACAGTGAATGAACCTGAATGAAAGGATGAATGAATGTGTGAATACTGTGATTCATACTCATAGTGATTAGTGAGATCATATCAGGGGATTCCATGCCTGAACACTGAACCTGTCACACAACAGTAAATGAATGAAAAGATTAATTAAAGAACGAATGAGCCTGAATCAGTGATGAAAGAATGAATGATTTCAGCTAAGATGTTCATGGAACCATAGATCTACACAATGTACGTACAGAAAAGATTTTTAAACACAGTTCTGAACGAAAGTACCTTTAGTGTAACAGATGACATCAATCTCCTGAGGGTAATCTTGGCTTCATCCAGTGCCTGTTGAAGGACATTCAGGGCATGTTCCCTGTGATGCCGGGCTGTGTCTTTGGGTAGAAAACCTGAACAACAGCAACAAACAAAAGGAAATTAAAAAAAGAAAACACCACCTTAAACTTTCAAAGTAGGTATTTAGATTGACTTGAAAGTGAAAAACAAATGGTGAAGCACAGAAAGATGAAAAAAAAGAGAGAAAATGCAGCCACCTCCCTACCCCCTAACAAAAACAAAGAACCCAGCCCAAACTAAATCAAACAAATAGAATCAATAACAACAACAACAGAATCCCCCAAAACAACACACTGGCCTAAATGTTTAATATTATCATATTATGGTCAAGCAGTACACAATGTATAGCACAGACAAAACTGAACAATATGGGTTATTACTTCTTCTTCGTTATCGAATGCTCAGACAGAAACTACGATTGTCTATTACATGAGCAAAAATGCATTGTGCTGCCATTAAGCACCTGATGAATCAGGCCCAGCACATCTGACTTCGGCATGGGAGAGAATTATTTTATAAGTCTTTCTGGAAAAAAGGCAGGAGAATGGACCAAGAAGGCAGAAAATAAACAAAAAGGAACAAGGAAAAAAAA
>CM054143.1:47743333-47821198 GCA_028751875.1 Rapana venosa | reverse complement strand
AGAAATAGCTCTTGACCAGCTGTAGATTGTGCTCACCTCAATTGCAACATAGCATTCATACATGGCTTTTGTCAATTTTAATTATTTGACAGCCAATGGGGAGCACTAGGTTTTTTTGTTTTGGGTTTGTTGGGGGTTTTTTGCAGCCTGGTACCAAACTAAGTAAAAGTCCTGCAAAGCCACAAGCTTAATTCCACACTGAATTTTCTACCCACCCAAGAAAATGCAGTTCATCAGAATCACGGTTAAAAACCGTACAGCAAAAGCAAAAACAAGTGTTAGGAGGGGAAAAGAAAAGCTGCAAACAGTTGAGTACTTACCACAGCAACAACTGGAGGTAGATTTCAAGGTTAAGCTACAGGAATGCACACCTAGACTACAATGACACTGGAAATGCTTTTTTACCTTCACACTGCCCACCTTGTGAACCAACTCCTGGGCGTAATATGTGCCACGTTCATCTGTCTCCAGCTGGAAGGGCTCAGGCTTGGTAGGCTCCTTGACAATCTTTTCTGGCAGCACTGGGTCATGGCTAGGGATTGGCTGAGCATGGAACTCATGAGCCTGGCAAAAATAAATACCAGTGATGAAAATTCTTCTTCGTCAAACACTCCGACAGCAACTACTGTAATCTGTTGTATGTGAGCAAAAATCCACTGCACGTTAAGTGCCTGTCAAGTCCGGCCCAGCACATCTGACTTCAGCATGGGAGAGAATTGTTATCTTTTAAGTCTTTCTGGGAAAAAAAAGGCAGGAGAATGGACCAAGAAGGCAGAAAATAGGCAAGGAGGTGTCAGAAAAGGAACAAGGCATAAACAAAGAGAGTGATAGCAAAGGGAATTCCTAGCATAGAATTTCCATAAGGTGGGGATGCTATTTTATACTGACAGGCCTCCAGCATCCCCATGGGGGAAAGTGATGTAAATGTCAAGTTGAACATTAGTTATCATGGGCAATATATCATCAATCCAGCTGTTTGCTGTATGACCTCATAGCACACACACCACACATAAACACAGAGGAGCACTCTCCTTACCCTCTTTTCTTCCTCCAGAATTTGTCTGATTTTCTCCTCTTTCTGGGCCAGCATGGCTTTGCTGCGCTCCTCCACGGTGAAGGGCTCAGGCACTGTGTGCTGGTGGGGCAACTTGGGCTGAAAGGGGATGCCTGTGTGGGGAACAGGCTTGGCCCTGACTGGGGCTCCATGCTCCACCTGCACACACAAAGCGATTATCAGAAGATTATCAGGTGTTGTCAAAACTGTATGGCAAATCACCTGTCTCTGCACCATTCACAATCGTAGAGATAGATTTCTTACATATTTCAAAGAAGTCAATCACAAGATAGTATGCATGCATGCTTTCACACATGGGCTCACTTTAGAATATCTCATTCACATGCTAGGATATGGAAACAGAACCAAAATCAACTACAGATAAAGAACAACAAACTGGCACAGCCAAACTCAGGCTCCCTCCACCCACCAATGACCACCAACTTATCCATGGTGGTCTGGAAAACTTGCAAGAGCATTGATACTTCATGTCAATGATCACAACACGCATTTGGGAACTGTTTCCAGCCTGGATACAATTCTTAAAGACTTAATATCTGTCCGTCACTTAGTAACACATCACATGATCAGCAAAAATAACAGTGCTTAAATTAGTCTCCATGTTACTTCTGTGTAACAGGCATAAATTAGTCTCCATGTTACTACTTCTGTATAAAACAATTCCAGTCATCTGCAACAAAAAGTCTCTTCGAACAAGACTTCAGATGTTATAATGCTTGTTCAAAAAGTCAGCAATCCATTTACCTTTTCCTCTGGCAGCTCCACAGGCAAACGCACTCTGTGCTTCAGAGCAAAGGCAGGTGACTGAGGCACAGTGGGGTCAGCTGGTTTCACTGGCTTTATTCCCTGTAGAAATAGTTCAATGAAAATCAGCAATATACAATTTTCATCCATGATTATTCTTTGCTTTCAGAAGATGATGACATAAATTGAGAGGAAGAACAGAAGTATAAGATCCACAAGACAAGCAATGCTTTACCACAGCTGTTGGCAAACTTGTGGTGTCTTTCTTTGATTGTGACTTTATTCATCGCTACTTTAAAGAAATATCATTCATATTCTTATAGCTATACATTTTTTTGTATTTTTAGTTACTTTTCTTATCAGACAATATCCCACAACTAATGATGACCAAATACACCTAAATCATCCATGTCCATTCATCAGGCATGTCTTACACATTAGTCATCAGCATTCCAACACTTAAGTCAAAGTCACTTACCACGGGGCCTTCCAGAATTTTCTTATTGACAGGTTTAGCATGAAACTCAAAGTTCTCCTCCTCTTCTTCCTCTCTCTTCCTCTGACTGGCTGTGGACAGTGTAAACTCCTCCACCTCTGTGGGTGGCTTAGTGGGCACTTTCTTGACACCTATGCCAGGGTTGGTCAGGATTTTGCTGTTGACCGGCCGTGCTTTGAACTGATTCCTGCAAGAAAGGTACATTTTTGCCATTGTACATTTTCAAAACTTCTTCACTTATCCTTCTCTAATTTCTTCTGTTTGTCCATACCCTTTCATTATTTTTCTCTTGAACAGGTGTGTGCAAAAATCAATGTCTGCAAAAACATTATTAAGAAAAAAATACAAGCATAATAAGTATAGTGAGTGCTAAGACTCGATTTTGCCAAAAGTCATGTTCTCATCAAGAGCTTTCTTTAGAAAGAACTTCAGCTTCTCAGAGGCCCACCTGATATACAGACTTGAAAAACAGTTTCAAAATTTTAATCTGATGTATGGTATAAAGCATATCTCAGGCATCACCTACACACACAAGGTAAATTCTGGCAACATCTACACAACAAGGAAACAGCAACAGCATGACAGATGCAGAGTACACTTTCTCAAATCAGAAAATTAGTAACCTTGCATACATGTCCCAATAACAGAAAGAAGACTGGCTTTTTACTCACTAATGACCACATGTATTGACTTCATTAATGAACTCACACACAGAAATAAAAAGATACAGATAAGAGTAAACTTTCTTTTGACTTTGCAGTAGATCTTGGCAATCCCTAGCAGTCTCAGCAAGCAGCATAACAATCTTAAGTACAGTAACCATCAAGCTCTTAAAAGAAACATGTTACCCTTGAAGTCGGAATGCGGCTATCTTAATGGTGGGTGAAAAAATGGTCGCATGCGCAAAAATCTCACCACTGAAGAAATGTGGCACTCTAGCCAAGGAACAAAACAAACAAAAAAGAAAGAATGAATGAAAGAAAGAAAGAAAAAGAAACAGAGATAAAGTAAATGATACAGACTGTTTCATTTCTTCCACTTCTTGCATCTCCAGCTGCTCTTGTGACAAGAAGTGGGTAGGACGGTTACGACTACGTGCTGTCAGGTTGGGAGTGTGAGGCTGAGTCAGTCTGGACACTGGGGAATTGGAGTGTGTTCCTCGTTCATGGGTCTTTTCTCCACCTGCAGAATAAAGTATATACTAACATAGGAGAACAGTTCTCAATTCTGTTCCTTCGATATACTAGTCTTACCACAAGGAAGACTGAAGCCACAGAAAGCCTTTGACCCCAAACTTGCCAACACTTACATCCGTTTTCCAACCCAAAGATTACCAACCCCTAGTAAACTCTTCTGTGACCAGTGTGCCCAAGAAAAGAAAAACAACAGCTCTTGTGTTACAACAAAGTCGCAAGATCACAATTTTTTTTACAAAGACCTAGGTTACATTGCATATCCCAACTATGCTTTTTTTCTTTCAGCAATCACATGTATATGTCTATATGCATGCATGCTTTTGCCTGCACAAATGTGAAAGGAAAAATTACTGGTCAACATTCATCAAACACTGAAATTGCTTGCTCAAATACATGTACAAAGTTGTTTCATGTGCTTTAAAAGTGTTCAAAATAAGGATTCTCCCTTCCCAAACCATCCTCCCTCCAATCAATGTAAACAGAAATCACACCGGTGAGGGGGGAGCAAGGTATGTGAAATCATGAAGGCAGTAGAGTGCAATATTCATAAAAGTCTTGCCACAAGGAAAGAAAAGTTTTGCCTCAAGGAAGAGACAAGTTATTTTCTTGAAACGGTTATCAATTTTTCTGTTGATGACAAGCAAGGAGTAGAAATGTGATAAAATAATCAACTTTAAAGATATCTTAGTAATAATGCAGCTACCATAAGGGTGGGTAAAAGTGGTCATATACACAAAATTTCACAATTGGTAAACCTTAGAGCTCCAGCTGAGAAATAAAATTCTAATTTTTTTAAGAACTTGTACCTACAAAGTACAATTCCAAACATATACACAAAGTAACGCAGTCAATAAATCAGTTGGCAAAGCTTTCTGATAAGAAATACTGAACATTAAACATGAAAACATACAAGAGACATTCTTACTACGTGCTCGTGCCCGGAATCGATCAGGTGTCTTTTTGTGGAAAGCTGTGACCTTCTCTGCCAAAGATTCAAACTTGCCATCAGCAGATGACTGTGGTCCTTTGCCATTGTACTTCTCTGTCAGATGGAAAGGCTGTGGCACAGTCAGCTTCTTGGCTGCAGAGGTGGATGGACCCTGTTTAAAAAAAAATATTAAAAGAAAAAAAATTGTTAAGCTTTCAATACAGCTCTTGTCACAACTTAGTTCACTTAATCTGACTGAGTTAGGCTGTTTTTTTCAACTGAAACAGTAACAAAAATCTAAGTCTTGATGTTTATTTTGTATGGGTTTTTCTCCCCCTGATCTGGCCTACCTCTACCCAGAGAGGACTTCAAACTAGTACTGAGTAAAGAATCATTTACTTACAGAATCAAATATGAATGTGCTTAAGTACTTTTACAACTGAACAATTTTCAAAAAGCAAACATCGGTTCACAAAAGATAAAACTGAAGAGAAACTTTTATTTCTCATGTTGTTACAGCTCAGTTCCACAAAGCAGCATCATAACCACAGCTTTAATATATAAAAAAGCCAAATACAATCACAACCAAGTAAAAGGGATATTTTTTTAAATCATGAACACAGATTTTATTTTAGAAATGAAAGAAAAAAAGAGAGCAGGGGTTAGGATGAGAGATTTGTTTTCCTAGTCGCTTATACTGTACATTCTACAGAATAAAACAATACAGACAAAAAAGCACACAGTAATTTGCCATCAAACAGACTTCCAAACAACTCTAATATGACCAAAAAAGAAAGGGTAAAATAGGAGGGGGGAGGAATAGTAACACAGGATTTTCTTGGAAAGATTTTTCTTTCAGAAATAATGCTTTTGAAGTAAACTAACACCATAAAATTACTGTCTTATTCCTAGGAACTTTACACTATGTCTTCAACAATGCACAACTTTGCGCATAACTACAATACTCAAAGGAGGAGGGCAGTTGCCAGTAATGACTTGATAAAATACAAGGAAAAAACTTAAGGTCAGCCAAGGCCAGAGAAAATGCAGGAGAGTTAAGCTCTGAATGATCAGTTAATTTCTGGACATGCTAATTCCTGGAGAATATAAGGGTTCCACCAGACATTTTCTTTTTATTCTTTTATTTTGAAAATGATGGAATTAGTACTCACATGCTATTTTTACATCCAGTACCCATGTGCATGCAGATTTGTAAATTTTGTCATCCATTCCGACAGCACGCAAAAGGCGGAACAGGTTTTAACATGAGCACAAGATATTCTGTGTACGTTTGCACACGGGACCACAGTTTATAGTCCCATCCAAGACTATAAGATAAAAGAATAAGATAAACTCTTATAATGACATGGTGGGAAAAAAATTATGTTCAGTTCAAATCATTCAAGCTTTTGCTGAATATCATGCTTCTTCAGCATGAAAAGGGAAAATGTACATGAAAACTATGCAATGTCTCGCTGTACCACATATGAATTATTGACTATAGGAAAATAAAACTTTTACTTTTATACACAGAATACAACTTACCGGAGATACTACAGTGCGAGAACGCAGAGACTTGACAAAGTCTCCACCTTTCTCCTCTGTTTTCTGTGTATGTGACTTCAAGCGCTTGTCTGTCTGGAAATGAAACTCCTGTGGCACAGTGGGCTCTTTGTAGTTGACCACCACAGGCACAGCTTTAGACCTGGTCTTCTTGTAAGACTCTTGGGCCATCAGTCGCTTGTGCTGCATTTCTTTCCTCAGTTGTTTGATACGTTCCATTTCCAGTTCCTCTGAGCTTTTCAGTTTGGAAGAACTAGATCCTCCAGCCAGTCGCCTACAAAGCAAGAAGAAGATTGTGAACGAAAGGAATAATTGCAGGAGAAATGCCCTTTCAGACAAAAAGCCTATAGATATTGCATTCTCTCTTTCTCATTCAAATCAGTTTGAAACTATATCAACAGCTAGGTGTTTTAACATTTAAAAAACCATATCAAATGGTATCTAGATTTTCAACTGGCACTGTGAGAGGGCTATTTACAGTCAACTGTTTTAATTGCAACCTGTTTTCTCTTGTCCTATTCCTTTATAACAAAAAATTGGATAAAAAGAACAAATTTTCTCAATCAATACATATCAACCTTTCTTTGGACATGAAATTGATGTTTTCCAAATGAAAAAAAGAGATCAAACAGTCTCATTAGATGTTTTGTCTGGTCAGCTGGCTTTGTTTGGAACTTGTATTAGTTTTGTTTCTCTGCCTTTTGTCCAATCCCAGCATTATCCAAACTATTCTTTTTTTTTTAAATTTCAGTCTGACATACATATAACACGTGTTAACTGCATTTTACACACTTTTGGGGGTGCAAAAAAGCACAACAAATAAGATTGATGGTCTTGAAACAGCCATAAGCAATTGAAGGTCCATAACAGAATAATACATACCACATACTTACAAAATATGAAAAGCATACACAAATAATCATCACAAACGACTTAAACACATATATCGTAAAAAACAAGAAATATTAATTCAAACCTACTTCAAAAGATTTGGAACCTTGATTGGTCGCTCTGTTGTTGAACCATCTCCTTTCGCTTTTCCTTCAGTGTTGATGTCAACTGAATTACTTCTTGAACGACCTTGAGAGAAGGTGCGTGCATGATTTCTCTGAGGTCTGGCACCAGAAGATGATGATGGTGCAGCTGTCTTGTCCGGCTGCAGGGAAGAAGCCGAGCTACTCTTTGTGATGCGCACTGACTTGGATCTTGTGAGCATAGATGCTGCAGTTGCTGTTTTCTGCGTTTCTGCCTGTGTTTTCTCAGAGTTCTTCCGGCGCTTCTTGCTGTTTGGCGATTCACTGCAGATAAGAGGTCTGAATATATGGCAAAGGGAGAGAAGGAACAAAGAAAGCAGATCAGCAACATATCCAGCCAAGCACAAGCACGAAAACATAGAACACAAAAAGAAGCAAAGAAAACCAAAAAAGGGGCAAGCAATTCAAAAAGTGAAAAAAGGTGTCTAAAAAGCATAGCATTACAGCATTAGCAAGCACAGGATTGTTAGTTTATCATGCTTTACAAATATCATTGGGAGAAGGGGACAGGGTAAGACATGGGATAGCCTAGTGGGTTAAAACATCAAAACTCATTATCTACTAGTCACTGAGGGTGCAGGTTCCTTTCACCGCTGAGTTAGTCACCTCTGAGTCCTTCAGATAAGACTATAGTTAAAGCAGGATCCCGCACGAAAATGCATGATGAAACACCTTATGCGCACATTAATATTCCTCCATTGGTTTGGTGACATGAACATACCCAGCATACAACCTTCAATGTGGAAAGAGATGGGCTCTACCAAATTAACTTGGCCAAGACATATTGCTGAACATTTCAGCACAATGCACAAATGACTCCTCAAGGAGTTAAGGAGAAAAGTCAAGTCTAAGACCATTTGGTTACTGGGTGCACTGCACAACTCTGAAATTTACTGAGGAACAAATTACAAATATTGAGGAGGGCGGGAGGGGGGGTGTTAACAGCGGGAAAAAATACAGGATTTCAAGAATTTGTCATATCGCAGTGTCTCCATCTATGTACATCCTTAAAAATTATATTTTTGTAAAAGCTTTGCAAGTTTGCATTGACATGTTATCACTCAACTTAGTACTTCAGACTGCTCTTTAATTACATTTCAAATCACAGCTTGGTGGTTACATTATCAATATCATAAACTTATGTTTTCACTATTATTAAAATTTTGCAAAAAATGGACAGGGCAAACTTGATAATGTGACAAATTCTCTAATGTGAAGTTTTCTTCCTCTCCTTATTCACTGATGTTGTTGAAAAAAATGCAAAATATCTTCCCATTAAAAATCATACAACAATGTATCAAATATCAAAAAGTGACACTCTTTGAGTATTTCAGTTTATTGGGTTTTTTAAAAATTATTCAATATCAAAAAAACTAAGATATTTCCAAACCCATGGATCGTGTGCATAATCATTTAACACTTAAGTTTCAAAATCTATACATATCAGAAATAAGCCATACATATCAGAAATAACCCAAGTATACATTGGAACTTCTCTTATTGAAGTTATTCGTGTAAAATCAGTTCCTTACTCTGGTCCTGTTGAGCCATGTTTCTTTGGGTTCCTCCACTTGTCCAGAGATGTGACAATGTTAGCAGGTTGCTTTGGTTTCCTGGGTTCATCCTTAGCCTCTTCTGTTTCTTCCTCTGCTTGCTCCACCTTTTTGTCCATCTCTGCTTCGTGGACTGTGGTTTTTGAAGAAGCATGACTCCCCTCTGGCACTGATGGGGATGCCTCTGCTGCTCCTGTGACATGGTCCAACATTGTTTTGTCACATTTTGCTTTTTTTCCCCAACACAAGATTGCAATTACTTAGTTTACATGTATCATGTACAATAGGAAAGCTTCTGTAAAGGATAGTCACTGGCATTTCACTCAAAGCTTCAAATTCAATGGGTTTTACTATACATGTATACAAAACACCCCTCCACAAATGAAAACTATATATTTTGTTGTTATATATAACAATAAACAAGTAATGAGAATACTAAATACATTATCATATAGTAAAAATGTTTAAGATTAGCATCATCATCATCATCATCAACCATTACACCCAGTGGTGCGTAGGGCAGCAACAAAGCGCTTCCACTCCTGCCTATCCTGGGCTAACCTAGTCACTGATCCCCAAGAGTGCTGCATGGCCTTCATCCCTAGTGGTAGCTTCCTCTCGGCTTTGGCCATCAGCATTCATACGAGTCTCACTGGACCCGGGAGGTCCTTTGCACGCAAAAGTAGAAATTTTCTCTGTTGCTGTTTCCGTAACTTCTCTTCTTTTACGGGGCAGGGTTGTTAGCCCTGTGCCCAACCCCAATCTGGAGGAAGGGTTCCACCTTAGTCGCCTCTTACGACATGCCTGGTTGGAGGACAGGGATCCTATTCTTGCAATGCTCGCTTTGCAAGCATACCCCAGGAATCCCACGAGGGTAAGATTAGCATACATATAATATATTGATGCAAATATGGTTAATCAAGATTAAACGAAACTTTTCATTTTGAGGGAGTAGGTGGATGGGAGTGGGGTGCGTGTAATTTTCATATTCATACCACTTCCAAGTCAAAGCAGATGTCTCCGCATGAAATTCGGGCTACTCTCCCTATGGAGAGCGCCTCGCCACAAGAGCAGCACCATCCATTAATTTTTTTCTTTTCCTGTCTTTAATTGTATTTGTTTCCCTATCGGAGAGGCTTTTTTTCTACAGAATTTTGCCAGGGGCACTATCTTATTGCCGTGGGTTCTTTTACATGCACTTGATAATATTGTGTAACACATGGGACCTCAGTTTATCGTCTCATCTGAAAGACTAGCACCCAGACCACCACTCATGGTCTAATGGTTGGGGGGGAAGTTCTGGGCCCAAACGGGGATCGAACCACCGCAACTTCCAACCCGGACTTTTCATTTTCTAGGCAGGTGCGTTAATCCACAGAATAATTTACACAACCTACATAAAGAAAGCAGCAAACAAAGGAGGAGGATCATGTCATTACCATTGGATGCAGCAGCTAAAACTGAACTTGGTGATGCCGACAGGTGAGACAAAATAACACAAATTGAAAAATGTTAACTCATTGTTAAGATATGAATCTAAAATTGGTCATGGATTAAAATGCCATTTACAACCCACTGAAATATGATTACTGTATACCACAGGTTGCACTAAAATGAACAAATTACAAGCATGATGAATAGATATTTTTTTATTGTATCTGGGGGCTTTGACACTATAGTATAACACTGACATTGTGACAATAAACAATATACACATAGTCATAGGACAGGAAAAATGCCAGTAGATATTATAAAGATGTAGTTTACTTATTTTATCATGACTTACCTGACTCAGGAGCTGACTACTTGTTGCACTTGGTCCTTCTCCAATAATTGTGCTCTCTGAAACACAAACTTATGTTCAGCAATATTTTCTAAATTTTGTCAAGTACTTCACTACTTGGTGGTACTAATAGTAGGATGTCAAACTCAAATACTAATATAGGTGTGGAGAAAACAAACTCTCCAGCCACCTTTTGCTTGCTACTCTCAGACTGAGGCAGCAGTCCACACAGTAGCTGTGTAATGTCAGCTAGTAAAACTACAAAGAAACTAAGCAGAAAAAAGCCCTGCACAGTAGCTGGGTCACTTTGCTGCTGTTTATTAGTGTCTGTTCAGTGTTCTGATCTAACAATTTGTCATTCTTTAAAACAAGATTCATACATTTTTCAATTTTTGTTGTTTGTTTTTCTAAACTAACACTCCTCATTCCTGAGTATATTTGAACAACAAACATCATGAAACATGTCATAGTGCTCACTACAATAGTAATGGATTATTGTAGATTGCATATATATTTTCTTCAAGTTCTTGTCTTGCAAAACAGGAGGGGTAAAAAACAGTAATAGTAATTTACACTGAGCACTACATCAGAAAAAACAGTAATAGTAATTTACACTGAGCACTACATCAGAGGGGGACGGGATAGCTCAGTGGTCGGAGCACTCGCTTTCCCCCAGCCAAGTTAAGCAGCGTCGAGCGTGGTTACCAGTTGGATGGGTGACCGTTTGCGCGCCTTGGCTTCAGTACAGTTCCCCCAGCTGTAAATGGGTACCTACCCTCTTTAGGGTCAGGGAAGGTAAAGCAGCGAGGGAGAGGAGATGGGCGCCGCCCTCAATATGCTGGCCCTAGAGAAGTGAGGTCTCTGACGCCTCGCTCCCCTACGACCTTATAGGTTATGGGACTCCTTTACCTTTACCTTACTACATCAGAACTGAGATGTGACTTATCAATCAAATTAAAAATAATTAAAATTATATAATGATTATGATGACAGATGAGTAAAGGTAAAAATTAGTACATTATTAAATATGATCCCTCTAACATCGTGTCTATGGGCAGGATGGCCTAGTACTACTACTAGTAGTTAGAGTGTGGCGCTCATGGTCACAAGGCCAGCGAATAGCCTCAGCCACAACTGAGGCACCTGTTTTTAGGGAATTTTACCTGGAATCAACATCAGTACTGACCCACTCCCCTAGTAATAGTCCATCGGATGAAACTATAAACCAAGGCCCCATGAGTAAATGCATGCAGAACATCTTGTACACATGTTTAAAAAACCTGTTCCACCTTTCAGAAGAGGCCATTCCATGCCGGTAGAAACTGATGACAATATTGAATATATAGCACACACACAAAAATATATAGCACACAGGTGTCATGTTTAGACACCATCCCCAAAGTAGGAACGCAAAACCTTGATGCAGGTTAAAAATAGTCCTATGCGCAAAATTTCAACCATTGCTGGATTGGCAAGCCTTGCAGCAAGGAAAAAAGGAAAAAAAAACTCTCAAAAAGCTGTACACAATGGGACCGATGGCAAAATGCTAAGAGAATACTGAATACATTTTTATTTCACATTCTTTCAATCTTTGGCTAGACCTATGATATATGGTGAGATTTTTGTGCAGCCGTTTTTTCCCACCATTTGATCAAAGTAGCCACATTCTGACTTCAGGGATGAATAGAATATAAATGTTCAAAATAACTGAAAAAACGGACAGGAAGGTTACTGTAAAATGAAAGAGATGGGTGTGACTAAAAGAAAGCTGCAAGACTTGTTGGACCCCTGTACTCCGCCAAAATAGATTTTAAAACTGACTTTACTGGTAACGTGAATTATGTGATCTTTTTAGTGTGGCTGGGACCGACCATTGGCAACGCTGTTGTATAGTTTGTAAGTATGTTCCTATGATCAGTCACTGTATGACTGTTCTGTGTGTTCATGATTAAATTCAGAACCCTTACTTTTTTCTTTTCCTTTTATTTCAAGGATAATGGAATAAGCACTCATGTGCTTTTTTTCAATCAGTCACTGGGTGTATGTAGTTTTGAGAATTTTGTCATCTGTTCCCGAAAAGCGGAATGGGTTTTAACCTGTGTGCAAGATGTTCTGCGTGCGTTTGCACAGGGGACCTCAGTTTATAGTCTTACCCGAAGGACTTTTGGTGGAAGTGGAGTCAGTACCAATGTTAACTCCAGAGGAAAAACCTTGTGAACAAGATTTGAACCCAGATCAGCAGATCACAAGCGCGATGCGCATCACTAACCACCAGGCTATCCACCCCCCACCCCCTTTACTGTTTTAGTTTATAAATTCACCAATTTTGTTATATAATTGTGTAACATGCAAACCCAGTGGCACATTTCAGGTTTAGTGGGTTAAGAAACATCCATGGATCGGTGGTCTAGAGGTAACGTGCCTGTCTAGAAAGCGAAAAGTCCGGGTCGAAAGTGTGCAGTGGTTTGAATCCCGTTTGGGCCTGAAACTTTTCCCACATCCATTAGACCACGAGTGGTGGTCTGGGTGCTAGTCTTTCAGATGAGACAATAAACCGAGGTCCCATGTGCTACACAAAATTATTCAGCGCATATAAAAGAACCCACGGCAGGAAGAGAGCTGTCCCTAGCAAAATTCTTAGAAAAAAGCAACTCCGATACAGTGATACTGATAGGGAAACAAATACAGTTGCAGACCAAAAAAAAAAAAAAAGGGTGGCGCTGCTCGTCACTTGTGGCGACATGCTCTCCCACAGAAATCTCCTGACTTAAAATGGTATAAATAAGAAATGTACACATGTATAGGCCTAAGAGGCTATACTTTATAAAGGTGGGGGAAGCAGATCAGAGAGTTCAATGGTCAAACTCAAAGCACTGGACTCTGATCTAGAGTAATCTGCGAGCTTGAGTTTCATATGACCCAGTCAACTGTCTGAGGGGGTTAAATTCCCTGGGGATAAACACTAAAAATACAGACTTTACAGTGGTTCTGAAGTCCATGCTCCTGTCTTACTTTTATGGTCCAAATTCCTAAATTAACAAAGGCATAACATCTGGTAAAAATGACATGAACAATATACTACAAGCTAGATTTTAAAAAAAAATCTTTTCTATAAGTACAAGACTTGAGTGCTGCTGGGGCAGTACATATTACTTAGTTTAGTAATAGTAGACTAAATTTACAATGGGGCGTTCTCAATAGCAGGTTTAATAAGTTAATATTTATTATTTAATTTCGAGTATACTCCTGCCTCACACAAAGACCATACATAATAATCAATCATGTCAGCCATCAGAAGAATATTTGGCTAGTACTAGTAGCATCAGTTTCTTCCTATAAAGAGAAGAATCTACTCTAGTAGATTGATAAGATGATGTTGCATTTGACAACAGCAGAAAGGCAGCAGTTGTAAACTGTGTCGCCCCTTCCACCTTACCAAACATCTGATCCGCTCCATCGTTAAAAGGCATCGGCACAGTGAAATCAACAAACTGAGGACAATCATAGTCCCATCGGTTGTCATCGTCATGATGATCCATGGTTTAGATCAATCACAACTACACTTAATTTTCTAACTTGCAACGCGCAAATTCAATCTGACCGCACAATGCAACTTCAACCAATCAAATTTAACCATTTTTTGCTGCCGCACATATCGCCGTTTTTACACACACCACCCCAGCTTAGGCTTTTTGATAGTATGCTAGTATATATAGATATATATTTCTTTTGCTTCTAAAAATGTTTCAACTATCTATAATTGCAGTTTTAATTTCTATAAAAATTGAATAAAAGACATTATTTTACCGCGAAGCTACTCTACGGGTCAAGGTCACAGTCCACACTGTGTAGTTATATGCATGGTCGTTGCTGTGCGGAGTAGCCCTAGGCTAGCGTAAACCACTTCGTCTAATTCGGGCTGCTCTCCCCGGGAGAAGCACTTTACTTACCACAAGAGCACAGCCACCCATCAAAAGAAAAAAGTATTTGCAAGTGTGCTGTTTTCCCAGTGGGAGCGGCTTTTTTCTACATATTTTTAATCAGATACCACCTCTTGTGCTGTCATGGATTCTTTTACTTGCGCTTAATGTGTGTTGCACACGGGACCTCCTTTTAATGTCTAATCGGAAAAAACTACCACCCAGACCATCTCTCAAGGTCATATGGGTGAGGAAACATTCAGGTTCAAACGGGAATCATTTATGCACGCCATTCTTGAGGATCAAAAGTTTTAATGACCAGAAGCCCACCAGCCCTTTGATTTGTTGCTTTACAAGATTCAGTGCTATATAAATTCCATACATTATTATTATTTGAAACATGTATGTTTGAATATGAGTAGAATTACTGTGTGTTTAGATTACACATAGTGAATATATACTCTTCATAGTGTGTGTGTGAAGTCAAAATGACCTTTATTGAGGGTAAAACAAGTTTACACAACTTTTTCCCTCCTGCCCTCACCAAAAAAACAACACACAAAACTCATTAAAACTGACTTATGAGGGCAAACAAAAAAACAGTGTTATAACATTGATCTATGTTAAAAGAACAAAAAGGAATAAGGAAACTCACTCACTCACTCATCCCTTGGTCGGGACAACTGTTGGGGTACCCGCACGGACGCTGCAAGTGGACCGCCAAATGGTTCTGTCCTGGGCTGTTTTCAGGAGGCTTGGTACAGTGAGGCCGGTCCACTCCTTGATGTTGGATATCCAGCTTTTGCGTGGTCGTCCCTGCCTCCTTGCTCCTTCCACCATTCCCTGCAGGACTGTCTTTGACAGGCTGTTATGCCTTGTTGTGTGGCCAAACCACTTCAGTTTCCTCCGTTTGACTGTATCTAGCAATGGTTCTTGTTTGCCAGCCAGTGCCTCGATCTGCTGCCAGACGTAGTCATTGGTTTTGCGGTCCTGTAGGTGATGTTCAGGATCCGCCTGAGGCACTTCATCTCAAAGGCTTGAATGCGACGTTCTAAATCGGCAGTAAGTGTCCATGCTTCACAGCTGTACAAGGCAATGGATGTGACGAGTGCCTTGTAGAGTCTGACCTTAGTGTGGGTTCTGATGTTGTGGTTTCTCCACACTTTCGCCAGCTTAGTCATGGAGGAGAGTGCCACAGCAAGTCTGATCTTCACCTCTTGTGTGCTCGTGCCTTCTTTGGTGATGACTGCTCCAAGGTACTTGAAAGTTTCCACCTCCTCTAGTGTCTCGCCACTCATCTTGATGCTGGTGGGAGTGGTCGGTGTGGTACTGTTCACTAGGATCTTCCTCCTTTCCGTGCTGATCTCCATACCGTGGGCATTGGTGATGTTTCCAGTCTGGTGGTGAGATCCTGGAGTTCTTCTTCACTGCGGCCCATGAGATCAATATCGTCTGCGAATCGAAGATTGCAGACTGGCCTTCCTCCTATTGTGATTGTGGTCTTGAAGCCAAGGAGGGCCTCCTGCATGATGTTCTCCAGGAACACGTTGAAAAGAACGGGGGATAGCGGGCAGCCTTGTCGAACTCCAACTGAAGTCCGGAAGAACTCCCGATTTCTCCACCCATGAGGACTGCACTGTGGGAGCTGTCATACAGCGCCTGGATGACTTGAATCAGGTCCTCGTCGAAGCTATAGTCTCTCATGACTTGCCACAGAGCTTCTTGCCACACTCGATCGAAGGCCTTCTTGAAGTCAATGAAGTTGTTGTAGAGCTGTAGCTGATGTTGAAGATGCTTCTCTATGAGCATTCTGATGTTGAAGATCTGTTCGACAGTGCTTCGACCTGGTCTGAATCCTGCCTGTTCTTCTGATAGGATTTATTCTGCTTGTGGTTTCAGTCTGTTCAAGGCAATGCGTAGCATAACTTTGCTTGGATGGCTTATCAGACTGATTGTTCTGTAATTTTGGCACTTCTTCAGGTCTCCCTTCTTTGGAAGTGGAACTATGATGGATTGGGTCCACTGTTCAGGCCACTCTTTGCTGGTCCAGATGCGTTGGCAGATGATTGTTAATGCCTTGATCATCTCTGGGCCTCCGTTCTTGATGAGCTCAGCCGGGATGTTGTCAATCCCTGGTGACTTGCCTCCTTTCAGGGATCTTACTGCTTCTTCTACCCCTTCCTCCAGCACCTGTGTGCTTTCAGGATCTGATGGTCTGGGATCTTGCTCGTGAAGTTTGTTCGGATCAGCCTTCAGCTTGTAGTTGTACAGGTCTCTGCAATATTCTGTCCATCTCTTCATGATAGTGGCGCTCTCTGTAAGGACTGACCCTCTTTGTCTTCAATAACGGAGGTCTTTGGCTGCTGGGACTTGGTTAGTACCTTGATGGTCTGGTACGCCTCTTTGCTGTCTCCTTTCGCCATTGCCTTCTCAACCTTGGAGCATTGTTCTGACATCCAGTTCCCCATGGCCTCAGTCATCTTCTTCTTGATTGACCTGTTGACTGTTCTATACTCTTCGGCCGTTTCTGGGTTTTTGTTCTTCACTGGCTTTAGCTCCCTACGTTGGTCGCACAGGTCCAGGATATCGTTGGTAACCCACGGTTGGTTCTTTTTCCTCTCTTTCCCAAGGATCTCCAGCGCTGTCTCCTGAATGGTCTTGCTGAAGGTCTCAGTGAGGTTGTTGATGTCATCTTGGAGGAAATTCAATGCTGCAAATCTGCCCCCTATCTCAGCTTTAAAGATTTCAGCGACTTCGGGGTCCTTCAGCTTTTCCATGTTGAACTGCAAGAGTCAGAGTCAGAGGTGTTCCTCTGCTACTGGTAACCTGTAACCCAGTACTACCTGTCTCAGTGGGGAGATAACCCGACCCAAAAATCCCCAGCTATGGGCAAATAGCAGCTTGGAGAGGAGATGGGCGCCGCCAAGCAATCCACGCCCACAGAAATACCTACATGGACAACACTGCAAGGAAAGACATGCCGGATCGGTTGAGGCCCGGAATACCAACAACCGCGCCTTCCATTGGAGCGTTCCAGGATGGAGGTGGAAAATATGCGACTGGGACGCAAACAACAGCTATCAAACTCCAGGCTGAAAGGACCATCATTGGTACATGGAACATCCGTACCTTGCACGCATGTGGGAAGCTCCAAGAGCTAACCCACGAACTTCGAAGGTACGAATGGGACATACTGGGACTGGCCGAAGTCCGTTGGGTCGGATTCGGCGAAGCAACTACAGAGGAGGATCACAAACTATGGTATAGTGGCGACGACTCCAAACACCAACACGGAGTAGGATTTCTTGTCAACAAGAAGAGGACTAACAGTGTCATCAGCTGTACCCCAATTTCAAGCAGACTGATCTCCATGCGTGTCGCAGCAAAACCACACAACATGACCATCATACAAGTCTATGCACCAACATCAGACTACGATGATGAAGCAATCGAGTGTTTTCTACGAAGATTTGGAGAGCGCCATCAAATCAACTCCAAAGAAGGACTTTCTCGTGATCCAGGGCGACTGGAATGCCAAGATCGGACCTGACGCTTATGACCAATCGCCAGGGACAGTAGGCCGTTTTGGCGTGGACGAAACTAATGATAGAGGTCTCAGACTTTTGGAATTCGCAAGCAGCCACAATCTTACTGTCGCCAACACTTATACCCCACAAGACATCAAGAAGAACGACGTGGCATTCACCAAATGGAAAGACACATAACCAGATTGACTACATCTTGGCCCCCAAACGATTTAAGTCGAGCATCAACAAAGCCCAGACAAGAAGTTTCCCTGGCGCTGATATTGGTAGTGACCACGACATGGTACTCATGACCCTACAGATCAAGCTGAAGACCAAGAACCAGAAGAGAATAAGGAAAACATTTTGGTAAATCCAGACCTCACAACATAAAAGCAAAACCAAGACAGAACAACATAATTTATCCTCAATCCAGACAGACAAGTAATGAAAAAAAAAGAGTGCGTGTGTCTGTGTTGTCAGGATGATAAAAGAGAATAGTAACCTTTTTCCCTTATTTGTTAAGCTGGGGGGGGGGGGGGGGGGGGAGTAACCTTTTATGTGTATTACTGTCTGCTATGTGATTTTGATATGATTTTAACGTTTTTACAAACAAAGACCAAATACATTTCCTGTTACACAAGTTATGATCTTTTCAGGATACAATTTTGTTTTCAGGGTGTTAGTGGTGATGACTTTTCGGTTTTGTTTTTTGTTTTTTTATGGGGCTGTGTGTGTGTGTGCGCGCGCGCACGTTGTGTGGTGTGTGTGTTGTGTGTGTGTGTGTGAGTGGAGTGAGTGTGTGTGTGTTGCTTGTGTATAGTTTTTTTGGTGTTTTTTTTTTACGGGGTACTTTTTTTTCTTTCTGTTACTTTTAGTTTGCGAGCTTTTGTTTTGAATTCTAAATGAATCATCTATCAACACACGTATGCACACACACGCGCGTGCGCGCACACACGCACGCACACACACGCACACGCGCGCGCGCGCGCGCACACACACACACACACACACACACACACGGGGGACGGGATAGCCTGGTGGTTAGAGCGATGTATTCGTGATCTGCTGACCTGGGTTCGATTCTCGTTCAAGAGGATCTTTCCTCTGGAGTTAACATCAGTGCTGACTCCACTCTCCCCAAAAGTCCTTCGGATGAGACTATAAACCGAGGTCCCGTGTGCGAACGCACGCAGAACATCTTGCGCACACGTTAAAACCCGGTCCGCTTTTCGGAAGAGTAGGCCATTGTGTGCCGGTGAGAACGGATGACAAAATTGACAAAACTGCATACACACAGGGACTGGATGAAAAAAAGCACATGAGTGCTTATTCCATTGTCCTCGAAATAAAAGAATAAAAAGAATAATGCTTCATCCTCCCAAAGTCCTTCAGATGAGGCAATAAACTGCGATCCTTTGTGCAAATGCACGCAGAGCACTTTGTGCACATGTTAAAACCTGTTCCACATTTCAGAGGAGTAGGCCATTATGTGCCGGTAGGAACGGAAGACAAAATAGTCCAAACCGCATACACATGGAGACTTGATGTACATAAACACGTGAGTGCTTATTCCATTATATTCTGGGCTTTTTTTTTAAACACACACACTCACTCACACCATAATTTCAGTGTCCCACTGACCCCCTGACCCCCCCCCTCCACACACACTTGCTTCAGTCTCTTCAGTCAGCTGTGGCTCTTTCTCTGTTTCTGGTCCATCAATTTGGAATGGCCTCCCTATCTCTCTTCGCCAAAGGCCTTCTTGTGACACTTTAAAATCCGGCCTCAAGACATATTTGTTTCAAACCTAAGATTTTCCTATCCTGTTTCATTTCATAGCTGTCCCTAATTTTCAACAGCCCAAAATCCCATCACCCTGCCAAAGTGTATAACCTCTGTGTGTGTGTGTGTGTGTGTGTGTGTGTACATTTGGACTTGTTAGAACTATAACTTGCTATTGGTTGCATGATTGTGTAAGAATGAGTTGAGTGCAAGCGCTTTGATTTGACTGTGCAAGATACAGCGCTATATAAATTCCATTTATCATTATTATTAGTATTAATGAGAAGAAACACCAGTATACTTACTGTATTGACAAAAAGACTAGTTCCCTCTTATTACGATTATGTAACGTTTCCAGTGTTTCAGCAAAGTTCTTTTGAATCCACTCAGTGGCGTTGTCTATCTACCCACTTTTGGGGGATTTGTTTGTTGTTTTGTTTGTTTATTTGCTTTTTCCTATCTACCCACTTCTATTTCTATCTGCTTCTTTGTCTACCTCCCTGGACTGTGCCTTTAAAGATTATGTTTAAAAGGTTGTCATATCTGGTGATATGACCATACCAGTTTGATTTTCGTTTTTTAACTATTGGCCTTCATAGTGCTATGTGGCTTGTCTGATGATGTCAAATTATGCATTCTCCTGTTGGTTGCAGGCATGGTCTGGCAGAAGATGTCAAGAACTATTTGTTGCATTACATTTCAACTACTTGAATATGACTTTTTTTCATGCAAGTCTCGGCTGCTGTTGAAGTCCAAGACTCGTGTAGACACAGAAAAACCGAAAGGTCCGGGGGCATGCAGTAGTTTCAGTTTGTCCGCAGATTAATGCTTTTATCTTTGCAGACCAGACTGAGCTTACCATAGCTGATGATGTCAAGCTCTTAAAAAGAACAACCCACCTCTGTTTTTGCAGCATCTATCTTCACATGGGACGGGGTAGCTTAATGGTCAGAGCACTCGCTTCCCCCCAGGTAAGATTAAGCAACATTGAGCGTGGTTACCAAGTGGATGGGTGACCGTTTGCACGCCTTGGCCTCAGGACAGTCCCCCAGTTCACTCAGCTGTAAAACTTTATGGTACCTGCCCCCTTTAGGGTCAGGGAAGGAAAAGCAGCAAGGGAGAGGATGTGGGTGCCACCCTCAATATCTAGAGAATTTGAGGTCTCTGGTGCCTTGCTCCCCTACGACTACACAGGTTATAGGACACCTTTATCTTCACATATGATAGATTCTCGGTCAATGAATTAACTTACTGTAATTTGGGGGGGTCAACTCACAGTGATCTTGGCTGAGACTGGACCATAGGTTTCAGTTCATTATCTGTTAACAATTTAGTTATACTGGCACTGTTCTCCATGTCAAACTTCGATGATTTCATCTGGTTGCAAGGCTCTTCTTCCTTTCCTGAAGGTCCGTCAATGTCATGTGCAAATCACATATTGTGATGGTTCTCCCTCTGATACTGACTGTGAGTCTTGATGATTTTCAAAGGCAAAGGGCATTACTTGATTTTGTTGTTGTTTTGTTTTGTTTTTCTTTTTCGTTCCTGGGCTAGAGCTCCAATGTTTGCTAAATGGTAAGATTTTGCGTATGCATCCGTTTCCCCCCACAATTAAAGTAGCTGCATTCCAACGTTGAGGATGATGTCTAAATACTGTTCCTGCCAGCACGAAATGGCCTACTCTTCTGAAAGGCAGAAAGGGTTTAACATGTGCACAAGACATTCTGCGTGCATTTGCACACATGACATTGGTTTTCAGTGTCATCAGAGGACATTCGGGGGAGTGGAGTTGGTACTGTTGTCAACTTCAAGGAAAATTCCCCTTAACAGGTGCCTTGGTGGTGGCTCAATCCCAAGCTATCAGTTCAAGAATGCAACACTCTAACCAACAGGTTATCCCGCTCTCCGCATCATTCATTATGTGGTCCACACAAATGTTAAAAAGAGTGGGAGGCTGAAGGCAACCATGCCTTACCTCAACTAAAATTAATGTGAAATCACTCCTCCACAGATCCTTGAACAGGAACTGTACTGCTACCAGCCGCCATGGCGCAGTAATTAGCCCATTGTGTTCCTGGCAGGAAGATCTTGTGGATTCATGAGAAACCTGAAACTCGTTCCTTCTGCCCTGTGTGCCAGTGGCAAAGAAAACCAGACTGGCGAGCATATCCTTCAGGGGTGCACACTATTCCGCGACCTGAGGAAGATTGTGTGGCTGACGGAGATCACCCTGCAAAATAAGCTGTGCGGCCCACGAGAGGAGTTGGAAAAGGACATACCATTATTTCTCCCAAACACACCTGACTGGGTAAAAAGCGAACAAGAGAAGAAGATGAGAAAGTCTGTTGGAGGGATGTTGTGGAGTCACCACTTGGGATGGGTGTCTCATTTAGTCTGGCTCTGCGACCAAGCGATTATTGTTGTCAGCTAGGGGGCTTAGTAATCTTATTTTCTGTCTCTACTTCATCTCTAAGAATGAGGAAGTTATCCTCATTTGTTGTCTTTTGAACTTTTGGAATGGCAGATGAGGTCTTCCTGTGTCTGGTGGTTGTATCGCTCTTGACCACATTCAGTCCACCTGGCTGTGATGTTGTTGCTTTCTGTGAAGCTCCCCCCCCCCCCCCCCCCCCCCCCCCTCCCTTTTTAAAAAAAAATTCCAAGTGGTGCTAACTCTTTGACTATTTTTATCTGGTGAGGGTTGTTTGTTTTGTTTTTGTTCTGTTTTTGGTTGTTTGTGTGATTTTTTAAAATTTTAAATGTGGAATCCTTGTTCGACTGCTGTTTTTCTATCAACTTCCTTCGATTTCTTTTCAATATTGTTCTACCCATTCTCCTTGTTCCATTCAGCCCACTCTCCTTGTTTCATACAACCCATTCTCATCCTTCGGATGAGACTATAAACCGAGGCCCCGTGTTCGAACACAGCAGAACATCTTGTGCACACGTTAAATCCTGTTCCGCTTTTCAGAAGAGTAGGCCATTCTGTGCCGGTGAAAACAGATGACAAAATTTACAAAACCGCATACACACGGGGACTTGATGTAAAAAAGCACATGAGTGCTTATTCCATTATCCTCGATATAAAAAAGAATAAATAAATAAATAACAAATAAATATATACTTTTCCTGACCCTTTTGTTGGTTTTCTTGTATGCAGCTTCTCCTGTCATCTATTTGATGTTCTTACATCACATATTAATTTTCAGGACTTTCAGCTGTTATCCACGGTACTTTTATACTTGTGGTGTTGTTTCCAAGAATTATTTGGTTGCCTCAATAAGTACTGTCACATGTGTTGAAGGTGGTTTTCAGTTCTTCTGCATCTTCCTCGAGTCTCAACAATGGAATAAATTTGCAAGTGTGGTTTTGCCTAAAAGGACCCTCAAATGACCAGGGCTTTCAGTTTTTGGGCCATGTCCAACTTCAATCTCAGGGTCTTGGGTTTTATCTGTCTTCTTTATCGCCAATAGGATACTCAAGATGAACAGATCACAATCATTTCCCTGATAGTCCTAGGACTACCATGAAGTGTTTTCATTTTTGCTCTGTTGATCAGTCAGAATTGGTTGTGTACCAGGACTTTGTCCATTTGGGTGTGATGAGTATTGTCAAAAGCAGTTGACACACTATTCTTTTCAACCTTGTTGTTCAGAAAGGCTGTTCGTTCAAACCATTGAGTAATAAATATACTAGGCCCATAGTTCAAACCTGTTTGTTCACCCCTGTGGGAATGCCTGGGGGGGGGGGGGGGGGGGGGGGGGGAGAGGGGAGAGGGGGAGGGCGTGTCAGTATAAATAGCATCTCCACCTTCTGGAAATTTTGTGCTACAAATTCCTTCTTTTCCATCCCTCTCCTTGTTTCTGCCTTATTCTTTTTCGTTAGAGAAGAAGAAGAAGAAACCTGTTTGTTCCAATCTGTGAATGTAAAAAAGGTGAACTACTACATGAAACATTTGAAAGGCCTTTAAATTTAAGTAGGGTACATGCCTAAGGCTTTTTTTAACATGCCTAAGGCTTAACCACAAACACAAGGTGCACACACTGGCAAACCATGATCTGAAACTTCAAATAGACGTTGATTGGCTGTAAGATGCAAGGGATTCAGTTTAGATTGAGTCAGGACCTCTTCAAATCAATCGGTTGAACTTGGTGCTGATGTCACAAGCTACTTGAGGTGTAGGTATACAGTGATTAACAATCCATTTTAGGTTAGGAAGCAAGTATGTTTGTTCTGTAAGAGCCTTGGATAGTACCAAGCTGTTGTAGCTAGCAAACTTGGTGGGTTGTTGGTGATAACATTCTAAGCTGACCCATAATAGTCAGTCTAATTTTTCTGGGAATACTATAACTTAGATTGTGACACCATAAAGATATGTTTCACACCTTCATCGACTTTGAGAAAGGGCTTGACAGTGTGGCATGATGGTCTGTGTCAAACCCTAAGAACTTTCAACATTGAGGAAGGATTAGTGCAGATCATTCAAGCACTCTGCAATAATGTCAGCAGTCAGTCCTGATGAGTGACCAAGTCAAACTCAAATTTATTTCAAACAACAGTAGAAGTCACACAGGCTGCATAGCCTTGCCTAATTCATTTAAATTTTTCTTGAGATGATCGTGCAAGAGGTGCTCCTTGAATGCCACACCACTGTATCTCTTGGTGGTAGATCAGTTTGCAATTGGCGGTTTGTTGATGGCACTGATCTCATTAAAACTTTGAGGTAAAAACAATGAACTCAAAGAACTTACAAAGAAGTTAGAAGAGTGAGCCAGCACTTACGGTACAGCACTAGTGACGTTACAGTTGCATTGTCATAATGGTCAACAACTTGACCAAAGATGACCGCTCTTCAACTGAAGTAAAGATCACACTAGCCTTTGCAACCTGAGCCGTGGCAAAGTTGAGAGGGTTTGAAAAAAGCAACAAAACTAGTTTCCCAACAAAACTAATGTTGTTTAGGGCTCTCATCATTTTCATACTGAAGTAGGGTGTGAAAGCTTGGCCATGACTGCAGAACTGGAAAACAAAATGCAAGCCTTTAAAATAAAGTAATTCAGGAGCCTTCTACATATTCTGCTGGGACTACAGAGCCTATGAGTCAGCGTGGCAAGAGATGATCATGAAAAACTGGGTCACAGAAACCCCTTCTTGCTGTATTAAGAGGAGGAAGCTGACATGGTTTGGTCACATCATAGTCATAGTTCTCTTGCCAAGACTATTCTACAGGGGACACTTTAGATGATTCTCTTGGGAATCAGACATTGCCCTTTAGGCTAACAGTTTTATTGTAATACTGAAACGGGTTTTGGACAGGATAGCTCTGTGGTCAGAGCACTTGCTTAGCCCAGCTAAGTTTAAGAAGCATCGAAAAGGGTTACCACTTCAATGGGAGACCGTTTGTGTGCCTTGGCTTCAGAAGGCCTACAGTCTGCCTGTCATCATCTCATCATCATCTCCTCCGGTAACCCCTTCCGGGGGTCGTAGGGGCACTGCAGTGACAAAAGTTGCACCAGTTGGCTCCATTCGCGGCAGTTGTGGGCAAGTGCCTGGGTTGTAGAGAAGCTCTTCCCCGTCCATTCAGTGATGTTGTCTGCCCATTTCTTCTTCGGCCTGCCTTACGTTCTCTTCCCCTGCACTGATCCTTGCAGTATGGTCTTGGAGAGCCCATCTGATCTTGTCACATGCCCATACCATCTGAGCTTCCTTTTCTTGACTGAGGCCAGCAGGTCTTTGTAGTGCTTTACTTGTTGGGTGATGGTTTGTCGGACTTCTTTGTTAGTAATGTGGTCTGTGTATGAAATGCCAAGGAGTCTTCTGAGGCATCTCATCTCCAAAGCCTGGATCCTCCTTTGTAGATCTGCATTCAGTGTCCAGGATTCACATGCATGCAGATTATGTGAAGATGACCAGTGCAAGCAGTAGTTTGACCTTGGTCCTGAGAGAGAGATGTTTCAGTCTTTCCAGATGGTCTTGAGCTTCACCATTGCTGCTACTGTTTGTGCACCTCTTGTGAGGATTTCAGTCTTCGAACCTTCTTCACTAATAATAGCCCCAAGTACTTGAAGCGCTTTGATTTGTTGCTTTACAAGATTTAGCCTATATAGATTCCATACATTATTATTATTATTATTATTATTATTATTTTTTTTTTAATATATTTTTTTAATTATTATTATTATCTACAACCTCAAGTTCTTTTCCATTGCCTGTGATCTTGGCAGTGATTGGCTGGGCACTGTTTGTCATGAGTTTTGTCTCCTCAGCACTGATCTCCATGCCGTATCTGGAGGATGTTTCATCCAGGTGTACACTAAGTTGGCTAGTTCCTGTTCGTTTCCTGCCAGTCTATCAATGTCATGGCAAATCTGAGGTTGGTGATTGTCCACCCTCCAATACTGACTGTGCCAGTTTGACCTTCTAAGGCATCAGTCATTATGTGCTCAAGGAAGACATTGAAAAGTCTTGGTGATAGGAGACAGCCTTGATGGACTCCCACTGAGGTATGGAACCATTCTCCAACAGTGCCTTGGACAAGCACTGCACTGTTGGCTTTTGCCTATAGCTCTTTGATGGTCTGGATGATCTTTTGTCCCATGTTGTAAATCGTCATTGTGGCCCATAATGCCTCATTTACAGCAATGCCAGAACTGTCGAACAATCAGCCCCATAAGCCATGCCAGTAATGTTAAAAGTAAACTTGAACAGACTGAAGCCAGGGGCAGAAGAGATCATGGCAGAAGAGCAGGCAGGCTTGTGCCCAAACAGAAGTACCACAGAACAGATATTCAACCTTTGAGTTCTGTGTGAGAAATACAGCCAGCACCAACAGAAACTGTACCACGTATTTATAGACTTCAAAAAGGCGTTTGAGGGTGTATAGCACATGCATTATGGGCCTCCAGTTCACCCAGCTGTAAATGGGTACCTGCCTCTTTAGGGTCAGGGAAGGTAAGCTAAAGCAGTGAAGGAGAGGAGATGGGCGCCGCCCTCAATATGCTGGCCCCTTGAGAAGTTGAGGTCTCTGATGCCTCACTCCCCTACGACCACATAGGTTATGGGTCACCTTTACCTTTTAGACTTTGTATGAAGAGAAAAATAAACTGCTGTTTGTATAGTCACGGAGCCTTCAGGTGAGGATAGAGTGAGGAGATAGGCTAGGCCTACTGGGAGACTCCGACGTTCGGATTGCATAACAAGTAAGCATGTTATCTGGGTATCTTCACCTCGTTTTGATATAAAATGATATAATGTTCTATCAGCCAATGATCTATATTTCAATTGTAAAATGTTTATGGCAGCATGTTTCTTGTCCTGTCATTTACTTGTTTGCTAGATGAGTAGATCCTGTGAATCATGCTATACTGGCTTACAAGTTACATGTCACTTGTCTTGCCAAAGTGACTAAGCAGAAAAAAAGAGATCGCAGTACACGCTTTAGGCTGTTTAGCCTTTATAATTGATCAACCAAATTCAGTTACAGGTTGTCCCATATATCATACAGGTATTACTGGAGCCCATCTTTCCTCTGCTTATATTCTGATGTATTAGAGTGCTATGAACGCCAGTTAAGCTGAAGTAGCTGCTTGGGGACCATATGCTATGATGTGATTATGAGCCAGACTGTCATCACTAGGCTATAGTATAATGTCTGTCATCACTAGGCTATAATGTCTTGATCAGTAGATGTAGAATACACTATGCCACTAGTAGGTCTATTCAGAAATTACAGATTAGAGAGGCAAAATCTCAATCTGTTCATATATCAGTTAAAAAAAAATTGCCTTGTTTTCACTCAGTTGAAAGGGATCTGACTTCACTGATATATATATATATGTATATTTTTTTTTCCATTTGTGAATCAGATGTGAAATAATGTGGGTGTGTGAGTGTGTGTTTGCATACACATGCATGCATGTGATATATATGCACGCAGGCTTGTGTGTGTGTGTGTGTGTGCTCGTGCAGACACTCAAGATTGAAAGGGTTGTGCTTGTACCTTTTGGTGTTTTTCATGATTTCGTGTGTTGTTAGCTACTTAAAATGTAAGATTGTATAGCTCTGTTAGCATACTTTGTATGATTGTAGCTCTATGATTTGTCCTTTCCCTGCTCAGTGCCAACTCCCCATTCTGACCACTCAGTTTTCTTTTCCCCGAATGCTGCGATCATACTAATGCCATTGGGTGTGAAAATTTCTAATTATATCCTTGCACTTTAAAATAGTATAAATCATACATTTGTTTAGTCATGAATATTGTTCACACTTAAACCAAAGTGTATTGTAAATTTGAAATGTGTGGGGGGGTTTTCAGCCATGTAGGGCTGCTCAGTACCACCCATTTTTTATCTTTTGGCCTATCTGCATGTGTACTGTAGGCATCATAGTGGGGTTTTCTTCAGAATTCATTTCTCTCTTTTTTGCACTCCCCAGCATGTTAGAATTCATTTGCCAGTAACAACTGTTTGTTGGTGTATATTTACAGTGGGGTGGGTGTGGTCTTGGTTTTTTTTTTTTTGGAGTGGGGGGGGGGGTAAAAACCCAACAACTCTTACATAGAAAGTGTATTTTGACTGACTTCTTCCTTAATCCTTTCAGCTGAGGAGTCTTTGGCCTTTATACAGAATTTTTCAGCACCATTGGGCAAAGAGCCTGGCAACCAGTTTCATTGAAAGTACATTAAATTTGAGGGCAAAGGTCTGCGTCAGTTGGACTAAGCCATAGGTCTCTACTTACCAGACTGCACAAGGTGCTTCCTTATGACTATAACAAACATACTGGAAACGATATATATATATATATATATAATATTATATGTAAACTTATACTATATAATATATATAAACTACTCAAAGAAGCACGGACGAAATCGGTTGGTTAAGGTAGCGACTGTCTAGAAAGCGAAAAGTAGGGTCTGAAATGTGACGGCGGTTCGTTACCCCGTTTGGACCGGAATTTTCCTCTCACTCCATTAGACTCCTATGAGTGGTGTCTGTTTGGGCGCTAGTCTTTTCGGATGAGACGAATAAACCGATGGTCCCGTTGTTATCAACAATTATTTAGGCATTTTGATAAAAAACCCAAAGGCAACAAGAAGTTGTCCTGCCAAAATTCTTAGAAAACAAGCACTCTTGATAGGGAAACAAATACTAGTGACAGGAAAAAAAAAAGAAAAAGAAAAAAAAAAGAAGGGGATGAAGGGTGGCGCAGCGCTAAGTGCGACGCGTTCTCCCGCTCTCCCCGGGGAGAGCAGCCCGAATTTCAACTTAAAGTGGTATGAAATAAAATCTGAGCGCTTTGATTTGTTGCTTTACAAGATTCAGCGCTATATAAATTCCATACATTATTATTATTATTATTATTAATTCCAGTGTGTATAATATCATGAACTTCATGTGTGATGTATTTGGTGTATAACTCTTAATAGTCTTGCAAGGTTGATATTTTAGCTAAGTTACTGTTATTATCCATTTTTAATCTTATCTGAATCTCTCTCTTTCAGTCATAGAAACATCAGCAATGAAGGATTGAGGTGGAAGCTGGTCAGAGAGTTTGCTGCTGTGGTTGGGCAAGAGTCGAGTGCCTCATGAAGGACACAGTTAACCAACTGCTGCAGAAGTGGGGGACGCTGGCAAAGTCAGGTTGAACATGTGGAGCGACTCATGATGTGTAAGTGATGTGGATGATGTGTAAGTGATGTGGACCTGAAATATTTTGAACTTCGATTATGGTTTGACACTATTTCCTGGGGGAAAATTATCTCCACTCTCATTAGCCACTTGCAGTTCTACTCCTCTTTTTTTTGTTGAAAAAAGAGGAAATTCTTTTCCCAGTTTTAGTGTAATGTAGAGTAGTAAATCATGGCTGTAACTTGTAGTTTGAATAGCATGTTTCTTTTTATAAAAAGGCTTTTGATCTTGTTTGGGAGAACATCTACAAGCTGGATTTTTGTTTGATAATTTTTGGACACAGTAAATACATCAGGCAAACACAACAGGGATTTCATGGATATTTTTGTTTTGGGCCCTGGCCAAAAGCTGGTCAGTTATTTATTGATGTCAGCTAATTGCCAAGGCTACATTAAAATGTTGTTTGTTGTAAAATGTGTGTTGAGATTGCCTTCAGCCATGAAACTCTTAACATACAATCCCGCACTTCCTTTGTTAAAGGAGAAAAAAATCCTCAGAAGTCAGAGTATGGCTGCCTATATGGCGAGGTGCTTGAAAAAGAGTCATACACGCAAACTTCTCATCCAGTGTGTACTTCCTATCTCACAGAGATTCCCAGGTGGGATGAGTGAGGCAGAGTGCATGTTCTGGGTGACCCCCAGGGTGTAAAGCTGGGGAACGCACAACAACATGACATTTTTTGTATGGTTTCAGCGGCGCATGGCAGCTCTTCCTTTGATGTAGTGCTGTCAGGCATGCTGACTCCTGGTGAAGCTGTCCATGACACCAGCTTGCTGGGAGAAATATGTCGCATCCTCAAGCCCAAGGGGAGGCTTATTCTCCAAGAGGTAGCTGGGGGAAGTACAGAGACGTCAGGCAGTGGCAAGACAAAGGACAAACTGCTGTCTTTGCTGAAGCTGTCAGGTTTTGTGGACATCAGTCAGGTGAGTGGCGTGCGTGGAGTCTGACTTTGGATTCTGTCAACTCCGGTTGGGGGGTGGGAAGAGGCCTTGTTTTAATTTTTAAAAAATGTAAGTATACCACTTTCTTTTAACTGCTGTACATTTTTGTTTTGTTTTATCTAAAGTGTTCACATCTGTAATACAGAGTTTGGCCTCAAAACATACAATTCTTCTGCTCTATTGACATATAATATATGCAGACTGTGAAAATTAAGCCAACATTGTTTTGGGTTTTGCTTGGCTAAGGAAAGATGGAAGTGAGGAGGTGGGGGGGTTGGGGGAGGTGGAGAGAGATAGAGAAACCTCGGGAGAGGCATAGGAAGAGTGATTGATATATGTCACCATTTGCTGATAAATTTCAGATTTGTATGTGTTGTCTGGTTACCAAACAACAATCTGTCTTTTGTTTCAGCCAGTGAAAGTAGAGCAGAGCATTGAAGGGTCTGCCTCAGACAAGACGGAGTTGTACAGATGTAGTGCTGCAAAACCTAACTACGAAGTGGGTTCTTCCTCTCAACTGAAGCTTTCGTTTGCACCAAAAGCTGCAGGTACCAAAAAATGAAAAAGACTGAGAAGTATGCTGTGTCTTGTGCCTGATTTAGGCATAAGTTAAGGGGTGTGCATGCGTTTGTGCGTGCATCCCTGCGCATGTAAATTAATCTTTTGTGAACGGTTGCATGTGTGGGAATGATTTGAATGGGAGCGCTTTGCTTAGTTGCTTTGTTTGTTTTATAAGATTCAGCTCTATGAAATTTCCTTGTTATTAATTACTCGCTTTCCATGTGGTTTTGCAGGCTTTTTTTTTTTCAAAAGGTAATTTAAGGGCTGTTCACTTGTAGACCTATGTGTCTTGTTACTTTTAAGAGGGTTTTGCAGTTAGGCCTCAGATGTACTGCCCTGTATTTATGCTGATTGGCTGAAAATATGCAGAAATAAATAACCAGATGCAGAAAACATACATCTGAATGTATTCATTTTGGGAACAAAGTTCCTAAGGATATCTGCTGTTCATCAGAATCAGATTTGGTTATTATAACATTAGTTGCATTCTTAAGAGGATTAAATTAAGGAAGTTTTTCACCAAGGTGTTACTTTATATAACCACATGTAAAGTTACCCTTAAGTAGATCATTGGGGTGTTTTTGTGTGTTTTTTCATTTCTGTGCTAGTGCTCCACAGTTCATGAATGGTGAGATTTTGCATATATGCAACCGTTTGTTTGCCCACCATTAAGGTGGTCGCATTCCAACTTCAGGGATGATCATGTATGTGTAAATTGTAAATCTTATTTGTGAACGGTCGCTTGTGCGTAAATGATTTGAATGCAAGTGCTTTGATTTGTTTGGTTACCAAGATTCAACGCTAATAAAATTTCCATATATTATCATAATTATCATCATTATTTAAAAATGATAAATGTGTTTACCCTGCCTCTCATGTTTTGTCCTGTTAGCACCTGCACCAAAAACTGCAGAAGTGTGGAGCCTGTCAGCCAACGACTTAGTGGATGACGACCTGGAATTAATCAACGATGATGATTTATTAGATGAAGAAGACTTAAAAAAGCCAGATCCCTCCTCACTGAGAGGTAAGCATCTTGATTCTGTATTTATAAATATCTTTTGTACACTGTGGATACAGTTCTGTAAAATGCACAAGCTGATTACACATCATTGTTATTGATTTTTCTGATCTCTCATAAATATATTCATGCATTTTTTTTCTTTCATATTCACTTATCATGTATTATTTCTCCTTTAGCCATCTCTGACCTGTTTTTAAAAAAAAAATTATGTTTGTAATGTGAGTAATGGTTAAGAAAGAAGATTTCTCTGTATTCTTACATTCATGGGCAGCAGGCTATCAGTGTGTACTTAACTTGAAGATTTGAACTGTACTCTGATTCATGTGTATGCACATTAAATTTGTTTCCTTTGAATAGGTGTAGAGGATTTGAGGTAGTTTTCTTTAATCTTTGTTTTGTAGCTAGCTGTGCGGATGGACCCAAGAAGAGGAAGGCGTGTAAGAACTGCACCTGTGGGTTAGCTGAAGAGCTGGAGCAAGAATCATCGCAAAAGACAACACAGCCCAAATCATCAGCCTGTGGAAGTGTAAGTTTTGTTTGTTTGTTCTCCCTTCCTGTTTGTTTGAAGTGATCTTCCTACATGGTAAAAATCCATTTAAGGTGAAGGTTTTACTTCTTCATGGTTTGAGCACATACTATTGCAGTCATTACTTTTATATAGTCAATTCCTATCTTAGTTATGATTATTTATTTATTTATAATTGTATTTTTTAGGGTAATAGAATAAGCACTTGTGGGCTATTTTACATCCAATCCTGGTGTGTATGCATTTAAAAAAATGTTGTCATCAATTCCTACCGGCACAGATAGCCTTCTCTTCTGAAAAGTGGAACAGGTTTTAATATGTGCGCAAGATGTTCTGTTCTGCTCATCATTTCAGAACGAAATCGGAGATCATGAACAAAAAGCACATGTTATGTCATGGTGGGTGTTGATGATTAAAGGAGAGTTCAGTAAGTACATCATTCTTGTTCATGTTCCAAACCTGATGGTTCTCAAATGAACAGGCAGTGAAGGAATGTTTCTCTTTTGAATGACTGCACATATAAACATAGTTCATACGTCAGCATATAAACGTAACTAGTACATGTCAACATATAAATGTAATTCATACTATATGCCAGTCTTTAAAAAAAGATGGTTTGAATAGCTGGGTTTTAAAAAACTGTTAGCATCATATGTATAACTATTCTCAAGAGGCTCAAAATACACGTCTGTGAAAAATCTATTGAAAGGCAGTATTCTCCCTGTAAACTTTTTTGGGGGGTGGGGGAGTTGCGAGCTGCTGCATCTTACAGAGCAATGGCCAACCACCAGGAAAACAGGGTAATTGCAGTTGAAGAGGTGAAAAGTTGTTTCCAAAGGTGCTGTCAAGGTTTGAACTTTGTGGTCATGATTGGATGTTGCAGTGCTACCTCGGTGATGCTTTTCGCTGCGCCAGCTGTCCCTACCTGGGTATGCCCGCCTTCAAGCCAGGGGAGAAGATCCAGTTGTCCCAGCAACAGCTCAAAGCTGACATATGAGTTATATGTGTGTGTATGTATGTGTGTAAAGTTAAGGGTGGCATGCATGATTATGTGAAGACTTCATTGTGTCTGAAATACATGTTGTAAAACTATGTTTGTTTTGTTTTTTATTGAAATATGAATTTGCTTCAATGCATTTAAAATTTTATATATGATTATTTAAATAAGTATAAGGAGAATAGGACACAGGTAGAAGCACACTACTTCAGGTGAGCAAGTACTGTCCAAAGTCTTTGTTTTTTCTTACTTTTTTTCTTTGATTTTTTCATTTTTTTTATTCCCACACGAAACACTAATATATATGCTATCCCAGCCATATGCTTTGAGAGAAGTAGGAGAAACTGATCCAATGCTGATTGCATGTCAGTCTGGGTGTGTGTCTGAAATGGTTACGGGCATCAGATTCAACTTGACCATTTTTGTGGGATTGGGATAATTATTTGAAACATTTTTTACTTCTGAAGTTACTATGGTGTCTTACAGCCTGCTCAACATGCTGTTGAAACTGTACATGGTGGTGTGAAATTCTGGCTTGAATTGGTAGTAATTTTTAATCAAATAAAACTAAGACTTGATGTATCAACTTTTTTGTGTTGGCCGTACTTATGTTCGGTACTAGACCCCTGTATTGACATGTGTAGACGCCAGTATGTTTGTTGACTACTGTTGATTGTGATTACTGGGCAAGTGATATATTCAGAGACAAACAGGACTTGCCTTTTTTTCTTTTCCAAACTGTGAACACGCTATTTTCTTATTCATTCTAGCACCTCCCCTCTTCCAGGTCATGTGGATTTTTTAAAAAAACCTGTTTAGTTCTTTGGTCAACAAATCTGTCCTTTTCTGTCATGAGTTACGTACCAAATAATATATCTATGCCTACTGTGCTGTCTTGTACCTGGGCTCATTTTCTGGATTATGCTCTTTTTGTGTAGATGACTGATGAAATCCAGCAGAAAATAAATTCTTCCATGTTCCTGCAGCAGACAGACAAAGAGTATAATACACTCTGAATGATGTATTCTTATTGTTGTTGCTTAGTATATAGCCAAACATTCCTGCAATGTGTATAATTTATAAATAAGTTTTCATGGTCTTTTAAGTTACCAGTTGGGGGGAAAAAAGATTATACATGTATCCCATGACTGCTGTCAGACTCTTTACCTCAAAAATACATTTACCAGAGAGCTTACATAGACCCCGATTTGACTGATGGACAGACCACTTGCTAGTTTCACACTACAAGGTAGTTAAGAAGTGACTGTTATACCTTGGACGAGTTTTTTCCTTACTCTAAGAGAATATTTTTTGTGGCCATGGACTTCAAAATCATCACTGGTTGAAAAATATAGCTGTTTTATTGAAAACTGCCATCATGATTTCACATCTGGCATTTTGTTGAGCAACTTTTGTGAATGTAAGAGATGAAAACTGATGTGTATGTATCAATTGTAAAACTTATGGTCTATTTTGTTCATATGTTTAATCAAAGTGGTATATATTCCTTTCTTTAACAGCTTTGTGTTGTGTGAAGACAATAGCAGCTGTAAAAATTAAACTGTGTTCTATGTGTTAAGATTGTTTATTTCCTGGATTGTTTATTTCCTAGTTTTTTCGTACATGTTCTGAGCAGGCTAAGTATATTCCACTTTTAAAAAAATTGTTTTTCTTGTTTTTCTTTCCAATATGTCTTGAGCAAGAATATTCCATATTTTAAAGATTTTTTTTCTAGTTTTATTTAATGTTCTTGATCAGGGAGAAAAATGAGAGGGCTGTGGCTGGTCATAGATAAAGCATGTTCATTGAATGAAGATTGAACAAAGACGATAGCCTGTGATTGTTAGCGATGTGAGGGAAGCAAGCAATAAACGAGAGTCGCTGATCCTTAACTTTTGTTTCAGCGATGAATGAGAGACTGGATTCGCATTGTATGTATGTGTGTGTGTGTGTGTGTGTGTGTCTTGAACGTGCATGGATGTGTGTTTATTTCTTTTTTATCTATTTTTATTTTGAGGATAATAGAATAAGTATTCTTGTCCTGTTTTAATTTTTTTACATCTAGTTCCCATGCACATGCAGTTTTGTAAATTTTGTCTTTCATTCCCACCAGTACACAGTGGCCTACTCTTCCAAAAGGCTGTATCGGTTTTTAATGTGTGCACAAGATGTCATGTGCGAGTTCACACATGGGACCTCGGTTTATAGTCTCGTCAGAAGGATGCATGTGTGTGTTTGCCAAAACAGTCACGAGCAGGGTGAGAAGGTCCACATAGCATGAGTATTTTATGGTGACTGGTCATGAACAAATTGGTAATTACATGATAATGATCTTACTTTGATCATGAGGCTCTGAAACAAAGCAGTTTCTTACTTTTCTTTCACAGCATAAGAGACAGAAGCAAGTGGCACACGACAATGAAGAAACCCAGCGGAATAGTACCCCACCCCAAAAAGGGGGGGGGGGGGGTGTAGTGTTTCATAGATTAGTTTGTATTCAAGGGAAACAACTGTCACGTGGTCATTATTATTCATCTTTATGAGTTACATACCTTTTTACTGTTACTATGGTATTCGATCATCAAGCTAACGAACGATCATTAAACTTTGGTCGCTCTATCATAACTGAGTTTGTTTACATCTATCGATGTAGCGAATGAATCGGATCACAAACACTACAAACATCACATTGGCGACGAGGATGGTGAAGGAATTGGCTACAAACGTCATTTCTTCAAGCTGAATCAAGATTGAAATTATCGTATGTACTGACTCAGTTAGTCTATGATTAAGTTAAAACGAACTTTTCATGGCTACTGCACTTCCCACGTATCCTCCTTTCGACTGTTCTCAGAAGCAAGAGCTATCCGATGGCAGAAATGGGTATCAAGACTGAAAATATTTTTGTAGCCTATAATATTCAAAATGATCATCGGCAAAAAGCTCTTCTTCTCACCTATGCTGGTGATGACCTAATGAATTATTGTGGACACTTCACTGATGAACAGGTCCATCCTACTGGTGGTGAAACTCATTTTCAAAGCTTGCTGATGCTATCACTGAACATTTCAATCCTCAAACTAATGTAGAATTCCAGAAGTACATTTTCCGTCGTTGTGAACAGAAAGGTGATGTAGATGACTATTATGGGGAACTAAAACAACTGGCAGCAACCTGTGGCTTCATGATCCAGATGCAGAAAATTAAATCTCAGTTTATTGCAGGCTGCCGAAGCAACAAGGTACGTGAAAAGGGACTAGCAACTCCTGCCATGACTCTAAAAGACTTGCTTACATATGCCCGCACACTAGAGCTCACATCAAAGCAAGCTAAAACAATGGCTACATCAGCAGAAGTACATCATGTTTCTTTCCCCAAATCACATCATCATATCATCATCATGACCAACGTCATCAACCTTCTACCTGTCGTAACTGTGGTGGTGAATGGCCTCATCAGAGTGGACAGAGATCTTGTCCAGCATACAATAAACGCTGCAACAAATGTTTCAAAGTTGCATTCACTTTGCATCAGTGTGCCGTTCTAGTGGTGGTGCAATAGCAAAATCTTCACCAAAAGCACCCAGCTGGAAAAAGAAATCTAAAAAATCACACATCCACCTGGTCAACTGACAGTGATGAGGATGCAGAAGAAACCAACACTATTGAGATTGATTCTACCGATCCTGATGACATAGAATATGTTTTCACAACACGTAGCTCTGTGAACTACCCAATGCACCATGGACCGAGCTGTCCTGTGACTTTTGGACATTTTCCCAATGGAAAATATATCCTGGTTGTCACTGATGAGTACTCCAGGTACCCCATAGTGGATGTGCTGGACTCAACATCAGCAAACACCGTTATTCCACACCTGGAAAAATTTTTGCTGAGTTTGGCATTCCTGAAATCCTGAAAACTGACAATGGACCCTCTTCAATTCTCACAAGTTTGCTCAATTCTGTGAACACATGGGCATCAAACATCGCAAAATCACCCTCTGTGGACCCGTTGCCAACGCAGAAAACCGAACGCTTCATGCGCACCATCAAAAAAGTCATCAGATCCTCCACTTTTCCCAACTTCAAGCAGGAAATGTACAAATTTCTCCTGGACTACCGTGCTACTCCTCACAGCACCACTGGTGTTTTCTCCTGCCACTTGCCTTGTTTGGTCGTACACTGAGGACGAAACTGCCCCAGCTCCAGCACAGCGTCATGATGCTGACCACAAACATGCGCAGCAAGACACTCAAAAAAAGCCAACATGAAACGCTACGCTGACAGTAAGGCATACATCAAACCCTCCTCCATAACCGTGGGTGATGCTGTACTCCTGAAGAATTCCCAGCCCTCCAACGCTGACACACCTTACCAGCCAGCCCTCTTTGTGGTCATTAGCAAGAAAGGATCAATGGTTACAGCCAGAGAGGACAACAGACTGTCACCAGAAACAGCAGTTTCTACAAGAAGTCTCCACAACAGCCCTTTACTACTGACCACCGAGACTGATCCCACTTCTGAGCTGGATGAAGATGAAGCTGAGAACACTGCACCCCAGACAGACCCATGCACACACCACACCAGCAATCACTCACACAACACTCATACATCTGCGACTGAACCAGAAGATCCAATCGCCAAACCCAACTACCCAAGAAATTTGATGATTTTGTCATGTGACAATGTTAGTTATCAAACTGAAGTGAAATATGAATTTATTAGAATTTCAATGACACTTCATTATGTTTAATTACTCACTCAGTTACTGTTAGAATCAAGAGTTCCTGTTGAACTGTTCATTCTTTTCAAACATTGCATTTTATCTCGGTATCAACACTCGGTATTTAAAAAAAAAAAAAATTTCATTGGTTTTTCCATGTATCAATTTATAAATTTTGTGCACCAAACTTCATTTTAACAAGTAATTCAAAAGTCTACATTAACTTGCTACCATCTTGGAGAGGAGAAGGAGGAAAGAGTTACAAGTATAGCTGATGAATTAGAGTTGAACAATTTATTTAGAATATCATCATCTCAGAGTTCAAATGTTAGTATATCATCCATCAAATGTATTGGAAAATTATCTGATTATCTCCGTTCAATTTTTCAACCATTTTTCATCCGAGGAAGGAGGTGATGTAGTGTTTCATAGATTAGTTTGTATTCAAGGGAAACAACTGTCACGTGGTCAATTATTATTCATCTTTATGAGTTACATACCTTTTTACTGTTACTATGGTATTCGATCATCAAGCTAACGAACGATCATTAAACTTTGGTCGCTCTATCATAACTGAGTTTGTTTACATCTATCGATGTAGCGAATGAATCGGATCACAAACACTACAAACATCACAGGGGGGGGGGATAATAAAAAAAACATAGAACAACAACAAAAAACGAAATAACTTTAAACAAGTTACTTTTCATCATTAAAGTTTATTTCCTCTTACACAGGTGTGAATTCATATTAACATTTTTTTTAGAGTATTTAATCTGGAAAATGCTTGAAGTAGTTAAAACAGCAAGGAAATCATTGTTATATCTCGCCTGTCTGACCTCTGGTATATAACCAAACGCCCAGGTACTGATTGAGATTCATCTTCAAAACGGATAACTAAGCATCATTTTTGCACTCTTTTAGTATGAATATTTCAGTGTTAAAGAATATCATTCACCTTTTCATACCAGCAAATGCATGCACCTCAGCTCAAATCAATGTGAAACATTTGAATGCTTTACTAATCATACAAATGGAAAAGTTTGTAAACATGCTCACATACATACATGCATTCTCTCTCTCTCTCTCTCTCTCTCACATACACACACACATATATGCATGCAGGAAACCAAAGCAAGGTTATCATGTACACACTACTCCTCGAGCAATAAAGGAATTTAACTTGTGTCAAATATACAAATGATAGTTAAAGAGGGCAATCGGCACATGTTTCTGCTTTTATTGATTAGATAGCAAAGTCCATTTTTAAGAGGAGATGAAAAATTGAGAATTTGTGAAACTTACTGAGAAACAAAGAAAACAAAAGCTTAAACTTTTCCCTTTCATGCAAAAGTGACTTTAGATTGTGCTCTCTGATTCAAACTAGCCATGAAGACTTGAAGACAAGTGAGAGTTACCACAGGAGACACTTTCGCTGTTTGTTTTAAATTCCTCACAAGACAGCAAGAAGTCATGGGTACCTTCCAACAAAATTGCAGGTTGATGGTTTCCTTCCACTGGAAGGTGTGATGAATATAAGCTGTATGTCTTGGTTTACATCTGTAACTGCACTGCAGACCCACATCACCAATCTCTTCATAAAAAAAGCAAGCAATCCATAGTGTCAGCAGTTTTCTGAAGTTTCCAACCAGCCATTGCGAATCTTTTCACTTTCATGGGGAACATCCACACCATCCATTAGGACAGAATTTTTCCACACATATTCTTACTGCTGCCATTGTTGTACAACTTTCCAAGAGACAGTAGTGTCACTTCCTCCAAGTGACTTCAACTTCGTCAGTGCGGAACCTGGAACAAGAAAACAACCAAAAATTCAGAAAAATGATTCGCTGGAAGGAAAGAAAACTGAATGGAACAAAGACATTACAAATTTTTTTTTTTTTTTTTTCACATAAAGTCCTATCAACAGAAAAATATATCAGGAGATTTTGTGAAATTAAACTTCACTGTTTGATATGCCTGTAAAACATCTTCTAGCATACCTGTGGCATACTTGGAGTGATACATGATATTTACCATCACATTAATGAACGATTCAGTTCTATGACATAGACAACATTATCAAATCACACTTTAAATCAGACTACTCCACTGCTGGTCTGCTCATAGGTATCAAAAGAATGAACAGATAAAACAGACCTTGGCTGGAAAATAAAAACAGGCAAAGGATACAAGCACAGACCCCATAAGTTTTGATTTAATTTATTAAAAAAAACATTTCATTTAATTCTTTTATATCAAGGATAATGGAATAAGCATTTGTATTTTTTTTTTACATCCAGTCCCCATGTGTAGGCGGTTTTGTCAATTTTGTCATCTGTTCCCACCGGCACCCAATGGCCTACTCTTATGAAAAGCAAAACAGGATTTAACCAAAAATTTTTTTTTAACAGGATTTAACGTGTGCGCAAGATGTTCTGCATGCGTTCGCACACGGGGCCTCGGTTTATAGTCTCATCCGAAGGACTTTTGGGGAGAGATGAGTCTGCACTGATGTTAACTCCAAGAATAAATATCCCCTTGAATGGGAATCGAACCCGGGTCGTCAGATTGGGAGCACAATGTTCTAACCACTAGGCTATCCCGTCACCAATATAAAGCACAACTACCCTGCATCCTCTACAATTAAATAAAACCCCAAACACTTAAGAGAAAGCTCCAAGAAAACAAACTGTAGTTTCATGATGTGACAATCTAGGAATGAATAGATAAATAAAAAGAAGTCTCTTAAAAGTATGCAATAAGTGAGTTGCTCATGAAAAAAGGCAGAAATTATGTTGGTATAAAAGAGGTGAAAACCCATAGCCATTACATTACAATTACATGAAGAAAAAGGATGAAGCAAACTGCCCTCAACAATGCACAAGCTGCTAGTTCTGCTCTTACCTCTGTGTACATGTAGTATCCTTGAGATCCGTGGTAACCCCAGTTCGAAACATCTCCCAGCCTGCTTGAGCAATCATGGCACCATTGTCGATGCAAAACCTGACACAAAAACCCAAACAAAATGTCTTCATTCATGTGCAAGAAGCCCACATCAGCTTCCACACATTCTCCTGAATGGATAGTAAACTGAGAGCAAAGACCTCTCTTTGAAAGTACACAACAGTATGTCACAACTCTCCAGCACATAATGAGTCGCACTGCACTGGAGGTCAATTTCTAGTTGTTAACATGTTATTAATCTGCAATAAAAAGGCTATTCAATTCACTTAAAATTATCAAGAGTTACAAATGGCTTTTAGAAAAAAGAAAGAAAAGCTTTACTGCACACATTCAGTTCATTCAGTGATTTTTTTTCCAGTGATTTTTCCAAACTTGAGTTACCAATACTTTCTGCCTTGATGTGAGGACAAAGATATATTCTGCTCTTCAACGACAAACTGTGCACTCCTTTTTTATTGTTGTTTGGCTCCTTGGCTAGAGCTCTGAGGTTCACCAATGGTGAGATTTTGCACTTGTGATCATTTGCCCACCATTAAGGCAGCCACATTCTGACTTAACCCTCTTGTTGTTGGATTCTACAGAGCTAAACTGCCTGTAGATTTTGAATTCTTTGAAGGTTTTCTACCTCCATCTGACTTACTTTACTCCTAAGACAATTGTGTGTGTGCATGACAAGTTATCAAGCTGAAATTTTGTCACAAGCTAGGTGTGTCTTTGTACTTGCATTTAGGCGTAAGTTTATGTGTCTGGTCACCAGATGTCTTGTCATTGTCACCTTATTTGTCACCAATCACAGGTAAAAATATGGTATATATGATAAAACAGCAAATCCTGCATGGATTTGACAATAGTTCAAGCATATTAGTGTCGAATAAGGAAGTGATACCCAGCTGATGTGTTTACCAATAGTTATGTGCAATAGTACTTCAAGGATGTGTCACACAATGTCCCCATAGCACCTGTTGTTTTATGGTATGTGTCGAGGAGACAGAAGTTTTGTTTGACTATTTTTTCTTTTGAAAACAAGTCACATTCAATCAACTTGTGACCTTTATACTGCAGTTCATATCTGCGTGTGCTACCACATGTTTGTTAAGTGTACAGAAGTGTATTATTGTACATGACTGTCACACTGTCACCATTGTCACAGCACAGGTGTGACAAATTCGAAACAACACAGAACTTCTGTAACTCTACACAATTTTAATGTTGGTAGTCTCTAAAGTAGTCGTAGTGGTGGCACAGGGTCACATCACATCACAAAAGCAAAAATTATGGATGTGTGGGGGTGGGGGTGGGGGGGGTGTACCCATTGCTCTCACCTGTCGGACCGTGGCAGACTGAGACCTATTTTATTTTCCTTCTTGCTATTTTCATTATCAGCATATCTGTTCGTTTCTGCCATTGCAGTTTCAAAGCAAAAGTGTGGTAATAATGAGAAAACAGTCAAAAGGCATCGTTTTCAGGCGTCTATGCCGCGAACCGGCCGGGAGGTCAAATTTCTCCACAGTCCGTGTGTGTAGCACAGGTCAGGAATGTGCCGTGTAGCACGTTATTTTCTGGCTCACTCTTCTTCCTAACTGCAGCATTTCCTTCCTCCTCTTCCTCGTAATCGTTTAATATCGGACTCACTTAACAATTCTCGTTCAAATGTTTCTACATCCAAGACAATAACATTCAATTTATCATCTCGCTAATCAGATGAATCGTCTGGTACTAAAGATAACGCCATTTTTTTCCACCACACTGCACCATTGAAAAGCGTTCCGGTCGCTGGCTGTTATTTCCTCCTTCCCTCCCCACTACACGCATGCTAGTGGTCTAAATTTATCACTGGCATCCTCTGACACCCTCCCTGCATCGCCCCACCAATTTTCAGACACACAGTGTGAAAACCATGAGATCTGTGTGTGATGGAAAAGTACTGCCCACGTGGGCAGCACCAACTGTCGGCTGCGGTCGTATTGGAATCTAGCGGCAGCCTCCGTTACTGTCGGCTGCGGCCGGATCGGGGACAAGAGGGTTAAGGGATGATGTCTGACACAACACCAGTGGGTATGCTGTTAAAAAAAATTGTCATCTGTTTCTACCAGCACACAGTAGCCTATTCTTTCAAAAAACAGAATGGGTTTTGACTTGAGTACAATAGGCTCTGCATGCCTTTGTAGACTGGACCCTGGTTTACAGCCTCATCTTTAGGACTTCAAGGGGAGTGGAATCAGTACTGATGTTAACTTCAGGCGTAAAAAATCCCTTCTAACAAACATCTCAATGGTGGCTCGAACCCGAGCTGTCAGATCGCGCAAACTGAATGCTCTAACCACTAAGCTATCCCCCACCCCCCTCCCTGCCTCCTTTTATAATTAAGCACAGGAGCCAGTTGTGATCCAATCAACAGCTAGCTAGCAGAAGATGAACAAATGAATGACTGATACAGCACATGAAAACCTCCGCACTGATATGCATGACAACGGCACACTTTGAGGATACCTTTCGTCAGTGGCAAACAGAGTGGCTCCACGCTCTTCAGCCATCACTCCCATCATCTCTTGCAGTCGCTTGTTACCTGCAAATACAAGAGACAAAAAAATCATCTTTTTCTGACTTTCTGTTGTCAAAGTACAGTGAAATAAGAGGGGTTGTGGGGTGGGAGGAGTATGAAAAAACTCATCTTAAAACAGAAACAGAAGTAAAATTTAAGTCAAAGAAATGATTACCACTTTTATCAATTAGCGCTTATTGTTTAAGTGACACACAGCAACTCTGGGCATAAAAACACATTTTTAAAAAGAAAGAAAAAAGACTCAAAGCAAAAAAAATTGTGACACAAACAGAAAAATATTTCCTAGGATAAAACATGCACAATGGATGACATCAGTTCAAACTACATTCACTTTTGTTTTAAAAACAAAACAAAAACCTATCTGATATAAAGACCCAGCCAGTCCATTTCTCAGTTCACTTTTTTAAAGATGCACATGTATACAACCAAAATTCCAAACAAACAAGACAAAACAAAGCAATAGGAAACAATCTTTTTCTTGTGTAAACACATGCAGTTCCCAACTATCTCATAAACACACTTACCTCAAATGAAAATTATAAACAAAAACAACAACAAAGAACATCTTACCAAACTGTGCACAAAATCATAAAACCCACACACATACACACACAATCACATCACACAAACACACCACACCACAACACACCCACACTATTTCGTCTAATATCACTTAATGTGAAAAAAACGTTAAATTAAAGAACACACACTCACACACCCCACCACACCACACATACACACAGAGAAAAGACAGGTGAGGCAGAAAAGACAAACTTACAGCCAACACCACCAACATGAGAACCTCTTCAGAGCCGCCATGTGCCATAGCTCTCTCTGCAACACATCACCAAACTTTATACATTAAAGTACAAATAGCAGGGGCAGCAGAGCCCAGTGGTTAGAGCAGCAAGTTTGTGATCCGACAATGTAAGGCTGAGCCATCACTGAGACATTTGTTCGAGGGGATTTTTCTCCCCCTGGAATTAACATCAGCATCAACTCCACTGTCCTAAAATTTATCTCTTTTGAGGTAATGAAGTATTTGGAAATAGAATTGGAGATGAGACCATACAGTATAGAGTTTCTCTGAGGTCCCATGTATAAATGCATGTAGAATATCTTGTATCCACTCTGCTTCTTGGAAAAGTAGGCCTTTGCATGCCAGTAGGAATGGATGACAACATTCTACACACACACACACAAAAAAAGCATGCACACTGGTGACATGTTTAGACATCATCCATGAAGTCAGAATGCTGCTACCTTAATGGTGGGAAAATGGTGGCATACGCAAAATATCATCATTGTTATATACCTCAGAGCTTTAGCTGAAAAACATCACTGATTGGAGCAAAGCTGAGGCAATATATCTTCTGTTAACACTACATTAGGGATTGCTGGTAAATCCACATTCACTGTGCGTGCGTATGTGTGTACTGTATGTGTGTGTGTGTTATGTATGTGTGTGTGTTATGTATGTGTGTGTGTGCGTGCATGCATATGTGTGTGTGTTTACAAATGAGCATGCACCTGTACATATAGGCACATAAGTCTGTGTGTCCATGGCATAAATCACTGACAAAGCAAAACAGGCCAGCAAGGACTCAACATTTGCATACTGATGTAGTATAACAAAAAGACATACCAAATCACACGACACGTTTTTCAAAAGAAATGCTGATTGACAGATTGATAAATTAAGGTTCAATTGCAGCAGTATGTGTACCAAAAATATGCAAAGGACAAGAAACTGTAAACAAAAAACAAACTAACAAAAAATTCAGAAAAAGCTGAAGTTACCTGTGATTTCAATCAGCATGGCAAACACCGTTTCTTGTAAGGAGAAGCACAAGTCCTCTGGGGTATATTCTCCCTTTTCTAGTAGTTCAGGGGCTTTTTCCTGAAACACAGAAAAATAAAATAAACTGTCACATTCTTTCCAAACACACAGAACAATACAAAAAATAAACTGTCACAATCTTTCCAAATGCACAAAACAATCAAAAACTGTCACAATCTTTCCAAACACACAGAGAAATGAAAAAAACACCTGTCACAATCCTTCCAAACACACAAAAACAAACGACAAACCACCCTCAATTCCCTTTTCAAAACACAAGGAATTCTCTATTTCTTTTGCTTTTTGTATGATCAGTTCACTATTGATCCTACTGAAATTCCTTGGTGGAATATAACTAATAAAACAGCCTGACCAGGTCATCCACATAATTATACACTTGCCACACATCCAGATCCATGCACACATACCTCAATGAAAGACAGGAGACCAGAGAAGGAGACATCCATGCCCTTCACTACGTATGGTAGTTCCAGAAACTTCTTTCCCCTGTAACAAAGGTTTATACAACATGACTGTAAACTACTTTTGCCCAAAGAATGATCAACATGCTTCTAGTCTGACTTGGCATAATAATAATAATAATAAAAGTAATAATAATGAATGGAATTTATATAGCGCTATATCTTGCAAAAACAAATCAAAGCGCTTGCACACAACACACCCATACACATACAACCAGTACCAATTAACAGAGTTCACAAATTCAAATGTACACACACACGCGTGCATGCACACACACACGCAGGTTATACACTTTGGCAGGGTGGTGGGGATTTTGGCTGTTGAAGGCAGGGACAAATTTGAGATGAAACAGGAGGGAAAAATCTTAGGTTTGGAATAAATATGTCTTGAGGCTGAATTTAAAAGTGTCATAAGTAGGCTTAGCGAAGGGAGACAGGGAGGTCATTCCAGATCACCGGACCAGAAACAGAGAAAGAGTGACAGCCAACTTTGGATTGGTTGAATCTCGGTATTCATGAGCACAAGGTATCTGCAGTAGAGCGGAGGAAATGAGAAGGAGTGTATAGGTGAACAGAGTCACAGAGGTAGGAGGGAGCTGTTTAGTGGAGACACTTGTAACAGAGGGTACTGATCTTATAGCTTACTCTCTGTGGCACAGGTATGTATGCAATCAGTCTTTGTTTGGTATGAATTACAAGCCCCCTTCCCCTCCCCTACAGGATAGTTCAAACTGTCATCACTGCTGCCAAGTTATAAACTGTCCAACATTGTCCACTTATCTGAAAGATCCAAAGACAATGCTACTCCTATCCTCCTTATGTAAACACATGCACTTATCAATGTATGAACATATTGTATACATGTATATATGTCAGCCTTAAAAATGAATGTGTTTTATGCCTTGCAAGGTCTAGGCCAAGAAATTTCGAACACTCCTTTAAACAACATACACACACAGAAGACATACAGGTCTACACACACATGCATACACGCACGCACGCACGCACTCACACACACACTCACTTACTCCACAAACGCACACATGTCACAGATTATGGCTGCTAGCTGACTCTTGATGCTGAATACACTCTCACTCACTTTTTGGCCAGTTGTTCAATATTGTAGCCAGGGCTTGGATCATTCGATAACTGAAACACAACGACAATGTGAAAGATTAACAGCCATCAAAGTGTAAGACAATGCCTACTGCACCTCCAGAAATATAATTATACCAAACACTATGAAATCTGAAAAGACTAAAAAACACTTTCCTGATTCACAAACAACTTCTTGAAGAAAACAACCAGCATAATTTTATAACATTATGCTATATAACAATTTTTCCAATTTTTCTTGACTTCTGTTGCCTGTGTTTATGAAATAAATCAATATTGCTGTGTATACTGTCTACATAGATAAGTGTACACATAAGCGTACACATACACACACACACGCAAACGCACACACACACATCATTCCTGTGTATACTATAACATAAATGCACACACACACACACATGCATGCAAAGACTCACATACAGAGGAAAACACTTGCAAACATACATATATACAAGCATGCACACCAACACACTCATGCATTCACATACATTCAAACTTCTGCAAACACACATTTCCATACGCTAAGCACTAACCCACACACCCAAACTCTGTTACTTACCTTCAGAACCCGTGCAAAGCGATCCAGGCAGTTTCCAACTGCAATGTCAATGGTTTCTCCAAATATTCTGTAACACCTTTCAGAGTATGCTATCACCTACACAAGCAAAAAGCTTTGCATACAGTATCACATCCACACACAGCATAAGACATCAAAAACATCCTTAAACTACTAGTGCAGCATGGCCATATTGGATGAAATGCGTAGTGCCTCTTCTTCCCCTGTTCTTGTAACTCTGCACGAGGTCTGCCCGCAGACCTCAGCCGACACATTCCAACTTCATGGCAGCTCATTAAAAATTCATATGAAAAAATTCAGATTTGTTTGAATAAAGGCAGGATAGTAGGCTGGGTAGGCAGAAAAAAGCAGAGAAAGAGAGAGAGAGAGAGAGAGAGAGAGAGAGAGAGAGAGAGAGAGAGAGAGAGAGAGAGAGAGAGAGAGAGCAAGAGAGAGAGAGGTGGGTTAAGGGAAAAGTCAGAAACAAAGGAAGTGATAAAAAGGGGGATATTTCTAACACAGAATATCCAGAAAAATGGGGATGCTATTTGTACTGAAAGAGCCCTCAGGATCCCAACATGGGTAACCAATGCTGCAATAATCTTGCATTTGTTAACCACAATGCATAATTGAAATATGCCGGTTTTATGCAAGAGAAAAAAAATACTGTAATATACATGTACCTCTACATGCACTATATATGCAGGTTGCTGTTCACTATGATTATAATGAACTTTTTACAAATATGAACAAAAGATGAAAAACATTTTTTTTTTTAAACTTGAAAGAAAGTAGTAGATTTTCCCCCAAAATCAAATGAAATCAAGTGTTTAGGTCAACAATTTTATGTAGGTATGTACACAGACACAGACACACAATGTGACAAACTGTATAAACAAACAGAATTGTTCAACTGACAACAACCAACCTGCGTGTTTCCCCCACTGACGTACAGAACCGTGGGGTTTTTGGCGCCAGTGATCAACCGACCCATTTCAATGTCTGAACACTGTTAAGGCCACCTCAGCCGAACAAACTTTTCATTTATTCATCTTGCCAACACAATTGAACTGAATGTCAAAGCTCTTAGCATTTATAACAACCTGCACTTTCCTTTATAGGAGAAAAAAAAATCCCCTGAAGTTAAGAGTATGGTTGCCTATAGATATGGCAAAGTACTTGAAAACAACCACACTGCACACACAAACTTCACATTCAGCGTATACTTATGATCTCACAGTAATTTCCAGGTAGGGTGAATGAGTCAGTGTGCATGATATTCTGAGTTACCCACAGAGTGTTAATCTGGAGAATAAGCAGCAACAACTCCCAACCCCATAAAAACCCAGCACACCCCACACATCAACTCTGCAATGTTCAACCACCAGTAACAACCCCCCACCCCTCCCCCACTCTCAGCTATAACAGACAAAAGGATACGACCAATGCAGTGGTTCACAGCCACTATTGGTTTCTTCCACAACTGGGCCACTGTCCTGGCCACCAATGCTGTGGATACCAGGGGGGCTCCCATGCCAGGCCCTGCCACACACAATGAATGGATAAACAAAAGACTGAATGAATGATGGAAAGAAAGAATGAATGTGGGAAAGAATGAATGAATGAACGAATGAAAGAATAAATAAATAAAAAGGATGAATGAAAGAGTGAATGAATAAATAAATGAAATAATTAATAAATAAATAAAATGAATGAAAGAGTGACATGAATGAATGAATAAATGAGCAAATGAACTTTGAATGAATCAGAATGATGTATGAATGCATGATTTATACAAGTCATACAAGGGGGGCTCAATACCACATAATAATAAATGAATGAAACAATCAAACAGTGAATGAACCTGAATGAAAGGATGAATGAATGTGTGAATACTGTGATTCATACTCATAGTGATTAGTGAGTCATATCAGGGGATTCCCATGCCTGAACACTGAACCTGTCACACAACAGTAAATGAATGAAAAGATTAATTAAAGAACGAATGAGCCTGAATCAGTGAATGAAAGAATGAATGATTTCAGCTAAGATGTTCATGGAACCATAGATCTACACAATGTACGTACAGAAAAGATTTTTAAACACAGTTCTGAACGAAAGTACCTTTAGTGTAACAGATGACATCAATCTCCTGAGGGGTAATCTTGGCTTCATCCAGTGCCTGTTGAAGGACATTCAGGGCATGTTCCCTGTGATGCCGGGCTGTGTCTTTGGGTAGAAAACCTGAACAACAGCAACAAACAAAAGGAAATTAAAAAAAGAAAACACCACCTTAAACTTTCAAAGTAGGTATTTAGATTGACTTGAAAGTGAAAAACAAATGGTGAAGCACAGAAAGATGAAAAAAAAGAGAGAAAATGCAGCCACCTCCCTACCCCCTAACAAAAACAAAGAACCCAGCCCAAACTAAATCAAACAAATAGAATCAGTAACAACAACAGAATCTCCCAAAACAACACACTGGCCTAAATGTTTAATATTATCATATTATGGTAGAGCAGTACACAATGTATAGCACAGACAAAACTGAACAATATGGGTTATTACTTCTTCTTCGTCATCGAACGCTCAGACAGCAACTACGATTGTCTGTTACATGAGCAAAAATGCATTGTGCTTCCATTAAGCACCTGATGAATCAAGCCCAGCACATCTGACTTCGGCATGGGAGAGAATTATTTTATGTCTTTCTGGAAAAAAGGCAGGAGAATGGACCAAGAAGGCAGAAAATAAGACAAGAAGGAGACAAGAAGAAAAGGAACAAGGCAAAAACAAAGGATAGAAAAGAGGGAATTCATAGCACATGTTGTTGTTGTTGTGCGTTCCCCAGCTTTACACTCTGGGGGTCACCCAGAACATGCACTCTGACTCACTCATCCCACCTGGGAATCACTGTGAGATAGGAAGCACACCGGATGGAAGTTTGCGTGTATGACTATTTTCAAGTACCTCGCCAAATAGGCAGCCATACTCCGACTTCAGAGGATTTTTTTCTCCTTTAAAAGAAGAGTGCAGGTTGTTATGTTAAGAGCTTGTCATGGCTGAAGGCAATCTCAACACAACATTTTACAACATAACAACAATTTAGTGTAAAAGTATGTTCTTTCGATCCAGAAGGACCATAGAGCCGGAGCTTACCCCGGTTTCTGTAGCGTTAATAATAATGTATGGAATTTATATAGCGCTGAATCTTGTAAAGCAACAAATCAAAGCGCTCAGATTTTATTTCATACCACTTTAAGTCACGGCAGATTTCTCTCAGTGAAATTCGGGCTGCTCTCCCTGGGGAGAGCGGGAGAACGCGTCGCCACTTAGCGCTGCGCCACCCTTTCACCCTTTTTTTTTTTTTTTTTTTCCTGCAGCGGTATTTGTTTCCCTATCAGAGTGGCTTTTTTCTAAGAATTTTGCCAGGGACAACTCTCTTGTTGCCATGGTTTTTTTTACGTGCGCTAAATAATTACGTGTAACACACGGGACCTCGGTTTATCGTCTCATCCGAAAGACTAGCGCCCAGACCACCACTCATGGTCTAATGGATGGGGGAAAAATATCCGGTCCAAACGGGGTACGAACCGTCGCACACTTCAGACCCGGACTTTTCGCTTTCTAGACAGGCGCGTTACCTCTAGACCACCGATCCATAAGCGAACTGATGGTTTTTCACCACCCCTGTGACAGGGCGCTAGTCTGTCGCCAGATACTTCCCCAGCAGAGCTGGTACCCACTTGTACACCTGGGTGGAGTGAGGAAAATAGGAGTAAAGTGTCTTTCCCAAGGACACAACACTGAGCTGAGCGGGGATCGAACCCGCGACCTCTGGATCATGAGTCGACCGCCTAAACCACTCGACCACGGTGCCTCCTTAACATTTTAGTGTAGGCCTTGGCAATTAGCTGGCATCAATAACTGACACAGCTTTTGGCCTGGGCCAATTCATAGCACATAATTTCCAGAAGGTGGAGATGCTATTAATTTATACTGACACTACGAGTGACAGGCCCCTGGCATCCCCACAGGGATGGTTATTACTAATAGTAATACTACTAATGTTAGTGCTGAGTCAATGTCACAAGCTCATAATGGGAAAAAAAATGCTCACTGTACCTGTGTACTTCATATTATCAGTAACTTAACAATCAGAGTAAACACTAAAACAGATGTTTTAAAGCATCCACTGTTGTTTGTTTTAAATGTTCATCAGTCTTGAAAAAAGCAACCATGAGATGACATACATTGTGTCTTCTTCTTCTTCCTTTTTTTGTCATGTTTCTCCCAGGGGAGGTTTGACATTGATGATTGATGAGCCTTCTCCATCTCTCTCTGTTTTGAGCTTCCTCCTTATTTATGCCCCTTTCTCTAAGATCATCAGATGACATACATTGTGTATATGTATACATACATACATATAATAATATAATATATATATATATATATATATATATATGTGTGTGTGTGTTTGTGTGTGGATATAAAACACAACTCTATCAAAAATCTGCAGATCACAACACAAAAACATATGTGTGTGTGTGTGTGTGTGTCACTGTGTGTGTGTGTTTGTTTGTGTATGTGTGAAGGTGATTCCATGATACACAGTAAGTTGAATAACACATGATTCTATTATGCCTTAGTGTACATGTATCTGTTATTATTATCATTATTGTTGTTGTTATGGGATAAGCACTCATGTGCTTTCATACATCCAGTCCCCGTGTGTAAGCAGTTTTGTCAATTTTGTCATCTGTTCCCACCAGCACACAATGGCCTACTCTTCCGAAAAGGTGAACTGTGAATGGTGTGTGTGTGTGTGTGTGTGTCTTAATTAAGTTAATTTTTTTAAAATTTTATATCGAGGATAATGGAATAAGCACTCATGTGCTTTTTTACATCCAGTCCCCGTGTGTATGCGGTTTTGTAAATTTTGTCATCTGTTCCCACCGGCACACAATGGCCTACTCTTACGAAATTGTCTCATCCGAAGGATGTCTGCACACAGACTTCAATGATAGTGTCTGAACACAAAATATGAGACTATAAACCGAGGCCCCGTGTGCGAACGCATGCAGAACATCTTGCACACACGTTAAAAACTGTTCCGCTATCGGAAGAGGAGGCCATTGTCACGGATTGTGTGCCGGTGAGAACGGATGACAAAATTTACAAAACTTCATACACGGGGACTGGATGAAAAAAAAGCACATGAGTGCTTATTCCGTTATCCTCGAAATAAAAGAATAAATGTTTTGAAAAAATAAAAATAAATACATCCTTATATATTACATACAATACATGTGTAAATTTATGTTTTCTCGTCAAGTCGCGTGTCTTACCTTGCCCTGGTGGAGTGATATAGGTATGTCGAGGATTTGACAATACCACTCCGTCTTTGACGATCCCTATTCCAAGTTTATTAGCACTGCCTTCAAAACCAATTGCAATAACCATTTTGTCAACTCTTTTTATCCTGGTGTAAAACTTATGAAGACTACACTAAACTCCACTGTGCTTCTTGCTCGTACCTAACCAGACATAGACGATGCGAGTGAAGTCCCTTGTTTATTTCCATTTCCGTTTTTATTTCTTGTCTTTTCAGACAAATTTTTTTTTAAATTTCAAAATCGCACAGATTCAAAACACTAAATAGTAGTTGTTCACTTAATTTGGTATACGAGTGAGTTTTCACTTTTAGATATCTTTGCGTAATTTTTGAATATACTGCACTTTAATTATATTTCAGGTTTTTAGTTTGGTAGATTCGCATAAAAAGTGTGCAATACCCTAATTACTCCCCTTCGAAGCGTGCACGTGGATTTTTTTTCAAAACACGAGACAATACCCCCCGAAAAGGTGAGTAGATCAGCAGAAAATTATACAAATATCACGGCAATAATGTATTTGAAACAGAGTGAAATATAAAAATGTCGAAATCTGTCATTCCAAGCACATTATTTTTAAGCTACCTCAAATTAAAAGCCAGTTTATATCTTACTCTGTGTGTATTACTATTAGTCATTACTATTAATAGGCCTACACTGTTACAGCAATAGCTTTGTGGGTTTCAGACTTTATTGCATGGGTTCAGTCTTATGTAGATAGATTGTATCATGACCCATGCAGCTGTGGCTCGCCCCATACTGCCATAGGTTAATATTTCATCAATAGTTAACCTTGGAATATAATTATAACCAGGAGTAGGGCTGGGGACAGCCAAGACAGTGGTTAGTGTTGCCCTTGTGCTATGACAGCCTGGGATGAGCCACTAAGCAAGGAGGTGCTCATTTTAGGTCATTTTCCCCAGGAATTAACATAAGTATTGGGTCTTCTCCCCCAAAAGTCCTAGGTATGAGACTATAAACTGTGTGTGAGTGTATGCAGAACATCTAATCTTGCAGACATGTTCTACCTTTGGGAAGAGTAGGCCCTTTCATGCAGATAGGAATGAATTTAACAAAATTGTTAACAACTTGTGCACACATATTTTGTGTTCAGACACTATCATTGAAGTCTACCTTAAGGCTGGGTAAAAACCATCACATACGCAAAATGTCTTCATTGGTCAATCTCAGAGCTCTAGCTCTAGCTGAGGAATATAAAAAAAAAAAACCACAACCACCTCCCCCCCAAAAAAAAAAAATCAAAGAAGAGAAATTATCAGGAAAAAGACTTTTACACAGGAATCAGAACAATAAAGGATTATTCCACCACAGGTAATTTTTTCTTTACAAAATCATTTGGTTGGTTGGTTTTGTTGTTGTTGTTGTTTCTTTGCTGCCCCATCTTGTGTAGAATTCACATTCTGGTGCTTCCATGCTGCTCATTCTAATCCCTCTGCCCCAACCATACCTGTCTTGAATAGTCGTGTCACAACCACAGGGCTAGAATCATTGGAAGGCTACCAATGTACCATGGGGCCACTAACCAGAAGGGATCTGCACTTCTGCTGGGACACTTGAGTGGTGTTCCGTAGTGCCTGTTCTGAGCCAACATATATATATATATATATATATATATATATATATATGTATATAGATAGATAGATAGATAGATAGATAGAGAGAGAGAGAGAACACCACTTACTAGCCCCCCCCCCCCCCCCCCCCCCCCCCCCCGATGAAAACTCTGTGCTGCTGTATTCAAAGATGTCAGCAAAACCAAAATAATTTGTCAGTGCACATGATTGATATGAAACCTTTCATGTTTTAGTGCATTGAGCTCATGATATGGCTTCATTCAATTTGGTTTAATGTAATCAAGGCATTGCAGGTGACCATGTGAGGTGGAGAAGCACTCTGAACCAGAAAAGAAGCTGATGAACAAAAGTAAAAAAGAAAGGCCTGCAAAAAGGAGCACAACTCCTCCAGCAGACCAGAGACCACACACAGATGTACACCCATGATCAAACTTGATCGATAGAGGCCTACACCTACTTCAACTAATAGATGTGTAATATACATGCACAGGTCTTCCAAAGTGCTGATTTATTGCAGTCATCATCATCATCAACCATTACACCCAGAGGTGTGTAGGGCAGCAACAAAGCGCTTCCACTCCTGCCTATCCTGGGCTAACCTAGTCACTGATCCCCAAGAGTGCTGCATGGCCTTCATCTCACTTTCTACAGTCCTCCTCCACGTTGCTTTTGGTCTTCCTTTCTTTCTCCTTCCTTTTGGGGTCCAGCGCAGATTTATTGCAGTAACGTGCTTTATTTTATGTGGATCATGTGTTGGCAGGTATCTCAAGATGGAAATTGAAGACCTGAGCACACAGCTGCAGAGACTGGGGCTTCAGCAGAAGGTGGCTGTGTCCTTGGAGAAGACAGAGCCCCATTATGTCTTAGGCCTGGCTGCACAGCATACGTAAGTGTGTGGTTGTGGGAAGACTCCAATTGTCTGGGTTAGGAATGTAGATAATTGTATCATCTCAAAAGGGGAAAATGGTGAAACATTTTGGCAGGTTAAGTAACCAACACTAAACACAAGGTTTGACTTGACTCCTTGAGGATTCAAAGAGATCATGAAAGTATTTGATTGCAAACTGTTTCAAAGAGTTTCAAACTAAGTGTGCTAAGTGTGTGTATGTGTGTGTTTAGTAATATACTAAAAAAAAAAAAAGTAATAGTCTTTAGTGTTAACATCTTTCCACTTTAAGTGATACCAGATGATCAAAAAAGTGTGTTTGTGTGTGTGCTTTGTTTTTTTTGTTTTGTTTTGTTTAATTAATGTCCATTCACTACATGGTGATTTAGACACACCCGCAGTCATGCCAAAATATCTATATACACACCCCATTTATCTCTCTCTTTCTCTTTTTTATATATATATATATATATATATATATATTATATATATATAGAGAGAGAGAGAGAGAGAGAGAGAGAGAGAGAGACTAATTACAGTAATGATCTTACAGGTGAAGAATATATGACTTCAGCAACTGATATTATGAATTGCTGAGAGTCATATAAAACTTCTGAAATTGTGGTATATTTCTTATGAATATCTAAACCTCTCCTTTTATACATGTCAAAAAGAATTGGGCAGTCAAACAATAAATGGTGGATTGAAAGGGGAATAGAACAACATCATCTTACATTTTTGGAATATTTAGTATTCCATGCATTTAATCTCAGTTTATGTATTAGAATTTCTAATTTCCATGGGCAAGGAAACTGCTGATATTGTTTTTTCTTACAATCTTAGAATGGATGCATTTAATTAACTTAGAATGAATTTCATAAGACAACAATGCGAGACTAGAAGTGAATACACATAGAATGAATTTCATAAGACAACAATGCGAGACTAGAAGTGAATACTTCAGTATTGTATTCAGAAGCACCTTGTTTTGCCAAAGAATCGTCCAGCTCATTCGAATAAATTCCACAAATAGAAGGAATCCAGCAAAAAGTTATGCTGAGGCCTCTGCTAGTGATGCAATGTATCATGAATTTAACCTCGAATACAATATCATTCCTTATTTTACCATGCCATGTCCTTAATGCCATTAATACAGCTTTTGAGTCAGTGCGTGTGTGTGCATGCGTGAATGCATGTGTTCCTTGGCTAGAGCTCCAAGCTTCACTAGTGGTGAGTTTTTTGCATATACAACCGTTTTCGCACTATTAAGGTAGCCACATTCTGATTTTGGGGTCATAATCTGAACCTCTCTTTGTATCATAGTGGATGGAAAGAGACCAAAGGGAAGACCTAGCAAAACCTGGGCTACCTGCATTGCAGGTGACCTTAGAGAAAGGGCATAAATAAGGAGGAAGCTCAAAACAGAGAGAGATGGAGAAGGCTCATCAATGTCAAACCTCCCCTGGGAGAAACATGACAAAAAGGAAGAAGAAGAAGAAGAAGAATCTGAACCTCTCTTTAGAAGTTCTGAGCATAACAAGCTTAACAAAAGTCTCACCATTGGTGCATCTTGAAGCTCTAGCTGAGGATCAAAAAAAAAAAGAAAAAGGATTGGAACCTCTCACTTTATAGATGAGTATGCTTCTACAAGGCAGTTTGTCCATTTTTGATTCAGAGGAGGGGAAGACAGTCTTTTGGCAGCTTCCAGCAGCAATTACACAGTCCGTCTATTTTCACGGTGTCGACTTGCACAGACCAACGTTTTTACAGGTATTGAAGTTTGCAAAGTTCTTGGGAACAGGGCTATATATATACTGGTATTGTGTATTATTTTGTATAATATTGAACATTTTTAAAAACTCTTTTTCCACACATTTTGTTATATATTTTTAGTGCTTTTCAAATTTCATTTTTTTAGATTGATGTTTTTGGGGGTTTTGTTTTTTGATATCAGATTTTCAGTTTTTCCATAGTGCAACTAAGAAGTGATAAGATCACATCCGTAGGGTAAGGAGTATTGAAGTGGGATTTTAGATTGCTGTAATATGTTGATTTTATTGTTATTCACTTCTTTATCTTTTCAACTATTGTTTTTTGAAAGTCACCGCTTTCTTGGTAGGGCACTGCAGAGGCAACTTGTTACATGTCTGTAAATAAACAGCTTTCCTAAGAGAAAGACATATCTCTTATTTTAAAAATTTCACCTAAACATTAGCAAGAACGAATAGATAGGGAAAGTGAAGAAAACAAAAAACCATGAGTGAAGTGATTCCGTAAATCTAGACTTGCTATTTGAGGATTTATTTTTTTAAAGAGTTGGTAGGGGCTACATGGTTTAGGTTGGAGCATCGCTTTCTCCATAGATTATTCAGTTCTTTTAGTATTATTATCATTATGGTTTCCTGACCATGCTTAAGGTTGTGGAGATTTTTATGCACTCCATAAATCACACTTTCATGAATCATTTACTGATTTATTCATTTGAAGAGCACTGAATCAGTAATTTTTTTTTAAAATGTTGTCATCAAGTTGCAAATTCTTTGTTTCAGGCCACGAAGATGTGATAACAGGTATCCAGTTTTTGCACAGTGACCCCAATCTTCTGATGACCTCTTCTGAAGATCGCACAGTAAGGTGAGTGGCAATGGCACAGTCAAAGTAGAGGTTGTGGTCATGATCTTGCACTAGAGTGTATTGTTTTAGGACAAGAGGGACATGTAGATGAACAGGTAAACAAAGGCTGCCTTCTTCATCATGGTAGGCATATTGATTTTTATGTACCACCTGTAAGTACACAGAATTTCTCAAACATCCCCCCTTCCCCAGCCCCCCAGCCCCTCCTCCCAAATGAACTTGTGCACGTCTAAAGAACTCATAACAGTTAAAAATTTAAAAGAGCAGGGAGGTACCTCCCGACTGTCCTGGCAAAGTTGGTAGGTTCATTTCTTAAGTATGTCTCCAAAGTTGGATAAGTGTGGAAAAAAATTGTGACATATGCAAAAATCTCACTTTTGGTGAACTTTGGAGTTCTAGCCAAGGAATGTTCTATATATATATATATATATATATACATTCTTATATTCTTTGCATTGAAAATATTTCTTAAGTATCTCATCAGGTGCCACATTGAGAAAAAAAGGGGAAAAATGATTTGAAATATGATACATTATGCACTGTAAGTCAGTTTAGTTTTGTATGGTATCGAATTAGACATGTGGCTTGCTTTTGTCTTTTACAGAATCTGGGATCCAAGAGTCGGTGTGTCTAAAGAAGTGCAGAGTTTTACAGGTATATTGAGCGCTTTTTATGGAAGAGAGAGAGCAAGAGAAATTTTAAACACATTGTATTTTTCTGAGGGTAATAGATTAAGCATGACAAGCTTTATTACATCCATCCCTGAAACAAACAAAAAACCCAACAAAAACAGCAAACATCAGTATTTTAAGAGAGAGATGGGGAGAGAATATTTGCCTGTATGTTAGTGTTAAATCATATGTATTCATGTGTATTTTCATTGCACGTGTACTTCAAACTGTTTGAGGGTATGGTGGTTTGTATCAACATTATATTTCTTATCTTTAAGCATGCTTATGTGATTATGAGTTTCAGAAATGTTTTTGGTTTTTTAAAGGTTTTTTTTCTCCTTGTGTGAAAAAGCAGCTTCAAAGGATTATATTTCATATAGTGTTTTTGTTGTTTCGTGTTTTAAAGGTTTTTTTGTTCTCGATGTGTGTGAAAAAGAAGCTTAAAATGATTATATTTCTCATCTAATTTAAGCGAAATCTTTTTCTTTTCTGCTTTGATTCCTCATACCATCTTAAATGAAGAAGATTCATGTTCTGATTAATGCCATCATTGCATCTGATTTTCATGCTTTTTTTTTTTAAATGGCAAGCTTTTAAACAATATATATATATATATAAAATTATTTTTTCTTTCAGGAGAAAACAACACCCTGTGCAGACTTCTTTCATGCGACATCAACACATCTGACAAAGTCGTGTGTGCGGGGACAGAGAAGCTGGAAGATGATGCATATCTGTTATTTTGGTAATTCCAGCTGTGTTCTAATCCATGGTTTTCATGTCAAAATCAAGATCATGTTATGGGCTTTTTGCCGAGGCCATTGCTAAATTATGAATATTAAATGCCAGCTGCTTTGCCAGTTTTCGAGCTAGCTTTACAGGATAACAAACACATGTGCTCTATTTTTATTGATTTATTTTTTATTTATTCTATTATATCAAGGATAATGGAATAAGCACTCATGTGCTTTTTTACATCCAGTCTCCGTGTGTGTGCGTTTTTTTGTAAATTTTGTTATCTGTTCCCACCGGCACACATTGGTCTACTTTTTTGAAAAGCGGAACAGGATTTAACATGTGCACAAGAAGTTCTGCGTATGTTCGCACACAGGACCTCGGTTTATAGTCTCAATCGGAAAGACCTTTGGGGAGAGTGGAGTCTGCACTGATGTTAACTCCAGGAGAAAAATCCTCTTGAATGGGATTCGAACCGGGGTTGTCAGATTGCCGGTGCAATATTCTAACCACTAGGCTATTCCATCCCTTGTCGGCCTTGTCTAGAGTGTATTCAGAGGGAAAAAAAATGATTATCATATTTTATACAACAGTGTTCAATTTCATTTTAACTCTCTTCACAAATTGGGATATTAGACTGACAAGCAGGGAGGGTGGGTGTCTGGATCAGTGTTTGGGGATTAAGACACACATAGTTTGAATGCTGGTGGACAAGTAAATGAAAATCAAATAACTGGCCTACGTGTACAACAGTATGTCTACCTACACGAATGCTTGCTCATTCAGCTTCTCTCATGTTCAAATATTTTCTAAATGCTAATGAAAACTTATCTTACATAGCTTGCATGGTTCAATGACAAAGTAGCAAACTTTTTTTTTAAAAAGAAGAAGAAAATTAATTCATAAGTAAGTAATATCAGGCAGCCTGCTTTGTTGTTGTGTGTGTGCATGTATGTACGTTTGAATTTGTTAACTCTGTTAATTGTATTGGTTGTATGTGTAGAGGTGTGTTGAATGCAAGCGCTTTGATTTCTTTTTGCAAGATATAGCGCTATATAAATTCCATTTATTATTATTATTATTATTATTGACTTCTGTGCATTCCACAGTTGACAGCCTTCCCCTTCCTGTTGACTGTTCAGATTAATATATTAAGATTCAGCGCTCTATAAATTCCATACATTATTATTATTATTATTATTATTATTCTTTTGTTATCTTTGTTTGTAACAGGGATCGACGGAAAACCAAGGTACTGGGGTGTTACGAATATTCCCATGATGATGATATAGTTCAGGTAGGTTTCCAGTTTCTGTGTTTTGTCTAGATCTATGTGTGCATGCATACGTGCGTGCTTGCATGTGTGCATGTGCATACACATGCAAGCATGTGATAATCATGTAATATGCATGCATGCATGTGTGCGTGTGTGTGTATGTTTGTGTGTGTGTATGTTTGTTTGTGTGTGTGTGTGCGTGTGTGCATGCATGCATGTACGTCAACGCATGCTGACAAGTCTTATGACAGACTGGTCCTAAATCCTGTTCTAGAAGAGCCAGAGTCAACAGAATATTGAATTTGGCAACTGATTGAATTAGTTGCTGCGAGGATTTAAGATATAGTTACATCACACAAATTTGTATTGGTGGATTGCCTGTAAAGTTTATGTTAAGAATCTGTTTTTTTCTTCATCTTCTGTGACATCCCCATCCTGCTGCTCCCATGCCGTTCATCCCCATCTCCCCACCACAGCCATACCCAGATACGTTTTGTCTCATCCTCAGGGTCAGAAGTCCACAGGGAGCCTATCAATATCAGGCCACCATGGGGCCACCAGCCAGAGGGGCCCTGCACTGCTGCTGGGTCACTTCAGTGGTGCCTGATCTGAGTTAACATATGCAGGACACCACCCACTAAGCCCCCTACTAACGACAGTATTAGCTCAGTCACGGAGCCAGACTGAGTGAGTTGCCCACCCGAGGTGGCAACCACCACAACATCCCTCCAATGACCATACCCCATGAACCCCCAACCCCAAGGGCTTTGACACAAACTCACCACAGTCACAGAAGTGTATGAGGAAACTAAGTCTGATGTCACCATGAGACCAGAGCAACTGGGATCATCGAATCATAGGCAATGCTTTTATTGTATGATGGTCAATGACAAATAGGATGAGGTAATGGCGCTGCTGTGGAAGTGCATGTGCTTTGAGACTACTTGGCAGGGTTGTACTCTATGCTTACTGTCATAATATATCCCATCGTCAACCAGACCTGAGAGATACAGACACCTGCAGTGCAGGTCAGGTAATTTGAGCAACACTCTCAAACTCGCATCTGTAAAGTGAAGCTTGACTGTGTGGTCCCAGTCTCCCCAATGAACCCACAGCACACTCACTCTGGGTAGGAGCCGGCCAGAGTCTGAAAAATCCCTATGACTCTTATGGGATTTGAACCCACGACCTTCCGGTCCGAAATCCAAGGCACTAACCACTGCGCCATGGTGGCTGGTCATGTTAAGAATCTTCATCACCTTACACAAAAGTGGCTTTAGACAGTGCTCAGGATTCACTTTGTATTTATAAATAATAATGAAAAGGATTGTTGAAGGAAGCAGAAACCAGTTGTATACATTTTCGTTTAAACTTACAGAAGTGTGTTAGCCTAAAGAGTGTGTGTTTTTTCAGGTGCACTTCCATCCCACGACAGAGCAGACCTTGCTGACTGGGTCCACAGATGGTCTGGTGAATGTGTTTGACATCAGGCAGACGTCAGAGGAGGATTCCTTGCTGTCCACATACAACACAGAATCTTCAGTGGTCAGAACACAATAGCTTTTCCTTGTCCTTGTCTTTTATGATGTCATGGGAGTAGTGTGTGTGTGTGTGTGTGTGTGTGTGTGTGTGTGTGTGTGTGTGTGTGTGTGTGTGTGTGTGAAGGAGTAGTGTGTGTGTTTGTGTGTGAAGGAGTGTGTGTGTGTTTCTTTGTGTATGAATATATGAATGTATGCATGTGTTTTGTACTTGAGCATATGTGTTTGTGTGTGTGTTTGTGTGTCTGTGTGCTTAGGAAGAACATGCGCATATCTGGAATGTTTTGAACATTTTTCTCATTGGTGACAAGGCTTCAGTGGTTTTTCTGGGCTGTAAACGCCATGAACGAAGGCAGTTCACCCCACCGAAGTTTCTACTATATGAAGCTAGTCGTTGTTTAGGGCAGCCGTTAACCAGTCAGTAACATTCTTGCTTTTAATCTTTAAGTCAGGAGAAATGAACAAACTTTGCTTCCATTAAAACAGTAAAACAATAAAGAAAGAAGTGCGATTCTGAAACTTGAGGAGCACTGAAGAAAGAGAACACCAGTGATGAGTTTTAGGTCACAGTGTTGCAGCTGTTTGTTAGGAAGAAATCAAGAAATTACACTATGGAGGCAAGACAGTTTTTCCTGCCAAACTTCCACAGAGAGAAACCAGTCCCCTAAGGGAAAGAAGAACACACACAGACTAAGAGGGAGGGGGCTTGGGGATGGTGGGCAGTGGGGTAGGGTGGGGGGTGGCACTTCACTGTGGTGACGGACGTGCTGTTCTCAGGGAAGGCAGCCTGGACTGATGCAGGGAAAACAGACATGGGTATGGATGCTATACAGAAGAACACAACACACAGTACAATGAAATACAATATCAGACACATAAAAAAATAAAAACAGGACAGTTGAGTACAGTGCAATTCAGTACAGTGCAAGAAAACACGATTCGGTACAATGATGCCGAACAATATAGTGCACTACTCATGTGTGCAATACAATACAGTACAGTACAATGTAGTACAGTACATTACACTTCAAGACATATCATGAAATGCAATACAATACAACAAATACAACACAATATAATCCTTCTGCATTCCCTGGCCCGTTGGCCTCAGTAGACATATTCTCACTTCAGAGTAGCTCATTACAAAGTTCGTAAGAAAAAAATTCAGCTTGAAAAAAGGCATGAGATTAGGCTGGGTAGGCAGAAAATAAGCAAGAGAGAGTAGAGGAAGGGGGGGGGGTAGGTAAGTGGAGAGGCAGAAACATGGGAGGGATAGAAAAGGGTAAATTTCTAGCACAGAAGTTCCAGAAAGTGGGGATGCTATTTAAACTGAAGGAGCCTCCAGTACCTCCACAGGGGAGACAGTACATACAATGCAATACAAAGCAATCCCGTTTGGACCCAAAACTTTTCCCCCATCCATTAGACCGTGAGTGGTGGCCTGGGTGCTAGTCTTTCGGATGAGACGATAAATCAAGGTCCCCTGTGTTACACATAATTATTTAGCGCACGTAAAAGAACCCACGGCAACAAGAGAATTGTCCCTGGCAAAATTCTGTAGAAAAAAGCCACTCTGATAGGGAAACAAATACAGTTGCAACTGGAAAAAAGAAAAACAAATGGGTGGCGCTGCTCTTGTGGCGATGCACTCTCCCCGGGGAGAGCAGCCCGAATTTCATGCAGAGAAATCTGCCATGACTTTAAAAAAGTATATGTACCTGTGTGCAGGAAAGAGCAGGGTGGTGTGGACCTGGAGCCAAACAGGTGTACGCCATCACCCACATGTTCACCTGGCATACCTGGGACTCTGAGAGTGTGAGTCATCACCTGTCTGCCCTGTGTTGTCTTGCAGGGGTGCTAGCACGATTGGATATAATAATAATAATAATAATAATAATAATGTATGGAATTTATATAGCGCTGAATCTTGTAAAGCAACAAATCAAAGTGCTCAGATATATATATATCGAGGATAATGAAATAAGTGCTCACATGCTTCTTTTTTTTTTACATCCAGTCCACGTGTGTATGCAGTTTTGTAAATTTTGTCATCTGTTCCCACCGGCACACAATGGCCTACTCTTTCGAAAAGCGGAACAGGATTTAACGTGTGCGCAAGATGTTCTGCATGCGTTCGCACACAGGGCCTCGGTTTATAGTTTCATCCGAAGGATATTCCCCAAATCTGGCTTGAAAAGATGATTTTCTTCTGAAGTTGTAACAAATATGCTAAACCTTTGTTTGCATTTGTAGAAGCTGTTATGGTGTGTTCTTAAGATTTATTCTGATTTTATCTTTGCGACTGAATAAGGTTGTCACTCTGCTTCTTCAGATTGGGGGTTCTCGGTGTATCAGGTGCTTTTATATTTCTGGATTATTTTTTGGGGTGATAGAATGTTGGAAGTGAAAGTGGGCACCAACAAGAAATGGCGAAGCCTTTCACATGTTCTGGTTCTTTTTATTAATAAACTGTTGTGGTTGATATCAAAATTGGTTGGTTGGTTGATTGATTGGTTTTTGTGCTTTTTCTCTGCTGGGCCAGGGAGGCAGTTGTGTGTGTGGGGGGGGGTGGGGGGGGGGGGGGGGGGGGGGGGCGGAGGAGGGGGGGGGACTTTCTGCTATTTTTGGCTTTTGGGAGAGGATAGCACCACAGTTAACTGTGGTCTGCAGAAGTTGGCTTTGTTGTATTTCAGAATTTGGTCGTGTGGTCAGTTGTGTCCCTAAATGAGTTCATTATATTTTCCTAGAACCGATTGGGTCAGTTAAGATAGATAGGAACCGATTATCTAATATCTCCATAGAGCATTATTATTCCCGTAGTTGTTTGCTTTTTGTCAAATGCTGCATTAATCAAAACAAATTTTAAAAATAAAATAAAAACCCAACCAACTTCATCTGACTATTTGTAATGCAGAGGTTTGTAAAACTAGTTGTTTCATATCGTGATCAGTTTATCATAATTAAAAAAAAAAAATTGTTAGCAATGTTCACCTTCATGAAAATGGGATATGTTTATTATCACAAATTGTACTGTAAAAAAAGAATATATGACACAGAAGAAGATTCATGTAATTGTGTGTGTGTTGTATGTATGTGTGTGTGCACTAGCATACATGTGTGTGCATCGTCATGTATGTGCATGCACGTATACACGCATGCTTGCATGCACATATGCATGGGTGCATGTGTGTTTGTGCTTACATGTGTTCTCTACATCATGATTAGAATGCAGAAAAGGAACTGAAGAATATATGATTGTTTGAACTATTTCAGGATGAAGACGTGCAAAACATCTCAGATTTTGCACACAAGTTGGAGGTAAGTAGACTTTTTTTTTGGGGGGGGGGGGTGGAATGAAGCTATGATTGCTGTTATGAGTTTTCTTCAGTAAGGAATTTTTACAAACAAGAATCCTATACTTTAAAAAGAATACAAATCTCATAATTTGTTTGTAAAGTAACAAAAAAATGTGTCTCTATTTCTGTCTTGGCATACTTTATTCAGATTTATTTCATTTTATTTGTACTTTTGCTTTATCTAATCTTTTTTTAGCTAAACTCAAAGGTTTATTTTATAGGTTTCTGTCATTGCTCGCTTTATTTTGTATTATTTTGGGTTTTGTATTTAATTTTATTTAATTCTGTTTCATTTCATTCGGTTTAAATCAATTTTATTCATTTCTGGTTTTTTTAATTCCATTTTAGTTTTATTTTATTTCATTTATTTTATCTTACTTTATAAGGAAAAAGGTGTTCCCGTAACCTATACAGTTGTTGGGAACCGAGGTGTCAGAGACCTCAGCTTCTCTAAGAGCCAGCATTTTGAGGACGGTACCCATCTCCTCTTCCTTGCTGCTTTACCCTCTCTGACGCTAAAGAGGGCAGGTACCCATTTACAGCTGGATGAACTGGGGGGAATGTACGGAAGCTAAGGGGTATGAACGGTCACCCATCCACTAGTAACCATGCTCATCATTGACCTTAGCTTGGGTAGAGTGAGTGCTCTGACCACTGAGCTATCCCGTCTCCATTTCATAAGTAGCTATTTGTTAATGCATGATCGCTGTTTCCAGGGCAAATGTACCGCAGACTACCTCTTAGACTGTATCCCAGCAGCCATCGTCTAGCGAGGAAGTGCGCTTGGTCGTCGGGACCCACTCTGGCGACCTTCACCTTCTTGACATCGCTGACCCTGAAAACATCAAGGTCATACGGTCATTGGTAGGGGGTCACTCTGACACAGTGAGATGTCTGCACTGGGATAAACAGGTAAGATCACAGAAACAAGTTTATTATGAGGTTTTTTTTTCTCCATCAGTTTAGTGTCTGTATGGTTATGTTTTTGTTGTGTGTTGCCCACCAGTTTAGCGCTCTAGCCAGAATGTGCACTCTAACTCACTCATCCTCGTTGTATCATTGTTATGAAGATGACAAAGGCAATGGTTGTATTCTGCTCTCTGGTGAAGGCATTTAAAAAAAGAAGTCAGTGAAAGTACACTGTGTGAATGTACATCTTAATGCAAATAATCCTAATGTTTATCTTAGCCTTTTGTTGAGTATATGTAAGCATTCTCTGTGAGTGTGTGTGTGTGTTCATGCTTTATTGTTCTTTATGATTTAGTGTGTGTGTGTGTCTTTAGGCTAATGTTTTTTCACTTAAAGTGATACTAGATGGTATGTAATTCAAGACTTTACACATGGAGAGAAGGGATGTGAAAGATGTGGTGTGTGTGTGAGTGTGTGTGTATGTGCGCATGTGTGTGTATGTCAGTGTGTTTGTGTGTATGTGTTGCGTGGGTGAGCGTTACACACGCATGTGTTCAGGAGGAAAAAGGTTTTTTTATGAATACACATCACAGGGCGCAAATCCAACATCACTCAGCCAAGAGTGCTAAATTCAGCAGGCCCCTTCCTTTCACCAAGTCCAAGTGTGGGGGTCAGTTCCTGCTGTAAGTAGCACCAGCTGGGCTGGGCTGGGATGGGATGGACAGCAACTGAGAGCAGCTGAAAGTAAGGGAGTCTGACAGCTGTAACAAGGAATGAGGAGAGGATGTGAACACTTGTATGCTTGATCTGCTGGTTATGTTTTCACATGAAGCACATTACATCACTATCATTACAGCGTTCTCATTGAAGAAGTAACCTTCAGTAGCCTGCATCAATGAAAGAAGTGAAAACAGCAATGGTTGAATCATCACTAAATGACACACAAACAAAAAAAACGCAACAGAATTTTGGAGGAAGAGGAGTGTTAATGTCACCAACACTATTCTCTGAACTTAAAATGTCATTCTGGGGTGGGACAGTCTAGTGGTTAAAATGTTGAATTTGTAATCTGATGGCCCAGGTTTAGGCCATTGTGTCCTGGTGGGAATGGATGACAAAATTTACAAAACTGTGTACACACGGGGACTGGATGTAAAAAAAGCACATAAGTGCTTATTCCATTATCCTCAAAATAAAAGAATAAAGGAATAAAAGAACACACACACACACACACACACACACACACACACCCCCCCTTTCAAATCTCTCCTGAGGCATTGCATTATGCAAGAAACTCAGCCTGGCTGGAGACGCTTTCTCTCACATTGTGCTGTTACACACTTCAGTTAGTGTTAAAGTAACCCGGCAGTGGCCTAAGTATACAGGGAAACATTTTTTTTTCTGAAAATGTATGAAAGATGTAAAGTACCAGGAAGATGCTTTTAAAAAATAAAGTGGGGGGGGGGGGGGGGGGGGGGTGACATGCAGGAACTCAAGAGGCCACAGATATCTATTGCTGTCAAAATTAACAGACATTCCATCTGTTTGCCTAAAAAGTCAGGTTGGGTTGGGGTTTTGTTTTGGGTTTTTTTGTTGTTGAAAATCTATGAAAAATTTCCCGAACCAGGAACAGATTTTAGGTGGGGGTTTTTTTCCTGTTAGTGTTTTTTTTTCATTTTTCATTCCTCGACTAGAGCTCTAAGGTTTAGCAATGGTGAGATTTTTGCATATGTGAACACCCCCCCCCCCCCCTCCACCCCCACCCCCACCCTTTAGGTAGCCGCATTCTGACTTTGGGAATTAAAAAAAAATTTTATGTGAATGCTAAAATGTTAAAGATTTTTGGTGATATAAAACAGGCGATCAGTATGCTTGAAAAATTTCAAGAAAAATTCCAAACACCAGGAAACAAACTTTTTTTCCAAAGAAAATATAGGAATAGAAGAGGAATAAAGATATCTGTTGATATGAAGAGGTGATATGGGTGACTATTAAGGCAGATTTTCTTGAAATGTTTAAAACTTTCCATAAATAGTTCTTCTTTTTTCCCCAGGAAATATGTGAAAGCAAGGGGGTTAAAAATAACTGATTATATAAGCAGATGGAGAGTTCTTAAAAAGGAAGATTTTTTGGAAAATGTTTAATTTAAAGTAAAAATTCTGTCTTTGAACATTATTCAACTTTTTCTGAACATCTTTTGTGAATAGGTACAAGCAAGAGGGCTAAAGTGTGTGTGTATATGTGTGTAAAGACATGTGGATACATAAACCGAGGTCCCGTGTGCAAATGCAGAACATCTTGCACACATGTTAAAACCCGTTCCGCTTTTCAAAAGAGTAGGCCATTGTGGGCCATGGGATTGGATGACAGACTTTACAAAACTGCATACACACAGGGACTGGATGTAAAGAAGCAAAAGAGTAATTATTCCATTATCCTGGAAATAAAAGAATAAAATTAATGAAATTTTAAAAAAGATATCTTTTTAAAAGAATTTGGGGTGGGGGGTGGGGGGTCAAAGATATTTGATGATACAAACAGACAGTGAGTCTGTATTCCTAACAAAGCCAGATTTTCTTGAAAATGTGTGACAAAAAAAAACAACAACAAAAAAACCATGAATACTTGGAAAAGTTTTTTTGGGTACAACATGTGAAAAAAAAGAGAGAGTCAAAGACAAGGATGATATAAAGATATAGACTTTGTTCCTTAAAAAAAATATATATATATAAGGCTTCCTTGAAAACTATCTGAAAACAGTTTTTGATACTAGGAACAGTTGTTCAGTACTGATAATCGCATAAAGCTTGGAAGAATGAGGGTTAACTTTCTCCCTTCGGTTAACCCGCTATAGAGTAACCAACCATCTACTAGCCCTTCCCTCTGCATCACCCACTACTGGGTTTCGGAAGCATACAAATGTGCATGGTGCATGTGGACTGGGAAAGAGGAATCAAGTGTTGAAGTGAAGTGTTGTTGTCAACAGACGGAGAGCCTTGTGACGGGTGGAGAAGATTCGTTGCTGTGTCTGTGGTCGCCGGACAGTGCAAAACCTGCCGTCTCCCACGCCAAACCGGTATGTAATGTACACTGTGAAAGGAGGAGAGTGTGTGTCGGTGGTTATGTTGTGAAAAGGGCTGAGAGATGACAGAGAGAGAGAACTCTGAACAGGTTTAATGTACATTGGCCTTTGGCCACAATACATACAGGAGAGAGAGAGCGTGTGTGGTGGTGTGTGTGTGTAGTGTGTGTGTGTAAGTGTGGTGTATGTAGTGTGTGTGTGTGTAAGTGTGTGCTGTGTGTAGTGTGTACACTGCTTATAAGATGAAGGATAGACAAGGTGCATGTATATGTGTATAAAGACATGTCTGTTCCTGCGTGTTCATATTTACTTTCTATATTTATCAAGAAAAAAGAGTATTTGTATCTCTAAAAACATTTGTCAATACATGTGTGTGTGTGTGTGCATGCATATAAACATTCATTTAAAATCATTTATTTTGAGGATAATGGTTAAACACTCATGTACTTTTTTTGTATCCAGTCCCCATGCGCACACAGTTTTGTAAATTTTGTTATCCATTCCCACCGGCACACCATGGCCTACTCTTCCGAAAAGTAGAACTGGTTTTAACATGTGTTTACAGTCTCACCTGAAGGACCATAGTCAGCACTGACATTAACTCCAGATTTTTGTTGTTGCGAAAATACACAAGAGAGGGAGAAAGAGTGTGTGTGTGTGTAAGTGTGTGTTTATATCTGTCTGTGTTCTTATCCATACACAGTTTTCAAAGGCAAAAGGGGTGTCTACATATGTATGACTGGGCGGGTGAGGTAGCCTAGTGGTTAGAGCATAGTGCTTGTGATCTGACAGCCTGGGTTTGAGCCACCTCTGAGGCACTCGTTCAAGGGGACTTTTGCCTGGGAGCGCACATCAGCACCAACTCCATTCCCCCAAAAATCCTTCAGATGAGACCATAAACTGCTGTCCTGTGTGCATGTGCACTCAGAACATCTTGTGCACACATTAAAAACCCGTTCTGCTTTTCCGAAGAGTAGGCCATTGAGGGCGGATTAGAACAGGGACAATATTGTCATGTCATGTTTAGACACCATCCTTTAAGTCGGAATGCGCTACTTAAACAGTTTGTACATGATTGCACATACAAAATCTCACAGTTTGTGAACCTGTGAGAAACAAAAAACCCCAAAACAAGACAAAAGGAAATGTATGAATACATGTGTATGTATGTGGTGTGGGTGTGTTCATAGATATGTATGTATGTAAACGTATCATTATTTTCATTGATAACAGTTATAGCTGAAAACCGGGAAAAAGTCAATGTGACGCTCCACCACATCATGAGCTGCATTGCACCAGAGACCAAATTTTAGTTTTTAACATGTTGTTAATCTGCAATAAAAAGGCTATTCAATACAAAAAACACATTGAAAATTGGAAAATTCAATGACAAGTTCTAACAAATTGAAATGATAGACCACAGAAAGTGTCACAATGAGAATTGACAAGTTTAGAAACGTAAGAGGTGGTCAGAATGAGGCCTTGGATGTATATAAATATGGGTTTTTTTTAGAAAAAGGAAACAATATAACGCCTTGATACTTCAGTACAAGGTAGAATAATGACTATAGTTTTATTATAGTTAAAAATCACAAATCGACAATCTGAACCCCCCCCCCCCCCTTGCCTAAAATAGCTCCTAGCAGAAAAGTGGGTCATGTGCATAGTAACTCATTTCATGGTGGAGTGTCACAAATGATGGTCATTTGTGTGATGCTACATCTGAGTAAAGGGGTTGATCTGTGTTCCACAGGGCAAGGTGAAAGGGAAGAAACTGAAAGCAGCAGCAGCAGCAGCAAAGAGATCGATGCCATACAGAGGCAGCAGAAGATGACCCCCTTTCGTCTTGCCATCCTGATTCATTTGTTTGACGGCTGCTATCTCTTCGTCACTATGGCTGTTATGAACCACAAAAAATAAGATTGACAGCAAGTGTGTGTGTGTGTGTGTGCTTTATTGTTTTTCTTTTTGTGTGTGTGGTGGTTCTTTTTTTAATAGTAGATCAGCAACAACAACAGCAACACTCACACATACATGCACACACACACACAAGAACGCACGCATGTACACATACACACACACACACACACACACACACGACAGCAAGTGTGTGTGTGCTTTATTATTTTTCTTTTTGTGTGTGTGGTGGTTCTTTTTTTTAATAGTAGATCAGCAACAACAACAGCAACACTCACACATACATGCACACACACACACAAGAACGCACGTATACACATACACACACACACACACACACACACACACACACACACACACACACACACACTCACACACACACACACACACACACACACACACACACACACACACACACACTCTCTCTCTTTCACTCAGGGGGCCCTGATCACGCAGTGTGAAGGAGGAGACGTACAGAAATTGCTCTAGTATTTTTGTGAATCGGTAACCAGTTTTAAGTGGCCTTAGTTTTTCATTGTTTGCATACAGTTAGATAAAGAGGATGGGAATATCATTGCAGCTGTACAGGGCTGTCTGTGGGACATTTGCGGCAGTATTCGCCTGTTTCATGTCGAAACGGGCCAAATTCAAATTGGCTATGCGGATGTCCATCCTGACGCAAAAAGCAGATGAGACGGTGTACTGTTAGGACTGACCCTCACCTATCTCTTCTGGGGGGGGCCTTTTGCTGCGGTGTGGTGATAAGGAGACGAACCCTGGACCCCCCTCCCCTAAATCTGCTGGCCAAGGACGCAAGCTGAGGCAAACCAGCTTGACGAGTGGTGCTGGTGGTCGTAGCACCATCACAGGAAAAAGTGCACGGAAAACTAAAGTAAGTGCAGATGTGGCCGCCAGCACACCTACAACCATTCACTGTAGACAGGAGTCCTCTCCTACAGTGGCGCCTGAGGAAACATTTACCACGATGACGGCCAAGATGGAGAAAGTGGAGAACTTGTTAAAGACAACAGAAAGTATGAAGAATGAAATAAAATGTTGACAAACAGTGTTGATGCCTTAAAAGAAGAAATGTGTGTTATTAGACAAGACATGAACAATCTTTTTAGAAATGAAACAATCAAATACAGATCTAATGGACAGAGTGGAAAAACTAGAAAGGAGAGCAGACGATCAAGAAGGCCGGTTTCGAGACAAAAACAAAATTTAATTCATGGATGGAAAAAAAAAAGTAACGGGGATGGAGTGTTTGGTGAAATGGTTGTAAAAAAAATTTTCTTTGGGAAAAAAAAAAAGGGAAATTTGTAGAGACTCAAGTTCGATAGAGTGAAAGGGGTTTAAAATTCTAAACCCAACTCTCCCATTATTCCCAGGTTTTGGGTTTTTAAAGGGGATAAGCTTAGGATATTGAAGGAAAAAAAAGTCTCAAAAAGGTTTTAAAGGGTTTTTTGAAGGGACGTTTTTTTTCCAAAACTTTTAGAATTTTGGCGCAATCTGCCCCTTTATACTTGAAGGGGGTTTTAGGGCAGGGGGGAAAAAATGGGGAGAAGGGTCTTGATCATTAATGGCAAAAGGTTTGACCTTAAGGGTCTTAAAAGAAGAAAAGGGGTTTTGGGCCCGGGCCCCAATAAAATTTCATCCTCCCAAATTGTCTCAATTACAGGGTAGGAAAAGTAAAGGGGACAGGGTTTCCCGAAAGGACTCTTTTAAAGGACATAGTAAAAGGGTTTGGGGCCCATGAGGCTCGAACATCACCACACGGGAAAGACAAAGAAGGTTTTTGCTTTGGGCCCCAAAGCTAACCCCCAGAGGGCCCATGGTGTTGTGGGCAGTCTTTTAAATAAAGACCCTTTTTTAAAAATTGTGTTGAAAGAAAAATGGGGGTGTCTTTTTCATATAAAAGTAATTGGTAAAATTTGTTAAAAGTTTTAAAAGAGGGTGTGGATAAACCCCTGTTTGAATTGTAGCAATACAGAAAAAAAAAATATAAAATTTTTAAATTTTTGTTTTGGGAAACGTAAAGGGGTTGTTTTTCAAAACTGTCTGATAGGATTTTGTATCTTATGAGTGTGTTTTGATTTTATATGCCTGACAAAAAAACGTTCCGGGGAAAAATGCCCCAACCCAGAGTTTTTATGGCTATAAGGCCTTCGGGTAAGTCGGGAAATTTTTTAAATTTTTTTGGGCCAAAAAATTTAAACGGAAGGTGATCTGTGGTTTAGTTTGTTTAATAAGGCAGGGGTTTAAAACTGCCTTTGTGAATTGTTTAGTTTGTTCCATCCCCTAAATTTGCACTTTTCTCTGGGGAAAAATTCTTTTGGGGGTACAGAAAGAAAATGTTTTGCTTGTAGTGTGTATATCCCACCTAAAAGGTTCGCCTTTTTATAACTTTTTTGAAAATGAAAAGGGAAAAATTGCTTTTTTGGAAAAATGTTTAGAAAATTTGGGTTGGGTGACACTGGATGAAGTAGATAAAATACTATTTTGGAGCCCTTAAACAGCGGGAAATTAAAAACCTTTTTTGTCGCTTTGTAAAAAATGATTTCCCAAGTTCCCAAAAGAAAAAGGGTTTGTCTCTCAGCAGCAATCTTTAATTTTTGAAAAATTGTTTTTATCAACAATTAGGGAAAAAATTACTTTTGAATTGTGAAAGCTCTTTTTTAAAAAATTTTAAATGGGTATGTAATGGTGACCAAAAAGGGACGCTATACAAAACCTCTTGATGGGGGGGAAAAGTTTTTTTAAGTTTTTTTTTTAGTGTCAGAGGGGAATTTTTGTTTCTCAGTTTTTGACTCATGTCGTTTGTTTGTTGCCGAGCATTTGTTTCTGTCCCCTTCCCTGGGAAAATTTTATTTTAAACCCATATTAATAAGGGGTGGAAAACTGAGGACCCATCGGTTAGGGAAAATTTTTGTATGGGAGGGGAAAACAAACTATCAGTTTTTTAAAGAAAATTTTCCCAAAGGGGGTAAAACATGTGTAAATTTTTTTTTTTAAATGCCTTTCAGATGATTGGGGGGAAAAATTAATGAAAGCTCTAGATTTTTTTAAATGGTTTCAAAAAGGGACAGTGCTGAATGTAAAAAAGAAACAGGTACATATCAATAAAGGCCCCTTTAAAATGATACCGGGGTTTGATAAGGGAAGGGTAAAAGTATGAAATTAAGTCGAAGCCTTTTGAAGATTTTCCGGGAAAAACATTAAGGAAAAGAGGACAAAAACGTTTACTGTGTACAAGAAGGGGGAAAATAAATGCATGCTTGGAAAAAAAAAAAAAACAGTACAAAAAAAGCTTTTCTTTAGATATGAATTTTCATCTATCTCTTTTTCAAATCCAGTTCTGGAAAAAATGGTTTTAAAAAGGCATCATTAGAAAAAGTCAAACCAAAGAATAGTATATCAGTTTACAGTGGGGTTTTAACATTTTTAAGGGCCCCGTTGGGGGGGAAAGGGCTCGTTAGCCAATCCATGATTAATGTGTTTACAGTGATGGAATGAGGAAAATTTTGACCCTCCCATATCTTTAAAAATGAAAAAATTAGTGGCAAATTTGGGAAAAAAAAAAGGTGGGGAAAGCCCGTGGTCCTGGCAAATCTTTTGGGGAATTGCTAAAAAATTTGGAGGTGAAAAATTTTTGCTTTTCCTTTTTAAAAATATTCAACCAAAAAATTTTTATGATGGTTCTTTTTTAGATTTAAATGGGTGAATCTATAATTTCTAACATTGCATTTTAAAAAAAAGTGATGGGTTTATAAAACCCCCAAAAAAACTACCCGGGAATTTCCCCCTTCTGACATAAGTTGTAAGATATAATTTGTACTTTATTAATTAAAAATAATAAAAATATAACTTAAAATAGCGCTTTTATCTTGCAAAAAACCCAAAACAAAGGATTTCATTTTAAACCTTAAATTTTCACAGTCATACAACCCAATGACAAAAAAATAGTTTTAAAAAAAAAGTATTACAAAATGGTACGCGGAAGACCCAAATTTTGAAAAAAAATTTCAATAGTCAAAAAGTTTTTTAAAAAGCAACACACACACACAACACACACACCAAGAGGTATATTTCTTTTGCAGGGGATTTGGACTTGGGTTTGTGAAAGGGGGGATAGTTCTGATAAAAACAAGGGGGGGGGAATCTTAGGGTTTTTAAAAAAATTGTTTTTGAGGGTGGATTTTTTAAAAAATGGGCATAGGGTTGGCTTCTGGCCCAAGAAGAAGGGGGGAGTTCCCTTCCAGGTCGTGGACCCCAAATAGAGGGGGAAAAAAGCGGCGGGCCCAAAAGTTTGATTGGTTGAATTAGGTTTTTCATAGGCACAAAGGGTTTTGCCCCCCCCCGCGGAGGGGGAAAGTGAAGGAGTGTACAGGTTAAAACTTAAAAGGGAAGGAGGGGTTTCAGTTTTGTGGGGGGCATTTGTAACTTTTGGGGGATGATTTTAAAAATTACTCTCTGTGGCCAGGCAGCCAGTGGAGAGATTGCAAGAGGGGGGGTAAAGGTCCGGGTTTTTTTTTTCTGAGGGAAATTTGACGAGTTGCGGGAAGTTTTGTTTTACGTTTTTAAGGGGTGGATAGATTTATGCTGGAAGGGAAGGGCCAAAAAGAGGGAAATTTCAAAAAGTCCGAGTTTAAAAGGGAAAAGGGGGAAATGACAAGTTTTGGGGGTTGCATCGGTGGGGCAGGTACTTTCGAATGGTCAATAGGGCTAATTTATAGGAGCATGAGGGCAGGTTTGGGTGATGAATTTTTGATAGAGAGTGTTGTTGTCCGGGTAAAAAACACCTAAATACTTAAAAGCAGGGATAGAGGGGGCTGATAAAATTTTCCCGGGGGTTCTAAAGGGAAACTGTTGTTAAAGGAAAAAAGGGGTTTGTGTTTGGTTTCCCCACGAGCATTTTCTTCGGTTTTTTTCTCATTTAGCGGGAATTTTTTCTGTGTCAATTTCCCGTTTTTTATATCCCTTTAAAGCAGTTGGGGGCCAATTTTTATTTAAAAATAGGTTACGGGAAAGGGTTATGAAAAATAATTTACAAGTGGGCACCCCAAATGGTTTTTAAAAAGAGGAAAATTCCACCTTTTATCATGTTTACTTGCTTGTGTTTGTACGAAAACATTTTTTCTTTTCCGGGAAACTTATGTAGCATTTAATTTATTAAAAGGGGAAAAAACATTTGATTTTGTTAACAGGAACTTGTTGTGGCCCATTCTCCTGAAAAAATTTTTGAAGGGGGAAAATTAAAATTTTCTGGGGGCCAAAAGTATCAGAATGTCCGAAGCAGAAAAGATGTGGAAAATAAATGATGGGCATAAAAAAATTTACCCTGGTGGGGTTTAAAAAGGGAGATGTTGTAGGCCCCCCTTTTTGTTTTCTGTTTTTATCAATGAAGGGTTTGCAAAAAGACGTATCAATAATGGTAAAAAATTGGGGCCGTTTTCCCCAAGATTTTTCCGAAATTGTTTAAATTTTTTGCTTGCGATGATGTTATCCGCTATCTGAAACAGTTGTAAAGGGTTTCAAAAGCAGTTTTTAAAAAGCTTAAACAGTCTGCAAATCACTTTATCTTAAGGTTTAAACTGAGTAAGGTAAATCGTTGTATTTAGAAAAGGGGGGGCTATTTAGCTGCTTGAAAAATTGGGGTTTTAAAATGGAAATATTATTTCCCTGTGATTAATGTATATTAAAAAATTTAGGAAAATTTTTTTTCTACTAAGCTTTTGTTTCAAACGGGATGTAAAGATTGGGTTTTTCCGAGGTTAAAAGTTTTTGCCCGTTATTTGTGTTGGAAAAAAAAAATACAAAATTGAAAAATAACTCTTTTGACTTGTTCATTAAGATATTTTGATGCACAAAATATAACCAAAAACCCTGTTTTTATGGTGCAGAAATTTGGGGGCTTGGATGCAGCTGTAACCCCAATTTTAAATCCCGTGCACCCCTTTGCTTTTTAAAGAGGTTTTTTTAAAGGGTTTGATTGAAAGTACAAAATAAAGGGTCTTGTTTATAGTGTGAAACTAACAGATATCTCTCTTGGGTTAAAAGCTGCTGTAAGATGCGTTAGATATTGGAATTTAAAATTCTGCATATGAATGAGAGCAGGTAACCCTTTTTAAAAACCCACAAGATGCTTTTTGATTTTTTTAAAATGAAAAAGGGGAAAAAAAAAAAATTTGGGGAAAACAAAAAAAGTACCTGTTTGTTTTGAACTCGGGTTTGGATTTTTTTTGGCTCAATCAAGGAAATCGGGAAAAATTTTAGAGAAGTTTAT
>CM054143.1:47676573-47742833 GCA_028751875.1 Rapana venosa | reverse complement strand
AGTGCTTTGAGCTCATAAGGGCTTCTTCAGTTCTTTTAATAAAATCAAGGCTTTGCAGGTGCCCATATGGGTGGGAAGCATTCTGAACCAGAAGAGAAGTGAATAAACAAAAGTAAAAAAAGAAAGGCCTGCAAAAAGGAGCACAACAACTCTAGCAGACCAGAGACCACACACAGATGTACACCCATGATCAAACTTGATCAATAGAGGCCTACAACTACTTCAACTAATAGATTTGTAATATACATGCACAGGTCTTCCAAAGTGCTGATTTATTGCAGTCATCATCATCATCAACCATTACACCCAGTGGTGTGTAGGGCAGCAACAAAGTGCTTCCACTCCTGCCTATCCTGGGCTAACCTAGTCACTGATCCCCAAGAGTGCTGCATGGCCTTCATCTCACTTTCTACAGTCCTCCTCCACGTTGCTTTTGGTCTTCCTTTCTTTCTCCTTCCTTCTGGGGTCCAGTGCAGATTTATTGCAGTAACGTGCTTTATTTTATGTGGATAATATGTTGGCAGGTATCTCAAGATGGAAATTGAAGACCTAAGCACACAGCTGCAGAGACTGGGGCTTCAGCAGAAGGTGGCTGTGTCCTTGGAGAAGACGGAGCCCCATTATGTCTTAGGCCTGGCTGCACAGCATACGTAAGTGTGTGGTTGTGGGCAGACTCCAATTGTCTGGGTTAAGAATGTAGATAATTGTATCATCTCAAAAGGGGAAAATGGGGAAACATTTTGGCAGGTTAAGTAACCAACACTAAACACAAGGTTTGACTTGACTCCTTGAACTTGAAGATTCAAAGAGATCATGAAAGTATTTGATTGCAAACTGTTTCAAAGAGTTTCAAACTAAGTGTGTGTATGTGTGTGTTTAGTAGTATGCTAATAGTCTTCAGTTTTAACATCTTTCCACTTTAAGTGATACCAGACGATCAAAAAAGTGTGTTTGTGTGTGTGCTTTGTTTTTTTGTTTTGTTTTGTTTAATGTCCATTCACTACATGGTGATTTAGACACACCCGCAGTCATGCCAAAATATCTATATACACACCCCATTTATCTCTCTCTTTCTCTTTTATATATATATATATATACATATATATAAATATATATATATCTATCTATCTATCTGTCCCGTAGTCTGACGACCGTGGGGGCACCCTCAAAGACTCAGCAACCAGTTCCCTCCATTCCTCTCTCTGTTCTGCCTTTCTCAGGGTTTTGTTGAGTTCTAGGCTGTCCATTCACTGATGTTATCCTCCCAGCTCTTCCTTGGTCTGCCTCTTCTTCTTCCTCCTTGGACAGTCCCTTGCAAAAATGTCTTTGTAATTCCTTGGGATCTTGTGACTGCCCATACCACTTAAGTTTACGCTTTTTCACGATCGTTAGAAGGTTCTCATAGGGTCCAATGGTTTTGCTGGATTCTGTTATGCACGCTTTCGTTGCTTAGTGGTCTTTGTAGGAGATGCCAAGGAGTCTCCGAAAGCATCTCTCTCCACTGCCTGTACTCTTTCTCCAAATCTTGGCAGTCAGGGTCTTTATTCACAGGAAATACAGAAATATGGATAGGGACAAGGGAGCGCATTAGTCTGATCTTGGAGATAAGTGAGATATTCTTTTCTCTCAGATGGTGTTTAGTTTTGACAAAGCTGTTATTGTCTGGCAGCCCCTGCATACTACTTCTGGCTTGGATCCCTGGTCGGATACAAGGCTCCCAGGTACTTGAAGCTTTGAACTGTTTCCAGCTTCGGGTTTCATTACCTGATATCAGTGCTAATGCCGTTGGTGTTATTAGTCATCAGTTTGGTCTTCTCTGCACTGATTTCCATGCCGTATGTTTTGGAGGCCTTATCCAAGTGTTCTTTAGGCTGGCAAGTCTTTTTCTGATCCTGCTATTCATCAATGTCATCTGCGAAGCGGAGGTTGTGATCGTTCTGCCACCCAAAGCTGACTGATCCTTCATGATGTTCCAGTGCATCAGCCATGATTCTCTCAAGGAAGATGTTGAAAAGAGTGGGTGAGAGTAGACAGCCCTGCCTTACTCCAACTGTTGTTCGAAACCATTCTCCAATGTTGTTGTTGTAGTACACTGCACTGGTGGCCTCGCTGTACAGCTGTTTTATGACTCTGATCAGGTTTGCATTGATGCTGTACAAATTCATGGTTGCCCCAAAGCTGCATGCCACAACCCTGTCAATGCCTTCTTAAAATCGATAAATACGTGGTAAAGGTCTTGTTGATGTTGAAGGTACCGCTCACAAGTATTCTGAGGGTTTAATATCTGTTCTGTTGTGCTGCGCCCTGCTCTGAAACCTGCTTGTTCCTCAGCAATGATGGTCTCTGCTTGTGGCTTCAGTCTATTTAATATTATCTGCAGCATGACCTTGCTTGGGTGACATATGAGGCTGATTGTGCGGTAATTATGGCATTGTTGTAGATTTCCTTTCTTGGGGGGGGTGATGATGAGTGACTGCGTCCATGGTGTTTGGCCATTTTCCCCGTCTGCCAGATCTTGTTGCAGATTCTTAGTAGGGCGCTGACATGGCTTCCCCCTCCCCGCTTGGACCAACTCAGCTGGAAATTTTGTCAGCCCCTGCTGACTTCCCCCCTTTTTTCAGCGATTGACTGCTGTTTCCACTTCTTCTCGGAGGATAGGGTGACTGTCTGTGGGCTTTGCTTTCGGGTACATTAAGGACTTCGGATCTCCTGCGGTTCTATAGTTATACAGGTCGGAGCAGTATTCTGTCCATCTATTTAGAATATCCTGGTCGTCAGTGGGGAAAACTTCCCATTTTTGTCTTGGATTGTTAAACCTTTTCTCTGTTTCGTGCTAGTCAGGTCTTTCCCCCAGCTGATATGCTTTTTTGCTATTTTTTTTTCTTGATGTTCTCTTCAATGTCTTGGCACTGTTCACCGCCCCTTTTTCCTTTTTTGCCTCCCATGGATTTTTCCTGATTCTTTTTTTAAAGCCCTATATTTTTTCTGCTTTTTCTTTTGTTTCTTTTTCTTTTTTTTCAACTCTCAAAAGCTTGTCGCATATTTTTGTAGGATGTTGGTGTGACCCAGGGTTTTTTTTGAATGGCCCGGCGTTTGCCAAGAAGCTCTTTTTGCGGGTTTAAAGTCACCGCTGTATTAAAAAACTTTTTCGTCTTGTTTATGTCTGAGTCTATCCCGTGAGTGCTGAAAAACTTTCCCCCTATCCTTGCTTAAAAATTTTCTAATACCCTTCGGGGCCCCCTTCAGCTTCTCGGGTAAAATTTTTGATCCGATGTTGTTCCCCCTGTGGGATTTTCTTTAGACGTAGTGGGAAAGTCCCCTCACAAAGATAAATGATCACCCCCAAATGTCTGTTTCCGGGAAAATTGTGTCTTTTGGGGATTTTCCCGCTAGACTAAACCTTTTTTTTTAACCATGATGAAATCTTTTTGGTTGTGGTGTTCTCCTTTTGGGGGCTAGGCCATGTCCATTTTTTTTGGAAATTTTTTTGTGGGGGCCCCAAGTGTTTCACAAACTGGAGGTGGGTTTTACTTTGGGAAAAAATCCAGGATTTTCAAGCCTCTTTCATTTGGGTTGGTTATTACAATGTGGCCCCCAAACGGCCCCCCCCCAGTCCCTTTCCCTGCATCCCTTTTCCTCCTTGGGGGTTCCAGTCGCCCTTTCACAAAGAGGATGTCTTTCTGGGGTTTGATTCAGACCCCCTTGTTTGCTGGTCATAAAATTCTTCTAAAGGGGGCATTTTGTCAACTGATGTAGGGGGTATGCCTGTACTAAAATTTTTGTTAAAAGGGGGGTTTCCCCAGGCGGATGGTAAAAAGTCTGCCCGGACATATATATATATAACAAAAGAGAGAGAGAGATAAATTTCATTAAAAAAATCTTACAGGTAATAATTTACTTTTGCAAAATGATTGGGAATTTCCGAGTCATTAAAAAAATTCTTGAATAGTGGTATATAACTTAAAGAAAATCTAAACCCTCCTTTTAAAGTCAAAAAAAAATTGGCCCTCAAAAAAAATAGTGGATTGAAAAAGGGGGAAAAGAACAACAACATCTTACATTTTTTGGGAAAATTTAGTATTCCCCCTGGAAATTTTAATTCCCCGTTTTTGTATTGGGGTTTCTTTAAATTTTCCCTGGGCAAAGGGAAAATGCTGATATTGTTTTTTCTTAAAAATCTTAGAAAGGAGCATTTCAAATTTAAATTAAAAATGAATTTTATTTTTAAACAATCGGGGACTTGGGGAAAAAACTTTAGTTTGTATTCCCGAGGCAAACCCCCGTTTTGCCAAAGGGAAAAGTCCAGCTCATTCCCAAAAATTCCACAAATAGAAGGAATCCAGCAAAAAGTTATGCTGAGGCCTCTGCTAGTGATGCAATGTATCATGAATTTAACCTCGAATACAATATCATTCCTTATTTTACCATGCCATGTCCTTAATGCCATTAATACAGCTTTTGAGTCAATGCATGTGTATGCATGCGTGAATACGTGTGTTCCTTGGCTAGAGCTCCAAGCTTCACTAGTGGTGAGATTTTTTGCATATATACAACTGTTTTTGCACCATTAAGGTAGCCACATTCTGATTTGGGGGTCATAATCTGAACCTCTCTTTGTGTCGTAGTGGATGGAAAGAGACCAAAGGGAAGACCTAGCAAGACCTGGGCTGCCTGTATTGCAGATGATCTTAAGGAGGAAGCTCAAAACAGAGAGAGATGGAGAAGGCTCATCAATGTCAAACCTCCCCTGGGAGAAACATGACAAAAAGGAAGAAGAAGAAGAAGAATCTGAACCTCTCTTTAGAAGTTCTGAGCATAACAAAAGTCTCACCATTGGTGCATCTTGGAGCTCTAGCTTAGGATCACACACACACACACACAAAAATGGAATTGGAACCTCTCACTTTATAGATGAGTATGCTTCTACAAGGCAGTTTGTCCATTTTTGATTCAGAGGAGGGGCAGACAGTCTTTTGGCAGCTTCCAGCAGCAATTACACAGTCCGTCTATTTTCACGGTGTCGACTTGCACAGACCAACGTTTTTACAGGTATTGAAGTTTGCAAAGTTCTTGGGAACAGGGCTATATATATACTGGTATTGTATTTTGTATAATATTGAACATTTTTTTAAACTCTTTTTCCACACATTTTGTTATATATTTTTAGTGCTTTTCAAATTTCATTTTTTTAGATTGATGTTTTTGGGGTTTTCGTTTGTGATATCAGATTTTCAGTTTTTCCATTGTGCAACTAAGAAGTGATAAGATCACATCCGTAGGGTAAGGAGTATTGAAGAGGGATTTTAGATTGATGTAATATGTTGATTTTATTGTTATTCACTTCTTTATCTTTTCAACTTTTGTTTTTTGAAAGTCACTGCTTTCTTGGTAGGGCACTGCAGAGGCAACTTGTTACATGTCTGTAAATAAACAGCTTTTCCCAAGAGAAATACATATCTCTTATTTTAAAAATTTCACCTAAACATTAGCAAGGACGAATAGATAGGGAAAGTGAAGAAAACAAAAAACCATGACTGAAGTGATTCCGTAAATCTAGACTTGCTATTTGAGGATTTATTTTTTTAAAGAGTTGGTAGGGGCTACATGGTTTAGGTTGGAGCATCGCTTTCTCCATAGATTATTCAGTTCTTTTAGTATTATTATCATTATGGTTACCTGACCATGCTTAAGGATGTGGAGATTTTTATGCACTCCATAAATCACGCTTTCATGAATCATACTCTGATTTATTCATTTGAAGAGCACTGAATCAGTAATTTTTTTTTTTAAAGTTGTCATCAAGTTGCAAATTCTTTGTTCCAGGCCACGAAGATGTGATAACAGGCATCCAGTTTTTGCACAGTGACCCCAATCTTCTGATGACCTCTTCTGAAGATCGCACAGTAAGGTGAGTGGCAATGTCACAGTCAAAGTAGAGGTTGTGGTCATGATCTTGCACTAGAGCGTATTGTTTTAGGACAAGAGGGACCTGTAGATGAACAGGTAAACAAAGACTGCCTTCTTCATCATGGTAGGCATATTGATTTTTATGTACCACCTGTAAGTACATAGAATTTCTCAAAACACCCCCCCCCCCCCCTCCCCAGCCCCCCAGCCCCCTCCCCAAATGAACTTGTGCACGTCTAAAAACTCATAACAGTTAAAAATTTAAAAGAGCAGGGAGGTACCCCCCCGACTGTCCTGGCAAATTTGGTAGGTTCATTTCTTAAGTATGTCTCCAAAGTTGGATAAGTGTGGAAAAAAATTGTGACATATGCCAAAATCTCACTTTTGGTGAACTTTGGAGTTCTAGCCAAGGAATGTTCTATATATATATATATATATATATATATATATATATATATATATATATATACATTCTTATATTCTTTGCATTGAAAATATTTCTTAAGTATCTCATCAGGTGCCACATTGAGAAAAAAAGGGGAAAAATGATTTGAAATATGATACATTATGCACTGTAAGTCAGTTTAGTTTTGTATGGTATCGAATTAGACTGTGGCTTGCTTTTGTCTTTTACAAAATCTGGATCCAAGAGGGTCCTTGTGTCTAAAGAAGTGCAGAGTTTTAAGGAAATTTGAGCGCTTTTTTTGGAAGAGAGAGAGCAAGAGAAATTTTAAACACATTGTATTTTTCTGAGGGTAATAGATTAAGCATGACAAGCTTTATTACATCCATCCCTGAAACAAACAAACAAAAACCCAACAAAAACAGCAAACATCGTATTTAAGAGAGAGATGGGGAGAGAATATTTGCCTGTATGTTAGTGTTAAATCATATGTATTCATGTGTATTTTCATTGCAGTGTCTTCAAACTGTTTGGGGGTATGGTGGTTTGTATAAACATTATATTTCTTTTCTTTAAGCATGCTTATGTGATTATGAGTTTCAGAAATGTTTTTGGTTTTTTAAAGGTTTTTTTTCTCCTTGTGTAAAAAAGCAGCTTCAAAGGATTTTATTCATATAGTGTTTTTGTTGTTTCGTGTTTTAAAAGGTTTTTTTGTTCTCGTTGTGTGTGAAAAAGAAGCTTAAATGATTATATTTCTCATCTAATTTAAGCGAAATCTTTTTCTTTTCTGCTTTGATTCCTCATACCATTTTAAAAATGAAGAAGATTCATGTTCTGATTAATGCCATCATTGCATCTGATTTTCATGCTTTTTTTTTAAATGGCAAGTTTTTTTAAAAATTCATAATTATATATAATATAATATATATTTAATAATTATATTTTTAATATATATATAAAAATTTTTCTTTCAGGAAAAAACAACACCCTGTGCAGACTTCTTTCATGCGCCCATCAACCATCTGACAAAGTCGTTGTGCGGGACAGAGAAGTGGAAGATGATGCATACTGTTATTTTGGTAATTCCAGCGGGTGTTCTAATCCATGGTTTTCATGTGAAAATCAAGATCATTTTTATGGGCTTTTTGCCGAGGCCATTGCTAAATTATGAATATTAAATGCCGGCTGCTTTGCCAGTTTTCGAGCTAGCTTTACAGGATAACAAACACATGTGCTCTATTTTTATTGATTTATTTTTTATTTATTCTATTATATCAAGGATAATGGAATAAGCACTCATGTGCTTTTTTACATCCATTCCCCGTGTGTGTGTGTTTTTTTGTAAATTTTGTTATCTGTTCCCACCGGCACACATTGGTCTACTTTTTTGAAAAGCGGAACAGGATTTAACATGTGCACAAGAAGTTCTGCGTATGTTCGCACCAGGACCCTCGGTTTATAGTCTCAATCGGAAAGCCCTTTTGGGGGAGAGGGGAGTCTGCACAATGTTAACTCCAGGAGAAAAATCCTCTGAAGGGGATTCGAACTGGTTCGTCAGATTCCCGGTGCAATATTCTAACCACTAGGCTATTCCATCCCTTGTCGGCCTTGTCTAGAGTGTATTCAGAGGGGAAAAAAATGATTATCATATTTTTTACAACAGTGTTCAATTTCATTTTAACTCTTTCACAAATTGGGATATTAGACTGACAAGCAGGAGGGAGGGTGTCTGGATCAGTGTTTGGGGTTAAGACACACATAGTTTGAATGCTGTGGACAAATAAAGAAAACAAATAACTGGCCTACGTGTACAACAGATAATGTTCTTACTACCAAACGAATCCCTTCTCATTCAGCTTCTCTCATGTTCAAATATTTTCTAAATCTAATGAAAACTATCTTACATAGCTTTTCATGGTTCAATGACAAGTAGCAAACTTTCTTTTAAAAAAAGAAGAAAAAATAAATTCATAAGTAAAGTAATATCAGGCGCCTGCTTGTTGTTGTTGTCATGTATGACGTTTGAATTTGTTAACTCTGTTAATTGTTATTGGTTGTATGTGTAAGGTGTGTTTGAATGCAAGCCTTTGATTTCTTTTTGCAAGATATAGGGTATATAAATTCCATTTATTATTAAAAAGATTTTTTAAGAATTTTTATTCAAAAAATTAAAAATTCAGCCCTAAAATAACAATTATAAATTTAAATTTTATTATTTTTTGGTTATCTTTGTACAATCAAGGAAAACAAGTTCTGGTGTTCATTTTCCCCGATATATATAGTTTAGGTAATTTCCATTTTTCTTTTTTTTTCTAGATCTATGTTGCATCTTCTGTTCATGGTGCATGTTGGCAAAAACACAAGATGTGATTTTTAATCTGTAAATTGCAACAAGATGTGTATGTTGTGTATGTTTGTGTTTTGTTGTTTTTTTTGTTGTCTTTGTGGGCATTTCTAACGCTTTCTGCAATTTTGCAGTGGCCAAACTGCAAAAACAAGGGGATAAATATTTTATTTGGGAACTGCATGTTGGGGTTGTGGAGGGTTTGGTATGTTTTTTGGTTGGGGGTTGCCTGTTATGTTGCGTCTACCTGTGACAATCCCATCCGCTGGTCCTCCTTATCCCCCCTTTTCCAAAGCCATACCAGATAGGTTTTGGCACGGTGTAGTTCTGGAGGTTAAGTAAGTTACTCACCAATTTGCGGGGGTGCTGTGTTTTTGTTAGTCTGGTTTTTTTTATCTTGGTGAATCCCACCCCCCGGCGTTTATACCATTCCCACCACAGCCATATCCCAATAACGTTTTTCATCCCCAGGCAGAAGTCCCGCAGCCTTCAATATCAGTGCCTCATGGGCCACCAGCCAACCCGGCATGCTAGCGGCACCATGGTCCTTAGCTAAAACCGGCCCATACTAAATACTAGACAGTATTAGCTCATCGCGAGCCCGATGAGTGAGTTGCCCACCTGAGGTGGCAATCACCACAATGGCCCCCCCAATGAACCATACCCTGAACCCCCAACCCAAGGGGGCTTTGACACAAACTCCCACAGTCACAGAAGTGATGAGGAAACCAATGTGTCACCAAAGAGACCAAGCAAACTGGGATCACCGATCAGAGGCAATCTTTTATTGTATGATGATCAAAGACAAAAGGATGAGGTAATGGCGCTGCTTGGAAGGGGCCGTATGCTTTGAGACTACTTGGCAGGGTTTACTCTAGCTTACTGTATAATATAAACCCACATCAACCAGGCCGGAGTACAGACACCCCAGTGCTTCAGTATTTTGAAACACTCTCAAACCGCATCTGTAAAGTGAAGCTTGCCTGTGTGTCCCAGTCTCCCAATGAGCCCACAGCACACTCACTCTGGGTAGAGCCGGCGGGGTCTGAAAAATCCTATGACTCTATGGGATTTGAACCCACGACCTTTCCGGGCCGAAATCCAAGGCACTAAACCCCGCGCCATGGGGGCGGGCATGTTAAGAATCTTCATCCTTACACAAAATGGCTTTAGGGCAGTGCACAGATTATTTGTATTTATAAAATATGAAAGGGTTGTTGAAGGAAGCAGAAACCAGTTTTATACATTTTCGTTAAACTTCAGAAGTGTGTTAGCTAAAGAGTGTGTGTTTTTTCAGTTTCACTTCCATCCCACGACAGAGCAGTCCTTGCTGACGGGTCCCAATTTGGGCTGTGTGATGTTTTGAATCAGGCAGACGTCAAGGAGGATTCCTTCTGTCCACATACAACACAGAATCTTCAGTGGTCAACAAATAGCTTTTCCTTGTCCTTGTCTTTTATGATGTCATGGGAGTAGTTTGGGTGTGTGTGTGTGTTGGTGTGTGTTTGTGTGTTGTGTGTTGTGTGTGTGTTTGTGTTTTGTGTGGTGAAGGAATAAATGTGTGTGTTTGTGTATGAAGGATAGTGTGTTTGGTTTTGTGTGAAGGAAATTGTGTGTTTTGTGTTGAAGGAGTGTGTGTGGGTTCTTTGTTCTGGTGTATGGGTGTGTAATATATGAATGTATGCATGTGTTTTGTACTTGAGCAATGTGTTTGTGTGTGGGTTTGTTAGTTGGTGTGCTTAGGAAGAACATGGCGCTACTGGATGTTTTTGAACATTTTCTCATTGGTGACAAAGGGTTCAGTGGTTTTTCTGGGTGTAAACGCCATGAACGAAGGCATTTTCACCCCACCCCAAGTTTCTATATATGAAGCTAGTCGTTGTTTAGGGCAGCCGTTAACCGTTAGTAACATTTCTTGCTTTTAATCTTTAAGTCAGGAGAAATGAACAAACTTTGTTTCCCATTAAAACAGTAAAAAATAAAGAAAGAAGTGCGATTCTGAAACTTTAGGAGCACTGAAGAAAGAGAACACCAGTGATGAGTTTTAGGTCACAGTGTTGCAGCTGTTTGTTAGGAAGAAATCAAGAAATTACACTATGGAGGCAAGACAGTTTTTCCTGCCAAACTTCCACAGAGAGAAACCAGTCCCCTAAGGGAAAGAAGAACACACACAAAACAAAGAGGGAGGGGCTTGGGGATGGGGGGCAGTGGGGTGGGGGGGGGGTGGCACTTCACTGTGGTGACGGACCGCTGTTCTCAGGGAAGGCAGCCTGGACTGATGCAGGGAAAACAGACATGGTAAAGGAGCTTTACAGAAGAACACAAAATACAGTACAATGAAATACACTATCAGACAAATAAAAAAACCAAACAAACAGGACAGTTCAGTACAGTGCAATTCAGTACAGTGCGAGAAAACACGATTCAGTACAATGATGCCGTACAATATAGTGCACTACTCATGTATGCAATACAATACAGTACAGTACAATGTAGTACAGTACATTACACTTCAAGACATATGAAATGCAATACAATACAACAAATACAATACAATACAATATAATTCTTCTGCATTCCCTGGCCATGACCATATTGCATGGAATGCACAGTGGCTGGTCTTCCCCTGTGCTTGTAACTCTGCAGGAGGTCTGCCGTTGGCCTCAGTAAATATTCTCACTTAAAAAAGTAGCTCATTACAAAGGTTCGTAAGAAAAAAAAACTTCAGCTTGAAAAAGGCACGAGATTTGCTGGGGAGGGGAGAAAATAAGCAAGAGAGAGAAGTGGGGTGGGGGAAGGGAAGTGGAGAGGCAGAAACATGGAGGGTAGAAAAGGGAACATTTCTAGCCACAGAAGTTCCGAAAGTGGGGATGCTATTTATACTGCAAGAGCCTCCAGTATCTCCCCAGGGGAGAAATACATTTGCAATACAAGAGAGAGGTGGGGGAAGGTAGGGAGAGGCAGAAACTGGGAGGGATAGAAAAGGGGGAAAAATTTCTTGCGCAGAATTTCCCAGAAAGTGGGATGCTATTTTACGGGAAAAAGACAGTACATACATGCAATAATATTCCTGGTGAGGAAAAAAGCAGGGTGGTGTGGACCGGGAGCCAAACAGGTGTACCCATCACCCACAATGTTCACCTGGCATACCGGGGACTCTGAGGTGGTGAGTCATCACCTGTCTGCCCTGTGTTGTCTTGCAGGGGTGCTAGCACGATTGGATAAAAATAATAATAATAATAATAATGTATGGAATTTATATAGCGTGAATCTTGTAAAGCAACAAATCAAAGTGCTCAGATATATATATATCGAGGATAATGAAATAAGTGCCCCACATGCTTCTTTTTTTTTACTCCAGTCCACGTGTGTATGCAGTTTTGTAATTTTGTCATCTGTTCCCACCGGCACACAATGGCCTACTCTTTCGAAAAGCGGAACAGGTTTTAACGGTGCGCAAGATGTTCTGCATGCGTTCGCACAACGGGCACTCGGTTTTATAGTTTTCATCCGAAGGATATTCCCCAAATCTGGCTTGAAAAGATGATTTTCTTCTGAATTTGTAACAAATGCTAAACCTTTGTTTGCATTTGTAGAAGCTGTTATGGTGTGTTTTTAAGATTTATTTCTGATTTTATCTTTGCGAACTGAATAAGGTTGCACTCTGCTTCTTCAGATTGGGGGTTCTCGGTGTATTCAGGTGCTTTTATTTTTTCTGGATTATTTTTGGGGTGATAGAATTTGGGAAGTGAAAGTGGGCCCCAACAAGAAATGGCGAAGCCTTTCACATGTTCTGGTTCTTTTTATAATAAACTGTTGTGGTTGATATCAAAATTGGTTGGTTGGTTGATTGATTGGTTTTTGTGCTTTTTCTCTGCTGGGCCAGGGGAGGCAGTGTGTGTGTGGGGGGGGGGGGGGGGGGGGGGGAGAGGGGGGGGGACTTTCTGCTATTTGCTTTTGGGGAGGATAGCACCAGTTAAAATGTGGTGCGAATTGGTTGTTGTTTTCTAGAATTTGGTGTTTGGTCCGTGTGGGGCCTAAATGAGTATTATTTTTTTCCTAGAACCCATTGGGTCAGTTAAGTAGATAGACCGATTATCTAATATCTCCATAGAGCCATTATTATTCCAGTAGTTGTTTGCTTTTTGTCCAAAAAGTGATAATCAAAAAAATTTAAAAATAAATAAAAACCCAAACCAACTTCATTGACTATTTGTAACAGAGGTTTGTAAACTAGTTGTTTCATATCGGATCAGTTTTATCATATTAAAAAAAAAAAATTGTTTGCAATGTTTCACTTCATGAAAATTGGATATGTTATTATCACAAAAATTTTACTTTAAAAAAAGAATATATGACAAGAGAAGATTCATGTAATTGTTTTGTTTGTGTGTGTATGTATTTTGTGTGTGTGCAAATAGCATACATGTGTGTGCATCGTCTGTTGTGCTGCACGTATACACGCATGCTTGCATGCACATATGATGGGTGCAAAGTGTGTTTTTTGCTTACATGTGTTCTCTACATCAGATTTGAATGCAGAAAGGAACTAGAATATATTATGTTTGACTATTTCGGATGAGACGTGCAAAACATCTCAGTTTTTTGCAACAAGTTGGAGGTAAGTAGACTTTTTTGGGGGGGGGGGGGGGGGGGGGGGGAATGAAGCTATGATTGCTGTTATGAGTTTTCTTCAGTAAGGGAATTTTTACAAACAAGAATCCTATACTTTAAAAGAATACAAATCTCATAATTTGTTTGTAAAGTAAAAAAAAAATGTTCTCTATTTCTGTCTTGGCATACTTTATTCAGATTTATTTCATTTTATTTGTACTTTTGCTTATCTAATCTTTTTTTAGCAAACTTATTTTATAGTTTCTGTCATAGGTTTATTTTATAGGTTTCTGTCATTGCCCCCGCTTTATTTTGTATTATTTTGGTTTTGTATTTAATTTTATTTAATTCTGTTTAAATTTCATTCGGTTTAAATCAATTTTTATTCATTTCTGGTTTTTTTAATTCCATTTTAGTTTTATTTTATTTCATTTATTTTATCTTCTTTAAAAGGGAAAAAAAGTGTTCCCGAACCTATACAGTTGTTGGGAACCGAGGTGTCAGAGACCTCAGCTTCTCTAAGAGCCAGCATTTTGAGGACGGTACCCATCTCCTCTTCCTTGCTGCTTTACCCTCTCTGACGCTAAAGGGGGCAGGTACCCATTTACAGCTGGGTGAACTGGGGGAATGTACGGAAGCTAAGGGGTATGAACGGTCACCCATCCACTAGTAACCATGCTCATCATTGACCTTAGCTTGGGTAGGTGAGTGCTCTGACCACTGAGCTATCCCGTCTCCATTTCATAAGTAGCTATTTGTTAATGCTTTTGGATCGCTGTTTCCAGGGCAAATTACCGCAGACTACCTCTTAGACTGTACCCAGCAGCCTCGTCTAGCGGGGAAAGTGCGTTTGGGGTCGTGGGGACCCACTCTGGCGACCTTCACCTTTCTTGACATCGCTGACCCTGAAAACATCAAGGTCATACGGTCATTGGTGGGGGGTCACTCTGACACAGTGAGATGCCCTGCACTGGGATAAACAGGTAAGTCACAGAAACAAGTTTATTATGAGGTTTTTTTTCTCCATCAGTTTATGTCTGTATGGTTATGTTTTTGTTGTGTGTTGCCCACCAGTTTAGCGCTCTAGCCAGAATGTGCACTCTAACTCACTCATCCTCGTTGTATCATTTTTTATGAAGATGACAAAGGCAATGGTTGTATTCTGCTCTCTGGGGAAGGCATTAAAAAAGAAGTCAGTGAAAGTAACTGTGTGAATGTACATCTTAAAGCAAATAATCCTAATGTTTATCTTAGCCTTTTTTGAGTATATGTAAGCATTCTCTGTGAGTGTGTGTGTGTGTTCATGCTTTATTGTTCTTTATGATTAGTGTGTGGGGTGTGTCTTTTGGCTAATTTTTTTTCACTTAAAGTGATACTAGATGGTATGTAATTTAAGACTTTACACATGGAGAGAAGGGATGTGAAAGATGTGGTGTGTGTTGATGGTGTGATGTGCTGTATGTGCGCATGTGTGTGTATGTCAGTGGTGTTTGTGTTTTATGTGTTGCGTGGGTGAGCGTTACACACGCATGTGTTCAGGAGGAAAAAGGTTTTTTTTTTTTGAATACACATCACAGGGCGCAAATCCAACATCACTCAGCCAAGAGTGCTAAAATTCAGCAGGCCCCTTCCTTTCACCAAGTCCAAGTGTGGGGGTCAGTTTTCCCGCTGTAAGTCACCAGTTGGGCTGGGCTGGGATGGGGTGGACAGCAACTGAGAGCAGCTGAAAGTAAGGGGGTCTGACAGCTGTAACAAGGGGAAAGAGGAAGGATTTGAACACTTGTATGCTTGATCTGCTGGTTATGTTTTTCACATGAAGCACATTACATCACTATCATTACAGCGTTCTCATTGAAGAAGTAAAACCCTTTAGTAGCCTGCATCAATGAAAGAAGTGAAAACAGCAATGGTTGAAACATCACTAAATTTACACACAAAAAAAAAAAACGCAACAGAATTTTGGAGGAAGAGGAGTGTTAATGTCACCAACACTATTCTCTGAATTTTAAAATGTCATTCTGGGGTGGGACAGTCTAGTGGTTAAATGTTGAATTGTAATCTGATGGCCAGGTTTAGGCATTGTGTCCTGGTGGGAATGGATGACAAAATTTACAAAACTGTGTACACACGGGGACTGGATGTAAAAAAAGCACATAAGTGCTTATTCCATTATCCTCAAAATAAAAGAATAAAGGAATAAAAGAACATACACACACATACACACATACACACACACACACACACACACACACACACCCTTTCAAATCTCTCCTGAGGCATTGCATTATGCAAGAAACTCAGCCTGGCTGGAGACGCTTTCTCTCATATGTGCTGTTACACACTCAGTTAGTTAGTTTAAAGTAACCCGGCAGTGGCCTAAGTATACAGGGAAACATTTTTTTTTCTGAAAATGTATGAAAGATGTAAAGTACCAGGAAGATGCTTTTAAAAAATAAAGTGGGGGGGGGGGGGGGGGGAGGGGGGGGGGGGGGGTGACATGCAGGAACTCAAGAGGCCACAGATATCTATTGCTGTCAAAATTAACAGACATTTCCATCTGTTTGCCTAAAAAGTCAGGTTGGGTTGGGGTTTTGTTTTGGGTTTTTTTGTTGTTGAAAATCTATGAAAAATTTCCCGAACCAGGAACAGATTTTAGGTGGGGTTTTTTTTCCTGTTAGTGTTTTTTTTTCATTTTTCATTCTCGACTAGAGCTCTAAGGTTTAGCAATGGTGAGATTTTTGCATATGTGAACACACCCCCCCCCCCCCTCCACCCCCCACCCCACCCTTTAGGTAGCCGCATTCTGACTTTGGGTAATTAAAAAAAAATTTTATGTGAATGCTAAATGTTAAAGATTTTTGGTGATATAAAACAGGCGATCAGTATGCTTGAAAAATTTCAAGAAAAATTCCAAACACCAGGAAACAAACTTTTTTTTCCAAAGAAAATATAGGAATAGAAGAGGAATAAAAGAATCTGTTGATATGAAGAGGTGATATGGGTGACTATTAAGGCAGATTTTCTTGAAATGTTTAAAACTTTCCATAATATGTTTCTTCTTTTTTCCCCAGGAAATATGTGAAAGCAAGGGGGTTAAAAATAACTGATTATATAAGCAGATGGGAGAGTTCTTAAAAAGGAAGATTTTTTGGAAAATGTTTAAAGTAAAAATTCTGTCTTTGAACATTATTCAACTTTTTCTGAACATCTTTTGTGAATAGGTACAAGCAAGAGGGCTAAAGTGTGTGTGTATATGTGTGTAAAGACATGTGGATACATAAACCGAGGTCCCGTGTGCAAATGCAGAACATCTTGCACACATGTTAAAACCCGTTCCACTTTTCAAAAGAGTAGGCCATTGTGGGCCATGGGATTGGATGACAGACTTTACACAAACTGCATACACACAGGGACTGGATGTAAGAAGCAAAAGAGTAATTATTCCATTATCCTGGAAATAAAAGAATAAAATTAATGAAATTTTAAAAAAGATATCTTTTTAAAGAATTTGGGGTGGGGGGTGGGGGGTCAAAGATATTTGATGATACAAACGGGACAGTGAGTCTGTATTCTAACAAAGCCAGATTTTCTTGAAAATGTGTGACAAAAAAAAACAACAAAAAAAAAACCCCATGAATACTTGAAAAGTTTTTTTGGGTACAACATGTGAAAAAAAAGGGGAGAGTCAAAGACAAGGATGATATAAAGATATAGACTTTGTTCCTTAAAAAAAATTTTATATATAAAGGCTTTCCTTGAAAACTATCTGAAAACAGTTTTTGATACTAGGAACAGTTGTTCAGTACTGATAATGCATAAAGCTTGGAAGAATGAGGGTTAACTTTCTCCTTCGGTTAACCCGCTATAGAGTTAACCAACCATCTACTAGCCCTTCCCTCTGCATCACCCACTACTGGGTTTTGGAAGCATACAAAGTGCATGGTGCTGTGGACTGGGAAAAAGGAATAAGTGTTGATGAAGTGTTGTTGTCAACAGACGGAGAGCCTTGTGACGGGTGGAGAGATTCGTTGCTGTGTCTGTGGTCGCCGGACAGTGCAAAACCTGCGTCTCCACGCCCCAAACCGGTATGTTTAAAGTACACTGTGAAAGGAGGAGAGTGTGGTTCGGTGGTTATGTGTGAAAAGGGCTGAGAGTGACAGAGAGAGAGAACTCTGAAAGGTTTAATGTACATTGGCCTTTGGCCACATACATACAGGAGAGAGAGGGGTGTGTGTGTGGTGTGTGTTGTAATGTGTGTGTTGAAGTGTTGTAATGGGGGTGTGTGTAAGTGTGTACACTGCTTATAAAATGAAGGATAGAAAGGTGCATTATATGTGTATAAAGACATGTTTGTTCCTGCAGTTCTATTTACTTTTATATTTATCAAGAAAAAAGGGGTATTTGTATCTCTAAAAACATTTGTCAATACATGGTGTGTGTGTGCATGCATATAACATTCATTTAAAATCATTTATTTTTGGGGTAATGGTTAAACACTCTGTACTTTTTTTTTATTCAGTCCCCATGGGGCCCACAGTTTTGTAAATTTTTTATCCATTCCCAACCGGCACACCATGGCCTACTCTTCCGAAAAGTAAAAACTGGTTTTTAAAATGGTTTTTTCGCTCTACCCGGAAGGACCAAAAACAACTGACTTAAATCAATTTTTGTTGTTGCGAAAAAAAAAAAAAAAAAACAGAAGTGGTTGTGTGTGTGGGGTTTTAAATTTTTTTTCTTTTTGTGTTTTGGTGGTTTTTTTTTTTTAAAAAGTAGATCGCAAAAACAACAGCAACACTCAAAACAACATGCACAAACACACCCCAAGAACCCCCCGCATGTACAATACACACACACACACAACCCCCCGACGCAAGTGGGGTGTTTTTGGGGGCTTTATTATTTTTCTTTTTGTGGTGGGGTGGTTTTTTTTTTTTAATAGTAGTTTTCCAAACAACAACACAACACCACCCTAAAAGCCCCACCACCCACAAAAACCACGAGTACACAACACCACACACAACACACCCCAAACACACCACACCCAAACCACACATCACACACACCACTCACACACACCACACACACACACACCCCACACACACACCCCAACCCCCCTCCCTTTAAGGGGTTTAAAAATTTGCATTTTTGTAAAAGGGGGAACACAGAAAGGGGCCTTTTTTTTTTATTTTTTCCAGAATGGTAAACCAGTTTTAAAGGGCCCTTTGTTTTTTCATTTTGTTTTCATACGAAAGGAAATTAAAGGGATGGGAAATTCCCCTTGCCAAAGCTGTACGGGGGGTCTTTTGGGCCCCATTTTTGGGGGGGCCTTTTCGCTGTTTAAAAAAGGGCCCCCCCCAAACGGGCCCAAAAATTAAAAAATTTTGGTTTGGGGGCGGTTTGGCCCAAAATCCTGAGGGCAAAAAGGGCAGAGGGGAAGAAAATTTAAAATATTTTGGGACGGACCACCCTACTCCCGGGGGGGCCTTTTCCTGCGGGTGGGAAAGGAGCAAACCCCTTGGCCCCCCCCAAAAGTGGAAGGGAAAAAGTTGAAAAACCCTGTTGACCAAAAAAGTTGGAAGGCGGGTTTTTAGAAAAAACAAAAAAAGTAAGGGAAACAAAGGGAAACAATGGGGCCCCCAAAAAAAAAAAAAAAAAAAAAAAAAAAAAAAAAGGGAAGGGTCCCCCTAAGTGGCGCGGGGTTTAACCCCCCCCCCGGGGAGACGGCCCAATTAAAGGGGAAAATTGGGAAAGACTTAAAATTTTGGGAATGAAAAAAAAAATTAAAACCCTTTGTTTGTTCCCTTTAAAAAAAAATTGGGTTTTTAAAAACCATAAAAATTTTTAAAATGAAAATTAAAAAATTAAGGGCAGAGTGGAAAAATTTAAAAGGAGAGCAGCGATCAAAACCCCCGGGTCGAGCCAAAACCCAACATAATTATTCATGAAGGAAAAGAAAAGAAAAGGGACTGGAGCTGATTGTGAAAGGGTTTGTAAAAAATTTTTTTTTCCCGGAAAAATTTGGATGTAGCGGGACTTTCAAGTTGATAGAGTGCCCCGGGAAAAATTCAAAACCCAAAACTCTCCCATTATTCCCGGGTTTGTTTCTATCAAGATAAGCTTAGGATATTAAAAGGCAAAAACTCGAAAAAAGGGTTAAAGGATTTTGTGCCCCTTTTTTCCAAAAACTTTTTAGGAATTGGGCGCAATCGGGACCCAAAACTTGAAAAAGTGCTGGGGCAGGGGGAAAAAAATGTGAAAGGTTTTTTTGATCTTTTTGGAAAAAAGGATGCCCCTTAAAAGATTTTCCCAAAAGAGAATAGCTTTTTGGCCCGGGCCCCCATAAAATTCATCCTGCCATAGTCCAATTCACAGGGTGGGAAAAAAAGAAAAGGGGACACCGGTCACAAAGGGACTCAGTTAGACACTCACGAAAAAGGGGCTTAGGGCCATGAGGCTCGAACATCACCACCACGGGAAAAAAGACAAAAAAGGGTCTGACGTTGGTAAGCATAACACCAGAGGGCCCCTGGGGGTTTGGGCCCGCCCTTTTAAAAAAGACCCCTTCTTTAAATTGCTGTTAAAAGCAAAAATTGCGGTTCTTGCCCTTATCAATGAAAAGGGGTTGAAAGTGTCGTTAGGGGGTTTGTGGATAAAAGTTTAATTGTAGCAATACAGATAAAACAAAAAAACTTTTTTCATTTTTGTCTTGGAACGAAAATTGGATTGTTGTCAAAACTGTCTGATAGAGTTTTTTATTTAAGGGAGGTTTTTGGGATTTTTTTCCCTACAGAAGGGTTTGGGGGAAAATGTCCAGCCAAATGTTTTTACTGGCTAAAAGGGGCCTTCTGAAATCTGCAATTAAAGTTAGCTATAAGGGAAAGGTATAAGGGGTTTTTAGTTTTTTTAATAACAGGGAATTTTAACTCCCTTTTTGGGAATTTTTTTAGATTTCCCCAAAACCCTAATTTTTTGGGCATTTTTTCCTCTGTGACAAATCTCTTTTTGTGTACGCAAAAAAATTTTTTTTTGTTTTGAAGTTGTATTTTCCCACCTAAGGGTTTCCCCCTTTTTTTAACATGTTTGACAATGAATGGAATTGCTATGTTGGAAGAAGGGGTTTAGTAAATTGTGTGGTGAAAATGGGAAGTAGATATAATACTAGGGGAAAATTAAACGGGCAGGATCTCAAAACCTTTTCTTGCCCACATGTAGAAAATGACTTTCCGATGCCCCAAAGCAAAAGTATGTCCTCAGCGGAAAACGTTTTTCCCTGAAGTTTGTGTTATCCCCATTAGGGTAAAATACTTTTTGAAAAAGTGCATGCTTTTGGTTTAAAAAATTCAAAATGGCTTTATTAATGGTGCCCAAAACAAGGACGCTATACATCATCTCTAAATGGAGGATGTGGGTTTTTAAGAAAAATTTTTTAGTGTCAGATGATTTGCTCTCAGATTTTTGATCATGTCGTTTTTTTGGTTGCCGACTTTTCTGATTCTGATCCCTTTCCTGGGGAAAATTAAAAAATTAATCCGAAATTTAAAAACCGGGGTTTGGAAACTAAAGGGAGCCTTTCCTGTTAGGGAAAAGGGTTTGTAGGGGTTTGAAAAAAAAACAAACATTTTAAATAAAAAAAATCTCCAAGGTGGGGAACATGTGTAAAATTTTTTTTTTTAAAATGCCTTTCAGATGATTGATGAAACATTAATGTACTCTAGATTTGTTTAAAGGGGTTTCAAAAAAGAAAAGTGTTTAAAATTATAAAGAAACAGGTACATATAAATAAAGGCCATCAAATAAATACCGGGTTTTGATAATGAATGAAAAAGTATAAAAAATATAAGGTCAGAAGATTTTTTGAAAAATTTTCCGAAAAACATTAAGAAACGGGGAAAAAAAACTTTTTACTGTGCCAAAAGGGAAGGGGAAATATAAATGCATGTTTAAAACGAAAAAAGAAACAGTAAAATAAAAATTTTACTTCCCAGATATGTTTTAAACTATCTCTTCTAAAATCCATTTTTCGGGAAAAGTTTTTTAAGGGAAGGATCATTTAAAAATAGTCAGCCAAAGAATAGTATAAATTTTGGCAGAGGGTTTTTTAAAATTTCAAAACCCCTTTGGGAAAATCTTCCCCAACTCCTTGATTACGGGATGTTACAGTGATGGAACTGAGGAAGTTTTTGATCGCCCCCATATCTAAAGATAAAATTTTTTATTTGGAAATTAAAAAACTAAAGAGTGAGAAACAGGGGGTTCCTGATAAAATTAAATTGGGTAAATTGCTAAAATAGGGAAAGGTGAAAATATTGTGCTTTTCCTTTTTAAAAACTATTAAACCCAAAATTTTTGTTAAAGGTCTTTTTCCAATAACTGGGCTGAAAATCTAAAAACTAACATTGCAAAAAAACTTTGATGTTGAAAACCCCAAAATAACTCCCGGGGAATTTCTCTTACTAAAATTAATAGAAAGATATATAGTACTTTTATTAAAAAATTTAATTTAATAATAAATATAACTTATATAGCGCTATATCTTGCAAAGACAAATCAAAGCGCATGCATTCAAAAATTTTCTTACCATCAAAACAACCAATGGGAAAAAAATAGTTTTAAAAAAACAGATATTTTTCAAAAAAGGGGGAAAAAAGCCCCGCAGACCAAATCTATGAAAAAAAAATTTCCAAAAGTCAAATGTTTTTCAAAAGCACACAACACACCCCACACACCACAAACAAAGGTCATATTCTTTACAGGGGGATAGGACATGGGGTTTGGAAAAGGGGGGGATAGTTTGATTTTGAAACAGGAGGGGGAATCTTAGGTTTGAAATAAATTGTCTTAGGCTGGATTTTAAAAAAGTATGCTAGGGTTTTGGGAAGAGAAGGGGAAACTCTTTTAAAGGGGGGGTGGGCCCCCAAAAAGAAAAGAGGCGGCCAAAGATAGGGTTGGTTGAATTAAAGGTTTTTCATAGGCACAAAGGTTTCCCCGCGCAGAGCGGGGGGAAGGGGAAGGAGTGTACAGGTTAAACATTCAGAGTAAAGGGGGGTGCAGTTTGTGGAGAAAATTTGTAACGAGGGTACTGGTCTTAAAAATCTTCTCTCTGTGGCACAGGCAGCCCCTGGGGGATTGCAAGAGAGGGGGAAAAGTGCTCCCATTTTTTTTTTGAGAATTAACGAGCTGCGGAGTTTTGTATACGTTTTAAGGGAAATGGATAGATTTATGCCCGGGGAGAAAAACCAGAAAAGAATTGCAATGTCCAAGGGGTGAAAAAAAAGAGAGAAGTACAAGTTTTGGGGTTGTCGGTGGACAGGTACTTTCGGGAAAGGTACTAAAAAGTCGTAATTTATAGGGCATGACTGGGCAGGTTGGGGGATGAATTTTTTTCATAGGAGTGGGGTTGTTTATAACAACCCTAAATACTTCACAAACTTTGGGTAAAAGGGGCTGATTCATTGCCGGTTCTATTGGGAAACTGTTTAATGGGAAAAAGTTTGTGTTTGGTCCCTCGGATAGCTTCGGTTTTATCTGCCCTTTAGCTGTAAATTTCTGTGTAAACCAGTTTTTTTAATATCTTCAAAACAGTGGGCCAAAAAATTTTTAACAATAGGTTTCCGGAAAGGGGGTTTTGAAAAAAAAATAATTTCATGTGACCCAAAACTGGTTTTAAGAGAGGAAAATTTCCCCTATATAAAAAAAGTTTTTCATTTCTTGTGTTTGTACGAAACAGTTTGCTCAAAAAACCCTAAGCTCTATGTACATTTAATTTACTTAAGAAAAAGCATTTGAAAACTGTTAACAAGGGAAATTTTTTGTGGCCTTTTTTCCTTTAAAAAAAGGTGTGGGAAAGGGGGGGGAAAAATATTAAGAAAGCTGAGAGCCCTGTATAGGAAAGTCAAACAGGGAAAAAGTTTTGGAACTAAAGTGAGACATAAAATACTGAAACCCCTGGTGTTTTAAAAAGGGTGGGTGTATGTAGCCCCCTTTTTGTTTTCTGGGTTTTTAAACAAGAGTTTTGCCCGGACGTCATCAATAATTTGGGAAACTTGGGGCCCTTTTTTTCCCCCAAAATTTTTTTCCTTTTTGTTGTTTATTCTTCTGCTTGCTGAAATGTTATCCGCTATCTGAAAAGTTTTTAGGCTTTTCAAAAGCAGTTAAACAGCTTAAAAAAGTGTGCAAAATCACTTTATCTTAAGGTTTAAACTGGTTTAAAAGGGGGAATATCGTTGTATTCAGAAAAGGGGGGTATTTAGCCCGCTCTTTAAAAATGGTTGTACAATGGAAATATTATGCCTGTGATTAATGTTTATAAAAATTTAGGAATCTGTTTTTTTTCTAACTTGGTTTTTTCCAAAATGCATGAAAAATCTGGCTAGTCGAGGGGAAAAAGTACCTTTTTAAATTTTTGTTGAAAAAACTACAAATATTGAAAAATAACTCTTTTTAAATTGTTCATTTTAAAATATTTGATGACAAATATAAAACCCCCCCGTTATATGGTGCAAAAAATTTGGGGCTTGGGGTGCAGGGTGGAAAAACCCTTGTAAATTGTGCACCTCTTTGCTTTAAAGCAGTTTTCTAGGGTTTTTAGGGTACACCTAATGAAATTTTTTTATAGTGAAAAAACCAATTCCTCTCTCTGTTAAAGCTGCTGTAAGATGCGTTAATATTGGATTAAGGGTTCTGCTAAGAATGAGAGAGGCTACCTTTTTAAATCCCAAAAAGATGCTTTTTTTTTCTAGATGCAAAGGGGGAAAAAAACTGGGCAACCCAAAAAAGTACCTGTTTTTTGTTAATCGGGGTTTTGGTTTGTTTGGCTCAAAACAAAGGAAATGGAAATTTTTAGAGGTTTAAATTTAAAACTTTCCCGGAAAGATTTTATTACTGCCAATGGCAGCAACATATTTGCCATTACACCCCGCGGTGTGTAGGGGAGCAAAAAAGCGCTTCCACTCCTTTCCTATTCTGGCAACCCAGTCATGATCCCCAAAAATTTCTGCATGGCCTTCATTCACTTTCAAGTTCTTCTCCCCCGTTGGGTTTTTGGGCTTCCTTTTCTTTTTTCCTTCCTTCTGGGGGCCCCTTTCAATGCTTTCTTTCGAAATTTACTGTGGGTCTCTTTGGAGGATTTGCCCAATCCACTTCCACCGTCGTTTTGGTGATGATGGTTTCCCCTGTCCTTTTTGCCCGCATCTCCGTAGTAGGTTTCATTGGAGACTTCTCTGGCCAAAAGATCCCGGGAATTCCCTTCCCCAGGCCCTATGGGGTGGGAAAGGGTCGAAGTTTTTGGGAAGATCCACTTTCCCTCATCCTCCAGCACTCCGAAAACCCTACAGGAAAAAAAATTTGCAAACACACTCTGGTTTGCCCCAGCTTGGTGTTGGTCTGGGACTGAGTTGACTCCCCGATATTGTTTTTCCCCTAAAAAACATTCCCGGGCCCTTTCCCCTCTGTTGTGGATGTCCCTTTTTTTTGTGGCCCCCCTCTGGTTTTTATCTGTTTCCCGGTATGTGAAATTGTCTGGCGCAGGTTTGTTTCCCTTCACTTTCCAGGGGGAATTGTTCAAAATTGAGCGACTTGTCTCTGTCTTCTTGGTGCTTAAAACGAAGCCCCAAATTGCTGTCCCAAAGTTTTGGGGGTCTGTGGTCTTCTCCTGGAATTTTTGGTGTGTGTGGGGCAGCAGCGCCAGGTCATCCGCAAAGTAAGGTTTGTTACTTTTTGAGAAAGGGTGATGGGAGCTTTTGGGGTGAAATATTTTTAAAAAAAATGAAAAGGGTTTTGAAAATACAGACAATTTTAAGTTTTACCCCTGATGTCAAACCTTTTTTAAAAATTTTATATGGATATACTTTGGGAAAAAAAAAAAATATCTAAGGTTTAAAATTGGTGTATCAGAAATTTTAAAAGTTTATAAAAATTTGGACAAAGAACCTGATATTGGGCAACCTCGGTGCTTTGCCCTTTTTGTAAGCAAGCAGAGGAGGAGGGAATAATTTTTTGTTTTTGGGGGTCCAGTATTTAAGGGTTTTTAGGGGAGAAACCCCCAAACCCTGTTTAAAAATAGTTGACAGGCCCAATTTATTTAGACTCTGTTTATTTTCCCCTCAATTTTTTCCCGAGGTTGTGCCCAGCCCCCACTTTTATTTTGTAAAGCTTTCAAATAAAGAGCTATTTTTATCCTAAGTTAAAATTTTGGAAAACTGAAATTTTTTTTTATACAGTAAAAATGTTGTCGTTCCCATTGCTTTTACCCCCCCTAAAAAAACAAAACAGTTTGGGAACCCCCTTTTTGTATGGGCCAAAAGGGGCCCTTTTTGGTGAATTAAACCTTCGAGTTCAATTCGATTCTCTTTCCCCTTACCACAAAAACCCCCCACACAAATTTTCAAGAAAAAATGGGAAAATCTTACAGTTTAAAAAATTTGAATATCTGCTTTTTTTATAGGCATCCCAAAACAAATTTAAAAAAAAAATATATATTCTTGAAAATTTTCCCTCCATTATGAGGGTTGTAGGCTGATTTTTTTTTTTTTCTTTTTAAAAATTTTTTTAATTTTTTTTTTATCGAGGGGTAAGGAAAAAAGCACTTATTGCTTTTTTTTCATCCATTACCCGTTTTGTAAGGGGGTTTTTCCCAAATTTTGTCATCTGTTCCCCCCCGGGGACACAATGGCCCCCCCCCCTTACAAAAATCGGAACGGATTTAAAGTGTCGCAAGGTTTTTTGTGTGCGTTTGGGACCTGGGGGCTTTGGGTTTTTATCTAAACCGGACTTTTTTGGGGAAATGGAGTCTGCACTGATGTTTAAGTGTTAAAATTCCCCCAAAAAAAAAAATTGTTGTTTTTTATTTTTTTTTTGGGGGGGTGGTTTTTCTTTTTTTTTAAATTAAATAAAAAAAAAATACACATATAAAAAAAAAATTTTTTTACCACAAAAAACCACCCCCACACCCCAAACCACCCCACCACACACCCCACACACACCCACACACCCCCCCCCCCACCCCCAAACCTTTTTCTTTTAAAAATTTTTTTCCAGGGGGCCCTTTTTTTCAGGCAGTTGTAAAGAGGAGGGAAAAATTGCCTGTAATTTTTGGGGGAATTTTGGGGTACCCCTGTTTTTTTAAGGGCCCTTAAAATTTTCATGTTTGCCAAAAACGGATGGAGGGATGGGATCCCCTCACTTTCCCGGGGGGGCCTTTTCGGGGTGGGTTTGGGGAGCGCCGGGCCCCCCCCCAAATTGTCGGAAAACGGGAAAAACATTAATGGTCGGGGTTTTCACCTAGGGGAAAAAGGGACAAAAAAAAGTGTCGTGGGCCGACCCTTTCACCATTCCCTGGGGGTCCTTTCCGGGGGGGGAGGAACAAACCCGATACCAAATTGGGAAAGGGGAGAATTTAAAAACAACAGGTTAAAGAAAAAAAAGAAAAAAGTGGTCCCTGGTTTTGGTTTTTAGCAAAATAAAAAAGAAAAAACAATAAATACAATTAAGGGCAGATGGGCCCCCAGAAAAAAAAAAAAAAAAAAAAAAAAAAAAAAAAAAAAAGGTGGGGGGGAGGAAGTCCCTTCCCCCCTCTGGGGAAGGAAATTTTCCGGAGGAGAAAAATGGGACTTAAAGGGTATGAAAAAAAAAATTGACCTTTGTTTGTTGTTTTAAAAAGGTTGGTATAAAACCATACAATTTTTTTATTATTATTAATGGACAGAGTAAAAAAACTAAAAGGAGAGCAGACGATCAAAAAGGGCCCGGTCGAGACAGAAAACATATTATTCATGGCAGGGAAAAGAAAAGTAAGAGTGGAGTGATTGGAAATGTTGTGAAAATCTTCTTTCGGAAAAAATGGATGTAGGACTCAAGTTCGTAGAGTGCCAGGAAAATTCTAAACCCAACTCTCCCATTTTTTGCGGGTGTTGTTTTATCAAGAAAAAGCTTGGTATTGAGGCAAAAACTCGTTTTAAAAGGTTAAAGGTTTTGGCGTTTTTCCAAAACTGTTAGAGTATTGGCGCAACTGCCCCTAACTTAAAGGGCTAGGGCAGAGGGAAAAAAAATGTAGAATGGCTTTGATCTTTAAGGGCGAAAGGATGACCCTTAATGATCTTAAAGAAGGAATGCTTTTTGGCCGGCCCATAAAATCACCCCTCCCCATAGTCTCAATTCACGGGTAGGAAAAGTAAAAGGGACACGGTCACAAAAGATAGTTAGACACTCACGTAATGGGGGCTTAGGGCCATGGGCTCGAAATCCCCACACGGGGCAAGAAAAAGAAGGTTGAGTTGGCCTAACCCAAAAACCAGATGGCCATGAGGTTTGTAGGCAGCTTTTAATAAAGAGTTCTTTAAATTGCTTTTTGAAGCAAAAATGCGGTGTTTGTTTCAAGTAATTGGTAAATTTAGTTGGGGTGTGGTAATGATGAATTGTGCAATACAGAAAAAACAAATAAAACTTTTTCATTTTTGTCTTGGAACGTAAATGGATTGTTGTCAAAACTGTCTGATAGAGATTTTGTATCTTATGAGTGTAGCTTTGATTTTATATGCCTGACAGAAACGTTCCTGGAAAATGTCCAGCCAGATGTTTTTACTGGCTATAAGGCCTTCTGTAAGTCTGCAATTAAAGTTAGCTATCAAGGAAGGTGATCTAGTGGTTTAGTTTGTTTAATAAGGCATGAGTTAACTGCCTTTGTGAATTGTTTAGATGTTCCATACCCTAATATTTGCACTTTTCTCTGTGACAAATCTCTGTTGTGTACAGCAAGAAATGTTTTGCTTGTATGTGTGTATATCCCACCTGAAGGTTCGCCTTTTTATAACATGTTTGACAATGATAATGGAATTGCTATGTTGGAAGAATGTTTAGTAAATTGTGTGGTGACACTGGATGAAGTAGATATAATACTATGTGGAGACTTAAACAGCAGGATCTCAAACCTTTCTTGTCAGCATGTAGAAAATGACGTTCAGATGTCCAAAGCAAAAGTATGTCTCTCAGCAGCAATCGTAATTCTGAAGATTGTGTTATCAACAATTATGGTAAAATACTATTGAATATGTGCACTGCTCTTGGTTTACAAATTCTAAATGGCGTATGTAATGGTGACCAACAAGGACGCTATACATACATCTCTGATGGAGGATGTAGTGTTAATGATTATTTTTTAGTGTCAGATGATTTGTTCTCTCAGATTTTTGACTCATGTCGTTTGTTTGTTGCCGAGCATTCTGATTCTGATCACCTTCCTGTGGAATTATATATTAATCCAGTATATAATACAGGGGTGGAAACTGAGGAGCCATCTGTTATGGAAAGTTTGTATGGGATGAAAACAAACTATCAGTTTATAAAGAAAATCTCCAAGGTGTGAACATGTGTGAAATTTTTTTTTAAATGCCTTTCAGATGATTGATGAGAACATTAATGTAGCTCTAGATTTGTTTAATGGTTTCATAAAAGACAGTGCTGAATGTATAAAGAAACAGGTACATATCAATAAAGGTCCATCAAATGATACCTGGTTTGATAATGAATGTAAAAGTATGAAATATAAGGTCAGAAGACTTTTGAAGACTTTCCGAAAAACATTAAGAAACGAGGACAAAAACGTGTACTGTGTCACAAGAAGGGAATATAAATGCATGCTTGAACGAAAAAAGAAACAGTACAATAAGACTTTACTTGCAGATATGATGTCATCTATCTCTTCTCAAATCCAGTTCTGGAAAAGTGTTAAGAAGGCATCATTTAGAAAAAGTCAGCCAAAGAATAGTATATCAGTTGACAGATGGTTTCAACATTTCAAGACCCTGTTGGAGAAAGACTCGTTAGCCAACTCCATGATTACTGATGTTGACAGTGATGGAACTGAGGAAGATTTTGATCGTCCCATATCTAAAGATGAAATATTAGTGGCAATTAGAAAACTAAAGAGTGAGAAAGCAGCTGGTCCTGATCAAATCATTGGTGAATTGCTAAAATATGGAGGTGAAAATATTGTGCTTTTCCTTCTAAAACTATTCAACAAAATTTTTGATGATGGTCTTTTTCCAGATAACTGGGCTGAATCTATAATACTAACATTGCATAAAAACAGTGATGTTGATAACCCTAATAACTACCAGGGAATTTCTCTTACTGACATAAGTAGTAAGATATATAGTACTATTATTAATAATAATAATAATAAATATAACTTATATAGCGCTATATCTTGCAAAGACAAATCAAAGCGCATGCATTCAACCTAATCTTACACAGTCATACAACCAATGATAAATAATAGTTTAAACAAACAGATATTACAAACATGGTACGCTGCAGACCAAATCTATGAAATAAAATTGCAATAGTCAAATGTTTTTCAAAAGCACACACACACACACACACACACACACAGAGGTCATATACTTTAGCAGGGTGATAGGACATGGGTTAGTGAAGGTGGGATAGTTCTGATATGAAACAGGAGGGGGGAATCTTAGGTTTGAAATAAATATGTCTTGAGGCTGGATTTAAAAGTGTCATAGCTAGGCTTCTGGCGAAGAGAGAGAGGGAGCTCATTCCAGGTCGATGGACCCGAAATAGAGAAAGAGCGGCGGCCAACGATAGATTGGTTGAATCTAGGTATTCATAGGCACAAGGTATCTGCAGCAGAGCGGAGGGAACGTGAAGGAGTGTACAGGTTAAGACATTCAGAGTAAGGAGGGTGCAGTTTTGTGGAGACATTTGTAACTGAGGGTACTGATCTTATAATCTACTCTCTGTGGCACAGGCAGCCAGTGGAGAGATTGCAAGAGAGGGGTAATGTGCTCCGATTTTTTCTTTCTGAGAATTAGACGAGCTGCGGAGTTTTGTATACGTTGAAGGGAGTGGATAGATGATGCTGGCAGACCAGCCAGAAGAGAATTGCAATAGTCCAGACGTGAAAGAATGAGAGAAGTGACAAGTTTGGGTGTTGCATCGGTGGACAGGTACTTTCGAATGGTACTAATACGTCGTAATTGATAGTAGCATGACTGACAGGTCTGGGTGATGAATTTTTGCATAGAGAGTGTGTTGTCGATAACAACGCCTAAATACTTCACAGCAGTGGATAGAGGGACTGATACATTGCCGAGTTCTATTGAAGCTGTTGTAATGGAAGAGAGTTTGTGTTTGGTCCCTACGAGCATAGCTTCGGTTTTATCTGCATTTAGCTGTAATTCGTTCTGTGTCATCCAGTTTTGAATATCTTCAAAGCAGTGGGCCATATTATTAACAATAGGTTACGGGAATGGGTTATGAAAAATAATATTACATGTGAGCACCAAGCTGGTTTTAAGAGAGGATATTCCACTATATATCATGTTTACTCTGCTTGTGTTTGTACAGAAACAGTTTGCTCATAACCGTAAGCTCTATGTAGCATTTATTGACTTAAGAAAAAGCATTTGATTCTGTTAACAGGAACTTGTTGTGGCCTATTCTCCTGAAAAAAGGTGTGAAGGGTAAACTATTAAGATGTCTGAGAGCCATGTATCAGAATGTCAGAAGCAGAATAAGATGTGGAACTAAAGTGACTGACATAATATACTGTACCACTGGTGTTAAACAGGGTGATGTATGTAGCCCCTTATTGTTTTCTGTTTTTATCAATGAGTTAGCCAGAGACGTCATCAATAATGGTAAACATGGTGCCGTTTCCCCCAAGATTTCTCAGAGTTGTTTATTCTTCTGCTTGCTGATGATGTTATCCTGCTATCTGAAACAGTTGTAGGCTTACAAAAGCAGTTAAACAGCTTAAACAGTGCTGCAACATCACTTGATCTTAAGGTTAATCTGAGTAAGAGTAATATCGTTGTATTCAGAAAAGGTGGCTATTTAGCTGCTCATGAAAAATGGTTGTACAATGGAAATATTATGCCTGTGATTAATGTATATAAATATTTAGGAATCTGTTTTTCTACTAAGCTTAGTTTCACAACTGCATGTAAAGATCTGGCTAGTCGAGGTAAACGTAGCCTGTTATTTGTGTTGAAAAAACTACAAATATTGAATAATAACTCTTTTGACTTGTTCATTAAGATATTTGATGCACAAATATAACCCACCGTGTTATATGGTGCAGAAATTTGGGGCTTGGATGCAGCTGTAACACATTGTAAATCAGTGCACCTCTTTGCTTTAAAGCAGTTTCTAGGCTTTGATAGACGTACACCTAATGATCTTGTTTATAGTGAAACTAACAGATATCCTCTCTCTGTTAATGCTGCTGTAAGATGCGTTAGATATTGGATTAAGATTCTGCATATGAATGAGAGCAGGCTACCTTTTAAATCCTACAAGATGCTTTATGATCTAGATGTCAAAGGGAAAAACAACTGGGCAACACAAATACGTACCTGTTTGTGTGAACTCGGGTTTGGATTTGTTTGGCTCAATCAAGGAGTCGGAAATTGTAGAGAGTTTATTAACACTTTCAGGCAAAGATTGATTGACTGCCAATGGCAGCAATCATCATTAGCCATTACACCCAGCGGTGTGTAGGGCAGCAACAAAGCGCTTCCACTCCTGCCTATTCTGGGCCAACCTAGTCACTGATCCCCAAGAGTGCTGCATGGCCTTCATCTCACTTTCTACAGTTCTTCTCCACGTTGCTTTTGGTCTTCCTTTCTTTCTCCTTCCTTCTGGGGTCCAGTGCAATGCTGTTCTTGCGATTGACTGTGGGTCTCTTCGGAGGATGTGCCAATCCACTTCCACCGTCGTCTGGTGATGATGGTTCCCATGTCTTCTTGCCTGCATCTCCGTAGTAGGTCTTCATTGGAGATCTTCTCTGGCCAAAAGATCCGGAGAATTCTTCGCAGGCATATGGTGTGGAAGGATCGAAGTTTGGTAAGATCCACTTCCGTCATCCTCCAGCACTCAGAACCGTACAGGAGCGTAGACACAACACAGCTCTGGTATAGCTTCAGCTTGGTGTTGGTGCTGTACTGAGTTGATCTCCAGATATTGTTCATCTCCCTAAACACATTCCTGGCCTTGCCCAGTCTGTTGTGGATGTCTTCTTTTGTGCCGCCCTCTGGTTTGATGCTGCTGCCAAGGTATGTGAACTTGTCTGGCGCAGGTCAGTTCCATTCACTTTCACAGGGGCTAGTGTGTTCACATTGAGCGACATTGTCTCTGTCTTCTTGGTGCTAATACGAAGCCCCACTTGCTGTCCGAATGTTTGGAGTCTGCTGGTCTTCTCCTGGATATGTTGGTGTGTGTGGGACAGCAGCGCCAGGTCATCCGCAAAGTCAAGGTCGTCTACTGTTGAGAACAGGCTGATGGCAGCAATGGAGTGATCATATACAAAACAGTGAAAGATTTTGAACATACAGACAATTTATAAGTTCACATGATGTCAAACCTTTTCTAAAACTTGATATGGATATACATTTGAAAAGAATTATATCTAAGTTAAGACTTGGTGTATCAGATATAAATGTTTATAAATTCAGGTACAGAGAACATGATATTGACAACCTCAGGCTGCTATGCCCATTATGTAAGCAAGCAGAGGAGGATGAAGTACATTTTGTGTTGTGCTGTCCAGTATTAGAGGATGTTAGGCAGAACTACATCCCTGTTAAATATAGTAGACAGCCTAATTTATTTAGACTCTGTTTATTCCTGGCATCAAGTCATCCTGAGGTTGTGCGCAGCCTCACTTTGTATTTGTGTAAAGCTTTCAGAATAAGAGAGCTATTGTTATCCTAAGTAATATTTTGGAAGCTGACTTTTTGTTATACAGTAACATGTTGTCGTTACTATTGCTTTTACCCCCATCAAAATACTAAGCAGTTTGGCAACCCCCTTTATGTATGGGCCAATGGCCTTTTTGTGAATAAATCCTTCGAGTTCAAGTTCGAGTTCTCTTTCACTCACACACATACACACACACACATTATCAAGAAAATATGAAAGTCTTACAGTTAACAGACATTTGAATATCTGCTTTTTGTATAGGCATCAAGACAATTAATAAAAAATATTATATTCTTGACATTCCATCCATTATGATGGCTTGTAGGCTGATTTTTCTTTTTTCTTTTAACAATTTTTTTAATTCTTTTTTATCGAGGATAATGGAATAAGCACTTATGTGCTTTTTTACATCCATGTACCCGTGTGTATGCGGTTTTGTCAATTCTGTCATCTGTTCCCACCGGCACACAATGGCCTACTCTTACAAAAATCGGAACAGGATTTAACGTGTGCGCAAGATGTTCTGTGTGCGTTTGCACATGGGGTCTTGGTTTGTAGTCTCATCCGGACTTTTTGGGAGAGTGGAGTCTGCACTGATGTTTAAGTGTTAACTCCAGGGGGAAATATCCCCTTGAACGGGAATCGAACCTGGGTCGTCAGATTGCGATTAACAAATCGAGAAGAGAAGAACTGAAGAGAAACTTACTATAAGTCAACTTTTGCTATACCTACTGGGGGAAAATCTACCCAGATAGGTAAAGATAAAGGTGTCCCATAACTTATGCAGTCTTAGGGGAGTGAGGCATCAGAGACCTCAACTTCTCAAGGGGGCCAGCATATTGAGGACAGCGCCCATCTATTCTCCCTCGCTGCTTTACCTTCCCTGACCCTACAGAGGCAGGTACCCATTTACAGCTGGGTTTACTTGGGGACTGTACTGAAGCCAAGGCGCGCAAACAGTCGCCCATCCAAGTGGTAACCACCATCAATGCTGCATAACCTTGCCTAAGGAAAGCAGTGCTCTGACAACTGAGCTATCCTGTCTCCAATATTCATTGAAAAATTCATAGGTCAGAAATTGAGTTATGGCCAAAATTTTTTATGTTTTTGTCAAATTTTTAGATTTAAATTTTTTATATTGTTTTATGTCTCACTATACTGTTATCTTTAGGCTGAGAATTCATTGAGTAGCAATGTGTGTGTATGCGTGTGTGTATGTATGTGTGTGCACACAGGAGTGAGTGTGTGTTTGTGTGTGTGCAAGTGTATGTGTGTGCATGCGTGAGTGAGTGTGTGTTTGTGTATGTGCAAGCGTGTGTGTGTGTGTGTTTTACAAAGGTGTGAGCACAAGTGTGTGTGCAGCCATAAATGGCTGAAAACATGAGAATTTGCATTTAAAAAAATTAAAATATACCACAATCTGAATACACCATAGTCTTAGTTTTGTATGTGTGTGTGCATAAGTGTGTGTGTGTGTGTGTGCATGTTTGCATATGTGCATGCATGTGTGTGTGTGTAAGGTAAAGGTAAAGATAAAGGTGTCCCATAACCTACCAGGTCATAGGGGAGCGAGGCATCAGAGACCTCACTTCTCAAGGCAGCACCCATCTCTTCTTCTCGCTGCTCTGCCTTCCCTGACCCTAAAGAGACAGGTACCCATTTACAGCTGGGTGAACAGGGGAAACTGTACTGAAGCCAAGGTGCCTAAACGGTCACCCATCCAACTGGTAACCACAATTGACGCTGCCTAACTTGGCTGGGGGAAAGCGAATGCTCTGACCACTGAGCCATCCCGTCCCCTATTTATTTATTACTGTTATCATCATTACCATTGACATCATTGTTTCTTGTTTTTTATCCAAAAGTAAAGCTTGTAATTCTTTAACAATATTGTACTTGGGGGGGGGGGGGGGGGGGGTGTTCTCAGACTGATATTCTTAAATCTTCTTTTTTTTTTTTTAACAAATGAAACCTCACTTAAAACTCAAACCTACACCTATAGATAACTGAGTGTTTAAGACCTTTGACTTCAATCCCCTGGATCCATGAAGTCCCCAGTTTGAATCTTCCTGGTGTCCCGTGATTTAAGGGTGGGGATTTTTACAATTTCTCAGGTCAACTTCAAGTGCAGGCCTTCCAGTGACTTAATTCTCTTCATGTATATACACATGCAGAAAACCTTAAATGTGCACATTAATTAAAGAGTCCATAATTTGTGTCAGCGTTCAGTAGGTTATGGAAACAAGAAAATACCAAGTATGCAACCTGTACATTGAAATAAGCTGCTCTGAAGATGGAATGTGTTGGCTAAGGCCAGTGGGCAGACCTCCAGAAAAGTCACAAGCACAGAAGACCAGGTACTACGCACCCCACCCAGTAAGGGAATGCAGAGAGAGAGGGAGGGAGAGAGAGAACTCCAGATCACTCCCATGTTCTGACTACCTAGCTCTTCCACTTCCTTTCCTCCTGTCAAATTTATTTACTGATGCAGAGCGTTGAGAGAACTACAGTTCCTGCATTTATTTCATTATTTTATTTTGAGGACAGTGGAATAAGCATTTATGAGCTTTTTTACATCAAGTCCCTGTGTGCATACAGTTTTGTAAATTTCATCATCAGTTCCCACAGGCACACAATGGCCTACTCTTCTGAAAAGCAGTGCCTGCATTTGCACACAGGGCCTCGGTTTATAGTCTCATCTGAAGGACTTTTAGGGGGAGTGGAGTGGGCACTGATGTTGACTCCAAAGGAGAAATCATCTTGAATGAGATTCGAACCTGAGTCAGCAGATCACGAGCGCAATGTGCATCACTCTAACAAACATGTTAGCATAATCCAGCGGTGTTCTATACATGTCTGGAATTTGAGGTGAAAAGCATGTACCAGAAATACAGCACTGTCCCTGAGGGCAAGAAAACTTTCATGGTTTGTTGTTGTTTTTGTTGGGGGGGTTTTTGGTTGGGTTTGTTGTTGATTTTTTAAGATCAGATTTTCAGTTTTTCCCTTAAACGTTAATATTCATATAATATTTATACAGCACTGTCAGAATTGATACATGTTTGCAAAGAATATTGCATGCTTTTTAAACATCAAACTGTGCACTTAAAAAACGACCATAAAAATCTTTGACAAAGTTGACACAAGCTAAACTGACGGCAAAAACATTTGAGAAAACTGCCACCATCTTTGTATGTGGCCTTTGTCATGTTATTTAAGCAAAGTTTGAACCCAGGTTTTTCCCGAGGTGATGCTGGGGGCCTGTCAGTATAAATAGTATCCCCACATTCTGGAAATTCTGTGCTTGGAATTCCATCTTTTTTATCTCTCTCTTTGTTTCTAGCTTGTTCCATTTCTTCTTGTCACCTCCTTCTCATCTTATTTCTTCCTTCTTGGTTCATTCTCCTGCCTTTTTTTCAGAGAGACTTAACATTTTTTCTCTCCCATGCCTAAGTTGGATGTGCTGGGCCTGACTTGTCAGTTGCTTAATGGCAAAGCAACCGTTTTCGCTCATATGACAGATAACAATAGTTGCTGCCTGAGCTTTCCATGAAGAAGAAAAATCCAGGTTAATGAGCTAGTCTGCAGTATAAATATATCAAACATTCTATAGGTGAGTGGTTAAGGCCACTGGACCTCCATAGCATGGGTCCATAAAGTTTTGAATTCAAATCTTGGCTGTGGCATCTGGTGAATTAAGGGTGGAGATTTTTTTACTGTCTCTCAGGTTAACTTTAAAGTGCAGTCTTGCCTGTGCCGTAATACCTTTTGTATACAATATTATGCACCTGCAGAAGATCACATAGGCACATATATAAAAAAGTTCGTAATTCATGTTGGCATTTCGTGGGTTACGTAAGCACGAACATATCCAGCATGCACCCTCTATTTAAAAATCGTTTTAGAAAAGAAAAAAGAGCTGCTCTGCAGTGGGAATGCGTCAAGCTGAGATGAGGTTAGCAGGCAGACCTCCTGCAAAGTTACAAGCACAGAAGAAGGCCAGGCACTATGCACCCTACCCAGTAAGGTAATCCAGAAAAGAGAACCCACAGCACGGAAAGTTTTTGTTGGCTTCAAGAACCAAAACAGTTTTTAAAAGTGCTGGAACTAACCTGCAGTAGATCATAGTGATGACAGGTTAGAGTGATGCGCTCGTGATCTGCTGACCTGGGTTCCAATCTCGTTCAAGAGGATTTTTCCTCTGGAGTTAACATCAGTGCTGACTCCACTCTCCCCCAAAATCCTTCGGATGAGACTATAAACCGAGGTCCCGTGTGCGAACGCACGCAGAACACCTTGCGCACATGTTAAAACCTGTTCCGCTTTTCGGAAGAGTAGGCCATTGTGTGCCCATGGGAACGTATGCCAAAATTTACAAAACTGCATACACACAGGGACTAGATGTAAAATGTACATGAGCACTAAATCAATTATCCTCGAAATAAAAGAATAAATGAATAAAATAGTAGCCTACCTGACCATCTTCTTTCCCAACATTGCAATCACAGCCATAGTTGTGAAATTTGTTATACACTCATTAAATCATTCATTCATTCATTTAGCAGACATGATCTTTTGTTGTCCTAGGTGCGTTTATTTCTGTTAAATGTGTGGCGCACTTTTGTGCTTTGGTTGTTGTTTTTTTCTGAAAGATTTGAATCCAAATCGGCACCTTAGTCAAAAAGGAAAAGAACGTGAGATGGACTGGGGGGGGGGGGGGGGGGGGGGAGTCGGTGCCCTTTTTTTGGAATTCAGACTTTCTTTGGTTCTAAGTGGCCGTGTTTTTCTAAGCCACCAGCATCCCATGAGGTCACTCCAGACACCTGTGAATGGGTTTCGAACTTTGTTCTAAGATGGTCGTGTTTCTGCTAAACTAAAAAAGCAGCCCCACCCAAACCCCAGGATAAACAAAAAAGTGTGTTATCTTGATCTCCTTTGCATCATTGTAAGGGAAATTTTGTCATTCACACCATGTCAAATTGCCTCATCTGAATTATTTTATTGTTTTTTTTTCGTGGTTGTTTTTATTTGTTTGTTTTTTTAAAAATTCCCTTTGCTATTATAATCTTTTTTAAAGTCATTTCCCATTTTGGGCTTTATGCACTTTCTTAATTTGTATATTAAACACTATTTAATTTTTTAAAAAGATTTTTTTTTTAAAAAAAGGGGTTTGGGGTGGAGGTGGGGGGGAAATAGTTCTTTTTTAGCAAAATTTCTACAAAGGCAGAAAAGAGATTGACTTCCGTTTGCGTGCTTAAATGCGGGAATTTATTTTTAAAATTTATGTTCGCGGTTGTATTAAAAAAGATAAAAACGCCCAAATATTCACTTTTTTATAGTGCAAAGTAAAATTTAATATTACTTTGTAAAATTTTCAGTTTGGGGTTTCTTGTTTTTTATTTTTAAAACGGATTGTGAACAATATGAAAATTTCCCTTTTAAAAAATTTCACCCGTTAGGTTGTCAATTTTGTATCGGGGAATCGGGATCTGGTTAAATTACGTCGCAGTAACCATTTTGGGCTTTACGCAAAGGTTTTGGGGGTTTGCCCCTTAAAAATTTCTAGTACAAAGGGGGGGTTTTGGGTTTCTGAAAAAAAAAAAAAAAAAAAAAAAAAAAAAACCCTGTGCTGGTTCTCCCTGGTGGGGGCCCCTTTTTGAAGGAGCTCAGGGTTTTTGGAATTGACGGCCCTTGGCCCTGGGGTTTGGGGTTTCCCAAGTCTTAAACCGTCTCCCGGGAAAAAGAAGGGTGCTTTTTAGGGGTTGCCCTGCTTCGGGGCTGTGTAGCCTTTTTGTTTTTGTTGCAGGCTGTCCTTTCTACTATGTTTATGATTTATGGGCCTTAAAAGTTTTGTCTTAATTTACTTTTTAACCGGGGGGGTTTTGGGGGGTTTAAAAAAATTTTTGGATGGGGGCATGGCCGGGCCCAAAGCCCCTAAAACCAAATTTTTTACAAAAAGGCAAAACCTAAGCTGTCCCCTCCGGTCTTGTAATTTCGGCGATCCCAGGTTTTGGGGAGCAGGGGTGTGCCCACGCCAGGGTCTTAGTTTTGGTAGTCTTTTTTTAAATGATTGGCTCCCCTTGTTCTGGTTACGTTCTAATTTATTATGTCTGTTTGGCATTTGGCTTTCCCATACTGTGGAAACCCATTTTCAAATGTGGATCAAAACAAATGTTTAGTTTAGGTTTAATCTAGGGACATTCTTTTTTGGGCTGTGTTTTTGAGGTTTCGCTGAAAAAAACCCCAAAAATTGAGTTGTTTTTTTGGGTTTTTTTTTGGGTCTATGTGGGTGGTCCATTTCGTCGTTGGAGATGGGGGACCCCTTTAGATATGGTTTTGCCCCCCACTTGCTGGAGGTTGGAAATTTTTTGTTGGTAGAGATAGCCCTGATTCTTTTTTTATTTTTTAAGATATAAACTTGCTGGCTTTAAAAAACTTTTCCCCCAAAAATTTTCTCCCCGGGGTTTTAAAATTTCTTGAGGTCTTTCTAAAGGGTGATTTGGTCTTCAAAAGGTGCCTTTTCTCTATATAAAGACAGCATCTCCCAAAAAGTTTTAAATTGGGATGCGACTGTGTTGGTAGGTTCTTAAATTTGTGGATGGGAAGGTAGGGGGCCAAAAACCACAGTTCCTTGTGGGTACTCCTGACTCTACTCTAACTTCTTCTGAGGTTTTCCTTTAACATCCCTCTCATTGTTTGGTGGTTAGGAAGTTTTTCAGCCAGGTTGAATTTCCCCACTATCCCAATATTTTTCTAATTTTATTTGTAGTTTCCTGTGGGGGACTTATAAAAAGGGGCCTTGCAAAGTCAAAGTTTTGCTACATCTACTTGTTTTTTCCCTTGTCTAATGGGGTGATAAAGGGAAATCCTGGGGTTTGGGGGTCGGAGTTGGGACTTAAAAGGAGTAGCCAGAGCGGAAGCCGTGGGTTTTTGTGTGTTGAAAATTTTTTTTCCCTTTTTGGGGTTTTCCCAAATTGGGGCGGCTAATTTTGTTTAAATTTTTTGGGATACTGAAGTAGTGAAAAAAATGGGCTATAGTTTGGGGGGCTGTGTGTTTTTCCCCTTTTTTTAAAAAAACCTGAATATTAGCTTGTCTCCAGTCGCCGGTTTAGAATTCCTGTGTCTTTAAAGATTTTTGGTAGATGGTTGGGTTTGTGCTGGTTTCTAATATGTTGCGCAGTTCTTTTGTTTCTATGTTTGGGGGTGGATCGGGCCGTGTGCTTTGGCTGGGTCGGGGGGGTTTTGAGCAGTTTTTTTACCATCTACTGTGAGGTGATGCCTCTATGGGTTGGGGATGTTTGATTGTCCATTGGCGGGGTTGGTTGTCCCCTTTCCCCTTTGGGGTGAAAATTTATTGGATTGTTTTTAAAAAATATTTTTTGGCCCTTTCCTAAGCTATCGTAACTAGGGTTTTCTCCCTTTCCCTTTAAATGGTGCTTTTTTCCCACATTGTCCCCGTCTTTTTTTTCTTTTATTCGCCAGAAAAGGGTTTGTTGTTTTTTTTGCTTGGGAGCCCCTTTTAAATATTGTCGTGTTGATGTGGTGCCAAATTTCCCCTTTCGGTTTTTGTTTCTTTTGCTTCTTTTTTGGTTTGGTTTGTGTTGTCCCGTGTTGTGCTTCTTGGGTTGGTTTTTAGGTCTCGTTTATTCCCGAGGCAGGGTTTTTTATTTTTCGTTTCCATGGTGTGCGGGGTTTTTTTTCTGGTCTTATCTTTTTTGGGATTAGGGGGTTATTTTTGCATTATTTTCCTTTTTTAAAAGGGTTTTTCCATGTGTGTTGGGTCGTTTTCCCCCTTTTTGTTGGTTGTTATAATTGTGTTTTTTTGGGCTTTTAATTTCCCTTTTTCTAAATCCTGTCCAGTTTGCTCTTGTAAAGTTGTTGTTTTTTCCTTTTTTGCCCGTTTGGTGTAGTGGGGTTTTTTTTGTGATGTTGTTACAAAATAGGGGCATGGTTTGGATATTCCTGGGACCGGAAGGGGTGGAGGGGTTGATGAGTGAAGGGTTGGTGGGGAAAAATTAAATTTGTAGGTTCTTTTTTCTAGGGCTTTCTTGTGGATCTGTTTTAAAAACCCGCTTCGGGGAAATTTTAAAATAAAAATTAAAGCGGGTTTTTTACGTTAGGGTGTCAAATGACAACATTCTCTCATCGATGTTTTAAAAAAGGTGCTGGGTAAGTCGTAATTTTTCTTTTAAATTTTTTTTGTTAAAATTTTTTTTTCATGGGCCCATTGGTATGCATTTTTTTTTTTTTTTCACAAAGACAACAAAGATTTATTTGCCCTTAGGTTAAGAAAAAGTATGTAGGGCCCTTTTTAACTTCTTTTATTTCGAGGGTTTCTTTTAATAAGGGGCTCTTTTGCTTGACCAAGCTCAAAATTTTCTACCGCCGAATCGGCATGCGGGACGTGCCCAAAAAACCCCCGGGCACTGCCCCGCAGACGTTTAAATTATGCACAAAAAAAAAATTTTGTGTTTTGATTACAGATAAAGGGCCCCCTTGTTTTGGCCTACAAGGAAAAAAACCCTAAACCCAAAAATGAAAATTTTAATAGTTTTTTGCGTGTGTGAATTTTCATAATCTCAATCAGATTTCTCACTGTTTTGTGTGTGTGATGGGTTTTTCTCTTTCTCCCGGTTGGGAAAATTGGTTTTTTGGGTCTTTTTGTTTGTTTGTTGTTTTTTTTGATTTACACCCCCCTAGGCTCCAATCCAGGGGGTGGGGTTTTTTAGAGGGTTTCTTATTTTGGGGAAAAACAATCATCCTTGATCATACAGTAAAAAGAAAATTTATCTATGTTTTCGTGGCCCTTAGGGCAGTTTGTCATTTTAACTGCCCGGTTTAATTTAATAAGCCCATTGTTTATGCTTTTGGTTGTTGTTTTTTTGTGGTTTTTTTTTTTTTTTTTTTTTTTTGGGGGGGGGGTTGTTCTTTTGCTTTGAAACTGTGAGGTTCACCCGTGGGTTTGGGGAAAGCGACCCGTTTCACCCCCCAAAGTAGTTGCCCTTCAACTTCGTGGATGGTGTTTTAAACAAAAACACCTGTGGGGCCCCTTTCATTTTAAAGAGTTTTTGTATGATACAGCCATTTCCGTATGAAATTTCAAATAGTTCAACATTTTTATTTAGAGATTTTTCTGCCCCAAGTCTTAAAAAAACTATAGAGCAAAGTATTCCCTTTTAGGGAGCCCAAAACTTTTGTTTTTTGATGGTAAATACTTTCCCTTTTATGCTAATACTACTACTATTTTTATTTTTTCTACTCCCGATAATTTTGATAGTGTTTTTTTTTGTGTCTTTTTGTTTTTTAGTTTTATTTTTCTTTTTTATGATCTTGGGTTTTTGGGCATTTTTTGTTTTTTTTCATATATTGTATTTTTTTTTTTTGAAAGGGCATTGGTGTTTCAATTTCCCAGAAAGATTTAAGGGGAAGGAAGCAAAGACTTGCCCCTTGGTTTTGGGACCATCCCCGGGGAGACCGAACATTTTAGAAAATGTACAATGAAACAAACAAGTCTCAGTTTCCAGGCGTTCTTTGCCAGACATATGTTGATTTTTTCAGAAACCTTTTAACCTTTCAAAATAAAAATGTGTGAAAAGCGAGTGTCATGTAGCTCAAAAGTAAGATAGTAATTTTGTTCACATGCACAAATGGGCATTCGCCCAAGGCTTCGTTTTTTTGTTTTGTCCTTTCGCTTGTGTGAAAAAAGTTGGAACGAAACAGAATTTTTGGTTTGTTTAAAAAGGGTTTTTGATGAGCTGTGTCTCTTTAAACAGTCTAATCTTTTGCGGTTTCGTTTTTGCTTGGGGAAGAAAAGCACAGCAAAAAGTGATCGAGAAAGAATCTCTTGGTTAGGGGCTTTTCGCTCTGACTGTGATGGAAAACCCGTTTTTGCTTTTTTCACAGCCCAAAAAAAAAGAAGAAAAAATGGAAAAACTGAAAAAATGATGTATGATATGGACTCTACTGTGCTTTTTGGGCATAGACTTATTGCATGAACCCAGTTTGGATGGCCACATAAACCTTGAAGTGAAACAGGACATACACTACAAGGTAAAGGACAAGCTTGCAGTATCACACAACTGGTCTAGACACAAGTTTGTGAGCAGTCTGCCTTCTATCTCTCACTTAGAGCAGTTTGATGAAAATAAATCAGTGAGCCCTGGAACTTCACCAAGAGATGGTGGCAGATGAAGTTCTTTTGCCAAAGAGGGTGAACAGCAATGGCATTGATTCTCAGATAAGTGGCAAAAGTATCCCATTGGATTCTTTGCAGAGGCAGCACAAATTTTCCACAGAACATTCTCCCATTTCAAATACAGAAAAAGCAGAAGAGATATCGAACGACTCTTTGAAACCAAACCAAACCAAACCACATAGGAAGAGTTTGAAAACAAACATCAAGACAATGCAGAATAAACTCAGGTGTGTCTACTGTTGTAAATCATTTTGTACGAAGCATCTCCTAAAGCAGCATATAAAATCAACTATGGGTGGATCTAAATCTTTGCAAGAGTGTAGTCACAAAACTTTGCTTGTGAATTTTGTGCACAACTCTTCATGAACAAGTACTCTCTGAAGGCGCACATAAAGCGCAAACACTCTGGGGAAGAGCAGTGAAGTGTGATATTTGTGGGAAACCCAGCCTGGTAGTTTTGCTCTCAGTGCTCACAAAAAGGCATGCCATGACTTCAACACTTTATGCCACATATGTGGGGCTGAATTTTCAGGGCGGACATCATTTGACAAGCATATGGCTAGCCATGAGGGGATCAAACGCTATTTCTGTGACATTTGTGGAGCGGGATTTGTACAAAAACGTTCTCTTAACAACCACAGTGCTGTTCTTGAAACTACGAAGTCTTACCAATGTGACGTTTGTTCTCAGATTTTTCAAAACTCCCCATTTGCTCAATGAGCACCTGCTAAAGTTTCATCAGCGTGGGCCCATCGCTAGAACACCGCATCCGTGGCCTGAAGAAAATGGGAGTAGACGTGGATAAGAATAAAAAATCACCCGACTGGAAATCACCTGTGTATTATCTGTAGTGAGCCTTTGATGGATGGTGTTTGTCCTCCACCCAAGACATACCCAAGAGTGTTCCATTGTCCGACCTGTGGGGACAGGACCAGCAACATTGTTCTGTTCTATCAACATGTCAAGTGGCACAAAGGGATGCTGTTGTCACTAATCGTCGTACAAGTGTGACTGGAGAAGCAGCAGTTAGTCATCACCTATCCACTTCTGAGTCTGGTAGCTTGGTGTCAGTGACAAGTGTGAAGTAAAGCTCAAAACTTTCAAAAATTTTGAGTATTTGTCAGCACACATGCTCCAACACAGGGAAGCAAGGTTTGTGTGCGATATTTGTTTAAAAAGCGATTTACTTACAAGTGTAACTTGAAGATCACATGAACACCCACCTAGTACATGGCAGTTTTGAGTGTGAAGCCTGCAAAAAGAAATTCCGGGACAAGTTGCTTTCAAAAAACCCCAGCTGAAAACACACAGACCCCCAGTTTAAATGTCAGGTTTGTGGTAAACCCCTGACCCGTCGTCCATATCTTTTTGAAACATTATCAGAAAATGCATCCAGAATATCAAGGAAGCATGTTGTAATCCTGATCAAGTTGAATTCAGACCAGTTATCACTTGCATTTTTCTCAAGGTGTCACTTCATATGTGAAAATTTCCCTTTAGATGCTGTTAGACCATAACCGCCACCTGCAAAACCCAGTCTGAAAGTTGCACGTCAGGTATTTTCTGGTTTTGTAATCCAAACCCACCTAACACTGACATGAAGTATGAATCTTTAATGTGCCTTAAAGGGACAGTAACACACCTCTATGCCCACTCAGTTATTCTGTTGAGATCAGAGTTAATTACAGTAAGCCAAAACTAGGTGGATAAGACTATAAACCGAGGCCCCTTTTTTCGAAGCATGCAGAACGTCTTGCGCACTTTGTTAAACCCTGTTCCGCTTTTTCGAAGAGTAGGCCATTGTGTCCCGGTGGAACAGATGACAAAATCTACAAAACCACATACACACGGGGACTGGATGTAAAAAAGCACATGAGTGCTTATTCCATTATCCTTGATATACCTAGTTTCCACATGTTCTGTGCAGCAGATGGTTCGTGCAAGGGTGTATTCACCAAACAAACTTACAGCTTGCGAAGATATAGATCTGTTAGACTAATAATTATAAGATTACTTGTCATGTGAAAATGATTTATGTACAGTTTGTGATGCTTCTTAATAAGATTTGTCTGTGAAGTTGTGGGTAAAATATTTTTTTAAATTGGACTTGTGATGAGGTGAATGTTATGCAGGTTCCGAGCTTGAGATCACCACAGGATTCCACTTCCAGTCTCTTGAAGACCACCCAGACTTGAAGATTTTTTTTCTTTTTTTTTTTTTTTTTCATGAGATTGTTACCAGTCTACCTAACTCAACAGATTTTAAGGCCACCCATTAAAAGAAGACTGTCCAACCCAAAGAAGGGTCAACAAAAGAGGGGAGCTTCACTCACCAGACAGGACAGATGCTTGAACAATGACATCAGGACATCTTTGACGATGACCCCAAAGAGATTCTCAATGTCTAGCGTCTGGAGTTAGGGGATTCGCTCTCATTCTGTGCAACATCCCTTGTGTTTGGGGCCAAAAGACTCTCAGAAAAGCCTGAAAAAAAATCCCACTCCTTTAACATCTTCATCAACCATCTCCTTTCGGGGCCCCCCTTTACTTTTCAGGTCTGTGAAAGGAGTTCAAAATGGGGGGGCAGTGAAAATCCAGTACCCTGGGGCAGAAAAGATGGGTTAGCTCGTAGGGGCCCTTTACTCCAAAAAGTCAAGCTGAGGCAGAGGTATGAAACCCAACGTCCCCCCCCCCCCCCCCCCCCCCCCCCCCTCTGTTCACCCCATTACTTCCAGCATTTGTATATCTTGACGTACCCTGTTGTTTTACGGGCCTTCAACCCTTTCTTTTCTCTCAAACGATGAGGAGTTTACAAGGAAAAAAACAGAAGTTTGTAATTGCTTGACTTTTTTAAAAGGTTTTTGGTTTGTTTGGACAGATATGGCAATTAGGCAATTTGATGTAGTTGACTCTGTTGAAAAATCTTTTTTACCTTTAAAGTAAATCAGTTTCATGGTTAATGCTGTGAAGAAATGGGATTTTCATCGGTGTTTTGATGGGTAAGTTATTAATGAATCCCAGTGTGCTCAAATGTGGCTTGACCGCATGTGGTTAAAAGTGTAATTCTTTTTGAGTTATAGGAATTTGTGTTATTTAGTTTTAGACTACCTGAAGGAGATGGATCTATAAATTTAAAAATTCCCAGGCCATACTAAAAAAAATTCGTCAGTGCCCTATGATACACAAGAGGTTAACAGGGGGTTTGAAGCTTCTGTTTGCTTGTTGGTGGTTGGTTGGGTTTTCTTTTTTCTGGGTTCGCATGTAACAAGTAAAGGGGAATTTTTTGAAACAGAAAAGATCAGATTTAAAAGGGGGTCAATCTGTTCATTTTAGGGTGACAATTTTGCCTGTTGCTATGTTGTTGTGCAAAGGTTTTTCCCTCGCTTGTGTGTGTGTGGTGTGTGTGTGCGTTTTTTTAAAAGGATAAGGGAATTAAGCACACATGTGCTTTTTTATTAAAATCCCGTGTGTATGCAGTTTTGTAAATTTTGTTCTTTTCCCCCAGGGGCACACAATGGCCTCTCTTCTGAAAAGGGAATGGGTTTTTTTTAAAAGTGGGGTTTTTGGTGTTTTCCCTTTTGGGGACCCCGATTTATTAAAATCTCTTAAAAAGGATTTGGGGAGGAAAGTTCGGCACTGTGTTTTCCGGAAAACCTTTGAATGGTTTTTCTTACAGGTAGAGATCACAAAATGCCCCCGGTTTCCCCCTTTTGTTTTGTGTGTGTGTGTTTTTTTGGGTGTTTGGGGTTGGTTGTTTGTTTTTTGAGGGGTTTGGGGTTTTATGGTTAAAAATAACATGTTGGGAAATGTTTTTGCTTCTTTTTTTTTGTTTGGGTTTTTTGTTTTTTTAAATTTGGGGTTTTGTTTGTTTTTTTTTTGTTTTTTTTTGGAAAATTTGGAAGTCATTTTTTGGTAAAAATTTTTAAAAAAGTTTAGAAACGGAAAATTGTTAATTTAGTGTTTTTTTTTTGTTTATTTGGTTTTTTAAGGGGATTTTTTAAATTTGGGAAAGGGGGCAAATTTTTTTTGTGTTTTTGCATTTTTTGTATTTGAAATTCTTGGAATAAAAAATTTTGTTTATTTCTTCATTTTTTTTTTTTGTGGTTTGTTCCCGCGCCTGAGTTTTGGGTGGTTTTGGGGGTTTATTTTTTTATTTTGTGTGTGTTTTAGGGTTGTTTAAAAATGTGGGGGAAAAAAAAATGTTTTTCCTGGTTCATTTTTTTTCGGGTTTTTTTTCCCCCCTTCTCATTTTTCCTTTTTTTATTTCCTTTTTTTCATATCCCTTTTTTTGAGATTTTTTTTTATTTTTTTTTTTTTGTTTTTTGGGGCAAACCTTTTGATTTCCCCCTCCCTGAGATTTTTCATATTTAAATGTTTTTTACCCCTCATTGTACCCTTCCCAAATTCAGGGATTTTTAAAACATTCCTTACCTTTTTTAAAAAAATTCATGAACCCATTTTAGGGATGAAATGGCCTATTCTTTTAAAAGGAAAATGGGTTTTAAATGTGTATGCAAGTTTTTGCGTATTTTTTGCCCCTAGGGGTGGGTTTTTTAAAGGTTTTGGGAGGAGGGGAGTTAGTTAATTGTTTTCAGGGAAAACCCCCCCCCCCCCCCCCCATAAAACAACAACACACAAAACCAAAAAACCAAAAGGCATCTCCATGGGGTTTGATCCGGGCTGCAGATTCAAGCGCAATGCTCTAACCACTGGCTACTCTCCAGTTTTTTTTTTTTTTTAAAACCCCACTTTAAGTCATGAGATTTCTCTGGTGAAATTGGGCTGTCCCCCTGGGGAGAGCGCATCCCCAAAAGGAAACCCCACCCATTATTTTTTAATTTTTCCTGGGAATGTATTTTTTTCCCTTCCCAGGGTGGTTTTTTTTTGTGAATTTTGCCGGGAAAACTTTTGTGCTTTGGGTTCTTTTACATGGGGCTCAAAATTTATGTGTAAAACCAGGATCTCTTTATTGTCTCTCCAAAGACTAGCACCCAGACCCCACTCTGGTCAAATGGATAGGGGAAAAATTTTTTGGCCCCAAGGGGTTCAAACCCCGCACACTTCCGACCCGACTTTTGAAACTTCATTTCTAGGCAGGTGGTTATCTCTTGCCAACAATCCATGCGCATTTGTTTTTTCCCTTTGTTTTGGGCCCTGATGGCAGAGTGTTTGAAGGGTGGGATTCTATCCTAATGGTCCTAAATTCACGGTTTAATCTTGAAACAGGGTACAATATAAAGGATAAAGTGCTTAAAAACCCCAGGTAACTAAGCTGTAAACCTGCCTTTTCCTTCTTTCTGTACACACAAAAGCGCTAAGACAGTTATTAATTAAATACCCTGTTATTATATTGGCATTCGGGGTTGAAAACTCTAAACACCCCCTTAAAAGTCTTTTCTAAGTCAAGCTGAGGGCCCTTTTTATGTTCTTAAAAAGGTTACATGAAAAACTTTTTATCCAGTGTGTACTACTACAGTTCCGGGTGGGAAAAGGTGTGACGAGTGCGTTTCTGGGGCTCCTGGGGTGTTAACCCTGGAATCCCTAACAAAAACATAAACACACTCTTGTAAATAAATTTAAAGCTTTGTCGCTTTTTGGGGTCATGGAATTCAGTTGGTCGAATTTGCAAAAGTGTGTTCGAGGGTAAGTGTGATCTGTTTTTTATAGAATAGTCAAACCCCCAGGGGACCCTCTTGGAAAAAAAACCCAGAAAAATGAATCTCTCTATTTCTTTTTTCCTTTTCTAAAACATATTAGGAGTGACTGGTGTGGGGTTAACAATGGGTTCTACATTCATTTTTACTGTTTTTTTAAAAATTTTTTAAATAGCCAATGGTTTTTAAAGGCATGGCACTTTATACACACAGGGCATTCATTATGGCAAAAAAAAAATCAAGGGTAAACCCTCCAAGTATCTTGGACACATTTTTTCCCCACCCATCTAGAATTTATCAAATTTTTAAAAAAAAATAAAGAAACCCTTTTACAGTTTTGGAAATTTTCTTTATCAGTGTGTTGTTTGTATTAAAGGAAGTTTATGTAATGGGAACCCCTTTTCTGAAATTAAGTTGATCCCCTTGGGGTGTGTGTGTGGTGCGTGTGTGTGTGTTTCTATTTCATTTTAAGTTTCTTCATTAAGAAAACCCACCACACACACCACACACAAAACATTGGGTCAATTCTGTCAGTCTTGTATTTCTATACCAAAATTTCCCAAGCGTTTAAAAGCAAAGTAAGAATTTTCCCTGGGTTTTTTTTTTTTTTTTATTCAAAAAAACCGTTCCCACTTAAATGACAATTTTTACCACCATGATTTTTTCCCCCTTAATATACAGTTGTTTTTTGTGCTGTTTTTGTTTAAACATCTAAAAAAAAAAAAAAGTTAGTCATAAATACTCCCCCCCCACAAACAGGGATGTTTTTTTGGGGGGGCTGATTTTTTTAAAACGAAGATTGTCGTTTAAACTTTTTTCTTGGGAAATGTGTTTTTTGCTAGTACTCGGATATCATCATTATGATGGCTTTTCGATAATGGTTTTTAAGCAAATACTGAAAAATTGTCGTCGGTCTAATGTATGTATGTGTGCCCGACTTGAATGAAAAGACAAGAATGGATGTAAAGGGAAAGAGTGCTTTGATTTTGGCTGCTGGGTCGTAGAAGAGAGCTGTACAGTGCAGGGGTTTTTGGGGAGAAATGATCAAAACAAAAAAAAACATGCAGATAATGAAAATGCAGAAGATGCAATTAGTTATCGGTTTTTTCACTGTAAAAGCCGACTTTGCCCAACATTGAAAAGGGATGTTGTGCACAGGAACAACAAATTTAAAAAAGTTTTTTTTAATTTCACACACACGCACAAAACCCACACCACAGGGAAAAAAATGTACCCAAAATTAACTTCTGAGTAGTTTGATTTTGAAAAATGAAGCCAACGGTTGCTCGAACTCAATGATGTTTTTAAAAGGCCAAAAATTATTTTTTTTTAAGTCAAAACACAAAAAGTACCTAACTCAACTAACTACCCCAAAATAAAAACTTTTTGAAAAGGGCCTTGACACTGAACTTACATCAATAATCCAGCTGCTTTGGCGCAGTGGTTAGCACCTTGGGTTACAGATGGGAGGTCACAAAGTTCGAATCCAAAAGGAGTCATAGGGATTTTTTTGACTAACCCAGCTCCTCCCCTCAATGAGTACTTTGTTCATGAAAACTGTTATGGGTTGTTTTCCTTTACCCCTGAAAAAAAAAAACAAACCTACCAATCCCCCTTCTATTATCTATTATCTATTTTTTTTTATCTATCTATCTTTTTAAATTCTTCTTTTTAAAATTATATATTATATATATTATATATTTTATTATATAATTTTATTATATATTATATGCGCAAACACAGATACACTCTAACATCACCCTTTCTACACACACCACACCACCCCAAGCTTGCATAAACATGCTCTTTTCCCCCCCCTTCTCCTCTCTCTCTTTCACAACCCACCGGTTCTCTGTGTCTTCTCTAATCATAAACTCAGAAAATTTAATTATCTGGCCTTGGGCCATAATCGGTTTCTGTCGTCACATGACTTGATTGATAAAATGAAGAGATTGAAAAAAGCCTTAACAAGATTTAGATGCCACCAGAACACAGAGATGATGTTTTTGCATGATGATCTGGCAGAATCCCTTTGTTGTGTTAGTAAAACATTTTCATTTGAATACACATGTGAAGGTTTGGTTAAGATGTCTTTTCTTCTCCATTCATTTAATTTTTCTTTTTATGCATATCTAACAGATTCATTATATAAATTTAAAGGGCAAAATATATTAGAATTTTACATTCTTTTTTTTTAAATTTCATTGATTTATAAGGGGAAAAAAAAAACAGACACTGACACAAGCCCGTTTGTCGTAGCTGTAACTGTAGTGTAAGTTTGGGTTCCCTACGAAATCGAAGCCCCATTTACATTCAAATTAAATTTCCCAAATTTTAAATCCGTAATTTCCGGAAATTCTGTCATATCATAAAGAACTCTGTATGTTGTTATCACTTAGATACTGGACTCTGTGTGTGGTTTGGGGTGTGTGTTTTTGGTGTGTGTGTGTGTGAGAGAGAGAGGGGGGGAGGGGGGAAAGAAAGTCTTTTTTTAAATTTTTGATGGTACACTGAATAAGCAAAACTTTTTTCATCATAATGTAACAAGTGTGTGTGTGTGTGTGTGTGTGTGTTGTGTGCTGGCTTGCTTGTTTCATGTGTTTTGTGTTGTGAGTGTGTTGTTGTGTGTGTGTATTGCATTGGTGTGTTTGGCATGGTGTGGACTCATGGGTGTGCAATGATGTGAGTTGTAAAACTGTTTGAAAGTGATTATACTTAAGGTGGGTTAGCGTGAGGGTTTTTGGTAATGTGCTCATGATCTTTTGGCCCCAGGTTTGAATACGTTCAAGAAAATTTTTCCCTCGGGAGTTAACATTTCCTCCCTCCAAGTTTTTGAGTGGACTAAAAAACCAAGGTTGTGGTAATCCCTCAAAAATCTTGCACACGTTAAAACCGTTCCGTTTTTTAAAAAGAGTGGGCCATTATGTGCCGTTAAATGGATGACAAACTTGACAAAACCGCATAACACGGGATTGGTGAAAAAAAGCAATGAGTGGTTTTCAAAAAATCTTGAAAAAAAATGAAAAAATAAAAAAGGGTGAGGGAGGGGATTAGGGAGTTGGAGTTTTTAAAACTAATATAATGTCCCGCTCATTCAAAGCTGTGAGGGGGAAATCGAGAGACTCAGAGAAAATTTTAGTATGTGTATTTATTTATTTATTTTTTATATTGGGATAAAGGGAAAAGGCACTTAGTGCTTTTTTATCCCGTCCCCCTCTGTAGTGGTTTTTGTAATTCTGTATCATTCCCCCGGCCAAGGGCCTTCTTTAGAAAAGGGAACAGGGTTTTTTTTAAAGTGTGCAAAAATGTTCTGCGGGTTTGCACACGGGGGCCCCGGTTTATAGTTATCCCAAGGTTTTTTGGGGGGTGGAGTCTGCATGATGTTAACTCCAGGGGAAAATACCCCCTTTAAAGGGGAAACGAACCCGGGTTGTCAGTTCGGCGCAATGTTTAACCAAGGTATCCCGTAAAGAATCTTTCACATCTTTGAGTCATGGGAGTGTGCCATTTCACCCCCTTGGTTTGTTCTTCGTGCTATGGCATTTCACACTTTAAAAATTTTCTCATGTAAAAGCTGTATTTACAACTTGAAAAATAAAGTTCACTCATGTAAAAGTGTTGTTGAGTTATGGTCATTTATCACCATAAATACCCTTATGATGTGATGTGTTTTTTGTTGCATTAACTTTACCACAGACTGTTGAAAGAATCGAAAAAGCTTTTGTCGATTAAGTTCGTCATAGTTTTGATTATTTATTTTTGACGTTATATGGGGTCACTTAGTGTAGCCCAAATCGTCTTGACAGTAACTGCTGTTTTTGTTTTTTTTTTTTTTCTTCCTCTTGTGTTCTACATAAAAGGGTTATCTATGTTATTGTGACGAATAAATTAATTAGTGAAAAAGTGGACTCTTGTCGTTTGTTTTTTGGTGGAATTCTAACAGGTTATGGGCCAGTAACGAGGCAAAAGTTTTTCGACAGCGGGGAGAGGATTTTGATCACTGGGAGGTGAAAACTTGCTTTTTGAAATTCGTAAGCTAAAAAATGTATCCCGGGAGCGATGGTGAAAAAATTGATGTAGATAAAAATGAAGAAGTTTTTTTGAACTTGTTCAGCTTTAAAACGACAAAAGTTTGTCACTTGTATGCATGAGCAGCAGCGATGGACGAAAAGCTTGAGAATTCTTCGGCAAAATTTTGCAGGTTGTCTCACGGATTATCGTCTTTACACCGAAATGAAAAGCCTGAGATGAACCTCAGAGACATGACAGATTAATATCCGTGCAGAAGCGGAATCGCCCCGAGAAAATGCTGGAGAGCGTGAGTAAGTTTGTTAATAGGATGGTTCTGAAGGGGTTACCAGTGTTCCCGTCATTTTTCCCGTTGCACTCGTCCCCAAAAGAAAAATGACTTCAGCAAATTTTAAAATTTCTCTCCGCAGCTTTGAGGAGACGGAGAGGGGCTCGGTGTCAGCAGCAATGGGTAAGATTCACTTCTGAAAATGAAGCACAAAAACGTTTGACGCAAACGTGAATTGTCAATGCTTAAATGTGGAAATTACGACTCTTCAAAATGATTGCAAGAAGAAGAAATGTGGTGAGTCATTGCAAAAATGATCACAACTGACCAAAATTGCCGTCGTAAAAAGCAAGGCTAGCGGTAAGGGGGGAAAGGAGGGGGTAAACTTGAGCGACAAAACCTGACTCCACTAATCCCGATCCAGAACATTTTTTTCTTCAAGATGACGAAGGGGGCAGACAGGAGATAAGAAACCATACAAAGTACTAGTTGATTGTGGTGTACAAGCCATTACTCAATGACAAGACTTTGTTCACCCGTTTGAAAATTCTTTCAAAAAGAAGCCCCTTTCATCGAACTTTCGAATGGTGAAAACAAAAACAATTAGCAAAGCAAAAGGGGGACCGCACTGTAACTGTCAAAGTTTTGTGGAAAACTATCAGTCTTATCTGAATGATCATTGTATTTTATACTTTTCACAGAAATATTCTCTGTTCAGGCAGCGACAAAAAAGGGGAGGTGTATTTGAACTGAAAAAACAAGCCTTGTGTATGAAAGGTGAAGCCAAATTTAAAAACGAAAAACAAGGTGATTTTTTACCTCAAGACTGTCTCAGAGGAATGTGATGTTGTAATGTTAGTTTAAAAACAGGTTTTAATGTTGGCATAAAATTCTAGGGCACTGTAATTTTTCTGATGTGTTGAGGCTAGAAAGGGGTTGTTTTTGGCATGAAAATTACAGACAAAGGTAACATGATTTTGAAAAATGTGTTGGGGAAAAAAGACAAAAAATCAGTTAAAACAACACGCACTCGTGAACTTGTCCCCTAAAAGTTAGTGCACCCTGATTTGTGGACCGGTCAAACCCCCCATCCCCTGAAAGGGTTTTAAGTATGCCATCACTTACAGAGTTATTCTGTGCGCATTGTGTATTTCATGCTGCAAAAGGAAACGATCAAAGCCACGAAAGTTTCTGGTGATTCTGCCCTTTTGGCAAGGTAAAAAACCTTAGATCTGATAACGGTTCTGAGTTTTCCTCAAGGGGGTTTAAGGAATCCTAGGAAAAAAAAGTAGCATGAAACTCACTCCTTACTCCCCACCCAAAAGGGGGAGTGAGAGGAAATGGCGCCAATTTTTTGGATGGGAAGATGCATGCGATTCAAAAACTTCCCAAAAGGGTGTGGCCATTTGCTGTGCACACTGTGTGTACAATGTAACCCCTGTTTTTAATGCCCGGATAAACAAATCCATATCAAGGTTTGAACTGGTCGAAAACCAAACATCTCAAAAATGAGAATTTTTGGAAAGAGTGTTGCTATTCCGCTCAAGCGCAAATTGTTCACGTGCGTAAGGGGGTTTTGGGAGGTTGATGGGGTTTCAGTCCTGCCTACCCTTTTTTTAAATTTCCCTGAAAGTGGAAGTGATGAAATGTCGTGTTGTGCATTTTGTGTAGATAAGCAGACAGAGTTGTGTGAATGACCCCGGGTACACAGACAGAGAACTCTTTAGATGATGTAGTGTGATGATGATGATGAGACCCCCTTCTGTCAGTCAACCCCTACCCGAAAAGGGAGTCAGAGTGTATGTAGGTCAAGGTCACAGAAAATCTATTAATATGCCTAAAAAAAGAACCTTTGGTTTAAAGGAAAAACAAGGTCACGGTTCCCAGAAGGCGAGGGGAAAACCCCCTAACCACTTGAAAGATTATGAAACGCAGTTTGTGATGTTTATGTCAAGTTACGAAAACGGTTATTGTTTTTAAAATGTCCCCGTTTCCAAAAAGTTATCGGGGGCGTGGGTCAGAGGATTCTCATTGCTGGAAAAGGCAAAGGATGATGAAATTAATCTTTGAAGGAAAAAAAAACTTAACTCTGTGGTCTTCCGGAGGGAGGCAAACAGTGGGGGGAAAAATGGGTTTACACAATCAAGAGGTGCGAGGTTCAAAGTCCTACAAAGTAGATATGTCGCAAAAGGTTTCAGTCAGAAGAAGGTTTTTTGATTTTCGATTTTTGCACCTATGTAATATGTTCAGTAGTCTTGATGCAAATTGCGGGTGAAAAAAGATTTGATTTTAATCAGTTTGGTGTCAAAAAAGCTTACCTCAATGCTGACATTGATTTTGAATTTACATGGATCAACCTGAAGGTTTTGAAAAAGGTCAAAAAGGTGAAAAACTTGTGGCAAATTAAAAAAAAACCTTGTGGGGTTTTAAAAACATTGGGGGAATTGGAACCCGTTGCTGCCAATTTTTTGGCTGAAAAAGAGTTCATTTTAAGTCCTTGTTTAAATTTTGGGGTTAAACCAAAACGACGACGATGGCTGATGTCTTTTGTGTGGGTTTATGATATTTTGTTGGTGCAAACAATATGCCCCTTGTGCAAAAAGAAGAAAATGTTCTCGATAGGTTCAAAATGAAAAACTGGGAAAGTTGTCGTTTTCCCAGGCATTGATTTTTGGGAAAAAAGGTGGATGTGTTAGGGTGCACCAAAGGCTTTTCATTCAAAAATGCTTGAAAGAATGACATGCTGAATGTAAACCTTGGGGTCCCCTCAGAACGAAGTGGATACGAAAAACCCGAAAAAGTTGTCCCGCAATATCGGAAAATTTTTGGGGGGCCTGATCTATGTATGATTACAACAAGGCCCGTATCGGGGTGTTTTTCCTGTTTTCTCGATTCCTTAAACCCCCTTCAAGGTCATGGGTCGCAGCCAAGCATGTGTTTCGTATCTCAAAGGGAAATTTTACTATGAGTTGTGTTAAAGAAAAAATACCACAGGATTAAAATCATGGTATAGTGTGGGTTTTGGGGTCTAATGTGTGATAGGGGCAGTACTCAGGGTTTGTTTCCTGAATGAAAACGGTACCCGATTTTTTGGAAAAAGAAGAAAAACTGTTGTTGCTTGTTACTTGCGAAGCTGAAAAATATTGCTTTTGCTTGAGTACAAGAAAAATTTGTACCTGAATCGTTTCTGAAGGACAGGGTATTAACCAAGGTCAAGGGGCTTTTTCTATGAAGACAACCCCAAAGGGCCATTGTTCTTGCACAAACCCCAGCAAAAGGCAAAGATCGAAAAATTGAATTTTTAAATTTCCTTTACAGAAAATTTGGTCAAGCGTGGCAAAAATGTTTCAAAATATTGTCCAAGAAAAATGATTTTGTATAAAGACCAAAAAATCATTGAAAACTCAGTTGTTGAATTCAGTCTTTTTGTTTTGGGTTTAAAAAAAGACAATGATTTGGATGGGTGTGCATGATATGCTTATTAATTGCTGAAAAAATTGGGATGAACTAAATGTTGATGTGTGACTTTTTGGATTTAAGTTGTATCGTTAAGTGGGGGTGTTAATGTAATCGAAACGCTTAGTCAGATTATGTTGTATAGTTTTGTTATTTTTTTGCGTATTATGGTGTGCATTAGTGATTGCCAAGTCGTCTTGACAGTAACGCTTTTTTTTGTTTTTTGTTTTTTTTTTCCTCTTGTGTTCTCATAAATGGTATCTACTGTTTGTGACTGAATAAATTAATCTAGTGACAAAATGGACTTTGTCGTTCGTTAGGTGGTTTTTACACAGACAACTTACACTGCCCCCAAATACGTGTTGTACAGTGTTGCTTTTTTAAAAATTTTTATTGGTATGTCTTTTCTGGTGTGTGTTGTGGGTTGGTGTGTGGTGATTTTATTTTTATATCAGGTAATGGTATAAGCATTATGTGATTTTTTAATCGTCCCCGGGGTGTCGCGTTTGTAATTTTTTTCATCTGTTCCCACTGACACAATGGCCCCTCTTTTTAAAAGCGAAAATGTGTGAAAATGGAAGTTTTGCTGCGTTCCAAACGGGGCCTTGGTTTATAGTTCTGTGAAGGACTTTTGAGGAGAGTGAAGTCTGCATGATTTTAAAATCCATGGGGAAAAAAAAACTCTTGAAAAGGGGTTCGAACCGGGTCGTCGATTTCGAGGCATTTTTAACCACTTGAACACCCGGTGTTCGTGTTTGTGTGTGAATGTGTAAAATTTTTAGGATGCATCAACGGCGACTGGTTGCGCGTCCATCCTTTAGTTGCGTTTTCAAAAAAGTGAAGGGGAAAAGTAGCTTGTGGTCGGCACAGAAAAAAGTTTGGGAAGGCTTAGGCATTTCTCCCCTCACTTAGCGAAAACCCTCCGGAACAAAAATGGCGCTTTCAGCATGGTCCGGCATAGATGTGCCTCTACGGTCTGCATGCCTTAAAAGAGTCTAAACTATCGTCTGCATCTCTTGGGCCCGGCCTTGTCGGAGGGTTTAATCTTTCTGTATATTTCTATCTTCAGCTTTGTATCATTATTTTGGGGTGAATTTTTCTGAAATCGGGTCGATTATTTAAACCCTTGTTTTCTGTTGTCTTTTTTGTCGTAAAGATATTTTTTTTGTTGTGAGAAACTATGAGTAAGGGATGTTTTTCGACGTCATGTTATGCAGTTTTCGGGGAAATTTCCCCGGAGTTCCCCCCCCCCCTCCCCCAATAGTTATCGAAAAAGTCCCCGCTGCTCAGTCGAAAAAAATAAAAACTTAGCAATGGACTTTTTCAGAAACCAGATCAACACCATTTTGGGGTTTTGTTTTCTGTAACGACCCAGCCTAGAAAACGAAAAAATTTGGTTCAAAGTGTGTGGTGGTTCCCCCTGTTTAGGCCAGAAAATGTCCCCCATCCCTAGTCGTGAGTGTTGGTCTGGGTGCTTGCTTTTGGATGGACGATAAACGAGGTCCCTGTCTTTCATTAAAATTTAGGGCAAGTAAATGAACCCCCTGGCAACAAAAGACTTTCCCCATGTAGCATTCGTAGAAAAAGCCCCTCAAAAGGGAAACAAATTATCAGTTGAGAAGGAAAAGAAAAAAAATGGGTGGCTGCACTTGTGTTTACTCTCCTAGAGGGACCCAAATTTCATGCAGAGAAATCAGCAGTGACTTAAAGTGGTATGCAATAACAAATTACAATACAAATACAATACAATGTTAGGTCAGATGAATGTGGACTAACTACTTGTTGTCTAATCAGTTTTGATAAGAGTTTATTCTGAATGTTTTGATGTAATATTTTTCAGTAGTTTTTGCACCTGCAAGAATTTTGCATTAATGAGATAATAACATTGAATTATTAGAATATTTTAGAGACAAATTACAATCCGGTTTAACCACTGAGAACTAAAAACAGGTCCTTTTATTGTTGACAGAAAAAATTCTCCAGCAGTCTACCAATTGTCATAATTGCCATCAGTCAGCTTCAACTCAATTCATCCACCTGCCTTTGTCTTCATTTGAAAACACCAATATATATTCAAGCTGTGTGTGTCCCTAGTGAACCGTATTTGCCAGTTGCAACATAGCGAGTAATCCATAGTGAAAACCACCATACTCTTCTAGTTCTACAAGTTCAGATATTTGAAACTTACAGTTGCTATAAAACTAGTACTATATCACTGTCACTACATCATTAATTGGGAAGAAGCGTAGGATTGAACGCTATGTCTTATCCAAATCTACCGCAAGGCCCTCCACAGCAGCAGGCACACTCACAGCCGGGTTATCCCCACTGGACCAGGCCAGCCTGGATACCCACAACCAGTTATCCTCAAACTCACGGAGGCAGCCCTGGATACCCAAAGCCAACCCTCCAGCGTATCCAGGTCAGCAAGTCCCAGGGGGGTACCCAGGAAATGCTGGTATAACCCCACAGGGTACAGTCAAGGCCAGGCACCTCCACCTGGCCAGGGGTGGCTTCCCTCCGCCAGCTCAAGGTGGATAGTGGGGGGCAGCCAGCAGGGGGGTATGCTCAAGGTGGCTACAGCCCTAGTCAACCTCCTGCTACCTATGGTCAAGGGGCCCAGGTCCAGCTGGCTCTGCCAGGCCTCCCGCCAGACCTGGCCAGGATCAGTTTGTGTCCAAGGTAGAGCTGCGTGTGGAGTGTCACAATCTGCTGAACAAAGATGTGCTGTCCAAGTCAGATCCTTGTGCGGTGCTCTATATGCTTCATGGAGGAAGATACGAAGAGGTTAGTGGCTGTTAAAAATTGAGGGTTTATTTTTTTTAAAAGAAGTTTTTTAATTTGTATTAAAAAAATGAAATTATTGTTAGAGAATTAAAAAAAGTATGTTCTTTCGAGCCAGAAGGCCCATAGACCCGGAGCTTACCCCGGTTTCTGTAGCGTTAGCAAAACTGTGGTTTTTCCCCCCCTGTGAGGGGATGTGTCTGTGAGTACTTCCCCAGCAGAGTGGTACCCATTGTACCCCGGGGGGGAGTGGGGAAAAAATAGGGTAAGTGCTTTCCAAAGGACACAACACCGAGCCGGGGGGGATGAACCCGCGACTCGGGATCACGGTTGCCCGTCTAACCACTCGACCACGGTGCTTAGAAAATTTTAAAGAAAGCTGGACTTTTTGGAAAAGCATGTTTTTTTAAAAAGTTTGTTTTCTAATCCTTGGCTAGGCTCCAAGGTTCCCCAAGGGTGGTTTTTTTAATATTATCGGTTTTTTTTTTGGTTTAAAGTAGCCACTTTGATTTGGGGGGGTTAAAAAAAAAAAAGGTTGTGATGGTTTATTGCGGTTTTTTAGTTCATGAATAATGATTTTAATGTAGTTGTAGGATATATCAAAAAGGGGTTTTTTTTTAAAATGTTTTTGTTCTTTTTAATTATTTGTTTGTTTGTTGTTGTTTTTTTTAATTGAATTATTAATTTAGTAATAGGAAATATAATGTTATGAAAATATTATTCTAGTATATGAAAAAGTATAAAAAGTATTTTTTTGATTTTCTTTATTGTTTTGGTTGTGTGTGTATGTGTGTGTGTGTTTTGTGATTGTGTGGTGTGGTTGGTGAGGTGTTGTGTTGTGTGTGTATGTGTTGTGTGTGTGCATGCGTGGTTGCGAATGATGCATGTGGTTTGCTGTTTGTGATGTGTAATGGGTGTGTGTGGTGTGCGTCCTTGTGTTGTTTTTGGGTGTTGTGTTCTATTTTATTGCACTTTCAATCGATTTTCTTTCCTTGTGCAGGTAGGCCGCATGAAAAAATAAGAATTGTCTTGATCCCGCTTTTCCGGTTTTTGTGGTAATATTACTTTGGGAGGTAAAAAGGGTGATATCAGGTTATGACATTGACAACTCCCCCCCGAGTGATGTGATGACTTCTTGGGGAAAAGTTGGAAAACTCTGGGCCAGGTCGTAAGAAAATTTCTACCATGTAACCCTTTTTTTTTATCGACAACTCTTTAAATTTTTGGGAAGTTTGATATATGTGTGTGTGGTGTTGGGGTGTGTGTGTGTGGTGGGGTTTTGTGTGAAAGGACAGTGACAAAGGTTTATTGTGTTAGGCAAATATGCCCTTTCCCAAAGGGAAGTGGGGTGGGGACTGGCAAAAATAACATATAAAAATTCCCAAAAATTTTAAATCATACCTGCTACAACAAAACACATAATTAAATTTGGGTTTAAAATTTTCGCCTTAAAAGGGGACGAGGGTGGGGGAGGGTGAAAATACAAAACTAAAAATTCCTTGACAAACAGACAAAATATAAAGTCTGAAAAGGTTTTCCATTCATGCGTTCTGCCTTTTAGCCCCGGTTGGCATTACGTACGGGTATGCCTGTCACGATGTACTAAAAACTTCACTTGGTTTGACTCCTTCTCTCTCTCCTCCCTTTTCCTCTCTCTCTCTCTCTCTTCTCTTCTTCTCTCTCTCTCCTCCACACACCACACACACCCCACACAAACCACACACACAAACACATCACACACACAATACACACGCCACATGCACGACCACACACACACACTCACACCACACACACCGAAACCACCCCCAAAACTTACTACACACCCCCTTCCACCAATTTTTTTACCACAACTTACTCCACACACACCGCAACCACACCACCACCCTTACACACCATTACTCAACACACAATTACACACACACATTTACCACACATTTACTCACCCACACACACAACACGTGCGCGCGCATGCTTGCATGCACTGGCGCGCGCGCCCCAACCCCCCAAACCCGGGCGCGCGTTTTGAGAAAGAGCTATCAAACTAACCAAGGAAATGTTACAGCCCCCATTATAACTTCATAAAAAATTTTCCCCCTGTTTTGTCTAAATTTTTCTGGATCGGGGGGTGTCCACTGTGTAGCTGGGTGATGTCGTTCTTCTGGTCATGTGTTTAAACTTCGTTTTTCAAACCAAACGAAAATTTTGACAGTTCGTCCCTGCTGCTGTGTCCCAATTTACTCGAATACGTCATCGCTTTTACAGATTACGTTTCAGGATTGTCATTTGGGAAACAAAAATGGATTTAAAAACCCGGTTTCTTTTGGTTCTGAGTTTTTTTTGAGGCGATTTGGGCAGTAGTTCAGCGACTAGTCCGTATAGTCCAACTGTATCCAGCGTATTACCTTTTCAAGCAGTCCTCATGTCCTCTTCCGCGCAGCGGCGCATCAGCGGGGGGCCGGCAACAAGGTTGATTTTGCTTGTGATAGCTCTGTGTCATGGGATGGTAAATCAAGGGTGGGGTGAAATTCTCGTGCGTAAAACCCGGGGCAGGCGGCCCTGTGTTGATGGGACAGGGGTTTTTCAGTGGTGAGACAGCGCTGGTTTCTGGGGGGGGTAGGAAAACAATAAATGTCCCGAGTTTTATCATTTTAAACTTCAGAAAATTTCATCAAAAATCCGGTTTCCTGTCCTGTTCTTCCTCCAGTATTTCTGGCTCTCTTCAGTTGACTTTTGGGGGCTTTCTGCGATGCACTGGGGCTGGGGCGACTGCTGCGCTTGTTACACGCCATGTTGTCAACTTCAGAGCTATTTTCAGGTATAGACAGTCTATTGTGCCCTTTCCTGTGCTTTTCCCGGAGGTGGGACCCCCTCTGCGGATCAAGGTCTTTTCCAGCGCTGTTGGAAAGTCCGAAAAGGGGGATGGGGCTGCAGAAATTGGTTTTTCTGCAATTTTTGGGCAGAGCACAATTTTGCTTGACTATATCCAAGGGGTCACCCTACCGTTTTTGTGTTGTTTGTGTGTGTGGGTGGAGAGAGAGGAGAGTGAGAGAGGAGAGAGCGAAGAAGCAGAAGCAGCTGTTAAGGGGAAACACATTTTCTTGTGGATATTTCGGAAAGTTGTATCAGACACTTTACAACAACAAAAAAGTGTCTGATGTTTTCCAGTCCATTTTAAATTTTTGTGTTAAAGTTTGAAAAAAAAATCTGTTTAAAAAAAAATCTTTTAAATTGGTGTTTTGTTTGCATGTTTGGTTTTTTTGTAAATGTGGATAATTAACTAGTTTTCCCAAAACATTTCTTACAAAGATGGTTCGGTGTGTTAAATCAGATAGACTCTGGGTGTTAAAGAAAAATTCCCCTTCAAGGTGTCCGAAGTTGTGTGTTTAGTGTCAGGAATTTTATTAAAATAAAGTATTTTTGATTACAAATTTGTATGTAAAATTTTTTAAAAAATGTCTCAACCTAGCATTCCGCTTACTCCCCCTTTACAGAGGAATGGAACATAGACGGACACTTAACTTTTACAGAATTTTTCCTAACTTGATGAAAGTCCTCCCTTTGGTACTAGAAGGGGAAAAAAACAGTGCTCATAAGATACACAGGGGGTCTTCTCTTTTCGCTCTGTTAATTTGCTCAAAGGCGGGGAATCCCTGGTGTGTTTTTGTGTGTGTGAAACCATCGGCAGCTGTCTGGGAAATTTTCAAGTGCCCCGGTATTTTGGCACAAACTTTTACTGTAGAATCCCCAAAGTCCTTTTTTCATGATGTTTTTCCAGACATATTTTAAATTTCGGGAATAGGCTTTTCCGTTGATATGAGGGAAAAAGTCTTTCATAAGAACAGTTTTTTTAAGGAAGGTTTGGTTTTCCAGTTATGTGTCTTTTTGTGGGGTTTTCCAAACAAAGTGGCCATCCTGGGTTTGGGCCCTTTTGGGGGCCAGGGCGTTTTTTACAAGGGAATGGCGTAGAGTTGGTTTTTTTTCCCCGTTTTAATCGCGTTGCAAATTTTAATCTGAGATTTAAAAATATTGACAAGGTGGCGTCCTGTTGGCCTCTGTGGTCGCGGGGTTGTAAAAAAAAAGATAGCATTGAAAATTCTTTGCCATTCTCTTTCTTTTTGTTTTGTTTGTTTAATTTAAAAAATGAAAATTTCCTTTTGCTTTATGTCCGAAAAACAGGTACCCCCACAAAAATTCAAGTAATTTATTTTCTTTTTACACCTAAGAAATAAAGGGTGGATGTAGTGGATGCAGTAGGATGTATTGTCAAAGATGTGCCAGCAGTCCCTTTTAAGAAAACCCCTGGGTTACGCTAGGCCAGAAAAATGGAAATGGCGTTATTAAGTAAAGTTATGTTTATTAGGGGCGGCTTTTCTTTTTTATTTGTTTATTACATTTTCATTTAGTGGATTGATTTGGGGGTTTCTATTCACCTTCACCTATCCCTAGTCTGCAGACCCTTTTGGGGGCCGATGAAGATTTTAACCGTTTTCCACTCCCCGCGTCCCCTGCTTTCCTTGTTTGTTCACCAAGGCCCGGGTTTCGGTCTGATGTTGTCTTCCCCTCATTTTTTCTGTCTGCCCCTTCATCCCCCTTGTCCTTCCCTGTGTAAAGTCTTGGCCCGTCCAGTGTTTTTGGGGTGCCTGTATTAAAGGAGGGAAAAAAAAACCCCTGATGTTGAAAAAAGGCTTTTTGATGAGGCACTTGAAAATAGTCATACAGTAAAATTACTTCTGTGATTATTTCGGTCCATAGTGATTCCCGGTATGTTGAGTGAGACAGGTGATATTTTGGGTGCCCCCAGGGTGTTAAATGGGAAAGCCTGTCAACGCAGCAGCATATAAAAGAATTGAGTGATTTAATGATTACGGTCCGCGTGAGGGAAAAGGAAAGGCAGGAAAGTGGCCCATGACTTTCCATCCCAAAAAAGGGACAAAAAGGTTGGTGGGGTTTGTTACCCTTTGATGATAAGTGTTTGCTTGGACCCCTGATTTTTAAACTAAAAGGTTTTGGAGTGTTTTTTTATTACTGATGATGTGTTTTGCTTGGGCCTTTTGAGGGTGAATGTGTAATGTTTTTTTGTTTGTGATGCTCATGGGAAAGTGTATTGTTGTTTGGGGTGTGCTTGGATTCTGTCCCGTTGAAGCACAGGTAAAAATGTGAGCATTTTTGGATTGGCAGGTCATAAGTGAGTATTAATGCTGCAAATGGAAAAAGGGAAAAACTGATGCTTCCCCATTTGAAATCTTTTTTTGTTGTTTTTTTTGTTTTGTTTTTTTTTCTTCTTTGCTCCCATTGCCTTTGTCTCTTTTAATTTGGGTCTTTTGAAACTTGAATATTTGAACAAGTGTAATTTGTGAATACATTTGTTTTAAAAAATGAAAAGGAAAACAACAAACAAAATGCAATAAAGTCCCCCTGTGTTCGTCAGGCAAAGTCCCCCCGAGACGGAGTTATTTCCCCTTTAAAATAAAAATGCTGTTTGCCAACAATCGTCCCCCAATGTAGGTTGGTTTGGTTTGAGTGAGTTTTTTTTTTGGTTTTTTTTTTTTAAACATTTTTATTACCCCTTTAAGTCATGGGAGATTTCTCTGTGTGAATTTGGGCTGTTCCCAGGGGAGTTGTTACCTAACTGGAATGAAAGTTTGAAAAAGAAAGGGGGTGGCGGATGGTTTGGGCTTACCTGCCTAACAAGTAAACTGTGGGTTCCGGTTTTATTCCCCGCTTGCCCTTTCTTCTGGTTTTACAGGAAATCAAACTGAATGTCAAGTCTTTCAGGGGGGACTTCACCGTTGGATTGTGTGCTTATGAATTTCACACAAAAAAGAACCCAGACAGTTTTAAAAAAAGAAGGAGGTTTTAAATTTCCAAATTATCCCCGAAATTGGGAATGCGGGTACTCGTGGTGGGGAAAAAAAAAAGTCACTATGCAAAAGTGACCCTTGGTGAGCCCCAGTTCTGATGAAGAATGAAAAAAAAAAACCGTTTAAATATTCAGAAGTTCAAAGGAAAAAAGGAAATTTTATTCATAGAAATAGAAATTTCCTTGGTCTGTTTTCCTTTTAACATGGGGTGAGTAACAAAAAGTGAAATTTTTTTCCCTAACCACTTCTTTGTTTTTATCTTTAAAATAGGTTTCCCCTCCTTCAGACAGAGGTTTCAACTTTTTGCAAATTGAAATTTAGGGCGGTGGCTGGAGTGTGCTTCAGAAGGGTTTTAAATTACTTTAAGTTAGTTTTTAAAAAAAAAGTTGAAGGACTTAAGCCGTATTTAAAACTTTGACTTCAATCTGTGGTCCTGAAAACTGGGGTTTTAATCTAGCTTTGGCGTTGCTGAGTTAAGGGTGGGGATTTAAAAAAAATTCCCCGGTCGCTTATGTTAGTGCGATGGCCGCGCCCCATCCGTCTGTGTTCCGCATGCAGAAGATAAAAAAAATTTATGTTAAAGTCCTGTTTTTCTGGTTGGATTTGGAAAGGGTTTCGGGAAATAAAATGTCTTATGAAACCTGTACAAAAGAAATGAGCTGTCTGAAGTAGATTGTGTCAGATGAGGCCCGTGGGCGATCTATGCAGAATTACAAGAAAAAGGAGAAAACCAGCCCCCTTTTTCAACCACCCGGTAGGGAAGGCAGAAAAAAGAAAAGAAAAGAAAAAATTATTCTTTACAAAGACATGGATTGATTTTGTGGCAGGGTTTTCCCTTTGGGAAATCCCCCTTACCTGGAAGTGCTGAGGTGCCCGAGGCAGCTGGGGAGAGGTTTACAGAACAGAGGTATTGGGTTTCATAAGCTTTATGAATTTTCTTTCTTGCGTTTCCAGATAATGATAGGTCGAGTGCCTGTCAATATTTTTAATTTCCCTTCAAAAGGGTTTTTAAAGTGTTTTTGACTTGACTTTG